>OY282520.1:9295000-10530000 GCA_958296335.1 Urtica urens | reverse complement strand
TTATATCCAAACGTTTTTAGAATGTGATGATTAGATTATTTGTGGATAGATTTTGATTTTTGGATGTAAATATTATATTTTAGATATTACAATTTGGTTTATCAGGTATATTCCCAATTGTGCAGTCACTACTTTTTGTGAATTTGAATTTTGCAGATTTTGGTAAATTTGTTGACATCGTCGCCGCAGCGAGATTTATCCCTCGCTGCGACAAAAAATTTGAAAATCTTATTCTTCGTCCCACAATGCTTAAAATATCCGTTGTGGAAACTCTCGCCGCAGCGAGATTGAAAAAATTCTCGCCGCAGCCATGTACAATCTCCGCTGCGGCGAGATTTCCCACAACAGATATTTTAAGCGTTGTGGAAAATCTCGCCGCATCGGAGATTGTACATGGCTGCGGCGAGAATTTTTTGAAAGGTATAAGTTTCCCACAACGTATATTATGCGTTGTGGAACGTAAAATCTCTCACAACGCTTAGCTAACCGTTGTGGGACGTCAAAGCTCCCACAACGCTTAGCGAACCGTTGTGGGACGTCAAACCTCCCACAACCGTTAGCAAAGCATTGTGGGAGCTTCTACAATGTTGGATTCCACAACGGTTAATAACCATTGTGGAAGATTCTACAGTGGTTAATAAGCATTGTGGGATCCATATTTTGTAGTAGTGTAGGTACATATTCAGCGGTAACCGGAAAGAATGGGAACAAGCCTCGCTACATGTCCTACTCAACGTTTTTGACGTAATTTCATTCGTGAATATACATTTGAATGAGCTGAGAGTTAAAGATCCAAAGAAATCTAGAAATGACAGATGGTTGTAAGAAGAGCACAAACATTTATTTCAGATATGGCTTGGAAAGCAACTTGAAGAGGTGGGTCATTCAATTACATTGAGTAAACTATCTTCACGGCCTTCCAGCATGGTTAAAACGTACAATGCTTGGTCTGTTTTGGTTGAAAATAGCGGTGTAACATTATTGGTCGAAGCATTACATGTTTCGTCGAAAAAAGATAAGAATCTCAAAAAGGGTCTCATGAACTATTATGGATACAATGAAGACATATGGGAGCTTGATTACTTCGGATTGCAGGTGACATTTTTCAAGTGAAAATGGGCTGACAATAATCACGTTAAATTTAATAATGAAGGAGTTCTCGTTATCGACTTCTGGAGGGTCGGTTATGAGAAAGATTCATTAAAACTCGTTTCACAATCGAGTCAAGTCTTTTATGTGAAAGCGCAAAATATTCAAAAAGAAGAAGACGAAGATATGTCTAGTATTCCGCCACTCACATCCGGATTACTACCGATCAATAAAGAGATGGATGATTTTGACAATGATGATGTTTCTCATTTACTTTGAACTGACAGACCTCCTACTTTTGTTTGATTGAGTTGTATTTGTAACTTTTTATTAATACGAATTTAAGTAAAACAACGTTTTTGAAAGGTTTTTAAAAAGTTTTAGTAATGATTTTATACGGCACAGCGGGTCTATACCTGTTGTGGGATACAGCTGTCGCGGCCCCCTAAGGGTATCGTCGCAGCGACACTAACTTACAGAGTCTCCATAGTCTTTGTAAGTCAATGGCGCCACGACGAATCTTATACCGCGGTACTAGTTCAATGCTGCAGCCCCGGAACTATGTCGCTACGGCGCTGTTGACTTACAGAGACTATGGAGACTGTTGAAGTTAGCGGCGCCACGACGATACCCTTATGGGGCCGCGATACTGGTCAAGTGCCGCGGTCCTACACCTATATCGCCACGGCGCAAATGACTTACAGATTCTTCAAATATTTTATCAAGTCATAGGCGACACTATTCACATATCGAACATTGTTAATATATCAAAAAAATATATGAATATCTCAAACAAATATGAATATCTCAAACAAACATTTGAATATTAATATTGAACATTGTTTTAAAACAATAACTATCATAAACATACGTAAAATTACTAGATATAAGTCTTAAGAGAGTAATTAAAACAAAATAAAACATCGATAACACTAAACATGAGTCTTAAAAAAGGTATAAAAAAAAACTAAACATCGATAGCACTAGAAATTGTATTTGTTATCGTCGTCGTCGTTGTCGCGTCGTGGTGGCGCTGCCGGGGATATGACATGTGAGACGCCATTTTGGGACTGGGTAAGTATTGTACTAGTATTGAGGGTACGGAGGAAATTTCCAGCTAACATACTTGTTGATATTCCAATGATCTATGAGGTCGTTCATCGCCTGGAACGACATAGCATTGTAGACTCCCTGTTCGTGGAGGTAATTTTAAGTATGTTGATACCCGTTGACAAGGTAATGAGTGCCGTGAGCAATGTACTATTGGGTAGTCGGGTCGTACCATGGAGGTGCGGTAATCCGAAGTGCCGACACTCTAAGTGGTGGTGTCGCCGCCACCTCCTCTTCTCCTCCTCCCCACCCCCCCCCCCCCCCCCCCCCCCCCCCCCCCTCATCTCGAATCTTGTAGCAAGCGATGAAAGGCTTTATGGTAGGTCCCGCTGGACCCTTGATCGTGTCCCACCTTGCAATTCTGACTCCCGCTCTCATGCAAAGCACAGTGATGATCGACGGATAAGGTAAACCGGTCTTTTTAGCTTTGCAGTCGATACTCCTCATTCGACCTCTCACGATCCTTCACGATGCAATACAAGATTTGAATGCGACCCTCGTCGAGGCTAGAGAAGTGCATGATCGGGAATATACGAGCGCACACAAAATAAACACAAACTTTGGCAATCCTATCATAACAAAATTCAAAACAATTTAAAATATAATCCTATCATATTTTTATTCATTTCATATTATAAAACCCGATTGAAATATAATTATGTACCTTGTGAGTTGATCACGATGCAAGACTTCTCTTCTCTTCTCTACGGTCCAACCTTGGTTTGGGAGGCACAACAAATTCACCATCTCCGTCTTATCCGCATTCCTTATAAATTCAATGTAGCCTTTCATATCAAATGAAATGTTGGGGATTTTAAGATAACCGCTAATGGCCTCAGGACTCACGTCCACCTTCTCATCCCAAACTGTGACTACATTATTCACAGCATCCGGTAGGCTTGCGTAAAACTCCTTAACGATGTTGATGTTTCCATCCTACCTCAGAGGTTTGTAAAATTCTCCCCAAGTATATGCGTCGATGAAGTTGTGGATTTGGTGACCCACGTCGAATCCATCTCGGGGAACATTAAATCCCCTCTACTAAATTACGAACGCTTACAGAGCAACTCGTAGCCATCCTTGGCATTTTGGGACGTGAAAATGTTGCTCTTGTAAACTTCTTATTTGCTTTTCGATGATGATGAAGAAGATTCAACAACTGTTTGACGAGAACACTTTGGTTGAATTTTTGACGTTGTGGCCAAGCCTTCACCATTTTGAGCAGCCGTAGCACCGGTATCGTTCATAGGCATTTTAACCTACAAGAACATAATAACATATAAAATTTCAACACTTACAATAACATTAAAATTTCAACATAAACACAATTTCATATTCAAATCATAATAACAAAAAATTCAAATTCAATGCACAAACCTAAAAAAAATATGAAAACCACAAATTCTCTAAATACGAATCATTTTTTTCGGGTTAAATAAACACATTAATCTCAGGTAATTCCTAAAAAATAACTCTTACACCATGGAAGTCAAGAAAATCTTAAACAAAAACCCTAAAACCAGGAAAATCAACAATTAGGGTCGTATCTATTCAAATAAAAAAGGTTTTAGTAATATCAAATCATCCAAACCAAGCAATCAACACAAAAATACATCTAAAGATCCGTATTTGGGGTCGGATTTACTTTTGAAATAGGAAAGAACAGAACAAATTGAAGGCGCAGGAGAAGGGTGGTAACGTGATGGCACTGGAGAATGACAACACGACCTCGGAGACGACCAAGGAGATGCGGAAATAGGACATAACCGGTCAAAAATGATTTTGGGAGAGAATTAGGGTTTGGGGTAAGTCGAAATGACCTAATTTTTTGAATTTATAGTGCGAAATCGATGATGGCGTCGCGGGCAAGTATACAATCGCCGCGACGCCACGTAAAAAATCGAGTTCCTAGATCAGATATTTGTACCGGTGCTGCGGCCCTATAAGTGATCATTGCGGCGCCACGTGGGATCTAAATTTTGAAGTCGGCGCCGCAACACTATCCTTCATAGCTTGGGCACCGTCAGATCTCACAACGGATCAATATCCGTTGTGGGAGCTATGCCACGGCGAAAGGTTAAGGGGCCACTGCAAGGAAACGTTATTTGGACCTTTTTCCCACACCGGATCTTGGGATCAGTTGTGGGACGTGGCGTTGCGGCTCTGAGTGGTTATCACCACGTCACTGCTCCCACAATAGATAGATTAAGGATTGTGGAATATGATTAAATAATTAAAAGTTTACAACCCTTACAATAACGGTTGTAGAATAAGCTATATTCCATAACACATATTTTAAGGGTTGTGGAATACCCTACAATTAAGAACTTCCTACAACCCCTATTACTAAGTATTGTGGAATAGCCTGTAATCAAGCACTTCTCACAATCCTTAGTGATAAGGGATGTGCAAGTTCTGAACCTACAACCCTTACTAATAAGGGTTGCGGAAAGTCAGTTGTGGGATTTAACATTTGTAGTAGTGTGAAGAGACAACTATTGATTTGCATGAACAATTTTCATGGTTTTCTTATATGTGCAATTTGAGGATCAAAGGGTTAGATATTTTATAGTTCTTCGTAGGTATCGTATGAAGATACTGAATTTACCAGTGCACTTCTACATACAATCTAAGACTAAACAATTTAACATTTTATGTCTAAAAAACACTATGTATAAATGCATCATCTTTACCGCAATCATGAAATGAGACATGACATTTCATAGCTTACATATTCTCATTTGCGAAAATCAAAACTCTGGTTATACTGTGTGATATATAGACAAAACTTATTGATGAAATATTAACTTATGTAAATATCATAAACGACTCTGTAAAGTTCTCGATAATATGGAATTCATATACAAGATTGCTGAAATGCAATGTATATCACCTTGTGCTTTGTCAATTAAATTGTGAAAATAATAAATTGACCAATGTCCAAAGTAAATTATGATTTCTTTGGATGAAACAATATGAGTTGTTAGCTCCTCGTAAATACATTGTTACTACCTTGTTCATAAGTGGCAACGAAGTTGAAGAAGTAGCAACTAGAAGAGTAAAATGGTAATTTTATAAATCCCATATATTTGATGATATCGATGAAAGGTAAACATAGGTAATATTCAATGGATCCATCATAATTAAACATAATTTGAGCTGCAACTAGATACATTTGAACCTAGATATTTTCATTGTCGAATCTTTAGTGAAGTCAGTTAAAACTAAGCTAAAACTTGGAAAATATTTATGAATTTTAGTGTCGAAGTATGCTACATCAATTTTTGTTCATTTGCTTCCACTATGTCACCGCAAGTCACTATAATAGGGTTTTTTTACTGGAAGATAAGTGAAAATAAGTTCAAGTGTTGAACTCGATGATATTGCGAGAATTGTAAGAATTTCAAAATAAGATTATGAACATTAAAATATGATCGTCACGAGAAAATTAACATGAACACTAATTGAATTTGGATCATAAGAATAATGTCAAAGATTCCCAAAAGAAGAGTAGTAGTTGTTACTTATGTATGCTTAATATAATGTAAAAAATGTCCAGATTAATACCCACAAATGAGATATAGGCATTATAAATATATTTGTATTTTCTTTTGTTGAAACATTAAATAAAATTAAATATTCATTCTTGATTAAGTTTGTGTTTATGTATGTTTTCTACTCTCTGAAATTGTCATCAACGAAAGGAGTGTTAGATACAGATTTAACAAGATACCCTCTTGTGATTAGTTTAAATAATAGTTCGCAATCTAAAGATCGATAGGGCAAACGAATCTGAGTATTGAGTATTTCAATGAATCACGATATCATATCTCATGAAATAGAGAGTTGTGACTCTGTGATTTATTCTTGATGCCTTAAAGAAGATATTGAACAAGAAATGTGATACTTTGAAGCTGGAGATAAAACCGTTTAATCACTCGAAACTTAAAGATCACATAGGAGAGGTATTTTGGTATTTACGTTAATCATGAAGTGAATACATATATTCTTGTAGCACTTTATGAAATTTTATTTTTCAATGGGTAATGATTAATTGAAGTTTCATCTGACCCAGCGGTTGGTGTCATAACGTTGTTTCGCTGGATTATGAGATTCACATATTCAAAATTCGTGTTAAATCGGTGCTGAAGCATTAGTATGACACTATGCTTTGTTATGAGAGTGTGAATGAATAAATCGGGCATGGTATTCATCGAAAACAAAATAATTTGAATAAAACATGTGACATGTAAACATATCTCACTTTATGTGTTTCTCATTCACAAATAAAAAAAGGAATTAGTGAAATACTAACTCAGGGGTAAAACGGTAATTTTACATTCCTCTGAGCTAATGATACACACGAAAGGTAATATCGTAAAATACTCCGTGGATAGTGTGAAATTCTTTTTGTCACATCAATTAGAAAATAAACGCATATGAACTTAGTAATTTAGTAGAATCGACTAATATTTAGAATTAAAAGTCGAAAAAAGTATGTGAGCTTTTGGGTACTTGTTTTATTCTAAAGCTTCATTTATGTTGGTCCATAAGGTCTCAGTGATTGACTCTCGGACGAGATTTATTGAACTAGAACGTTGATTTTTTCATTAAATGTAAATAGCAATTTACACTAAGAAAATTATTTCATAAGTAATTAAATAAATAATTAGTTATTTATCAGTACATTTATTTAATGAATCATATTATGATATTATATTGATAATAATATAATTTGATGATTCAAATAAATTAAAGATGAAAATAAATATTTTCTCGTTTAAGTCTTGTCATTATGAAATGAATTAATGATTTGTCATTAAATAAATGAGATGTTCTAAATTAATTAAATATTATTTTAGAAATAAATTAAATAAATTTTGAATATAAATAAGTGGATAGTCGGCCATAAATAAATAATTAGGTTGGTAATTATTTTTTAAAACTTATTAAAAAAAATATTTGGTTTAAGTTTGAGTATCGGCCAACATCTCCCTAACCCTTGTGTTGTTTTTGGCCGATAGGTTTGAGAGACAAAGGAATCAAAAAAAAGTTTCTTGATTTCTTGAACCGTTCTTGAGTGTTTGATCTTCTTTGCCGTTCAATATAAAGAGTCCACCCTCTTGATCTCAAAATCCAGGAGAATTATCATTGACTCAACTTGTTGTGTTTGGTGAGTATTTATTGTCACAGGGCCGGCCATAACACGAAGAAAACGAGCGAGGCACAAAGAAGACTTAAGCCGGCCAGCCAGCAAATCAACTGGCCAGTCTGCTAGCCGACCGAAAATTGAGTCTCAGGTGGACTTTGCTCCCACGTGTGTTCTACTCCCTTTCCGCGTAGTCCACTGTCTTTAACACGTGGGTCCAGGTCTCCTCCAGCCTCCTACGCAGGTGTGTGCTCTAGTTTGGCGCGAGGAATCTGTAGGTTCACAAGCCCACAGATCCATCTGGCGGATCCGTTCTCCAGCAGTCAATCCGACAAGCATGTTCCAGCCTAATCCGACAAGGCAGATTCATGAGCCTCATCCATTCCGGCGATTCAGAATATCCATTCCCGCGAGGAAAATTGACGAGGCATGCTGGAGTGAGCTATCACCACACAAATTTGTTTACAACTTCACGTGTAAGTCACTTCTAAACGAATTGATTATAAAATTGTTTATAGGATTGCTAGATTGAATTTGTTATATTTATTGATGCTTATGTCTTGAATAAAATGTTTATTGACATTATAGTAAATTTTAATGCCTAGGTTGTATAATATGTTAAAATGTGTTTTAATATATTTTAGATGATTTTATATAATTCCTCCATATAATGATATGTTATATAATAATATTAGTTAATCGTTTAATTTCCAACAAATGGTATTATAGCTAGATAAAGGCATTAAAAATTAGGATTTTTTTACTAGTTTTGAAATTGTTTGACTAGTTTGGTATTGCCGTTTTTGTATGATTGATTATTGCATTGTGAATGCTTGTGTGTGTATTTTATGGATGGATCCTCATTGTTATGGTCCTAGGATTTTCCGGTTATCGCCCCGATTTTATTTTTAAATTTTAATTTTTAAATTTTTAATTTGTTAGCCTCAATTTGTGAAGACAATTTAAGTTGTATTTATTTAAATCGGTAATCCGGAGACAAGAAAACAAGGATGGCAGCACCTCGGGTTTGACCGCATGTTATGGAACGTGTGGGGGCTGACCCGAGACATCCGATGACGCGTCACAAGGAGTCCTTGGCCGGCCACACATTGAAGATTAAATAGTTTATTTTTCAATGTTAATTTCTTATAGGTTGTAAGTAGAAATGGGCCATTAGATGAGTTAAAGATTCTATGTTTTATTTTCTTTAATCTCATAACATAGTCACCTCATAAGTCATATAGGATAGAATGCCAACTCGCATTCAAATGAAATGTTCATGCATATAGTTTATAGTTTATAAAAGGATTATAAAATGTAAAATATTTTCAACAAAAATATGATTTTTACAAAAACTAAGTGGGAGGGGTGTTTATCGTTGAAGCAACCCAAGGTCCCCGAGATGAGTTTAATTAACTTAATGTGTGATGAACTAAGAGTCACCCATGGTGGCACTCCCTTTAATAGGAGTACTTCGAAAGAAATTAGTTAATCAAACTGTTATGAACTAAGGTTTAAACAGGAGCGATGAAGCAGGGTTTCCGCTGTTTTATGAACTGCAGGATGAAGCCAAGAACTTCATTTCGGGAACACATGCTACTGATCATGGGTCACCTGAACAATATGGAGATTCTCGGGTCAGAAATTGACGGAGAGACAAAGATCACATGATCTTGGAGACTCTGTCATACTCATTCAATAGTTTCCGTCTGAAGTACTCCATGAACAAACTCGATTATACGGTTACCGAGCTCATGAAGGAGTTGCAGATTGCCGAGGGACTTCTCACTAAGAAGAAGTCCGGTGAAGTCAATGCTGCTGAACATAGAGCTTCGACTTCTAGTTCTAAGAGGGTGATGAAGGGACCTAAAAATGCCAACATAACGGGATCCAAGAAGCGTTACAAGAAGGATGCGGATGATAGGGGCAAAGACGTCATGAAGGTGGAAAAGTCTGAGCACAAGTGTCACCATTCCGGAGAAGTTGGCCATTAGCGCATGAACTTTCCTACCTACCTCAAGACTGTCAAGGGGAAAGTATGTGTTTCGTCACCCAAGCGTGTTACACGAAAAATAAAGAATCCCCCTGAATTTTAGATTGTAGGGCGTCTGATCATATCGTGTGTAACTTAAATAGTTTCACACAAACCAGGCGCATATATGATGGAGAGTTCACGTTTAACTGGGGTAATGGAACAAAGGTCAAAGCATGAATTGTCGAGACCACGAAGCTTAGTTTGGAGACAAAACTTTGTTATTGAATAATGTTTATTATGTTTCAGGTTTTTGCAAGAATTTGATTTCATTTGGTTGTTTTGAACAAGGTTTCATTTGATGATTCTTTAATAACTAAAGCTCATCGTGTGGATTATATTTATCATTTATATCCAAATGAGCCGACAATTTTGGACACGAAGTGAATGATAATTCACTCAGGAAGCATAAGACATTTCATAGTGATGAAATTGACGATACATATTTATGGCACTTACGTCTTGGACATACTGGCTTAGATAGGATTAAGACATTGAAAAATGATGGTCTTTTGAAGTTTCTAACCGTGGGATCCATTCCCATGTTTGAATCCTGTCTTGAGGGAAAAATGACCAAGAGACCTTTGTCTTTAAAGGGTCTAAGAGCAACGCAGGTGTTGGAACTAGTACATTGTGATGTATTGTTGGAATAGTTCTAGGGTTTAAAAAAATTTATCATTAACAAATTAATAGCGGAATATAAATATTTCCTTACAAGTAAAATAATTTTACTAACCTAGGCAATGTGCATGAACATGTATATATTTAAAAACACTATTTAAAATACTTTAACACTAACCGTTCTTGTGGCTTGATGTTGGATGAGCCTTGAGAAAGGTAGGTCATCTTTTGCTCGTTACCTTCACACCTAAACGTGAACTCGAGAAACCTAAGGTTTCTATTACATGAGTCTATAGAGTGTTTGAAGGATTTGTGTTTGAGCACGATTAAACATAGTAACTCAAGAACAAGTCTATGAGCTAAAGAGCTAATTTAGCCTAAGTCTAATGAGAACTTAGGTGCCGAAATAAAAAAATTATTTTGAGTGAGAGAGAAGAGGAAAGTGGACGACCATAATAGAGAAACAAGAGCAAGAAAAACTTAATTTCACATCTTTATGTGAGACTTTATTTATAGGAGAAGAAAATTAAAAAAATGTAATTACCCTCTCTTCTTGTGCATTCATGACACAATATTATATTTTCTCTTCTCTTTCTCTAGTATATGGTCGGCCAGTATGCTCTCATTAGTGAGGGAAAATTGTTTCCTCACTTAACGTATTTATTTCCTTCTCAAGAAAATTCATTTCCTCTATTCATTTTGGTTATTATCTTTATAATTAAAGACAAAGAATCCTCTCCTCTTTGATGTGTCTTGGCCGAATTCAATACCTAAGGAAGGGAATCTAGATTATTCCTTATTTTTCTAAGATAATTCTTAAAATACTCATTGTAGAATTAATATTGCACAAATAATGAAAATAAACTAATTTATATTTACATCATATGAAAATATTCAAAATCTTATTTTGACATTCACATCATTTTATGTCCATGTGGACAAAAATACCCTATAGATATTTTCCGAGAAAATGTCTAGTTCAACACTTGAACTCATTTTAGCTTAGCTTCTAGTTTAACAATCCTACTCTAATGACCTGTAATAGTGACCTCATGGATCTAAATGAACAAAGTTTGAGCTACTATACTCGGACTCAAAAGTTCACAAACCTTTTCCGAGTATTAGGTTAATGTTAACTGATTCCACTAAAGATTTGACACTGAGAATCTCTCGGTTCAAATGAATTTATTTTCTACTAAAATTCAACTGAATTATATTGAGCGGATCCATTGAATGTTATATATGATTACCCTTCATGAATATCATCAACTAGATGAGATTTATAAAGTTACCATTTTCCCTTTTACTTGTTATTTCATCAACTCATTTGTCACTTGTGAATAAGTTAGAAACAATGTATTGACGAAGAGCTAACAAGTTACATTATTTCATCCAAATAAAGTCGCTACTTAATTTTGTATACCGCGCAGTTCATTTATTCACAATCCAAGTAACAAAGCATGACGTGATACATTGTATTTCAACAATATTGTACATAAATTCCATATCTATGATAACTTCACAAAGTATACTCATGTCAACTTCATAACCCAATACATCACCAATAGAGAGCATCTAGTTCACAAACTAGGATCTAGAGTATAGGCTTCTCAAATGAATATATTGAAGTCATGAAATGTAATATCTCATTTCAGGATTAAGCTAAGCACGATGCAATTCATACATAGTGACCTTGAGGCAAAAGAGGTTGAATGGTTTGTTCTTACATGGTCTCTAAACGTGCACTAGTCAATTCAGTATCTTCTATTTGTTGGTCATACATGTGTTCAATTTCTTGGTGCTTATTTCTTTAATAAGATTTTTATTGACATGTGTTTGTAATTGCTGAATAAACTACTAAATGGTTGAAACTTTAATTCATTCTATTTTTGTTTGTTTTAAGCTTTATGATAAACATTAGTTTTAGTCTTAAAATAAACCTAACAAAAAATGAAGAGACAAATATAGATTTGGATGAACAATTCTTCATCGGTTCTTTAAAATATTATATTCACAATCTGATGATCAAATGATTATTTATCTTAATATGATTGTAAGGATTACTTACAAAGTCTAATTAATTATGGGACGTAGAGAGTTAGGACTCCATAGTAATTCCTAGGTAAGTAATGAAGATACTGATATGATCAGTGCACTTCTAGAGATAATGAAAGAATAAACCATTTAACCTCTTCTGTCTTGATCTCACAATGTATAAATTGCATGTTTACCTTGATGCTAACATGAGACGTGTAATTTCATAGCTTACATACTCTCATTTGAGAATGTCACCATTATGGATTCACTTTGTGATATTTAGACAAGACTTATTGCTAAAGTATTAAGTTATGAACGACGTTGTGAAATTTCATTCAAGATTGCGGAATTATAAAGTATATCACTTCATGCTTTGTCCCTTGATTTATGAATAACGAATCTGGCCAATGTCAAAAGTAAGTCGTGAGTTCTTTGGATGAAACAATGTTGCTAGTTAGCTCCTCGTTAATAAAATATCTCTAACTTGTTCACAAATGACAAAAGAGTATAGTGAATAACAAGAAGAAGGGTAAAAATCGTAAATTTTATAAATCTCATCTAGTTGGTGATATTCATGAAGCGTAAGTATATATACTATTCAGTGGATCCACTCATTAGAATCAAGTTATGAGTAAAATATATATTGATTTGAACTGACAACATTTCAACGTCAACTATTTAGTGGAGTCAGTTTAATTTAAGCTAGAACCTGGAAAATGTTCGTGAACTTTTTTTTCCAAGTAATGTAGCTCAAGCTTTGTTTGTTTGGGTCTTTAAGTTCACTATCACAAGTCTTAAGAGTAGGATTTGTTAAACTGAAAGTTAAGTCAAAATAGTTCAACTGTTGAACTAGATGATTTTCCAAAAATTGTCTAAAGGGTATATTTTCCATTGGACAGAAGATTACGTGTATGACAAAATTTAATATTCGCAACAAAATAGTTTCTTTTCGCGGCGGTAAAAAAAATATGCTTTTTTGGATAAAGATACTGTTTCACCAATCGAGTTAGGACATCATTTTCATGATATGATTCACACAGCTGCAAATTGGATTTGAGTCTCGAGAATCTATTTTCGTTTTGTTGAATTATATGTGATAATTCTGCAAGGGTTATTCTTTTAACATATTTGTACATATACAACAAATAAAGAAAAATAGGAAAGAAATATGTTGTTTTAGGCATGTATGTGGCCGGCCACATCTATGAAAAGAAAGCAATATATTGTCTTGGTATATATTATGTATATGAATATGAGATATTATGCAAATAATAGAAAATAGGTAACTACTTATTTTAGCATTGATGTAATTCACGACATTTCATTTTCTATAAATATCATACCTAATGTTAATGTAAAACGCACAATTTGAATAGAGAACATTATTTTTAGACTTGGTCGAATTCTCTCTCTCCAGCCTTGGCCGATCCTCTCCGTCTTTCTCTTTACTTCTCTCTCACCTAGGCTTTCGGTAGACCAAGGGTTTTCATAAGCCCTTTGGGTCGAAGACTTGGTCTTGAGTCAAATAGTTTAATAGTGTCCACCCACTAAATTTAAGAAACACTCTATAATTAATTTCCTCTATTCATTTAACGTATTTATTTCCTTCTCAAGAAAATTCATTTCCTCTATTCATTTTGGTTATTATCTTTATAATTAAAGGCAAATAATCCTCTCCTCTTTGATGTGTCTTGGCCGAATTCAATACCTAGGGAAGGGAATCTAGATTATTCCTTATTTTTCTAAGACAATTCTTAAAATACTCATTGTAAAATTAATATTGCAAAAATAATGAAAATAAACTAATTTATATTTCCATCATATGAAAATATTCAAAATCTCATTTTGACATCTACATAATTTTTTTTCCATGGGGACAAAAATACCCTTTAGACATTTTCCGAGAAAACATCTAGTTCAACACTTGAACTTATTTTAACTCAGTTTCTAGTTTAACAATCATACTCTAATGACCTCCAATACTGACCTTATGGATCCAAATGAACAAAGCTTGAGCTACTATACTCAAAAGTTCACAAACGTTTTCCGAGTATTGGCTTAATGTCAACTCACTTCACAAAAAAGTTGAAACTGAAAATCTCTCGGTCCAAATGAATTTATTTTCTACTCAATTAAACTTAATTATATTGAGTGGATCCATTGAATGTTATCTATGATTACCCTTCATGAATATCATCAACTATATGGGATTTATAAATTACTATTATACTCTTCTAGTTGTTATTTCCTCAACTCCTTTGTTACTTGTGAATAAGCTAGAAATAATGTATTGACGAGGAGCTAACAAAGTTACATTGTTTCATCCAATTAAAGTCGTTACTTAATTTGGATACAACGCGGTTTATTTATTCACAATCCAAGTAATAAAGCATGAGGTGATATACATTTCATTTCATCAATCTTCTACATGAATTCTATATCTATGAGAACTTTACAAACATGGTTCATGACTTTCTCAAATAAGAATATGTAAGCTATGAAATGACATGTCCTATTTCAGGATTTAGGTAAGCACGATGCAATTTATGCATAGTGACCTTGAGACAGAAGAGGTTAAATGGTTTGTTCTTACATTGTCTCTAAAGGTGCACTGGTCAATTCATTATCTTCGGAAGATACACTAGAAGAAATAAAGAGTTCCTTACTCTCTATTCCTCGTAACCAGATATCATAGATTCTTCCAACAATCATACTAGGACCAATAGTCCGTTGATTTTGAGATTGTGAATATTTTGTTTTAACCAAACCATGAAGATTTTGTTCACGCAAATCTTCATTTGTCTCTTCATACATTGTTAGGTTTGATTAAGGACTATAAGACTATTGAATATTATAAATCTTTAAAGAAACGAAAATGGAATTCATGAATGTTTCAACTTTTATTAATTTAATCAGCAAATTACAATAAGGACTCATGAGAGATTTATATTACATCGATATGTAAATAAATAATATTCGTGTGGGCATCTCTGCCAACAAACTCCCACTTGACTCAAAAAAGATGAGAGTAGTCCTTCATGCCTAATCCTTCTCGATTTAGGTCGAAGACCTTGTTGTCAGAGATGATGTTCGAAATTATTTAACGATTAATAAAAAAAAATTACATGACATATCTAAATGTGGCATAAACACATTAAAAGACCAAGCATGTTAAATACTCATTTTATACATGTTCAATTAACCATGGCATTAAAAATTCATAATATGTCAATAAGATTATTATTCTAAACATATTAATCAACAATTGAATCAACACACTAACAACCTATAAACAATTCATAGTTGCAGATCCAATTCGTTGAGAAAACTTACACGTGACGCTGTAACCAATCTCGTGCGTTGCTCGCTCACTCCGGAAGGCCTTGTCAAAAATTTCCTTGATGGAACAATGAAGAAGGCTCGTCGGAGATGCAGGAGGCAGGTGGACCGAGGGCTGATCGCGCGAGGACGTCAGAGCCCTGGCTGGTCGCACGCGTCTCATCGGTTGCGCCTTGGCTGGAAGCGCAAAAGGCGCCGGTTTAGCGTGTGCCTCGATGGTCGGAGAGGCACTGGAGTGTGCTTGGGAGATGGTCGGATGCGCATGTCCTCGTCGGTCCGAATGAGGCTGGAGCGCCTATTTGGTCAGATTGACCTAGGTGCAATCCGCCACGGGGTGAACTTCGTTCCTCCGATCAATATCTTATCGATTTCTTTTTCACTTCTGGCCGGCCCTATTGAACAAATAGTCACTCAAACACCACAATTAAGAATCAACAATAATACTCTCAGTTTTTGGGAGATCAAGAGTATGGGCTCTTTGATTGAACAATCGGGAATATGCAACACTCAAAGATAAATTGTAGAAGCAAGGGAACAATTTTTTGTGAAATTATATTTGATAATTACACATGATTTTTCGTATATTATCTTATATAAGCAAAAAAATTTCTAGAAACTGGTTCTCGAGGTATATGGCCAGTCATATAAATATATGAAGGAATATATAATTTATTTATGGCATTAATATATTAAAAAAATCAATGAAATAAAAAAAGAGAAAAAAAATCAACTATAGTTGGTGAATAAAGGGGTTAGCCATGTGTAAGCAAGGAAATAAAGATTTAGTTCTTATGTGTATTTGATATGAATGGAAAATAAATATTTTGTATATATATATGAGATAATCTGCAATAAAAGAATAGGGGTATTTATCTCTTTTACATGGATTTGATTAATGGCAATCATTTTTCTGTAAATACCACATCTGAATTTAATTCGCACCCAAGAAGGCTCTCGACTAACTCTCTCTAGCCTCGACGAAACCTCTCCCTCTATAACTTCTTCTTCTTATCTATCTCTCTCTCTCTCTCTCTCTCTCTCTCTCTCTCTCTCTCTCTTGTTTTGGTAGTTAGGTCCTCACTAGACCTAAGATTTGTATTAGCCTTGAGTTATTGTGTTTAATAGTGCCCACAGACTAAATCCAACCAAACTAAATAGACTCTAGTAGTAGAACCTATCGTGATTGCTCCGATTCAAGGAGACACATAGGAGACGTGATGCGAGGGTAGACGAGTGCTTCAAGTAAGGTTTGTAAAAAGTAAATAAATGTCATACTTTAATTTTATTAGTAACATGTTCACAAACTTTTTAAAATTGGTTAACTTGCTTAATTTTTTTGTAACATTTCGCCACTTACAAAGCATTAGATTATTCATAACCCTAGAGCGATTCCAACTAAATCGACTAAAAATCCAGCCTCAACTAAAGGAGAAAAAAATATCATTTCAATACATTGTCTAAATCAAATTAAGAGCAAACTTTGCAAAACTATGAGCGTCATTATTGCAACTGCTTCGTGACAAAGAAACTTCAATTTCAACAAAATTAGTGGCCTTTCTGAAAATCTCCAAGATAACTAGACACAACTCATTAGATAGAGTTTTCTTCACACAAATAAAATTAACCACCACCGAAAAATCGCATTAAATCACAATCACGTTATTACTAATCACCAGAGCTTCATTGAGAGATTTCCAAATTCTGCTTCCTTAATTCCTGACTTCATCTCGATTATGGTACATGGATTTGTTGTTATTCAGGCCCTACTTAGTATCGTTGTTAACATACGTTTTCCCACGTGGGATCTTAAAAGCAACTATGCCACCAAAGAAAGTCCTGACCCACCATCATGTGTTTAACATCCAGAATATCCTCCCAAGTCAACTCTGAGGAAAGCACCGTCTGTTATGAGTATTTCCCACTTTAAGATAATAAAATGAGTAATCATCATATGATTAGTTAATTTATGTTTTAATAATTAGAGTCTATAATATTTATTTTCCCTAGTCTATATATTAAACTGAATCACATGTTGGGATCATAATTCAGGCAGTGAACTAAAATTTGGTCGGTGTCTGATATGCACTTGAAAAGTCATATTCAAGTCATATACGTGGAATACAAAAGAGAAGCTCTGACCAAAATCCGAAAAATAGAGGACACAATCTATTGTCTTTGTCGAACGATTCATTTAACCTTGATGAGTACTCCACCATGTAATATAAGGATGATCTATAATTTATACTATAATTATAGTAACTCATCGCAACGAGTGTCCAGTTATGAGAATGGCTATACCATGTACTCCACCACGGGGAATATTCATAACATAAACAACAATGAGATGTAAGTTGTAATCCATATGATAAGAATACCGAACCTGAGTCAAAACTTCTGAACATTCTACATGGTTGCTAAGCATTAAATTTCTTAAGAAAACTTACCTTATGTGGTCAAAGTGGGAGATTGTAAGAAATATTTTCCTCGTAAATATAATACAATGAATGATTACTACGATATCATAAGAATTTAATTTTATCAACATCATGTGATTAGTGGATCCATGTCTAAATAATCAGAATCGATAACATTTATCTTCCATATGTTGGCAGAGATGCCCACAAGAAGATTGTTTATTTACATATTGATGTAATATATAAATCTTTGTAATCTGCTGATTAAATTAATAAAAGTTGAAACGTTCATTCATTCCTTTTTAGTTTGATTGAAGATTTATGATATTCAATAGTCTTATAGTCCTTAATCAAACCTAACAATGTATAAAGAGACAAATGTAGATTTGCGTGAACAAATTCTTCATGGTTTGACTAAAACGATATATTCGCAATCTAAAGATTAACGGACTATTGATCCCAGTATGATTGTTGGAAGAATCTAGGATGTCTGGTTACGAGGCATAGAGAGTTAGGAACTCTGTAGTTCTTCCAGTGTATCTTTCGAAGATACTGAATTGACAAGTGCACCTTTAGAGAGAATAGAAGAACAAACCATTTAACATCTTCTGTCTCAAGGTCACTACGTATGAATCGCATCATGCTTACCTAAATCCTGAAATGAGACATGTCATTTCATAGCATTAATACTCTCATTTGAGAAAGTCAAATTCTAGGTCCAATGTGTGATCTAGACAAGGCCTATTCGTGAGATATTAAGTTATGAAGATGTCATGAACCAACTTTGTGAAGTTCTCATAGATATGGAATTCATGTACAAGATTGCTGAGATGCAATATATATCACCTCATGCTTTATTACTTGATTTGTGAATAAATGAATTGCGCAATGTCCAAATTTAAGTAGCGACTTTATTTGGATGAAACAATGTGAGTTGTTAGCTCCTCGTCAATACATTTTTTCCGACTTATTCACAAGTAACAAAGGAGTTGAGGAAATAACAACGAGAAGGGTAAAATGGTAATTTTATAAATATCAACTAGTTGATGATATTCATGAAGGGTAAACATTCGATATAATTAAGTTGAATTTGAGTAGAAAATAAATTCATTTGAACCGAGAGATTCTCAGTGTCGACTCTTTTGTGGAGTCAGTCGACATTAAGCTAATACTCGGAAAAGGTTTGAGAACTTTTGAGTCCGAGTATAGAAGCTCAAGCTTTGTTCATTTGGATCCATAAGGTCACAATTACAGGTCATTAGAGTAGGATTGTTAAAGTAGAAGCTAAGTCAAAATAAGTTCAAGTGTTGAACTAGACTTTTTCTCGGAAAATGTCTAAAGGGTATTTTTGTCCTCAAGGACATAAAATGATGTGAATGTCAAAATAAGATTTTGAATATTTTCATTTGATGAAAATATAAATTATTTTATAAAGCCGAAAAGTCGTTTAAGGCATTATGAAATTAATTTCGTTATTTGTGCAATTATAATTCTACAATGGGTATTTTAAGAATTGTCTTAAAAGAAATAAGGAAGCATCTAGATGCTCCTTCCCCAGGTAGAGTTCGGCCAAGATAGTGCATCAAGAGGGAAATGAATTTCCTTAACAAGGGAAATGAATTTCTTTAACAAGGAAACAAATGTGCTAAGTGAGGAAACAAATTTCCTCACTAATGCAAGGTGTATGGCCGGCCAAACTAAGAGGGAAAGGTGAAGGGAAAATCAAATATTGTGTCATGAATACATTATTCATTCATGAATGAATAATTGACCTTTATAGATTTTTCCTTCTCCTATAAATAGAGCCTCACATAGAGATGTGAATATTAAGCTTTTTTCTTGCTCTCTCCCTCTTGTGGCCGACCCTCTCTCTCTCTCTCTGTCTCTAAAAAATATTCTTCTTATTTTGCACCTAGATCCATACTTGATCTAGTGAATTAGCTTATGATCCAAGAATTGATCTTGGTTCATATTGTTTAATTGTGCCCACACACATATCCTTCCAAAACCTCTATAGACTCTTGTAATAGAAATCTTAGGTTTCTCGAGTTCAAGATTAGGTGTGAAGGTGACGAGCGAGTCAAGGAAGAGGATCTACCTTTCTCAAGACGCTTCAAGATCAAGCTACAAAGAAAGGTAGGTATTCTAGTAAATTAAATAATGCTTTTAATATATAACATGTATATGCTTTTTCTAGGTTAGTAAAAATTGTTTTACTTGAAAAAGAAATTTTTAAATTTCGCCATTAATTTGATTAATGTTAAATTTTTCTTTAACCCTAGACCTATTCCAACACCATAGTGTCTGCATTCAAGTGAATCTCACAATGGGTATCCAAGTTTGGGCAGTGAACAAAAACTTGTTCGGTGACTAATATGCACCTAAAAATTCCATATCCGAAGTAATATATGTGAAACACAAAAGTGAAGGTGATTACTGCGTGGGAGCATTTTTCATGTTTGGTAAGTTACGTTCTAGACATACTTTGGTTATAGATATGTCGTTTAAGCACCGTTACGACACACTAACCAAGGTTGATATGATATTTATAGTAAGACTTGATCTAAATCCAAAAGTGTTAATGGAATTCTAGATTCTATCATTGTATTCTTTGACTCATCTTGAACTCATGTCTTGGGACCAAAATATGATTTTAGAAGGAAGTGGTTGATAAATATGGAATCTAGTCCTTTTGAAAGGAAGTTAATGTGTACCCACCTAACGGGTTATTCCATAGCATAACCGATTGATTGTTTACACTTTTGATGTTGGCTTACGTTTAGTTGAATCTTTCGTTGGGGAAACAACAATGTCTATGATACATATGTAAAGAGAGAGACATGATAGAATAATTTACCCTTCTCGATACATGATGAACTTAGAGGATCTTGATCAAGAACTGACTACATCGATGAACACTCGTCGTGATAACTAAATTAATTCTAGTGTAAAATCGAAGATCATCTTTGTATAACATGGTGGCGTACTTACAAAGGTTATACTAATCTCCCAAAACAGAGAAATTATTGTTTCTTCTTTATGTTCGGATTTTTGTATCTCCTATTACTAGGTCTATAATCTCTAAATCGACTATGATAAAAGCTAGAAGGAACTTTTTATTAACTCTTCTGTACAATGTGAACTCGTTAACATCCCATGATGCGTACCTTGTAATCATTGAGGAGCGAGTACCAGCTACTTTTTTAACGCATTTAAATTTTTAATCTCTTTAATTAAACGTCTTCTGAGCCATGTCCAAAATGGTTGGTTGGGCTCTTCTTATATCTATTTGTTACATTTCCTAGCATTTTTTACTGTCAAATCATTCATATGATGATTGATAAATGGACTAAAAACACATCTATTGTGGAGCACATGAAGACACGCTTCTTTTCATTTGCTTCGATTGAAAATGAAAGAGTTTCGACACATATAAATTAACTAATTAAAGAAGCTACATGAAGACAATACTAGTAATTTAGCTATAAATTTACCTATGGATAAAGTTTTTTACTGCAGTGTCATGTTGTTTGGAACTCCGGTTGTATTTTTCTTACTTAAATACTCTAAGAAAAACTAAAATTGAATCTTTCGCAATGTTACTTCCACTATGGTTCATTATGTGAGAATAAGTTCTCGAACATGCATATCGTCTTCCCAATCACCTACTACAAAAAATCAAGGTCACGTTGATTAATTACGTTCTCCAAATTGAGTTGAACAATGGATAAATTTTTGAAATTGGAACACATGCTTCATCGCAAGGCTAGATGTAATATTCGTCGTAGCAACACATGAAGATCGCAGGTCTTTATTCCGATAAGTCTCAAATCTTTCAAGGACATGAACCTTCGCTAATTAGAAGAATATTCGATCAACTTTAATAGTTCAACACTATGAAAGATTTCGCCATGGTTTAATCATAGTTGATACGTGCTCATGCTGCTATTTGCAATTAAATGTGTTCTAAAAATCTCAACTTTGAGAGAATTATTATTCCCACATCATCATTCATATGCTTCATATCAAAATCACAAATATCAAACCACCATCTCGATATATATTACATGATCTACTTTCAAGCATCCATGTCTTTGTCTACGTTAGAAGCAAGAATCTAGATTTTGAAAATATTATAATCCTAAATATCAACTACAATAACATGAATACGGAACATTTAACATTAAACACTTAGAATAAATGGTTGGGTTGACCTAAAATGAAGCAAAATGAATGTTTTGCCGCGACGAACAACTTACTCGTCATGACGTTATAGTATAGCATGCCTCATCGCGGCGGAAAATTTAAAAGTCATAATGATATCAATCAAAAAATATAAATTTTTATTATTTATTTAATGACGCACATCTTTTGTCATTTAACCAGGCCTCGTCGCGAGGGAAAATTAAGAGCTCATGATGAAAGCAGTAAAAACATATAAAATTTTATTATTTATATAAATATTTGAACAACGAACATATATTTCGTCGTTTAATCATGCCTCGTCGCGATAAACAATTTAGAAGTCATGGAAAAATTAATTTAAAAAATACAAAATTTAATTTTTTCTTTAAATATTTAAATGCCGTCTTTTAGTCAGGCTCACCGCAACATAAAACTTAAGATTCATGAATAAATACTTCTTAAAATTACCTTTTCCATTATGGAATACTTTCCGTCGATGAATAATGAAGGACTTGGAAATTATTTTAAATTAATCATAAATTATCTCATAATATAGTTACAAATTACTTCTTTTTAGCAATAAATAACTTTTATAAGCATAACATATGTATACGTTTCGTAATAAGTTTGTAAATGCACACTACTCAGGAGATATCTTTAGGAGCCAATAAGCAATGTTATATCATAGCGTATATGCTTAAAACATGTTCCATTAATGATTTTAGTTAAGATGTATTTGATGCTACTACTACTATGGCTTTTAAATTCTCAAAAAAAAAATTGAGGATAAAAAAATAAACGAGTCTTAACATGTAGCTGTAAAATCATTCGTGGAACGTTTAAAATATTTTAAAAAATTAATATAGCATTTTAAATGTATATATGTTGTTGTTCTTTAGCAAAAAAGAATCAGTGAATTTCAAGTCAAGGCACCGTTTTGAAAATATGATTTTAGCAACATCTTTACGAAAATAATTTATATTCATATGCATTATGTTTTTCCGAGCCTTAGATAGCTTAAAGGCGTTTACAATTGGTCATTTATCCCATAATCTTGAAATGCACGAAAAGACTATAAGTTCATACGTTGAACTTCTTATTGGTTCAAAACGAGACATAACAATAGCTCGAGCGCTTAAATCTCTGAAAACGAGCAATGTGAGTTAATCTCACTACAATGTGGATTGGTTCAAATGATATTTATGTATTGATTTGTTATTAATTATATGGATGTGTATATTTATAATTATATACATGTTATATTTTATATGCTTATAAAAAGTGACTTGTTGTTGCAAAAAACACGCAGTAGCAGGGGTCGTTCGAGTAATATAGAATGTAAGTACGGTTCGTTTCAACGAAGACTTACACTAAATGAGAATCTAACAACACAGTAATTTAAATCAAGAGAGAATGAGATGTGAAGGTTGTGATTTCTAAATTACTAAAAAACTTAAATAAAAACGTTTAAAGATGGATGGTGTGGAACAAGGGTGTGGTTTCACTTCTCTTTTCCTCCGTTACAAAATTATTTGATGTCGAGTTTAATTTACTCTTTTGTTATGCAGTATTTTTGTTCACAAATTAATATTGCTAACCCTCGCTAAAGTGAAATTAACAATCTAAATCAGAATTAATTTTTACCTCTCGGTTTCAAGATTAAAATCCTAATTTGTAATCTCAACAAAACCACATGATGAATCCTTAAATTCTACTACTATCTCTAGACAACAAGGTAATTCAAGGTTCGTTATCCTGGTGCTCCATTTATCAACTCTCACTAGAGTGATAGATTAATTCAAACGACATAGACAAAGTGATAAATTTCATGCAAGTATTAAAAACAAGGATATCAAAAACGCAGAATTTAAACGAAACTAAACTCTATTTCAAAATCAAATCATAACAGAATTCAAGAGAAAATTCACCATCACCCTCTATGGAGTTACCCTCTATGGAGTTAGTTCATGGTGATGGTGGAGAAATTAGAATACAAAACTATAAGAATTCATGAAAATCATTGAGTGATATAAACAAACTCAGTTCAAGAAAGGGAAGAAGGAAAAACTAATGTGGTGTCATGATTACCGCAGTCTCGTCGCGGTCTCGATTCTGTCTCCATAGTTCTTTTAAGTTTCCTCGCGTTCCTCTGTGGGAAATTATCTCTATAAAAGCTAAAAAAAAGGTAAGGTGAAGTTCTTGTGGCTGCCCTTAGCTTTTATAGGCGAAACTGCTAAAATCATTTAGCCCTGGCCCTTGGAAACTGATTTGTTGTGCCGAAAATGTAGTCCACGTGCGTTTTAAAAGTCTCTGACGCGAGGTCGTCGCGTTGCGACCAAAGCCATCGCGATGCGACCAAAGTGCATAGCGACGCGACTAGGCAACATCACGACGCGACCATGCAGCATCGCGACATGATGGGCACTCGGGTGCCCAACGTTGAGCCTTCATTTGGCTTGGTTTTTGCTCCTTTTTGCGTTTGCGCTCCAAATCCGCTCTCCCAGCACAAACTTGGGATAAAAACACTACAAACTATGAAAATCATCAAAACACCTAAGAATTCGCCTCGAATCTTCGTTTAATATCGCCTAATAATAACGTATAAAACGTTCTTATAATTTGTTATGTAGAAATTTTTTTATATATTCATTAAATTTTCTCAAACATGTTTTATAATTATTATATTTCATGATATTTACAATGCAAACAATTTAACAAATATGCAGGTGAAACATGAAGTAGGTGACTTATAGACTTACACTAGAGTAAGTTTTAGCGATTATTGCGTAGACCTTTATGTCCCAATAAAGTGACTCGTACATGTTTAGGAATGTTTTGCATAGACCTTTATTCATTATTATTTTGAAATAAATGTTTTGTGAGTTTTATATGTACTTCATTAAGCTCACTTGTTTATATATTTTATTTTTATAAGACTTTGAACTGAAATAGTGGTGGCAACGAGAGTGAAAGGTGGAGATGGATACCGCTATGCTAAATATGTTTTCCACTTTTATTAAAAGTTTATGTTTTTTTTTAATTTATAACATATGGAAGATGAATGGTTGTGTTTAATTATGAACAAATATTTTTGTATTAATCTATAATATGATACTATCTAGAGTTATTAGGTATTTCATAAAAAAAATACTTGTTTTATTTATAGTTTTCACAGAAAATTGATTTAAACCATTTACATAAATGAAAGATGTCAGGTTTTGCATATATAAAAAAATTCGGGCCGTTGCACTTGCAAAAAATTGTGCATCTATTAGAAATTTATTACGATACGTACATACACAAAAATTACTTGTATGAATTCAAAAAAGAAGGAAATGTTCGCATAAGAGATGTCAACTAGAAACATAGTTGTTGTTTATTAGTGTTTTGAATGAAAAAAGAGGTTTTATAAGTTTCTGGAATCACTTGGAAACGAATTGCATAAAATGTTTAAGAAGAGTGATTACATCAAATATTTTAGGAATGACTCCAGTTATCTTTGAAGATACATAGTAAATCGAGCAATGCAAGCAACATTTCAACATTATAGTGAAGCTATAAGTTGATATTTTGCATAGACATTGCATATATTATGTCTCATAGTATTTTCTAATCCATATCTTACTATTACTCTCAAAGAAATAAAATTCAGGATACATTTAACATTTTGAGTTGTTTACATGCTAATTATATGATTTTGATAATACAACAAATGTATCATATATATATATATATATATATATATATATATATTACTAATTTCATTGGTATTATAGACGATATTCATATTTTAGCTTTTCTGTCTCAAGAAAATAAAATGTCTTCTAACGGTAAAAAGAAGACTCCCACTTGAAATATTTTAGTATTACGTGATTTTAATATGAAATTTAGTTTTTTATATGCTAGTTGAGAAAACATTGCGCATGATTCAAGAGTGGTTTTTGCAACTTTTAGGATTGCGAAGCTTAACTTTTCAATACAGTCTGAAAGTATGAGTGTACTATATTTTTTTTTATCTTAATTTGATATAAGTATAGTTTGGTAACGTTGATTACCCAAGTTTACTTGAGTATCTTGGTACATATAAAGATCAAAACATTTTCGTGCGCGAAAAACACAATTTTTTACTGGTAAATGTTGGCAGAGATGTCAACAAAAGCATTATTTATTTGGATATCTGTGTAATATAAATCTCTCATAAATAATTATTGCAATTTGATGATTAAATTAACTAAAGTTGAAATGTTCTTTCATTTCTTTTTCGTTTGATTGAAGTTTTATAATATTTAATAGTCTTATAGTCCTTAATCAAACAAAATATTTGTGTGAACAAACTCTTTATGATTTTCTTGAAACAAAATATTTACAATCTAAAGATCAGCGGACTATTGATCCTAGTATGATTGTTGGAAGAATCTATGATGTCTAGTTACAAGACATAGAGAGTTAGAAACTTTATAGTTCTTCCAATGTATCTTCCGAAGATACAGAATTGACCAGTGCACGTTTAGAGACAATGTAAGAACGAATCATTTAATCTCTTATATCTCCAGGTCACTATGTATGAAATGCATTGTGCTTACCTTAATCCCTAATGAGGCATTTCATTTCATGACTTCAATATATTCATCTGAGAAAGTTACACTTTAATCGAAGTTTGTTAACTAGATGCGCTCTATTGGTGATGTATTAGGTTATGAAGTTCACATGAGTATACTTTGTGAAGTTCTCATAGATATGTAATACATGTACAAGATTGCTGAAATGCAATGTATATCACCTCATGCTTTATTAGAATAGAATAAAGGAGTCTTTTGGATGAAAGGTCGTGATTTGTTAGCTCCTCGTCAATACATCGTTTCTAACTAATTCACAAATATTAAAGGAGTTGAGGAAATAACTGCTAGAAGAGTAAAATGAAATTTTATAAATCCCATATAGTTGATGATGTTCATGAAGGGTAATAATTCGATAATATTCAGTGGATCCGCTCATCACAAATAAGTAGATTTATCAGTAGAAAATATATTTATTTGAACTGAGAGATTTTCAGTATCAACTATTTAGTGGAGTCAGTTGACATTAAACTAGACTTGGAAACGTATGTGAACTTTGAGTCCAAGTGTCCTAGTTAAACTTTGTTCATTTGGGTCCATGAGGTCACTACCACAAGTCATTAGAGTAGATTTTGTTAAACTAGAAGGTAAGTTAAAAATAAGTTCAATTGCTGAATTAGACATATTTTTCGAATATGGTCTAAAGGGTATTTCCGTCCTTAAGGATAATTGATGTTAAAATAACAGAATACATTTTTTGAATATTTTCACAAATTGATTTAAAGTCACACGGCAGAAAATTGGTTTTCAAGTTTAGTGAATTAAATTTTGTGACATGTTATTGTATGGGCGATAATGTGAAAGTTTTTCTTTATTTTGTTGTGAACAAATTAGGAAGTAAATATGTGTGTGTAGACACCCCTATGTCCGGCCATATTATATCAAGGGAGATAGAGAAACGTCTCTTATTATTTTGTGCATTATTGTATATTGGTAATTGCCCAAAAGAAAAGAGGAAATGAATTTCTTTGAAAAACAAACAAATGTGCTAAGTAAGGAAACAAATTTCCTCACTTATAAGAATCTGTGGCCGGCCATGTAGAGAGAAAGAAATCAAATATTGTGTCATGAATACCAATTAAGAAAAACTTGTTACCCTTTCATGTATTTCCCTCTCCTATAAATAGAGTCTCGCATTGAGATGTGAAAATAAGTTTTTGGTCTTGCTCTTTCTCTCTCTAGATGACCAAGTGTCTCCCTCTCTCTCTAATATACTCTTTTATTTTGGCACATAGATCCTCACTCTGATATAGAGTATTAGCATATACTCTAAGACTCGTTCTTGGTTCATATTGTTTAATATTGCCCACTCACTAAACTCTTCAGACGCTCGAAGACTCTAGTGGTAGAAACTTTCGTGGTTGCTCAAGAATCCAAAGATGAGAAGCAGCGGGCGAGACGTAAGATCTTCATCCATAAAAGGTGTCCAAGATCAAGAAACAAGAAAAAGGTAATAAACTTTTTTTCACATTTATTATATGTTTTAATTAACAATATTTCATACATTTTGTCTAGGTAGTAAAATAGTTTTATACGTGTTAAAATATTTTTTTATATTTCGCCATATATGATATAATTATTGTTAAATCTAGATCGATTCTGGTAAATAAGTTTTCAATAGCGCACGCTATTCTCTTATAAGCTATGTCGGGTGGAGGTTTGTAGTGTGGAAAAATTGTGAAGAATCTTGATTGTCGTGCTTGCCTGTATTAGAATAAGTAAAAATAGTTATTGCACCTATCACACTATATAAATTCATTAGAATATGTAAATCAAGAGCTAGAATTTAAAACTGAAGTACAATGCATAATGAGAATTTGGATGAAAATGTCACTAGCGTAGACCAATATAAAGAGTGTTAGACTTTTACGAATAGTATAAGTAACTTCAAAATACGATTACTGCGAGTTTATTGAGAACGGTAAATCTATCATTTAGATGTTTGGTAATAAAAAGTATTATATTAAAATGAAATAAATTTTGGTTATCTTTTTCCGTTTAAATTGCATATTGTTGATATCTAAAAAAGGTACAACAATGTCTCGACGAAAGTAATCAAAATGAACAAAGTATGAACACGACAATGATAAAACTTATGTCGAATTTTCCTTATACAAGATTAATCTTCAATACAAGAAGTGTGTTTTCAGTAAAGAGCAAATGTGTTTGTCCAATCTCTTTTTCCCACCCACTTTCCTTATCCTTGTGCTTTGCCCTTTATAGTGTCTTTCCCGAGGTCGTGGGTTGATCAGACCCACGTCCCTCGATAACCGACGTCAGTTTTCCTTGTCGTGCGTTCGTGTGTGAGGTAACCGTCATATGGTTATCTTTGGCGGTTTCTATGCTTACGTGGCCTTCGGAAGTCTTAATTCACCTGACTAGTCTTTATGCTCGGAGAACTTGTTCGGTTACTTCGGCTTTGTTACTCGGAGTTCTGAACTTAGTTTATGTTCAACTTCGTTTCTCTTCATCGTCTCCGAATATTCTTATCATTCGGAGATGATTTTTGGTCGGTGTTTATCGTTTTTATTTCGATCGGCGGAGGTAATCATGTCTAAGGCCGATTCTTTCCTTGGATCGGCGGTGGATTCTACTTCGGATTCTTCTGCTACTCGTTCTTGCAACGAGTCAAGTTCCTCGTCTACTTCTTACGAGGGTAACCATACTTTTCGTAAACCCATTTTACATGACTCCTCGGATTCTGACTCGAATGCGGGTTCGGCCAAGAGGCGTTCCGACCCATCTTTATCGGGGACGTCCCATAATACGACTGAGCGCAGATCGACCGATTTTTCGGCAAAGCATCAGGACTCCAAAGTTTGAGAGTCTTATTTGTCTACATTTCGAAAGTCGCTTGCCATTCCCTCTCATTATTCGTTTTTGGTTCCTGACCCTCGCGAGCGGGCTCATATCCCCCCCGATGGGCTTGTCGCCGTTAATCCATCTATTTTACGTATACTCGGCGGTCTGCCCTTCCATGGTTTTATTACGAGGATTCTTGCCGAGTCTAATCTTGCGCCTACTCAGCTGAATGCGAATGTGTATCGTACTCTCGTGTGTGCGATAATCTTATGGCGTAAATATTATAATCGGGATCCTCCGACTTTGGTCATTCATAAGTATTATGTCGTCAAACCGAATCCCCGCTGTAATGGGTGGTACAATTTTACCACGAGGACTCGGAAGTTTTCGTTAATTACGGATCTCCCGACTTGCAACAGAGACTGGAAAGATTGGTTTTTTTTTCTAAGACATGTTGATCTTCCGAGGACCAAATTCAAACTTCCGAGCAAATATTACATGTTTGGTATGTTTCAATTGACTGTTTTTAACAATTCTTATATTAATTCCGACTGAAATTTTGTTTTTCAGACAGCTTCCGTAGCCGTTCAGTTTCGGGTGATTTTTCGTTGGTTGAGGGATTGTCTTCTCAGGAGAGGTCTTATAAGACTCTTTGGACCTCGGATAACTACCTTCAGTTTTACTGGTTGTTTCGCCCTACTCATCCCGGGTTCGACTCAGGTATAATTTCATGTCGTGATAATTTTTTTTTTCTTTTTGTTTTTCGAATATTTGCTTGTGATGATCGACTTATTATTGTGTTCAGAAATGGGTAAGGCTCCTTCCATTCTCGACAACCTCGTTCTTCCGAAGGGGTTCAAGGTTCCGAAACGTGGAGTGAAAAGGGTTGCTTCTAGTCCGAAGGCTGATAAGAGTATTAAGAAGACAAAAAGATCTGAGTCTCCTCCTCCGCATCCTTCCTCTTCTAACCAAACTCCGACTGTGGATGCCCCTGATCATTTGAGCCCAATTTTTGCTTACTTGATTGATCTCTCGGGGCTTCAGGATCCGAAGATGGTGGTTGATGTTCCCCTAATTGATCGGCTTTCTCGGCTTCCGTATCATGTTGCGCTTGTATGTGTATTATATTCGATTGGAATTTCAAGATTTTTTTTGTATGTTCTTCTAAATTTGATTTTCCCCTTTATATATAGGCGATTGCCGATCTCTCCTTCCTGGGTCCGGAGATGTTGATGGACTTTTCGGAGAGGGGGGTTCTTCAGGAAATTAATCAACGTCAGGCGGATCAGATCGCGCTTTTGAAGAAAGAGTTGGCCTTTTCTCAGGAGAGAGTACGTGCGAAGGACTTAGAGATTGAAGGAAATGCCGAGAAGATGCGTGAAAGGCTCCGGAGTATTCGTGCTGAGGTTAGAGATAAGGTTGAGAAGGTTGTCAATGACTATAAGGAATCCGAGGAGCTCCAGTCGGAGCTTTCGAAGTACTATTCTGCTGGTCGAGTGGCTACGGTTAAGTGTCTTCTGAAGAAGGAATCTGTCTATGGATACCTCCGACCTTGACGCTCCCGAGTCTTCGACTGATAATCCCGACTCTAGTCTTCCTACTTCTTCTCCTCCGACTGAAACTCCTGCTGTTGATCCTGCCCCTGTTGACAAAACCTCTTCTCCGCATGATGGTGCCTGATTTTACTATAATGTTTGTCGAATATTTTAATATCCGTGGCTCGGATTTTAACAGTCAGTTGCTATGTTTTAAAACGTTTATGTCTGCAACTTATCTCATATTTAACTATCCGTGGCTCGGATTTTAACAGCCATTTTTGTAAACATTTTAATTTTATATAGTTACTTGAAATGTTTATTTTAGTATTTTCTTTTAAATTACTTGCATATATACTCTCCGATCAAAAACTTTGTTCGGTGTCACTAGATACCGATTAAGATTTTGCGAAATAGACATGTAAAGATTTTTTAGTTTTAATTTTTGCAATATAAGTATATAAAATCCGAACACTTTGTTATGCCTTTTGATATGACTAAATGTGGGAAGTTAACAATGACTTGGTAATATTTGCCTCAATTTAAAGGAGAAACAAGATTCAAATAACTTGGCAATTTTTGCGTTGATACAGAACAGAATTCAAATAACTTGGCAATATTTTGCCTTGATTTAATCAGAATATAATTCAAATAACTTGGCAATATTTTGCCTTGACTTAAACATAACAGAATTCAAATAACTTGGCAATATTTTGCCTTGATTTAATTAGAACAGAATTCAAATAACTTGGCCCTTGATTTAAACAGAACAGAATTCAAATAACTTGGCAATATTTTGCCTTGATTTAATCAGAACAGATTTCAAATAACTTGGCAATATTTTGCCTTGATTTAATCAGAACAGATTTCAAATAACTTGGCAATATTTTGCCTTGATTTAAACAGAACATAATTCAAATAACTTGTGTTAGGTTCTTGTCTTCAGCGATAGTATCGTCGGAGGTGTTCCACATTCCATGAGTTTTTCTCTTCTCTTCCATCTTTGGAGATTCGGTATGCACCGTTCCCGACAGAAGAGATAATGGTATATGGTCCTTCCCAATTTGGTCCGAGTACTCCACTTGATGATTCTTTGGTATGTGGAAAAGTCTTTCTCAACACCATGTCTCCAGTATGGAAATCTCTTTTCCAAACTTTTTTGTTGAAGCATTTAGCCATTCTTGCCTGATTTATTTGATTTTTGATCAGTGCTCTGTCTCGTTTTTCTTCTAAGAAATCACGATTATTTTTAAGATTGATATTGTTTACCTCTTCGGAGTAAAAATTCCATGGATTAGTTTCGATGCCCACATCAATCGGGACTATTGCATCAGTCCCGAATGCCATTGTAAAAGGGGTTTCTCCATTCGACGAGTGTGGGGTTGTTCTATAACTCCAAAGTACCCCGGGGAGTTCTTCTGTCCAATTTCCCTTGTGATTTCCGAGTCTTGTTTTTAAACCTCGCTTCAGTGTTTTGTTGACCGCTTCAACCAATCCGTTTGCCTGTGGTCGGATTGGAGTCGAAAAAGATTTAGTGATTTTGAATTTCTCACAAAATTATTTGAAGGTAGAACAGTCGAATTGGGTTCCATGATCAGAAATGATTTTTTTTGGTATTCCGAATCTCGAAATAATATTCTTCCAAACAAAATTTTCAATTTTCTTTTCTGTGATAGCTGCCAGTGGTTCGGCTTCTACCCATTTTGTGAAATAATCTATAGCGACTACTGTGTATTTGCATCCTCCTTTATCCTTGGGCATTGGTCCAATCAGATCTATTCCCCATTCGGCGAAAGGAATCGGACTTACAATGCTAATGAGCTCCGTTGGTGGTCGGTGTGAAAAGTTTGCGAATTCTTGACATTTTTCACATCTTTTGACGAATTCTTTTGCGTCTTTCATCATTGTAGGCCAATATATTCCTTGTCGGAGTATTTTTTTAGCTAATGATATGCCGCCTCCGTGGTTGCCGCATACTCCCCCGTGTACCTCCTTCATTGTGTAATCTACATCTTCTAGTCCTACGCATTTGAACATTGGCGCGGAAAATCCTCTTTTGTACAAAGTATCCCCTTGTAGTAAGTATCTGGCAGCCTTCAATCTCAATTTTTTGGCTTCAGTTTTGTTTTCGGGGAGTTCTCCTTTTCTGAGGAATTGGATGATCGGACACATCCAATTTTCTCCTTCACCTACAAAATTCACATCTTCTTTCAGAATGCTTTTTTCTGTTACTTCAATGATTAATTGGTCGAGAGGTTTTTCTATTAAACCTGATCCGATTTTTTGCCTCTTGATTATCTTCTCTCGGAATTTGCTTGAACTCCGATTGTTCGAAAGCGTCGGATAATGCTCTTGCGATCGTAGCATACTGTATCATACTTTGCTCTTTAGTCTAGTAATCATTGTTAATTTGATTGATCACAAGTTGAGAATCGGAGTATACAGATATTTTGGAAATGTTACAAAATTTTGCCAACTGTAAACCGTGGATTACTCCTTCGTATTCGGCCTCGTTATTTGAAGCTCGGAAACTAAATTTCATAGAGATTTTTACCTGGAAACCATCTGTGGTTTTGAGTAAAATTCCAGCTCTGGATCCAGAGTTGTTGGCGGCACCATCCACGTATAATTCCCACAGTGGATTTTCGATTGGTCGATATGTGAACTCAGCTAGGAAATCGGCCACCGCTTAGCCTTTTGTCGCCGGTCGTGATGTGAATTCTATATCGAATTGAGTGAGTTCCACCGACCACTTTGTCAATCTTCCGGATGTTTCCGGCTTGTGCAAGATTTGTCGGAGTGGAAAATTTGTTAACACTTTAATCCGATGTGCTAAAAAATAGTGTCTCAACTTTCGAGAAGCGGTCACCAATGCTAAAGCCAACTTTTCGATCTCGGGATATCTTGTTTCAGCATCCACCATTCTTCGACTCGTGTAATAGACGGGAAGATGGATGGTACCCTCATTCTTTATCAAGGCTGAACTTACCGCGTGTTCGGAGACCGCCAAATAGATGTCTAGAGGACATCCTTGTTCTACTTTCACTAATTGAGGAGGCTTTGATAAGTATTCTTTCAATTTTTGGAAGTCTTCGTCGCACTTACCATCCCATTCGAATTGTTTTGAACCTCGCAATCGGTCGAAGAATTTTACGCTTTTATCCGTTGATCTTGAAATAAACCTTCCGAGGGCAGTGATTGATCCGGTGAGTTTTTGCACTTCCTTCAAATTCCTCGGTGGTTTCATGTCAATGACTGCTCGGATTTTCGCTGGATTTGCTTCTATTCCTCTGTCGTTTACAACGTATCCGAGAAATTTTCCTGCAGACACACCGAAAGTACATTTAAGCGGGTTTAATTTCATCTTATACTTTCTCAGTATTTCAAATGTTTCTTCAAGATTTATGACATGGTCATTAGCTTTTTTGCTTTTGACCAAGATATCATCGATGTATGCTTCCATCGTTTTCCCTAATTGGCTTTCGAACATTTTGTTTACCAATCTTTGGTAAGTAGCGCCGGCGTTTTTTTAACCCTAATGGCATCCATAAAGCTTAACAATTTGTGAGAAAAGCTGTGTGATCCTCGTCTGGACCATACATTGGGATTTGGTTGTATCCCGAATATGCATCCATAAAGCTTAACAATTCGTGTCCTGCAGTTGAATCTACTAATTGATCTATCCTCGGCATTGGAAAACTATCTTTTGGGCATGCTTTATTCAGATATTTGAAATCTACACACGTTCTCCACTTAGCATTTGGTTTTTTAACCAAAACAGGATTTGATAACCAACTAGGGTATTTTGTCTCCCTGATTGATTTGTTTGAAATTAATTTTTCAACTTCTTCTTTTTAATATCGATCTGAATTCAATGGTCGCCTTTTTTGCCTGATCGGCTTAGCTTTTGTATCGATGTTAAGTCTATGACAGGCATAGATGGGATCTATCCCGACCATATCAGCTTGTTTCCATGCGAAGACATCTAAACTTTTGGATAATTGTTTTATCATATTAGATTTTATACCTTCTTGGAGGAATTTTCCGATTTGTAGACTCTTCTTGGGAAACTTTGGATTCGGAGCTATGGATTCTACTTCATCTCCAAGTCCGACATATCCTCGACTTGGGAGTCGCGGGTCGAAATCTTGGAGATCGTTTATCATCATCACGGTGTGACCGCATTCACTTTGAATGTTCTTGACGAAGTCTGAGTAACAATTTCTTGCTGTTTTTTCATTTCCGATTATTTTGCCAACCCCAGTTTCTGTTGGGAATTTTATTATCAAATATTTTTCTGAACTGACAGCGCCGATTGCTTGAAGTGTAGGTCTTCTGATTACTGCATTAAAAGCCGATGATCCAGGAACGATTACCCATCGGGGATTCGTTGCAGTGGTATGAATATCTTCGCCTACTGTTAAAGGGAAAGCTAGTATACCTCTCGGTAATACTGCATCTCCTGTGAAATTGTACAAGTATGTAGGGCTCGGAGTTAGGCATTCTGTTTTCAAACCCATTTTGTCGAAGGTATCGCCATATAGTATGTCCACCAAACTTCCATTGTCCACAAGAATTCTTCCGACTAAATGATTCCCGAAGGTTGCTTTTATTACGATCGGATCATTGTGTGGAAAGTGGACCCATTTCCCATCGTCGTCGGAGAAAGTAATTTCATTTTTATCCTTCTTTAGTATCTTCATCGGCCTTTTTTCAGAATTGTATAGGATCATCATCGATGTTGAGTTTACTTCCCGAGTATAATTTTTTTGGGAGCGCCTTGAAGTGCCTCCAACGTGTGGTCCTCTGCAATTATCGCTATCTCGTTGTATTGCCTCGCGGAATCTTCTTCTCGGATTTTGTACTCGGTTTGATATTTCTTCAGCTTTCCTCTTCTTATTAAGGCCTCTATGGCTTCCTTCAGGTTGAAACAATCTGCTCTGTTATGCCCGATATCGCTGTGGAATGCACAATATTTCGTACGATCCATTTTTGAAATATCTCTTTTAATTTTCGCTGGCTTTGGGAATTCCTCTTGATCTTGTGTTAGAGCAAAAAATTCTTCGTTTCCTTTGGTTAGGGGCGTATATTGGTCATATATGCTCCGAAAAGGCTTGCTCGGAACCCGATGATTCTTCTCCCTTCTAAGGGATCTTTTTTCTTCATATTCTCGTTGACTAAGTTGTTTTTGATCATTTTTGAATTTTTCATGTGGTTGTCGATCTTCTCTAATATTCCTTCGCTGGTCTTCTCTACGCTCTCGGCTGCTCTCATTTGGTTTCTTCATGGAACTTGCAGCCATCTTCGCTTCTTCAGCGTTGATATATTTTTGCGATCTGATAAAAAATTTGTTGTAATTTTTTGGACCGGCTTTCTATAGTGACCACCAGAACGCCGAATCTCTTCGGAGTCCTGAGGTTATCCCTGACAATCGAAAATCTTCGTAAATCTTCCACCAGTATCGCCTGATCTGAGTATCGATTTATATAATCCTTTTGAGATTCTTCTCGATGATGCCGGATCGCCAAGAGTCTCTCCTTGGGAGTTTTTCCCGATTGTGACCCTACAAATTGGTCCATGAAAACATTGCACATTGTTTTCCAAGAATCAATTGACCCGGGCTTCAACATCTTGTACCACTTCTTGGCAGATCCAATCAGCGTGATTGAGAAAGCTTGGCACATGATGTTGGAACTCGCTCCCTGTAGGATCATCCAATATTTGTAAGTATCCAAATGGTCCCCGGGGTCTGATTTTCCATCATACGGAGGGATACTTGGCATTCTGAACCCTCTATGTGGGAGTTGATTTAGAATTTCTTGCGTTAACGGCGAAGTTGTATCTAGTCCTTTAGTCGGCTGATTGTGTCCGAGAGCGATTTCTTCTATTCTTTGCTCTAGCCTTTGGAATTCCGTTTGTTCGACGTTTTGCGAGTCCCCTGAGTCGGAATTAACTTCGGATGTTCAAATACTTTTTGATCGCGTTATTTTTTACTGAGCCTCTTCACCGTTTGGATAGTATCGATCTGCAAAATAAAATTCTGTCGCTTGGATTGAATTGCGAGTGTCTTCACTCGATTGTCCCTTCTCATACCGATCTCTGACATGTTTACGGATTTTTTTTTATATTTTTCTTTCTCCGGTTCGATTTCCTTACCAGGCCTTTGCGGACGATGCTCTTCATCGGGGGTTACTATTTCGCTCCGAATAGTTACCCGTTTTGCTTTCAATTGATCTTCTAAGAGTTTATTTTTTTTCTTCTAAAGCCTCGAGACGCGCTCGCATATCCCTTACTAATTCTGGCAAGCTTTGTTGTTCATTTAACTCTGCCATTTCTTCTTCGGTCTGCGGCAGAGCTCGGTTGTGATTTTCGATTTCTTCCGTTTCACTCATGGTGTGATGATTTTCCTCCTAAATCTGTGGGAGAGGCGAATAAACCATCTTTGGTTGATCCTTGGTGCATTTTTCCCCCCTCCTTCTAGCGCCAAATGTTGATACCTAAAAAAGGTACAATAATGTCTCGACGAAAGTAATCAAAACGAACAAAGTATGAACAAGACAATGATAAGACTTAGGTCGGATTTTCCTTATACAAGACTAATCTTCAATACAAGAAGTGTGTTTTCAGTAAAGAGCAAATGTGTTTGTCCAATCTCTTTTTCCCAGCCCTGTTCCTTATCCTTGTGCTTTGCCCTTTATAGTATCTTTCCCGAGGTCGTGGGTTGATCAGACCCACGTCCCTCGATAACCGACGTCGGTTTTCCTTGTCGTGCGTTCGTGTGTGAGGTAACCGTCATATGGTTATCTTTGGCGGTTTCTATGCTTACGTGGCCTTCGTAAGTCTTAATTCACCTGACTAGTCTTTATGCTCGGAGAACTTGTCCAGTTACTTTGGCTTTGTTACTCAGTTCTGAACTTAATTTATGTTCAACTTTGTTTCTCTTCATCGTCTCCGAATATTCTTATCATTCGGAGATAATTTTTGGTCGGTGTTTATCGTTTTTATTTCGATCATAACACATATTATGATTAGTACGTATATAATTACATTTAAATAAATCATTACATTAACAATTATTATTTAAATATTTAAAGAAATGTTTATTTTAATCTTTTTTAAATTATGTTTGCTCTTTCAAATGCTAAATATATTGCTAATATAAAAACACAGTTTACCTAACATTGTGTTTACTTAAAATAAAAATTATATTAAAAAATAAGATTTAAAAATTACTTGTTTTAAAAGCAAAACCAGCTGATAAGATTTTACCGAGACATAATCATTTGACAATATTCTTGATATTGTTCTACGCCCGATTATTATTTTCGTTTATTTTAGCAAATATCTTCCAGGTAATAATATTCTTGTCAAAAAGCACATAAATCGGTCGTAATTGAGTGATTATCCCAGATTCTGTCTACAATTACAATATCAACGGGACTATCTTTCTATTTTTGATAGACGGGCTTGTTGAGAAGCCCAGTACAAAATCACAATACCCTTATCTGTTTGTAAAACTAGCTGAACTACTAAAGAAACTTTCACCAATAACTTACACAGATAATTATTCTCGGAATATCTATTTCTTTCAAATATTTCATACATACTTCTTTTATTTTATTCAAGTTTGCCGTTACTTATATATAAACACCTAAAAAAGTTAAATAAATAGGTAAATAAATAAAGGAAAAACTGTAGACTGAGGTGATTTTGGAAATAAGGACAATCTCAATTATGTATCTCGATTTTTTAATTTAAGTACCTCAGGTAGTTTCCATATTTCTGTTTGACGCACTTCATTAAGCGTTTTTTTTTATTTAATAACTGTGTTAGATTTTTTATATTTATTTCATAACTAGGAATAGATCTTGATTAAGCTCTAGGCTCATATATTATGTATATAAGATGTAATCATGACTAACAATGTCATCTAATTAAGATTCCAATTTCCTTTGAAGGTTACGTTTAAGATAAATTTAGATGAATTCAGTTTAGATGAAAACATGTGCATTTTTTTTATAAGTGACACTTTCGGTATATATATATATATATTGTAATGCAAACGAGGAGACATATCCCTTACAAAAGTGGAAGGTTTGAGAGTACACCAGGTCAAGTTAATTAGAACTACAAACATGTGTACATATTTATTTGTTTGTTTTTTTTTTTTGTTGTTTTTTTTGCTTCAGGCTTATATTTGTTTATGCTACTTATAATTCATATGCCAATACTCAAATTATTATATTGATGATATTTTAGAGTTTGAACTACTATGAAAATATTTTATAGTATTCTACAACATTTTTTGTATTCGATTGTTGGAAAGTATATTTTTAGTGTAATATATCCATTTTTCCGTGTTAATGTTTAATGAGAAGTCAACTGTTCGCAAGTCTGAAGTCTTGAAATGACATCGAACAGATGAATTTGATTAGTTTTTAGTAATCTTTTTCTAATGGGTTGGAAATATTTGGAGTTAAAACAAATCTAAAAGTGAATGCTACTAGTTGTTATGTGTTATAGATGACAAATATAATATTTGGATATTATCAGATATTGTTAATGGTATATAATAATATGTTAATGGCTTTAAAGGCTTGATTAATTTAAAATTGGGATTTTATTTGCTACATAAACTACATACACGGATTATTTTTGTAATTTCTTATTCCATGGTTTGCTTGATGTATGCGAAGGAAGTAAATTGCTAAACTTGGTTAGGTTGAACCTTGGTGGTGGATACAACTTTTAAGCTGCTCATCTCTTCTCGTGTTGATTTGTTACTATTATCAAGAATATGCTACACGATTTTTCTTTGTATGTGACGAATTTGAAATCATATCTCCACTTTACAACGATACTAGTCATCATGATCCTTCAATTATAAAATCTAGCTAGAACAATTGATTGGAAACTAGTATATTTATAACTGAATTCCTTTTGAATGTATAGATAACTGGGATGATAGATATCATTACTTTTTACTTATTTTATCAGAAAATATATTATATATCACAATAAAAATAATGATGTATTTTTGCGCACTTGGGCAAAGAGGATACATGTCATTCATCTAGAAAATGTCATCATATTTGAATTTTAAAACCTTTTCAGTTTTTTAATGAAGAATACAATTGTTAGTCTAGATTACAAAAAAGCAACGAGTTTATTTAATTTGGGGCAATTATTGCCATTTGCTAATTGTTGAGTGTGGTTATATATAGTTTGATCCCCCTTCTTTTATTATCATATTTTACTATGCGTACTTCATTCATGTCATCAACTCGTTTAGTATTTTTCAGTAGTTTCTATTTGTATTTGTAATAAGTTGAGTGATTTATGAAATCTTCGTAATGATGATATCTCCCTCTACTTATAGTTAATTAAAACCAATACATTTTTTGTATGTGTGTGTATGTCTTCTTATTATAATTTTTTTTCAGTTAAGCTAGAATGTTATTATGTAGTTGGTGCTTTTTTCAGTTAAGCTAGAATATTAGCATTTCTTACGTTTTCTTACTATCACCCATAATTTACACACAATATATAAGACAAAGAAAATTTTGGTATTTTAGTAATCACTTTTAGTGTGAGAAAACGCATAATCACTAATAGTGTTCTAATTGATAAAGTTTAGTAGCTGTAGTAGTATGTTCGTACTTATCAGATTTGTTAAATAAATCGTATCTACTTAATGAATTGCTCCAAATAGTAGGCTTTACCTATTAGTATAACTGTTCAAACAAAGTTTAAAGACACCTACAAATACTTGGATTCCACCTTCCTGTTATTATAATAATTAATAATTAATAGATCAATCAGGTTATGTTTTATGATAAAAGAGAAATAGCTTAAAATAAACTATTATTATTCTTTTCTCACCGAATTCAATTGAATTCTATCATCGACAGGGAAGGAATTTAACATGTGTGGGGAACTACGCATTTTCCCTTATAATAAGAAAACCAATCATATGTAGAAATTGAATCCTTGTACCCAATTTCATTTAGAGAACTACGTCCTCTTACGAAGTTAAAAGAGACACGTAAATGCAACTAGAACCATTAAATACAAACAAACTTGAACGAAATGAATAAAATAATTCAGCTTTCTCTCTCTCTCTCTCTCATGTGGTAATTGTATGGCCAGCGACAAGTGCATGCAAACCCTAGGTTGGGACGTTCTTATCAGCGTTAGGAACCGCCAATTGGTTTGCAAATTGTAGGACACCTTGAACAAGCTCGTCCAGTCTTCACTTCATCTAACTAGTTTCTAAATAAATTTATAATCTTGCTCACGTAATTATATATATGAACATTGACTTTGCTCGTATTGTCAGAGAGCTTTCCACGTGAGTTAGTTGAAGACACGTCCACGTCATCAGCGAGTCATGAACAGACCTGTCAGTAGCGATGATTTATAGAATCGACCTGTTGGTTGTGCAATCATGTTGATGCAATGAATATAGTGAAGCTTTGTATTATCCTATGATCGTAGAGAAATTCAGGATTTCGCTTGATCACAATCTCTTTCTTTCTTCTTCCGTAATAACGTCATTTTGTACGTATATATTATATGGAAACTAATCATTTTCTAAGTAAAAAAAACACATCTGTTTTATGCTAAGAAAGTCGTGGTTATTTTAAATTAGTTATAATATTTATTCGGGTACATGCCAATAATAGAAGAAAATTATTCCCGGATACTATTTTACAACAAGACACGATCAAATAAATGCAGTTATGTCAGTGGCCATATATTTAATTCGGAGCGTGACTCAATATATATCCAACGCGATAATTTCATACTTTGTGCACTTTCGCATTCTCAGATGATAAGTCCTTTCCAGAAAACTTGCTTATGTATATATGATGTTTCACCTCAAAATGAATGGATAATGAAAAAAATAATAAATTTATGATATTATAAACATTAATTAATTCTCATTCATGTTTAATATTTTTTTTATTTTAAATATTATAGATCCAATACTGGTTTGAGATTTATGGACTCTGATGACATGTGAGAGTTTTATAATCTTTGTCCATTAACTTGTAAAATTGGTAATAATTATTTCGCGAATTACTCTAAATGTCGAGTAAAATATATTGAAATTCTTCAACTCAATATATAAAAGTTTCTCTAAATAACAACGAATCTTATACAAAAAAAGTGATATATGTGATTCAATATGTAATAAAATAAGCACATTTTCTTCAAGGTAAAAAAATATCTCTTGTCACTTCGTTTTCTTTGTTATTAATAGGTGTCTAAATATCTTTCTTCTTCGCTCGTGGACTTCATCATAAGTATATTAAACAAAAATTTGGAGAATTGGCTCTATCTTACAAACGTTTTTTGGATTTGACCAACGTTTGGTAAAACTTTCGTAAATGTCCAAAATGATGACGTGGCATATTTAATCACATTATCAATTTACCTTTTTATCTTTTATGTTTATTTTCGTTTTTAATTTTATCCTAAATTTCGAATTAATTTCGTTTTTTAATTTTTGTTTCAAATTTGAATTAATTTCCTTTTTTGTTTAAACAATTTTGACAATTGAATATTTCCTTTTAGATCCTAGATTTATGGGCGGTTTAATTGACCAATTATATTCAAATTAATGAATAAAAATTCTTCATTAATGGCCGGATTTTCTTATTCAGTTATTTTTGGGAATTTTAATATTTTTAATCGATTTTATTATTTGATATTATCATTTTTCGTTGATATTCATTTTACACTGAAATGATCTTGTTTACAACGTAAATTGAACTGCGTTTTACAACGTAAATTGATTTTTACACTGATATTGTTCGTTAATTGATATATCATTTACCCTGAAATGAAAATATATTAACGTAAATTGAGTTACGTTATATAATGTAAATTGATTTTTGTAATGTAAATTGAAACTTTCGTTAATTGCATACGAATTAACAAAACACGTTTATTTGACGTAGAAAATCAAAATCGAAACCAGATCTACAATATTCGTCAGATTCTCTTGAACACGATGGTGTGCATCGACGGAGTCGTGACTCGCCGCTGCAGCATCTTCGACCAGATCTACAATCTTTGGCACCGGCGGAGTCGTCACTCGCCGCTCCGGCATCGTCTTTGACCAGATCTGCAACGTATAACAAATCCTCTTGAACGCATCGGCGGAGTCGTGACTCGATGCTCCGGCGTCGTCTTCGAAGGATCAATTTTTGGGATCAATTAAATATGATCCAACGTAGAACAATACAATTTTCACAAAAAAAATCATTAATTTACATTATTAATGTGTACATAATTAACCACGTATGTTAATCGGCATAATACTGTTAAAAAAAAGCAAATACTGTAACCAAAACCAGAATTTACATGAACATATACAGATTCATTTACGCGCAATGACGACATGATTTACAGTTCTATTTACATAAAGATATACAAACTCATTTACAAAACAGAGTTAATCGTCAAAATACCCGTTCGTCAAACCATAACCGAGTGTTAATCGTTTTAAAAACAGAGTAAAAATAGAAAGAATCACTAACCTGGAAATTTAAGCTTCCCCCGACGATTGCATACTCAATCGTGTTCTTGAAGATTATTTGGATTCACTGAAAAGGATTAGAGTTTTTGTGTTCGTTTTGGGAGAAAAGTTTTTGGTTTCAACATGCAATTCTCTCTCTTCCGATTATCATTAATGTTTTTATTATTTCCTTTAATTATGACGTTTTTATTGGGGTAAATAACTGATTTGATTGATTTATTTTCAGCAATAAATTTTAAATATTAATTGTATTTCGTTTTGTGCGGGAACTTTTTTTTGGGTATTTTGGGTATGAAATTTTGGTAAATTAATTGTGTGGACATTTACTTAAGTTTTACCAAACATTGGCTAAATCCAAAATCATAAACCTATATAGGGCTATATACTACAATAACCCTATATTAAATCGTGGGGCTATCAGTCTTACGATTTAGATGGTTATTCTTATCCACATGCAATTTTAATTGTGCTCACTTCGATTCTAGTCGTCGAATTTGAATATTTTATTTATTTTGAAAATGAGATATACACTTGTTATTTACTATGTTTCAGTTAAGGTCATTAACAACAGAAAATGGACAAACGTAAATAAAGTACACAGACATGTTGGTAACCCAGTTCGGCAACTGCCTACATCTGGGGGGATATTCTATCCCGATGAAAGAGTATACTATATGAATGGAAGAGGAAAGTTACAAAAATATTTAACAATTCTTCATAGTCGATACCCGACTCCATGATACGGAGAAAATCGTCCACAGAGATTGAAGTCCTATGAGGAGAAGAGGGGGATGGAGATCGCCTAGCTCTCACTTCTTCAGTCATGGAAGCCAACGAAGGATTATAAAAATCCTCATCCTTACGAGAAGGGGAACCTGGCTCTTTGTCTGACAACTTGTTAGGAACATCAAGAATACCGAAAATTGCCTCTGCCGCTGAATGAGATATTTTAACATGATGCAAGATTTCAACAGAAGATGGAATATCAGGATTACCTTGAAAAGTTTTGTCAGAGGGAGAAGAAATAGCTGAAGGACTTCTTGAGGACGAGGGATGCTCAATCGCGGGTTTCTTGCTTTTAGGCTTAGCAGGAACGCCTCTGACACGCACACCATGCCTATTTGTCTGAGATTTCTTGAACACTTTCTTCTTTTCGGGACGTTTAAGGCTAACCATTTTCTTGGAAAAGGAAAAGAGGAAGATTGAATGAATAGTGCGGGTGGAAACCATGGATACCATAAGGAGAGAAAGTAAGGTTGAAAGGGCAGTTTGAGATGATAATTGGCAGAGAGAAGTTGCTCAAAAGTAACTGACACCACGTCTACTGTTTGCAATTTTGAAAAGAGAAGTTGGATTGTCGAAGGCAAACACGAGGGAAACTCAAAACGATGCGTTTTACTTACATGAGGAAGGCTAAAAATTCATTGGGCCCACATGATACGATAAAGAAAGGCCCAACTGTGATTGTTATAAGTCCAAAAGGCAAACACCAAGACCAGCTCGCAATTTCTCAAATTGAACGATATCAAGAGGTTTTGTGAAAATGTATGCAAGTTGATTATCTGTCCCAATATGTTCGAGATGTAGAATCTTGTATTCAACAAGATCTTTAATGAAGTGGTGGCGAATCTTAATATGTTTAGTCTTCTTGTGCTTAACCGGATTTTTGGCGATGTTTATGGCATTGGTATTGTCACAATAAAGTGTAATGACATCTTGAGAGACATCATACTCATCAAGCATACACTTCAGATACACCAATTCAGTGCAGGCCACACCATCTGCAATATACTTTTCCTCTGCAGTAGATAGAGACCCACAGTTCTGTATTTTACTGAGCCAAGAGATTAGATTCTTACCAAGGAAGAAACAATCCCTGGAGGTACTTTTACGATCATCTACATTTCCAGGCCAATCCGCATCCGAGTAGCCCACCAGATGATGGTCGGTATCATGAGAGTAGAAAATCACATAGTCAGCAGTCCAATGATCATACTTGATAATGCGCTTTACATAGCTGAGGTGTTTGGTCATGGGATTTGCTTGATACCTGGCACTAAATCATACAGAAAACGCAATATCCGGTCTACTATCTATCAAGTACAAGAGGATACCAATCATGCTTCTATAGGTCTTTGAGTCAACTAGTTCTGCAGAGTTATCCTTGGAAAGTTTGACAAAGGAGGAAGTCGGAGTCCTCTTAGGTTCCCCTGACTCTAAGCCAAACTTTTTTTAACCAAATCTCAAGCATACTTCCTTTGAGAGAGAAAAATGTCATTATGGCGTTGGTTAATTTTGGACCCCAAAAAGAAGGATAGTTCGACAACGCTAGTCATCTCGTATTCAGATTGTATTTTATAAATAAAATCATCAACAAGAGGCTGAGACATACCTCCAAAAATAATATCATCGACGTAGATCTGATTGAACATCATGCTAGTGTCAGAACTTTTGATGAACAAGGTTTTATCTTTAATCTCTCGCGTATAACCTTGCGGTGAGATAGCCTGCAAGTCGTTCACACCAAGCTCTGGGGGCCTGCTTTAACCCATAGAGAGCTTTATTTAGTTTAAAAACATGGGTAGCAAAGTGGGGATCAACAAAGCCCTTTGGTTGTTCAACAAAAACATCTTCATTAATCACAAAATTCAAGTACGCACTCTTGACATCCATTTAAAATAGCTTGAACCTCTTTAAGCAGGCGATGCCAAGAAGTAGTATGATCGCTTCGAGACGAACTACTGGGGAAAATGTCTCATCAAAGTCAACCCCCTCAATCTGAGAGTAGCCTTGGGCAACCAGTCTTGCCTTGTTTCTAGTAACATTTCCAAGAGTATCAGATTTGTTCTTAAAGATCCACTTAGTTCCGATGACGTTTGCAGAAGGTTGGGGAACAAGGACACACATGTCATTTCTTTTGAACCGCGAGAGCTTCTCTTGCATAGCCGAAATCCAGAACTTGTCGATAATAGCTTCATAAACAATTTTTGGTTCAATTCTCGAGGTAAAACAGACATTACCGATCAGTTCCAGGTAATTGAGAATGTCTTTTCTTCTGGTAGTAATCCCTTGGTGGAGATCACCAATCATTGCATCAACGTGATGATTTAAAGAAACTCTGTTGGAAGGAGTTTTAGAAATAAGAAAGACCACAACTTCAGACCATGTAGGCACGACAGCCTCAGTGTAAGAGACAACACGAGATGAGGGAGCAGGAGAAAATAAGAGAACGTCATCGGACTGAGAACTCGAAACAAAAACTCCTTCATCATCAAACTTCACATTCATGGAACCCATCACCACTTGAGTTATGTTGTTGAACACTCTGAAGGCACGACTCGTCGAAGAATACCCTAGGAAGAAACTTTCATCACTGCGAGGGTCTAGTTTTTTCTTTGCTTCTCTATCAGCCAAAATATAACACACAGTTCCAAAAACATGAAAGTATTTAACATTATGCTTTCTGCCCCTCCATATTTCATAGTTTGGGGAAGAGATGCCCGGACGAATCGAGACATAATTATGGATATGACACGTTGTGTTAACCGCCTCCGCCCAAAAGCGGAAGGAGATCCTTGGTTGATGTCTCGATTTCTGATGAACTTAAGTTTCTAGACGGAATAATCGCTTCTGCCACTTTGTTTTGTCAAGAGCTGTACAGTCTTCTTCGTGCAGTGGTTCCTCCTTCAGCCTCCACCTCTGCTCCGCATCCGCCCTCGTCCTGAGTGTGTATTGTTCTTTGTCCTTTTGTCCATTTCTTGTTTTTATGGTCTGTAATATATATACTTTGGGTGTTTTTGTTTTCCTCCCTTCTTCATTATCCTTTGCCTTTGTTGAGGCAAACAAGGGAAGTAGTTTTCGAGTTTTGTTTTCTTTGTAACTCCTTGTTTCGAACATTTGAACTAGTGTGTTTCTTTTTAGTACTCTTGTCTTGCTTTGTCTTCCTCCGTCAGTCAATGTGGCATGAGTTAATTTTTTAGAGTTCATGTTGTGGATGTTGGTGCTTCGCGTCTCAGGTTTTGCCTCCTCAAAGCCAAATGGGGAGTTTGTTAATGCGGTCTTGGAATTGTTGGAAGACAAATCCATCTCATAGGTAAGAAAAGAACCAATGAGATCATCAACTCACATGGAGGAGGTATCGTGGACTTCATCAATTGTGATAACTTTAATTCTGAACCTCTGTTGCAATATTTCCACACGCAAATGCACGTACTCGCTCAAGTAGTAAAGTTTGTAAGTACAAGTCGATCCCACGAGAAAAATGTTTAATTAGATTAACAAGATTACTAACACGAATTGAACTTTATGTGTTGATGAATATGATGGATATTAAAACGAACACAACTAAAAACAATTAAACTATGAAAGATTACGATAATGAGAAAACAAGAACTATAGTTTCACAAGTTATTACTATAGTTCGGATTCGGAAATAAAGCACAAAACATACACTATTATGTTTACTAATCACACTCGCGATAATTGTAGTCTAAGATTTCTACCGAACATCTAAGAATCTAAACCTATGTTGGGATATCTTCTCTCGATCTCAACCCCTAAAAACAATGATTAGCATTAAAAACAAGAACATTCACAAGACTCTGAAACAACCTAGCTATCTCTAGCCTAGGAATGTATCCCGGTAAATTAATCCTTATGCACGACTAACCTAATCTCTTCCGAGCATCAAGCAATCCTAATATCATGAAAACGGTAGCTAAGAGAATTCAAACATTACACACGAAATTAAAATAAATAAACATGATAGAGCATATGAATATTGATCTACAAAATTGAATCCATAACCATATCCTAACTTGCTACACCATAGCTCTTAACGAATTTAGTGCATAATCAAACGGAGAATAAACAAAAATGAATATGAAAAAGTCATGAATAAAAAAGAAATTGTATTAATGGAAAAGTGAGTTCCAAAGATTCAGAGAAGAGAGAAAAAATGTGAGTGGTGAAAGTGTGGTTGTGATGATGATGATTCTCTCTGAATGCTTCTTCTCTCCCGGAATGGCTATTGCCGAAAAGAAAACCCAAAACTCAAAACAAAACAAAAAACAAAAGATAAGATCCGTTTCAGAATAAATTAAAGTATTTTTTTTTGTAGGTTTCCTAGGTTTTTTGGAGCTCATATGGGCCAATAAATTGCATCTAATGGCTTAGGTTACAATTAAACCGTGTAAAATATAAGTTGGAATTGAGGCATGTGCGCCACACAGAAAACGCACAGGCGGGCGCAAAAGAATCTAGAACTTTTGGCTGGGCAACCTATGCACCACATAGTAAACGCATAGGCAGGCGCACAGGGGTTGTGCACCGCACAGGGACCGCACATGTGAGCGCACAAGTGTTGTGCACCGCCCAGGTGAGCGCACAGGGGATGTGCACCGCACATGGAAAACACACAGGACTCTGGTATTTTGTGCATTGTCTCGCCTTTAATCACATCTCTTGAGTTCCGGGTGTCGAAATTGAGACCCGAAAAATGTTCCGAACTCCTTGTAATCGCAAAATCATCCTTAAATGCTCAATTTGTCATTTTTTCACTTCTAAACTATGAAAAATTAAGAAAAACACTACAAAACACGTGAAAATGCTCTCGAACTAACTTCTTTTCACCTTCGAAACTACAAAAAAGCACGTGTATAAAGCGCTTATCAAATACCCCAAACTTGAATCGTCGCTAGTCCTCGAGTGATATAATAAAACAAAACTACTCAAAAGAAATAAACCTACAAAAATTGGTAGAACTCTGTGTTTCATGTCTCGACCGATAATTGTTTTCCCTCAACCATAATGTGTAGACTTACATGAAAGTGAAAATTCTTGATTTCAAACTTCAAGTCAACTACTAAATTCTAGAAGTTTGAGTTACCTTAACAATTTTTTCAATGCTTTCGGCTTCCAAAGTTTTGCAACTCGTTCAAACTCTCTCAATAAACACTGTAATTCATAATTTCGTCTCAAGACATCCATATGCCTTCTCTTCTTCCTTAGTCTCCACTAATTTACACACATCGTTTCTAGTCAATCGGTAAGTCTTAAAGGCTTGTAATGTTAGGCTTAGGTCACAGGTATATATGGGTATTCTCACGGCTCGTAGTTAAGCTAACTAGGGTCACTAATCACTTTCTTAGACTCATCATGAAAATTTCCTCCAATTCAAAACTACTCACATAAACACTGTTAATAAACTCAAAACAAATAAGCAACCACACAATGCTAAAGACGAACGTTCTTTATTGCATAAATATGTATTTTTTTTTAGTTTGAAAAATAACGAATAAAAAACTAAAACGGTATTTAACGAGTTATTATTTTTTTCCTTAACGTGGAGGATCGTTCTACGAACAAGTCATAAAGAAATGATAAAGCGATGAAGTTCTAGCTTGCTTAACGGGAATGTCTTCTCTTGTGAAGCTCATTTAGTGACTTAGAAGGAGTTGGATCGTGTTTGTCCTTTTCTGAAAAGGGTTCTAATGGATATTCATGATCGGGTTGGCTTTTTAGGTCCACGTGCTCATCCTAATGCTTAATTCATTTCAACTTAGATTAGTATGTAATATATTTTGCCTCGATTAGGAATTAGAGAAGGTTATAGTGTGTTGTAAGTGTTTTCAATCAAGAGATCGGTTGAGTTAATATCCAAGGTTGCTTAAAGGGTCAAGACATGCATTATTTGGGTCAAATACGGGTTCTCTAGAACTCGACACATTCTTTCTCACTCAGTAGCTCATGAATAGATTTCACTTCTAAAAGTAACACCTTATAATGTCGTCGGAAAACAATATAACAATTAAACGAGAAAATTCACACCAATTTCTACCTAAACAAACTAAAAACAAATAAATTATCCTAATATATACAAATCCACAAAACAAGAATCCCCCCAAACCTAAAATCTACATCGACCTCAATGTAGCTCAATGAACACAAAATGGAAGAGAAACTTATCTTGTGGGGGTTGTCAAACTCCCCTACTCGTACGGTGGCGGTTGTGGTGAATGGTGATACGGTGGTTGGTCGTATGGTGGAGTGGGAACGTCTCCATAATATGGAGGTGATTTCTCGTAGAGATTTGAGAGACGCCAAGGGTATGTCGGGAAAGGGGAATAGTACGTGGACGCACTTCTCGTGTCGGGTGGCTCTTTCAGTCCAATCTTTGGGGCCTCATCAATCAATGGTTTTACGCATTTTTTTTCTTTCTCCTGGCTCCTCGAAGTATTTTATTTTGTTTGCTTTGAACTCATTCGCGTAATCCAAGTAATCTAGTGCTGAACATTTAACAAACTTGTCAGCGAATTCACATGAGTTAAGAAGACATACCTCTAATGATTCCTTCGATCGAAGGGTGTGGTCTCCGATGGTTGCATCGCATAGGTCTACTCGAAATGTGCCGTCACTTGCCTTTAGGTACTTCATCAAGTTGAACACACTGAAAACTACCTCCTCGTCATGAACCCTTAATTTCAGTTCGCCTTTCTGGACATCAATCAAGGCACCTCCGGTGGCTAGGAATGGTCTTCCCAAGATGATGAGAATGTCTCTATCTTCCTCCATATCTAGGACAACAAAATTGGCAGGGAATATGAATTTTTCCACCTTGACAAGGATATCGTCAATCACTCCTCGAGGATGCTTTATGACCTGTCCGCCATTTGAAGTGTCCCTCGCGTGGGCTTCACTTCTCCAATGTCGAGCTTCTTGAAGATGGAGTACGGAATGAGGTTCATACTTGCTCTCAAGTCACATAGTACCTTTTTTAAATGGTATCTCCAATCATGCATGGAATGGTGAAGCTTCCCAGATCCTTGAGCTTTGGAGGGAGCTTTCTCTGAGAATCGCGCTGCACTCCTATAAAAGTGCAATAATGCTAGAATCCTCGATCTTGCACTTGTTAGAGAGGATGTTCTTCAAGAATTGTGCGTAGTTTGGCATTTGCTCAATGGCTTCAGCAAATGGGATGTTTATGTGGAGCTGCTTGAAGATGTCTAGGAACTTCCCGTATTGCTTATCAAGCTTCATCTTCTTTAGTCGCTCCGGGAATGATATCTTGACAAGAGGACTCATAAGGCGTGCTGGAATCTCTGAGGTTGCGGGCTTTACTTCTTCCTCTAGTTATTTCTCCTTCTTTTTGTTGGAGTTGTCAACTATTATCCCACAATGAAGTGTGATAGCATTGCACTGATTTATGGTATTAGGCTCAGAATTTCTCTGAAGCATGCCTTGCTGCCTTGTGTTGAATGTCGTGGCCATATGCCTGATCTGTGATTCGAGTTTGCACAACACCGCATCTTGATTCTGTATGTATGTCGGTGTTCGAGACATAAAGGTTGTGAACATCTCCTTCATTTCATCTTTAGGTGCGGGCTGAATCTGTTGTTGTGGTTGGAACCCCCGTTGTTGTTGTTTATGCCCTTGTTGTTGATTTTGGAACCCCCAGGGCGGACCTTGATTCAAGAATCCCTATTGATGTTGTTGTTGTTATTGAAGCGACTTGAACACATCCTTCAGCGGGAAGCCGGAATGCACGCCCTATGCTCTGGTGTAGTAGTTGTTGGAGTTCTGGAATGTTGGACGATTATAGTTCCCCATGAAATTTGCATTTTTCGGCTTGATACTTGTTTGCATTCAGGCAGTCATCGGTGAAATGAGGGTCATTACACCATAAGCATGGCTCTGGTGTTGAGTGCATCGCATGGGAAGTGGCTTGCATCTCCTTCAACTGCTTCTTTAGTTCCACCAATTCAGCCGTCACTTCTTTAATTGGATCTACCTCAACTGTAGATGTCGTGGCATTCCTAGATGTTTGGAGGTGGCTTCATTATTCGTTTCTCCACTGGGCATTGATCATGCGTCCGTGCCAGCTCATCCAGGAGTTCCAGCAACTTTACTGTGCCTCATGCCGCAGTGTCCACCAGAGTTTTTGTGGATGAGATTAGCCCATAGTAGAATATCTTGAGCTGAATAGGAAGAGTGACCTCGTGATGTGGGCACTTTCTCAACATCTCTTCAAAACGTGCCCATGCTTCGTGTAAGGATTCGTCGTCTCATTGTCCGAAACTATGGATCTCGTTTCATAGTCGGGCCGTCTTCTCGAATGGGAAGAACTTCGCGACAAAAACGTTGTAAAGATCTTCCCATGATTCAATAATGTAGTCTGCATGTAGCGACTTAAGCCATGACTTTGCTCGGTCGCGTAGTGAAAGGGAATAATCGAAGGCGAATGGCATCGGTAGTGATATTATGGATTTGAAAGGTATCACATAATTCGTTGAAGTTTGTGATGTGCTCATTCGGATCTTCATTGGAGGATCCCGATAATTGATTCTGTTGAACCATGTTAATCATCCCTAACTTGATCTTGAAGCTTCGATTTCCTTCAACTAATGGATTCTTGATTGTCGAGCGATACCCTTGGACTGTGGGTTGCACATATTCCAAGAGTGGTCGTTCGGGTTCAGGTTCTGCCATTGTTGATTGCGTCTTCTTTTGTCGTCGATTCTATTTGCAGGTTTTCTCGATTTCAAGGTCGATCAGAAGAAGACTTGAATCACCGTCCTTTCGCATACAACTTCACAAAAGAGAAAGAGAACACGAAAATAGATGAGTACACAACTTGTAAAAGAAGTTCAAATAGTAAACTTGTTGATCTAATCTTAATTAAAATAATAGTTCCCTGGTAGTGGCGCCAAAAACTTGTTGCAATATTTCCATACGCAAGTGCACGTAGTCGCTCAAGTAGTAAAGTTTGTAAGTACGAGTCAATTTCACGAGGAAAATGTTTAATTAAATTGACAAGATTACTAGAACGAATTGAACTTTATGAGTTGATGAATGTGATGGATATTAAAACGAACACAACTAAAAACAATTAAACTATGAAAGATTACGATATTGAGAAAACAAGAACTATAGTTTCACAAGTTATTCATATGGTTCGGATTCGGAAATAAAGCACAAAAGATACACTCGTATGTTTACTAATCACACTCGCGATAATCGTAATCTAAGATTTCTTCCGAACATCTAAGAATCTAAACTTATGCCGGGATATTTTATCTCGATCTCAACCCCTAAAAATTACGATTAGCATTAAAAACAAGAACGTTCACACGACTCCGAAATAGCCTAGCTATCTCTAGCCTAGGAATGTATCCCGGTAAATTAATCCTTATACACGACTAACCTAATCTCTTCCGAGCATCAAGAAATCCTAATATCATGAAAACGGTAGCTAAGCGAATTCAAATACATTACACACGGAATTAAAATAAATAAACATGATAGAGCATATGAATATTGATCTACAAAATTGAATCCATAACCATATTCCTAACTCGCTACACCATAGCTCTTAACGAATTTAGTGCATAATCAAACGTAGAATAAAAGAAGATGAATATGAAAAACTCATGAATAAAACGAAATTGTATTAATAGAAAAATGAGTTACAAAGATTCAGAGAAGAGAGAACAACTGTGAATGGTGAAAGTATGGCTGTGGCGATGATGATTCTCTTTGAATGCTTCTTGTCTCCCGGAACGCCTATTGCCGAAAAGAAAACCCAAAACTCAAAACAAAACAAAAGATAAGATATGTTTCAGAACAAACTAAAGTGTTATTTTGTAGGTTTGCTAATTTTTTGGAGCTCATATAGGCCATTGGATTGCATCTAACGGCTTAGATTACAATTAAAACATGTGAAAAATAAGTTGGAATAGAGGCCTGTGCGCCGCACAACAAACTCACAAGCGGGCTCACAAGAATCTGGAACTTTTGGCTGGGCAACCTATGCACCGTACAACAAACGCACAGGCAGGCGCACTGGGGCTGTGCACCGCATAGAGACCGCACATGTGAGCACACAAGGGCTGTGCACTGGACATGTGAGCGCACAGGGGCTGTGCATTGCACAGGTGAGCGCACACGGGCTGTGCACTACACAAGTGAGCGCACAGGGGATGTGCACCGCACAGGGCCCGCACAGAGTAAACGCACAGGACTTTGAAAGTTTGTGTGTTGCGTCGCCCTTAATCACCTATCTTGAGCTCCGGGTGTCGGAATTGAGATCCGAAAATTTTTCTGAACTCCTTGTAATCGCAAAATCATCCTCACATTCTGAATTTGTTATTTTTCACTTCTAAACTCTGAAAATTAAGAAAAAACACTACGAAACACGTGAAAATGCTCTCGAACTAACTTCTTTTCACATGCGAAAGTACAAAAAATCACGTGTATGACGCGCTTATCAACCTCTTTGGAAGTGACCTGAGAACTTTTTTTACAATGTTGGTATCGGCCATGGGTTCACCCAGAGAGTGAAATTCCTGGAGAGATCACGAACTCCCACATAGAAATCATTAATCGACTCGTCTTCTAACATCTTTAGACTTTCAAACTTTGAGTTAAGTAATTGCAAGCGAGAGTTCTTAACTTTATCTGTTCCTTCATAGGTGGTCTCAAGTATGTCTCATGCCTCCTTTGCACTTTTGCATGTGTTGATGAGGCGAAACACGTAATTGTCAACTCCATTAAAGATGGCGTTTAGAGCCTTGGAATTTGAGAGAGAAGCTTCATCATCAGCAGCAGTCCACTCACGAGAAGGAACTTCTTCTAGAGTTATGCCATCAACAAGAAATCTCTTGGAGGTACTCCATCCCACAACGACGGATTTCCACGTCTTTTGATCAATGATTTTATGAAGGCCCTCATTTGAGCTTTTCAGTACGCATAATTCTGACCATCGAGTAACGGAGCACGGCTCACCCACCCACCTTCTCTAAAAGTGTCCATTCTAGTATACACAAGACACTTAACAAGAAAGAATCGTAAATCTAGAAAATTAGGGTTCCAGCTCTCATACCAAATGAAAATGAGATATACACTATTTCTGTAATGTTATATACTATATTTCAATCAAGATCATTAACAACAGAAAATAGACGCACGTAAATAAAGAACACGAACACGTTGGTAACCCAGCTTGGAAACTGCCTACATCTGAAGGGATACCGTATCCCAATGAAAGAGTATGTTATATGAATGGAAGAGCAAAAATACAAAAGTTTTACTAGAAAATCATCTATTCCTTACTGTTTCTTTCCAAGTAATAATCTACCTAAGACTCCCCCTAGGAGTGAGCTTCACTTACTGTTTCGCCTTAACAAGAACCGAGTCGTTGTATGTGTCTTCAATATTGAAGGTATAAGAAAGATGTACTTACAGAAAATCTTTTCTTTCAAGAAGCTATTCTTTACGAAATGGACGTGCAAGAGAAAAGACTTTCTTATTCTGTGTAGAAGCGACGCAAGTCAATGGGAGAATGCATAAACCCTAACAAAGTGCACAAGAGTGTTTATATACTACACAAATGATGAAAGCTCACTACACTCGAAAATCCTAGCTGGAATTGAAGGTGGCGAATGAAAAGTGAAGTAACTGCGTCAGAAAAAGTGCAGAGACAAGTTCTTAAAACCATGGTAAGGACAACTACACGGACATCAGGGTTTTGACGAAGCGATAATGCCAAAACCGCACTAACATATTTATTTACACATGTTTTATTACCCGACTAATCTTATTTTACCTATTATCTCTTCTTCTTAAGTTTTGATTCATAGGTTCGTTCTTTATCTATGAACATATATATATATATATATATATATATATATATATATTTCTTTTCTGTTTGACCCTTTTAGGCCAAAATTATTCTTTTGTACTCAGAGTTCCAGGGCAGCCTGAGATTAATTCTCCTAGTAACAATCTCAGAATTACTTGATGTTGCTTTGTATTTGGCATTGTTAATTATAGATAGCTTATGAGTCGTACGATGGTATATGTAATCTAACAAAATACAGATACCATGAGCTAATTAAATACAACTATACACATAAAAAGTATTATTCATAATCATATAAAAAATTGTTGCCACCACCAGTCAATCCGTTAATTTCTTTAAATGCTCGGTAAAAAATTTGTTTTATAAAAAGTTCGCTCAATAAGCTGAAATAAATTAAATTAACTAATCAGTTACTTAGTTACTTCGATCTGGTGGATGATTTTTCGAATTAAATTAAATAACTTAATTAAAAAATGAAATTAATCCTAGAGAAGTTTTCATAATAATAATGGTCCGTTGAATTATTGGTTTAATTACCCTAAATGACATGTAATAAGAGTGAAGAGAAAAATTATCAGACGCAACTCTATATTTAATCATTATATATATAGATTTATTTCGTGCGCGTAAACTAAATAAATTGATTGTTTTATATCCACAGAAATAGTCTGTGTCTACCACTACCTGTAAAAGCTAAAATAGGTCGATATCAGTAGTTCAATATAATTGTGACTAGATTATTATTATTATATATTATTATTATATTTTATTATTATTATAATTTATTATTTATTATTATTATTATTATTTTAACAGATATTAAAGGTCATGTAACCAAGACTTCTACATATATGCACAAATCCTATACCTTCCACTAAATAATGGCCCCAAGAAAATGAATTCGTAGAGTACTGCTGATGTGGAGCCATATAATATCTGTACCATATGTTATAATCGTGAAATAACATTAACAATTAAAAAGTGTTGTATATTATATTAATACCCTAGTTGCCAATTTAAGGTTCAATCTGAATCCAAAGTAGGATATAGTGACGATTAATCCATACGGGCATGCGAAGACGATGACCACCTTAGCACCAACGCCCATCTCAGCACCAATCTCTTACTTACACGTGTCCTATAATTCTGTTACACAGCAGCCACTTAGAGCTCTGCACGTGTATTATCACAGCTGTGATATAGTACAACTCTGGCCTTTATAAGGCAATCATTGTAATCATCTTTAGTCAGTGAAAATCAATAACAGTATTCAGTTATTCCTCATCTCTCTCTCCTCTATTATTGTTTCACTCATCTTCTTCACTTGGTATCAGAGCCACTGACTAACGTCATGGCTTCACCTGGGAACCTATTTCCAATAGCCACTCACCTTGTCCCTACCACACTCAAACTCAACCGTGAGAATTTCTTTTTCTGGAAATCTCAAGTGCTAGCAGCAATCCGCGCGCACGACCTCGAAGGGCACCTCGATGGGTCCAGACCGGTACCACCGCAGTCTATACAGGTTGAGGAGAGGACGCAGGTGACGGCAGATGACGTGACTGTCACTGTCGTTCAAACCAAAACCAACCCAGAACACTCTATCTGGGTCCGCACTGACCAAGCAATTATGTCTTGGTTAATGTCATCCGTAGCCGAATCAATGCTTGGGTATATCTCACGTTGCCTAACCTCAGCTCAGATCTGGTCTGCACTCCTTCAGTTGTTTGCAGGTAGCTCGAAGGCGCGACTCCTCCAGCTGCGAGTTCAACTCCAGACGATTCGGAAGGGCTCACTCACCATCAGTGACTTCATCATGAAGGTCAGGCTGATAGCGGATAGCCTCGCTGCCGCAGGCCAACCGGTGAGCGACGATGAACTACTTCTGTACGTGCTCGGCGGCCTGGATTCCGACTACAACTCTGTGGTCGCCATCCTCACTGCACGATCTGACTCTGTTGACCTAGCTGAGGCCCAGTTCCTTCTTCAATGTCACGAGACTCGCCTCGATCAACAGAGCTCATCCCTCACGCTAGATCTGTCACACTCTTCGGCAAATTTCGCTGATAATAGATCCAGAGGCCGTGGGTTTCAGCAAGGTCGTGGCAGACGAGGACACAGGGGTCGTGGCGGTCGCGGGAATCGCACGGTGGTTTGTCAGATTTGCACCAGATCTGGACATCTGGCCTCCGCGTGTTGGTTTCGTTTCGACGAAAATTTCCAGATGCAGGCCACACAACCCTTGACCCAGCCAAACACTGGTCAACAATCCAGTGCCCCTCTTGCCTTTCAGGTCTCGGACCAAACTCAGGCTGCGTTCACTGCATCACAAAACGATGTTGATGACCCCTCGTGGTATGTGGACAGTGGTGCCACAAGTCACATCACAGCAAACCTGAACAACCTGTCGATGTCTGATACCTACAACGGAAAGGGCAAGCTCAAAGTTGGTAATGGAAATTCTCTCTCTATTGCTAATATTGGCTCAGCCTTGGTTAAGACTTCACACGTGAACAGAAACTTAGTTTTGAAAGACATTTTACATGTTCCTGAGATTACACAGAATCTGATAAGCGTTGCGAAACTGATCAAGGATAATAATCTAATTGCTGAGTTTGATTCTGATGGATGCTGTTTCAAGGACTCAACAACGAGGCAGGTACTTCTCACGGGAGAGCTCAGGGATGACTTATATAAACTACGAGTCATGAGTCCTATCTACAGTCCTCTGACCTTCACAGCGTGTCTTGATAGTCCATTCACCAGCAACAACACAGTCGGCGATGCTTCGAGTTTTATGGCAAAAAATAATGTAGCTCAAAACGGACGAGATTTATGGCACAAACGCCTGGGTCATCCGTGTGACAAAATCTTATCTGTTGTATTGAACAAATCTGGAATAAAAAATATTTCAAGTATGTTGGACTTTTGTAGCTCCTGCAAAATCGGCAAATCGAAACATTCTGTGTACCCTCGTTCTAATTTCCATGCATCGGCACCGCTTGATGTTGTGTATGCGGATCTATGGGGTCCCTCACCTGTACCTACTGCTGAGGGCTACAGATACTACGTTGCCTTTATTGATGATCACAGCCGGTTCACATGGTCATATCCTTTAGCAAATAAATCTGAAGCTAAGCAGGTTTTTGTAATTTTCAAGGCCAAAGCTGAGAGACTCTTCAACACAACGATTAAGTGCGTGCAAACAGATTGGGGTGGCGAATTCAGATCGTTCACTCCTATAATGACTCAGTTGGGTATTGATTTCAGGCATCCTTGCCCGCACACACATCCACAGAATGGCAGGGTCGAACGGAAACATCGACAACTGGTTGAGCTTGGTCTCACACTGATCTCTGAAAGCTCCGTGCCCTTATCCTTCTGGTGGAACGCCATCTCCACTGCCACCTTTTTAGCCAACAGACTCCCAAGCTCTGTTCTCGGCTTTAAGTCACCTTTTGAGGTGGTGTTTCACAGGTCGTTTGATCTCAGCTTGCTCAAGGTTTTTGGCTGCGCTTGTTACCCTCACCTACGGCCATACAATGCTCACAAACTTGACCACCGATCAGCTATGTGCACCTTTGTTGGTTACAGTGATCGACACAAGGGTTACATGTGTCTTCATCCCTCAGGACGCCTGTACATTGCTAAGAGTGTTTCCTTCGACGAATCTCATTTTCCTTACAAATCCGCACCCCCCATCTCCATTGCCTCTGAGAGCACTGCCCCCCATCAGCCAATATTAACTTCCTACCTACCCACTGCCCCACAAACCACTCCTCCACCCGATGTTCCTTCACCTTCTCCGAGCTGTGACCAACCTGTTGTTTCCCTCCCTGACCCAGCCCCTGTCTCAGAAATCTCCCAGCCAACCCCACAGATCACTTCCAGTGAACCACAAACTCTCCCTGACATGTTCCGACCCGCCTCTTCTTCGACTCACACTATGACGACCCGTGCTCGTGACTCAGTGTTCAAACCAAGGTCCTTCCTTGTTGATCAGTTCACTGCTTCTACCCCTACTCTCTCCGAGCCACTCAACACTCGAGCTGCTCTCAGTGACTCGCGTTGGCATGCGGTTATGCAGGAGGAGATCGATGCGCTTGCTGCGAATGGCACTTGGGAACTTGTTCCACCTCCCTCGTCTGCTACTATTGTCGACAATCGCTGGGTCTACACTGTAAAATACAATCCGGATGGCTCGGTCCGCCGTTTAAAGGCTCGCCTGGTTGCTAAGGGTTTTCAACAAACCCAGGGAGTGGACTTCTTCGAAACATTCTCTCCTGTGCTTAAACAACCCACCTTTCGCGTTATTCTCTCGTTGGCAGTGACCTTTGGCTGGGATGTGCAGCAACTTGACATCAATAACGCGTTCCTGAACGGCGATCTGCAGGAGTTGGTTCTCATGAGACAGCCTGAAGGCTTCGTCGACGCCTCTCGCCCGCATCACGTCTGTCGCCTGGTCAAGTCACTGTATGGGCTCCGACAGGCTCCCCGAGCGTGGTACGACAAGCTTCGCGCCTACCTGATTGCCTGGGGTTTCACTAACAGCCGCTGTGACTCGTCCCTCTTCATCTGTCGGGTTGGTGACGTCTGTCTCTTCCTCATTGTTTATGTGGATGATATTCTGGTTACTGGCAACCATTCATCGGAGATTGCGCGGGTTATTTCTGACCTAAATGCCCAATTTGCGCTGAAATCCCTTGGGTCGCTTGGCTCGTCGAGCAATTTTCTGGGTTTTGAGTCTCAGCGTAGCAGCTCGGGTTACAAGCTAACTCAGTCCCGCTATGCTTTCGACTTGCTCTGTCGATCGTCGTTGGCTGATGCGAATCCCGCTCCCACTCCAATGGTTTCCTCGTCGTCTCTGGTTGCGGATGATGGGTCTCCACTTCTCCCAAATCCCACTGTCTATCGCTCGATTGTGGGTGGCCTGCAATATCTGACCTTATCGCGCCCAGACATTGCCTTCGCGGTTAACAAGCTAAGTCAGTACCTTCAATCGCCCAGAGAGTCTCATTGGCGTGCTTGTAAACGTGTACTTCGCTACGTCAAGGGCACTCTTCAGTTTGGTCTTCAGTTTATACCATCCTCTCGCCTCTGCATTGAAGCATTCTCTGATGCTGATTATGCTAGCTGTACCGATGACAGACGTTCAACCTCTGGCTATGTGGTGTACCTTGGTGGTAATCTGGTTACGTGGTCAGCACGAAAGCAGAAGGTGGTGTCTCGGTCGAGCACCGAGTCTGAATATCGTGCTTTGGCTCAGGCTTCCACTGAGATTGTATGGCTGCGCTCGCTGCTAATTGAACTGCACGTGTCTCTAGTCAGCCCCACGTCTGTACTCTGGTGCGACAATCTCGGTGCTGGATCTCTGGCTTCGAATCCCGTGTTTCATGCTCGAACCAAGCATATCGAAGTGGATGTACACTACATCCGTGACTTGGTCCTCTCAAAAGCGATTGAAATTCGCTATATTCCTACCTCGGAGCAGGTTGCTGACATGTTCACGAAATCCCTTCCTGAACCTCGTTTTCGCGCCTTGTGTGACCGCCTTCGTCTTGGTGGCGCTACACTTGATCCACGTCCAGTTCACGGGGGAGTGCGAAGACGATGACCACCTTAGCACCAACGCCCATCTCAGCACCAATCTCTTACTTACACGTGTCCTATAATTCTGTTACACAGCAGCCACTTAGAGCTCTGCACGTGTATTATCACAGCTGTGATATAGTACAACTCTGGCCTTTATAAGGCAATCATTGTAATCATCTTTAGTCAGTGAAAATCAATAACAGTATTCAGTTATTCCTCATCTCTCTCTCCTCTATTATTGTTTCACTCATCTTCTTCACTGGGCATGCGTAATACACTTAGTTCTACGCACTAATTTATTTATTAATCAACTTTCGTGTAGGTGATCTTTCATGATGATAAAATGATGATTGTCGGTCAAGCCCACTAGGTCCTTCGCCCCTCCTTTTTCTTTTATCGTGAAATATCATTTTTAATATCTCGTAATATTAATTTTAATTAAGAGAACTCATAACATATTAATTTACTGTTTATATGTTACGCAAAAATATCTACCGTAATGACCACAAACCATAAGGCCCTACCATTGGAAGTTTGAAGATCATGTATTTAAAGAGAAATGTCCGGCCTAATTAAATACTGAGAACGTCCCAATTATTTTACTGGAGAATAATCGCAACTAATTAATCGCGAGTTTTGATGCTTCAACCGCGAGCTCTAGTGATGATCTAAAAACACAAAAATATTAAGTAACTATAAACTAGTCAGGTAAGAAAAAAATTGAACGTAATAATAAAAAAAGAAAAACAAATTAACAAGATTATCTCAAACATTTTTTATAACACTAATGAAGAGTAAGTTAATATCCTCTCTTTTGAAGAGTTGTATGTGTTTATAGACATCATCGTTAGAAATTTATATAGTGTTTCACACTAATTTGTTTGTTCAATACTTTAAAAGCTTTAGGTTCAGATGTTTTTTGTCTACTGGTCTTTTCACAATATTTGAATATTTTGATCCAACCATTAACGTTTGAGAGTATTTTGAAAGAGCTTTGAGTTACTTGAAATTCAACGTCAATCATGTTTTGCCTCCTGAACTATCACATAAGTTTTGCTTTCAATCATACTACGATTGAATTCTATTATTTTAAGGTCTCGCCTATCGGTATTGTTTCGATATCTATATTTTTTAGCGCTATTTCTGATTAATATGCTTCAACTTTTTCTAGTAAAAGAAAAAGACTGTTAATCGACAATATATAGCATTAAGTTATATACTCCTTGAAGATGTATCGCCCAATATATATAACAGTCTCGACTCTTGAGAGCTATATCTTCATTAGCTTATTTAGAACATTACATGTGGAACAACTTGGTTTTTTTTTTTAAGACAAGTTTTATTTGCAGTGGGAATTGAACCCACGCGCTCCAATTTGAAATGACGTGTATTACCATTAGAACATTCTAGTTTGCACAGTGAAACAACCTGGTTAGGTTATCAATATTATTCTCTCAGTGATATCCTTAATGAGTGCTTATTATTAGCAGATATAAAATATATTAATCCAGCTAGAAGGCAAAGCGAAAACTTAATGAGAGAAATTAGGAAAACATCAATTTAGGTGTAACCGGTCTCACAAAGGTACTTGCGTTGAGTTGAGTGGTTCCAAATCGAGAAAAACAAGATAGGTTTATTAGGTTATGCTTCCTTAGTGGCCAATGATTACGTAATCCGAGCATAATTTAGTGTATCAATATGTCATTTTAGAAAAAGGAAAAAAGTGGTCATATCGAAATGATTTAACTTTTTTGTAACTTGGCGTAGAAATAATAATAATAATAACAATAAAAGCTTTTTGGGACTACACAAACTATTTGGTGAAGTGACACATTATTTGATCGATCTATTATAAGTTTTATCAAATTAATGGTGCTATTAAAGTATGTGGTAAGGGATCTAGTTATATCAATTTATTTTTATTTATGCGGTTCTTACTTAAAATGTACACATTTATATACTGTTCATAATGTATGCGGAAGGAAGATAAACTATCGAATTAGATTTGAAAACAAGATACGCGATATCGGAATTTGTGGGGTAGTATCAGTTTGTCCTCTATGCCACTTTACCCTTTGAATAGTGCATCGTCAACTCTTAATTTATAACATGTTTTCAATATGTTTGGCCTATTTATGTTTTCCTAACCCCCATTCCACCATTTAATTGAAATTGTATACATAGAATGCACATAACAGACTCTTACATGTATCGTAAGTTTACAATATGACTCTTAAAATTACAATATGACGTGAGATTATAATTTCAAAAACTAGAATTTAAGAGAGACATATATGCTATAGAGAACTCGAATACAAGAATAAATTTTACTTGTTATTCATTACTTCAATAAATGAACAAGAGACATTTTAAACTATTTACATAAAGACTTATACCGTAATTAATACACAAAAGTTAAAAGATCCTATTTCGAAATAGGTGGACTGAGTTTTCCGAGTTTAAGCTCGATGTAGGGTACGGAGTATCACCACAACAAAAATAATTTTGAGATGGAGTATTGTTTTCATCCAACATGTCGGAAAAATCAACAAGCAACATAAATAACTAGTGTTTTTATTTTTAATTTTGAGCATCGGATTCTACAAAGTCACATCTAAATTATAAATATAGTATAATTCTTACTTCGTTCATTATTTTCTTTGTGAAAAAGATTGCATGTTTAGTTTGACCAAACAAAGTCGGGTTCAATATCTAGAAAAATTTGATTAAAAATACTCGTCGCCTGGTTTGGAATACACAGTTTCTCTGTGGTAGGTAGGACTTAGTAGTGGTAATAGCATATAATTTCGAAGTTAAGAGATCGTGAATTCGGTCCGCAATCGCATCGAAGTTGCCTTAATAAATAACTATGTATTGTCTCTTCACGGATAATTTTTAAAAAAAATTATTACGCTCTCAATTTTAATGAACGTTCCATGTTCTCTAATCCAGCCTTATCTCGGTCTATCTTATCTTTGTCCACCAAGTGATGGGAGGAAAACATTAAAAGTGGAGTTAAAATCTCAACAAAGAGAGTAAGTATTTCACTTACCTAATAGTGGATTTAAGAACCGTTATATTGCAACACCTTTGCATTATGAGTGGAAATTGAATATATCATTAGATATCAATGAGATATAAAAGAGTAACATTGTCTACGCTTTCGCTAACATTGTCTTCGCTTTCGCTCATATTCATTTAGATTTGAGTTATTAGGTCTATCACCTTCAAAGTCGGATTAAACAAGATGGACAATGATAATCTTGTGTTAAATATGAGATTTTACTAGAAGCTCATTAATTCAATTCAGTTGAAAAATCTTTCGGATCTGTAATTATGTACGTTACGAATAAGTTGTAAATAGTTAAGTCATTTTTAAATATCATTCATATTTAAAAGATCCATATAAATAATTTAAATCAGCCAGTAAATTTCATCAAAAGCTTGTGGTTGGCGTATAAATTGATCTGCACGAAACTTAAATTTGTTTGATGAAACCTAATTAAACTAGGGCCTTTTTCAGAAGAAAAAAAAATTAAAAAAAAACTGTTATTAGAATGACATCCATTGTAATTTTTGTGTTAGCTTATTTTTGGGCAATGATCAAATCATATATATCATGATAAATGTATTAACTTACTCAAGATATTCTGCATACTCATTTAGGAAGTTTTACATGTTGACTTATCTGATGATAAATTGATTAGTTTCGGGTCTTATATTATTTGGGAAATTTCCTATTTTGACAAATTTCGTCATAATGTCGCGTAGAATGTCGCAACATCGTTTGCGACAGTTGTCTATTTTGGGAAGTTTTTATTAAAGGGTAAAGAAACCCTAGGATGACTTCTCTATAAAAGCCGAGTAGCTCTCGATTAACAAGCAGGAAAAACGCCATCCTCAGTATATCTATAGGATTCTTAGCCGTGCTCGATTGGCGGACTGAGAAACTATTGATTTGTACATGATTGTAATTCTCTAAACACTTATTGATATATTACAAGTTTAGAGGAGTATTGGTTTTGTGCTTGCGTGATTGAAGTCCTCACGATTTATTCATTGAAGTGGCCAAACATCGGGTGAGTGTTTTAAGAGTGGAATTGAGAGGGGTCTCAAAGTCAAGAGGAGTTCTTGATTTAGTTTTCAGTATTGTATTAGCCAAAGTGACAAAACAATTCATCGCACGATCCACAGAGTCATTTACGATATTACCCTTCATGTGTATCAGTCACTCAGAGGAATGTAAAATTACTGTTTTACCTTTTAGTTATTATTACACTAAGTCCTTTGTTATTTGTTAATGAGAAAAACATAAAGTGAGATGTCTTTACATATCACATGTTTTAATCAAAGAATGTTCTTTTTCGATGAATACCTGACTAGGTTTATTCATTCACACTCTCATAACAAAGCATAGTGTGATATTGATGCATTGGCATTGTTTCAACATGAATTCCGTATCTGTGAATCACATAACCCAACATGAAAGTGTTATGACACCAACCGCCGGGTCAGATGCAGCTATAACTTAGCCATTGCCCATTGAAAAATCAAATGTCATAAGGTGTCACATCGATTATGCATTCACTTCAGGATTTAGGTACGTACCAAAATACCACTCGTATGTGATCTTGAAGTTTCGAGTGTTTAAATGGTTTTATCTCGAGTTTCAGAGTATCATAGGTCTTGTTCATTATCTTCTATAATATTTGCAAGAATGAACACAAAGTCAAAACTCTCTATATCACAAGATAATATATCATGAATCATTCAAACAACTATTACTCAAATTCGATTACTCTATCGATCATAAGATTGCGAACAAATGTTTAAACTAGTCACACGGGGCTATCTTGTCAAGTATGTACTTAGCAGCCCTTTCGTTGATGACAGTTTCAGAGCGTAACAAAAATACATAAACACAAATTTAAATGAAGAATGAATATTTAACTTTATTTAATGTCTCAGTCAAATCAAATACAAAGTATTTATAATGTCTTAAATCTCGTTTGTGGGCACCAATCCCAACAAATTCCCACTTGACTCAAAGGAGATACGAATGATCTTTCAGTCATCTCCTCTGTAAACGAGGTCTAGTACCAGGTGATACTTCCGCTCTATTTGTTTAGAGCGCTAGTGACTTCTTGACTCCTCACAATTAGTGGAAGCCCCATTATTATCACAATAAAGTGTGATAGGCTCGCTTGCACTTGTAACTACGTCCAAATACATAAGGAATTTCATCAGCTTCACACTCTGCCACATACTCGGCTTCCATGGTCGAGTCAGCAACGCAAGATTGCTTAATACTCCTCCAAACCACGGATCCACCATTCAGGGTGAACACAGATCCTGAAGTGGATTTCCTGGAATCCTTATCCGCTTGAAAATCGGAGTCATTATATTGCGTCATATTCAGGTCACCACCCGAGTATGCAACCATGTAGTTTCTCGTTCTCCAGAGATACTTGAGAGCATGCTTGACAACAACCCAGTGTTTGGGTCCAGGGTTTGACTGAAACCTACTCACCACGTCAACTGCGTAACAAATATCTGGTCTCGTGCAAAGCATAGCATACATGAGACTTCCTACGGCTAAAGCGTAAGGAATGTGTTTCATGTCCTCAACTTCTTAAGGAATCTTGGGAGACTGCTCACTTGAGAGATGCACTCCATGTCTGAAAGGTAGCTGTCCTTTCTTGGAGTCTTGCATACTGAAGCGATCCATGATATTATCAATATAAGATGCTTAGGAAAGTGCTAACTTCTGATTTTTCCGATCACTAAAGATCAGAATCCCCAGAATGTAAGCCTCTTCTCCTAGATCCTTCATCTCAAATTGCTTTGACAGTCATATCTTAACCTCTGATAACTTTCCTACATTATTCCCAATGAGTAGTATGTCATCCACATATAGGACTAAGATGGCAACCTTGCCATCGTTTATCATCTTATAAACGTATGACTTATCTACCGATTCATCAAAGCCGTAGCCTTTCACAGTTTCGTCGAATATGATATTCCACGATCTAGATGCTTGCTTAAGTCCATAAATGGAGTTTAGCACCTCACAAACCTAGCTCTGTTTGCCTTTCTCCATGAACCCGTTTGGTTGAGCCATATAAATATGCTCGTTAAGACTCCCATTAAAAAATGCAATCTTGACATCCATCTGCCAGATTTCATAATCCAGGGCGGCAGCAATGGATAAAAGAGTGCGGATGGACTTCAGCGTTGCGACTGGGGAGAAGGTATCCTCATAGTCAATACCTTCTATTTGTGTGAACCCCTTTTCCACAAGTCATGCCATAAATGTCTCAACATTTCTATCCGGTCCTCTATTCTTCTTGTAGATCCATTTACACCCAACATGTTTGATGCCTTCGGGTAGATCTACAAGTTTCCAGACCTTGTTGACATACATCTAATGCATTTTAACGTTCATGGCTTCTTGCCATAGGTTTGCTTCGGAACTTTGCATCGCTTGGAAAAATGATGCTGGATCATCTTCCTCCTGGTATGCGACTGCAGTGAAAGTCTCTCCGATACCCATGTATCGATCAGGTTGTCGCACAATTCTGAACTGCGACGAATCACATGAGGATCTGGTCTCGAACGTTGTTCTTCCACTATTGGTATAGGACTTGTCCTATCTTGTGAAGTACCAGCTACATCACCCAACAGCTCCTTCAGTACAAGTCTGCTTCTCGAAACATAATTCTTTATATAGTCTACTTCAAGAAACCTAGCGTTCGTGCTAATGAACGTTTTTTGATTAGTAGGACGATAAAAGAAGTACCCTTTTGTTTCCTTTGGGTATCCCATGAGAGGGCACAATTCTGAATGACTAGCCAACTTGCTAGTCTTTTGTCTCAGCACATGTCCTGGAAAACCCCAGATTCATACGTGGTGTAAATAAGATTTTTTACCAGTCCATCTCTCATAGGGAGTGCTGGGGGACCGTCTTAGATGCAACCTGCTTTAGAATATAAGTTGCCGTCTCTAGGGCATATCCCTTGAACGAGTCGGAAGTGATGAGTAACTCATCATTGACCTTAGCATATCTAGCAGCGTTCGATTCCTTCTCTCTCACACACTGTTTTTCTATGCAATGCAAGGTGCTATAAGCTGAGATTGAATACCTTTTTCTCTAAGAAGGTTTTCGAACTCTCCAGACAACTACTCTCCCCCTCGATCCGATCGAAGGGTTTTGAGTTACTTCTCCGTCTGCTTCTCAACCAAAGCCCGATATTCTTTGAACATTTCAAAGGTATCGGTTTTGTGTCGCATAAGGAAAATGTGACCAAACCTTGAGTAGTCATCTATGAAGGTTACAAAGTATTCGTAACCTCCTCTTGCCTGGATGTTGATTGGACAACATACATCACTATGTACAAGTTCCAATAACTGTGTGGCTCTTAGACCCTTTAATGAGACAGGTCTCTTGGTCATCTTGCTCTCAAGACATTATTCACACGTGGGCATGGATCCTACAGTTAGATAAAGGACCATCCTTTCTTAACCTCTTAATCCTATCTAGGTCAATATGTCCAAGACGTAAGTGCCATAGATATGTGTTGTTTGTTTCATCACTATGAAACATCTTACGCTTCTCGAGGGAATCATTATTCACTTTGGTGTCCAATATTGTCGGCTCACTTGGATATAGATAATATATCGATTCACATGACGAGCTTTAGTAATGAACGAATCATCAAAAAAATTTCAATACCATTATTGATTTTAAATAATTGCTCTTCTAAACAACCAAAATAAACAAGGTTCTTACTAAAATCCAGAACGTAATAAACGTTATTCAATAATAAATTTTTGTTCCCAAATTTAAGCTTCAAGATCCCGACTGATCTCGCTCCGACATTGTTTTATTTCCCCAGTTGAACGTGAACTGTCTGTTATTTAAGCGTCTGGTTTGCTTGAAACCATTCAACTTACACATAATATGATCAGAAGCCCTACAATCTAATATCTAGGGTAATTCTTTATTTTTGATGTAACACGCTTGAGTAACAAGACTCATTCCGTTGGCGTTTTTAATTCCTCTCATTATCCTCTTAGGACATGAAGTCGAGGCTCTGTGTTCAGCAACATTGAGCTCCCTAGACTTCCTCTTGTTCTTAGGGAGAAGTCTCTCGTCAGTCTGCAACTCCTTCATGACCTCAATAACAAAGTACTCGAGCTTGCTCATGGAGAAGTTTAGACGGAAGCTATCGAACGAGTCCGTCAAAGTTTCCAAGATCATGTCGATCTTGGTCTCTCTGTCAATATCGGATCCGAGAATCTCGATATCGTTCAGGTAACCCATGATCCGTAGCATGTGTTCCCAAATTGGAGTTTCCGGCTTCATCATGCAGTTCATAAAACTGCGGATAGCCTGCTGCCTCGCCTGACGCCCATGACATCCAAACTTCTCGTGGAGATTGTAAAGGATGTCGCATGCTGTGGACATGTCTCGAGCAGATTTTTGCAACACATTGCTCATAGATGCTAAAATGTATGATCTAGCAATCTCGCCGGATCTCATCCACGCATCGTAGGCGTCATTGTCCTCCTTACTTGAGTCAGCACTCGGAGGAAGAGGACATGGGGTGAGAACATACTTGTGCTTTTCCACCGTCAGCATGATGTCGAGGTTATGTTTCCAATCAACGTAATTCTCACCCTCGAGTTTGTTTGAACTCAAAATGTTTGCAATGGGTTAGAAGAAATTTTGCTGAAAACATTAAATAAGATAAATAATTTTAGTATGTGTTACAGTTTCGAATTATATGCATGAACAATCCTAATATGGTGAGGAAAGCGATAAATAATTCATGGTATTATGAACAATTTTGATTAATTACTTTTCCACGGGGAAACCGTAATTAATCTCCTTTCACAGTCGTGACACATCACTATTTAGTTCGAACCATCCAAGAAGACACAACTTCTAGTTCTTACTAATTACCATAAACTTTGGTAACTTATTTTTAATGTAGGGCCTCGAGGGAGGATTACTTTAAAACATAAGTTTAAGTGTGCAACCGACGTGCGGGCCTTTAATCAAGTCACTTGGATAACGGTTCACCGAGGGGAGACCCCGCATCATCGTTTCTCTTTAAGGCTTGGTTCGTAACAATTTGATTAACTTAATGCTTCCAAAGTACTCCCATTAAAGTGAGGGCCACAAGGGTGATTCTTAGTTCATCACACATTAAGTCAATTAAATTCACGTCTGGGACCTTGGGTTGCTTCAACGATAAACCCTCCCACTTAGTTTTTGGAAAAAATCATCTTTTTGGAAAACAGTTTACGATTGTTATAACTCTTTATTAATTATAAACTATATGAACGATTCATTTTAATGTATGTTGACGTTCTATCCTATATGAGATGTGAGGTGATTCATTCAATGAGATTAAAGAAAATAAAGCATAAATTATTTAACTCATCCTATGGCCCATTTCTAACTACAACCCATATGAAAAAAAATACTATGAAAATAAACTTCAATGTAGGACCAGCCAAGGACTCCTTGTGACGCGTCATCGGATGTCTCGGGTCAACCCCCACACGTTCTTCACCAGCCAAACCCGAGGTGCTGTCTTCCTTGTCTTCTCGTCGTCAGATTACAATTAAATGAAATTACAATTTAAATTGTTCTCGCAAATTGGTGCTCAGAAATTTAAATTTTAATAAAATAAAAATAAACCCAGGACGATAACCGGAAAATTACTTGGGCCATAACAATGAGGATCCATCCGCAAAACACACACAAGCATTCATAACGCAATTCAAATCATACAAAAAACGCCAACACCAAACTAGTCAAACAATTTCTAAGCTAGTCAACAAATCCTAATTTTTAATGCCTTTTACAAGCTCTGATACCATTTGTTGGAAATTATTTAACAAATTAAACAATAATATTACATAACACATCTATATGTGTCGGAATTATATAATATGATCTGTATTAAAACTCATTTTAATAAACTAACAACCTAGGCATTAAAAATCATAAACATGTCAATAAATTATTTATTCTAAACATGTTAACAAATTGAATAAACCATCTAACAACTTATAAACACATTTAAAAATCATTATTTTTAGATCCAATTCGTTTTAGGAAACTTACAATTGAGATTGTAAACAATCTCCGACGTTGCTAGCTAACTCTAGAAGGCCTCGTCGAAAATTTCTTCAAAAATAGACTCTGGCCGAAATAGACAGCTTTGTCCCGCCAGCCAGAAATGGATTCTGGCCGGCCGGCCATAAATGTGACTGCGGCGCTGTGGTTTCCGTCCGATGAATCTGACCGCCAAACTTTGCAGGAACGTGGAAGAAACCCAGGGCTAGGTCTCTGTAAAGGGGCTTGACCAGATTCCTTGTCAAACTCCCGTGGTGAACTGGAACACTCTATGTTTGGCGAAAAACTCCAGCCAGGCGACCCAATCCGGTGACCCAATCCGGCCAGCAGGCTGAAATGAGTCTCGCTCTGTTTCCCTCTATTCTTCGTGTTTTGAGTGGATACCTGCATGTATAAAGTCACTCAAACACCAATAGAAGAGTCAATGGTAATTCCCTAGGGATTCGATGAGATTAAGAGGGTGAGCTCTTCAATTGAACAACAAGGGATACTCAGAATCACTAATAAAGAATTTCTGGAGATCAAGAAAATATTTCTTGATCTCTCTCTCTCTAAAAATTCGACCTATAAACTCAGGATAGGGGGGAGAGAGAGGTTGGCCGAAAATTTTAAGATTAGGGTTAGGGTTAGGGTTTTCAAAAGACCCTTTAAATAGAGAGAAAGCGGTCTTTGCTTAGGTCAAACTTAATAGTCAAACTTAAGCCTATTATTATTTTAATTAATTTCAAAAATTAATTCTCTGACCTAATTCATTAATTCTAGCCGAGTATAATCCTATATTTTTTGAAAAATATTAATTTTGATTTATTTCCATAATAATATTTAATTATTTTGGAATATCTCATTTATTTAATGACAAATCATTATTTTCAAACTATTCAAGATAGTGCGAAATGAGAAAATATTTATTTTCATCTTTTATTTATTTGAATAATTTAAATATGTTAATATGCATATATTAACATAATATGATTTATTAAATAAACGTAATAATAAATAACCAATTATTTATTTGATTACTTAGAAAAATATTTTCTTCGTGTAAATCAGAATTTACTTAAATGAGAAAAATCAAATTTGTCCTTGTTCAAGAAATCTCGTCCGAGGGTCGATCATTGACATCTAATAGACTCATAGAAACGAAGCTTTAGAATAAAGATCGGACTCCAAAGTTCACAAACCTTTTCCGTCTTTTAGTTCTTAATATTAGTCGATTCCACTAACAGACTAATATTGAAACTCTCTATGTTCATATGCGTATATTTTCTATTTTATGTGACAAAAAAATTCTTCACACGATCCTCAGAGTAATTTACGATATTACCCTTCATGTGTATCAGTAACTCAGAGGAATGTAAAATTTTCGTTTTACTCCTTTGTTATTTGTGAATGAGAAAAACATAAAGTGAGATGTTTTTACATGTCACATGTTTTAATCAAAGAATGTCTTATTCGATGAATACCTGGCCAGGTTTAATCATTCACACTCTCATAACAAAGAATAATGTGATACTGATGCATTGGCATTGTTTCAACATGAATTTTGTATCTGTGAATCACATAACCCAACATGAAAGTGTTATGACACCTACCGCCGGGTCAGATGCAACTATAACTTAGCCATTAGTCATTGACAAATCAAATGTCATAAGGTGTCTCATTCATTATGCATTCACTTAAGGATTTAAGTAAGTACCAAAATCCCCCTCGTATGTGATCTTGAAGTTTCGAGTGTTTAAACGGTTTTATCTCGAGCTTCAGAGTATCACAAGTCTTGTTCAATATCTTCTATAAGATAGCAAAAATGAACACATAGTCACAACTCTCTATATCACAAGATTAGATATCATGAATCATTAAAACAATCATTACATAGATTCGATTGCTTCATCGATCTTAAGATTACGAACAAATGTTTAAACTAGTCACAAGGGGCTATCTTGTCAAGTCTGTACTTAGTACCCATTTCTTTGATGAGAGTAGCAAAGTGTAACAAACATACATAAACACAAACTTAAATGAAGAATGATTATTTAACTTTATTTAATGTCTCAGTAAAATCAAATACAAAGTATTTATAATGTCTTAAATATCCTTTAAGGGCACCAATCCCAACAATCAACCCGTATTTTATACATCTTCATGTGTAGCTATTAACTTAAAGGAATAGAGAGATCTATAGATAAATGAAATGGTTTAAACTTTAATAAGCTCTAAGGGATTGAGCCCTGAAGAAGTGTCATTATAAATAATGACACTCTTTTTTATGATACCACGAACCACTTCATTTGGGATCTTTAGAGATGAAGAAGAACTGTCCTCTGAGGATGAACTTCTAATAACTTAAGACATGGATCAAAATAGTTAAACTACCAAACCTTTTGAAATATGAAAGGTAGATCTTAAGTAATTAAAAACTGATCATGATTGTACATGGATGTTTGTTATAATCGATATTTTGAAAATGATCGATATGTGTAGGTCCTAAACACGTGTCATGCTAATATATCACTAGACCTCATTATGACACAAGTAAATATACTGCGCTAAATGTTTCTATTTAATTTAGAAAGGACAAGCTCGTTCCATTACTTTTCAAACATACTTATTTGTAATAAGGTACGAGCTCAATGTTGAGGCTGTAGACATTGTCTTTAAAATGAATAATAATGAGAACTTAGAAGATGTTGAATCAATGAGAACATTTGTTGTAAACATTGTTAATTCTGGAAATAGTTAAATACTTGGTTATCTAAATATAGAAGATCTTTTAAGTATTTTGTATATTGAGTACGAACACGACGAATAAGGATGGACTTTAAAATAACCAGGTAATGGAAAAAAGTTAATAAAGTTCTTATTAAAACACGTGAAGATGTATAATCTACGTCGGCGTCAATGGAAAAAACTAATGCCCATAAGAGCGCCACAGGCCCACCCAATGTGCTCTGAGCCTCCCCAGGCTTCCCGGAGACCCTTTGGCCGTCCACAGGCCCCCCCGTCCATCCACAGGACCACACAAGGCCACTGGACGTCCAGTCGACCTTCATGGACGTCCTCCCATGGCGCAAGAGCCTCCCAGACGTCCTACCAACTCTAGGCAGCCCCATACGTTCTCCCGGGTCCTTGCGTCCCAGACGTCCTCATTCACCAAGGAGGAGGCTCGAATTTGGACATTCTTAGACAATCCAAAATAGTAAAACACTCTTTCTCTCTCTCTCTCTCTCTCTCTCCCATTCTCTCTCGGCCATACCCTCCATGGGAAGCAGAGTCCGGAACAACTTCCGATCGGAACTGCTCCCTAAGATCCGAGATCCAGGCGTCGAACGACGTGGAATCCTTAGTCTCCGTTTCCCCCCAATTTTGTCGATTCCTCCTTGTCATCCTATAATCTCCACCCACATTGTACTAATGTTGAGCTTCGGAGAGGTAAACAGAGGACTCCCCTATGTTTTCCCTTCTTAGTTCACGTCTGTTTACTCTTTTCAGATAATAGAAGGACTCGAAGACCCCAAGAAAACTAAGGGACGATCCGAGACACTGGATCTGATACGCTAAGGCCGAAGCGACGGTCACTCGCCCCGAGTGGGGATCTAACCGCTAAGGTCTCTGAATGTTGTCCAAATTTCAGCGACAACAGGAATATTGCCCACTTGAAGATGACACAAGAATAATTACTAAATTCTATATTTAGATACATATATAAACATTATATGATTATTAGGTTGAGTTCTGAATAATTAATCTGAATCAATAAAAACTATCTTCGATAGTCTCCGTATTAAACTATGTCATATGTTGGGCATCTGAGTTCGGGCGTGTGCTAAAACAAGGTCGATGACTTATATACGCCTTTGAATCTATACTTAAAGTCATATATGTGGAACACATGAGTGAAGGCTGATCACTATGTGGGAGCATTCTACACTTGTGGTAAGTGTATGACCTATACAAGCTTTGGGGTAGATGTGTGTTTAAGGCACGTTACAACGCCCTTACCGAGTCCACTATGATGGTAACAATGAGACTTGATCTAAATCCTGAAGTGATCATGGACACTATATCATGTTTTTGAGCTCTTTGAGTCATTCGCTGAAAGACTAACCATGCTAATCAGAGTTTATGTCTTAGGATTTTTCTAAGAGCGTGATTCGAGTGGAAAGTGATTTACAGATACGAAATCCGGCCTCCCTGAAAGGAGGTTAATGTTAACTCACCTACGGGCTGATTCCAGAACTGATTGATTGCACGCGCTTTCGAAGTAAGTTAACGTTCGAAAGAATGTTTCGTTGGGGAAGCAACAATTCTTAGGGCTGATATGTATTAAGAGAGAATAACGAAAAAATTGACTTTTCTTGGCACGAATAGAATCTGGAAGATCTTGACCACAAACTGGCTATATCAATGGACACTCGTCACGATGAGTAAATATAAATTCTAGTATTAAAGAATAGTTCAATTTTAGATTACACGGTTGAGAATTGACAAATACTAGATGAATCGATGAAAAAGAGATAGGACTGTATGGGCTTTTTTGTCGGGTTCGTTAAGCTTCGACTACTAGGTTCATAGTTCTTGATTTGGCTATGATAAAGGCAGATAAGAACTTTCGAAGAATAGTGTTAAATCATTATTTAATCTCACTTGTTGTAATGGTGATTAACAACATTAATTTTGGAAAACGGGTGTTTGCTGAATTAAATAAATGTTTATAGCATAATTATTTATTTATTGTTGGATCAAATAAATAAATAGTTAATTCGATTTTAAGAAAACGGGCCTTGGAGATTATTGGGCTAGTCTTGGGAATGGTTTGGCAAAAAATCTCCTACGGAAATGCCTTAGGGTTGGACGAACTTTTTCCCCCTTTTTCTCCTTGGATTTCTCTCTTAGGAGAGAAAATCTCGACCATAAATATTTATCTAATGTATGAGAGAGAGTTAAGATTCATTGTTGAGATCTAACGGTTTAGATTAAATCCAAAATATAGAATTTCTCTAGAAGGAGGGAATATCTCTTAGAAGTGAGAGAAAATTTCTCACTAGTTATCTTCTTCTAAATGCTGTAAATAGGGTAGAAGGAAAGAGAAAAGTTCACTCCATTCTTCATAGAAAATTAGGTCAACCCTCTCTCTCGCGGTTGAGTATTTCACTTCCCCTAAATAATAGGAGCGTGATCCTGTAACAATCTGGTTTCGAGATTTAGTGAGAATCGATTGTGCCCACCTATATTTCTTATTCGTCTCAGATATTACGTTTCAGAAGATTACGGTGTCATCCTTGAGTACTCAATTCAAAAGAAGGACGAAACAAAGCGCGCGTTGGACCAGGGCTTTTTTGTAGCTGGGAAAATATCCATGTATGTGTTCTAACGTCTTATTTAGTATCGGTTACTAAAATGCTTTCATAAATGAATGAAATTAATAAATCTAAAATTTGTTTAGAAATCTTTGTTATTAATTGGCTATTGTAAATGCAATTAATGATTTTCCACATTTAATATGGTTGATAAGGTGAATCAGTCACCAACAGAAGTCTTCCTAGGGTTTGGTCACACTTGCGACCTTCCTAAAATAGACGAAATGTAGCAGATGAATGTTGCAGCATTATGATTAGCATTATGAAGAAATCTATCATAATATGAAACTTCTAAAATTATGATTTGCTCGCTGGAGGCTTTAATTGCTCACTAGGAGGCTTTGATTGGCAATGTATGCCTTAAGTAATTTTTGGGCACTCTCGCCCCTTTATTTTGTGGTCGTATGTTTCAAACCCTTCGAACCGTGTATATATATATGATTTGCCGAAGCCATAACAGTGTTCCCGAATAAAAAGGTCGGGGTCCCCGTAAAAGAAACTTGACAGAAATGTTAGAATGCTTACAGGGATTTAAGGTAAGGCCATGGGAAGCAGAAGATGGTCTCTCCTTCAGTAGAATTTCTTCAGGTGCTTCACATTCCAGCTCCTCATCACCTTGGCGCCTTCGGTGTTCTCGAGCTCGTAAACTCCTGGTCGGACGACGCCAGTGACCCTGTATGGCCCTTCCCAACTCTGCCCCAGCTTTCCGGCGTTGGCCTCGGCTGTGTTTTGGAAGACTCGTCGAAGAACCATTTCCCCGACTCGAAAGCTTATAGGGCGCACCTGCTTGTTGTAGTAGCGAGCGACAGCGTTCTGGTAGTTAGCGACGTGGACGCTTGCCTGTTCGCGTCGTTCGTCTACATGATCGAGCTGGTCGAGCAGGCCTTGTCCGTTAGCTTCTTCGTTCCCTGGGGCCAGCAATCGGCGAAGACTCGGAATTTCAATCTCTGCTGGTATGACCGCTTCTACACCATACGACAAAGAGAATAGAGTTTGGCCGGTGGTCGAGTGCGGAGTTGTCCGGTAGGCCCAGAGGACGCCAGGGAGCTCATCAGCCCAGAGTCCCTTCTTGGCGTCGAGCCTCTTCTTGATGTTTTCGGTGATCGTTCGATTGACCGCTTCGGCGTTCCCGTTGCCCTGAGGGTATCTTGGTCTTGATGTGTGCAGCTTCACCCCCCAATGCGCACAGAAATTCCTGAACCTCTTCGAGATGAACTGTTAACCGTTGTCTGCGATGATCTCCCTCGGCAGTCCAAAGCGCGTGAAGATGTTCTTCCACACGAAACCTTCCACGTTGGAGTCCTTGATGTTGGCGTATGCTTCCGCTTTTGCCCACTTGGTGAAGAAATCCGTGACTACCAACATGAACGTCATCTGTCGCGTGCTTATTGGCATCGGGCCGACGATGTCCATAGACCACATCATGAAAGGATACGGGATGGTCACCGAGGACAGCTCCTCGGCTGGGCAATTTATAGCCGGAGCGTGTCGCTGGCATTTCTCGCACCTCTTGGCATGATCGGCGCAATCTGCCACTATCGTGTTCCAAAAGAAACCCTGGCGCTTGGCCTTCCTTAGCAGGGATCTTCCCCCGGCATGGTTCCCGCACTCCCCGCTGTGGATTTCTCCCATCACGTAGTCGGCCTCTTTCTTGCCGAGGCATCTTAGGTAAGGTCCGGTGAAGCTTTTCAAGTAGAGCTTCTGCCTGATGATGGCGTACCTCGCGCTCTTGGCCTTGATTTTTCTCGCCTCCTGGCGATCATCTGGCATGGTCCCCTCCTGGATGTATTTCTTGATGGGCGTCCGCCAGTCCTCCTCATCGTCGTCCTCCACCACTCCTCGCTCGTCATCTTCCAGCTCTACGCTCACGAGCTCGTGGATGCTGAGCTCTTCGGGAGATTTGTCTTGCTCCTCGCCTCCGCCTCGAGGTTTCTTCTTCGCTGGGCCCTCTTCTCTTCTTATACTTGGTCTCTCGACCATTTCCACTGTAATGGATCGGAGCTCGCCTACTCTCGTCGTCGAGCCCAATCCTGCTAGCGCATCGGCGTGGGTGTTGTCTCCTCGCGTCACTTGTGTCAGGCTGAAGTAGTCGAACTTCCTAGAGAGTGAATCCACGAGTGCCGCGTAAGCCTCCATCCTCTCGTCGCTTCTCTCATACTCGCCACTGACTTGCTTGACGACTAGTTGGGAGTCTAAGAAGGCGCTGACGCTCTTCACGCCGATTGCGAGGGAGGAATTCAAGCCTAAGAGGAGGGCTTCGTACTCGGCTTCGTTGTTTGTAGCCCGATACGCTAGGCGGCACGCCTTCTCGACGACTTCTCCCATGGGCGAAGTGAGTCTGACTCCGGCGCCTGCTCCTTGCATGGTGGAAGATCCGTCCACGTGTAGCTTCCAAGTCCCATCTTCATCGCTCAAGTCGAGGGGTTCCCTGTTCAGCTCGGCTTGCTCCTTGACCCTCCTGTTGGCCTCTTGCGCCGTTGCCAAGGATTCGGCCAGCTGCTGTCGGAGCACTCCTGCCTCCTGTCATCTCCTCTTGACTTCCTCCTGCGCTGCTGTCGTTGTTCGCCATGTTTTCAGTCTTCGCGAGCTTCCTGGCTGTGAGATAGAAAAAGACAGAGCCCCACGGTGGGCGCCAAACTGTAGAGGTCGGTTTTCTCCGAGACTCTTTCAGTCACAAGGATTAATAGCTGTCGTTAATATGTGAGGGTCTAATTGTATGTTAATATCCTTGAGTTTATGTATATGGAGTTCGGTCTTTCTCGTTTATTAGCTTGGAAGCTTGTCGAAGAAATACAGACGATGATGAACAGTATTGACAAGTATCTCTCTCTAGGGTTTCGATTGGGGATCCCCTCTATGTGGTTTTTACATTGATATTTATATTCCCCCTCTCTTTCAGGTCTGTCCCTCCATTAGGGTTTCCTCTTTCGGCCCGGCCTCTCTCTGACCGGTCCCGTAATTTCTTCCTGATCTTTACCTACTAATTCCCGTGATTGCCGCTCTTTCGACTGACTCTCTGACACCAAGTCTTCTCGAGCACGCTTCCGCATTCCCGCCATTTACACAGCGACGATGCCTCCCTGAGGCAATCCCCCTTCGCGGGTAGAACGAGGAGAGATTCATCGAAGGAACCTCCTCGCAGGAAAGACCCCCTTTCGCGAAGGATCTTCCTCGCGAAAGATCTATCTTCCTTGCTCGGGGCTAAACTCTCCTTGCGGAGGCGAATCCTTCTTCTCGCCTTGCTGTTACCAGTTGCTGGCCCCGCTTGCTTCTAACAACTTTGTCGTTTGAGAGCCTAAACGACATGTGTTTATGTTAAGAGGGATTTGACGAAATCCCACCTTAACAATATATCTATCACAAATAAGTCAACCTATATAACTTCCCAAAATATGAATAAGTGATATTTTTAGTAAGTTAATACATTTAGGACCAAATAATTCAATATATAAAACTTTCCAAAATATTTATAAAGAATATCTTTAGGACATTAATGTATAAATCACCATATATTTTATTTGGATCTTTAGAATTCTATTTTAAAGCCAACAAAATTAATAACAATCAATATCATAACAACAATAACTATTTCATAATAACTACTTATTATAATATCATGGAGGTATTCTCTATTATTCCAATTATACAATAGCATATCTTGTTGCGAGAAGAAACTATTAATTATTAAGAAATTACCTAATGTACTACCATAACAACAATAACTATTTCATAATAACTACTTATTATAACATCATGGAGGCATTCTCTATTATTCCAATTATACAATAGCATATCTTGTTGCGAGAAGAAACTACTAATTATTAAGAAATTACCTAATTTACTACCTACTGTTTTATATACTCCAAAACGATATTTTTCCACATTGTAACCAAGTTAGGGTTCAAAAGACTATGCTACTTTTAGTTTATTGTTCGTTACGTATTCAGTCCTACTTTCTTAAACTATTGGAATTTTAACCAGCGATAAGCAGTCTTTAAATTACTTCCCGGATTTGGGACTTAATAATAGAGAAAAAATTAGAGAGACTTTTTGAACAATTAAAATTAAAAGATTTAAGAGAATGAGGTTGAATATTTAATGAGAAATATATTAAATGGTAGCATAGTCTTTTCAACTTTAATTTAGTGAAAAGTGAGTAAATTGATAAATAAATTTTTATATTATTATCTGAAGGTTATTATATATTTGATTATCTACTTCAATAATATATTCTAAAATGAGAAATAAATAAATCATTAATATGTTATGAATATTTAATTTACTAGAGCTTGAAGATATTTGATTTATTCTATTCGAGAACGAAAAATCTCGTATCAATTTGGATAAGATAAAATTAAATCCAAAAAGTGAATAATCTATTAAGACGGGGGGAGGGGCTAGTTGGGTAGAGGAAACTTTTGACCAACATACGGTATTTTACACTTGGAATTTTTTTCTCACCCTCCTGCCCCGCTAAAACGTTTTTCCTCTCATTCTAAGGGTGATAACTTTGTTTATATTAATTTCAAGAATATTATTTTGGTATTTTTTGAATTATTTATGAGAAAAAAGTGTTGGAAATCGGTTAACAATTAACCTATTAAATTAAGAAATATATCTAATATGGCAGAATTTCAAAATTTCAATATTAATATGTGAAACTCGTTTCGTAACATATTAAACAACCATGGAAATAAAAACGACCTAACATGTCAATAAATTTCTAAACATGTAATCAATCATCCACGCACAATTACAATCCTATAACTAATTATATAAGTGAATTTTAAGAACGGATCTGCAAAAACTTACGGTTGTCGTCGACAACTTCACGAGTCGTCCTTTGATCTTCAACAGGTGAGATCCAGATCTACGTCACGCGTCCAACTTCTTGGGCCGGGAGCTTCTTTGTGCACTGCTGAGTCTGAGTCTGAATCTTGCGCACGCGTCACCTTGTATGGATGACGTCCTTGATTCCTCTAAATGAAAGACTCGGATGATCCTTGCTTGTGGTAAAGGGAGTGCGTGGCCAAGGGGAAGAAAATCACTCAAACCACCACGAAATGGAGTTAACGAAAAGATCTCCGAATTTTGTTGAGATTAAGAGGGTGGACTCTTTTTAGAACAAGATAAAGGAATTGATCACTCAAAAAAGTAATAGACGAAAGAAAAACGTCTTTTTCTTTAACCTAGGGTTCGGCTAAGGAAGGACCAAACGCTAGGGTTTGAAGAACTTCTCTCTCTCTCGCTCTAAAATTTTCGGCCAAGGGAGACTCTCTCTCACTAGGGTGCTCGACCAAATAATAGAATTAGGATTGACAGTGAAGTTCATGTCTATTTATTCAAGCGATAACGGGCCTAGGTCAAGTTAAACCTATTAAGCCAACTTAACCCCGTTAATCCTTTTTAATGAGTTTAAACAATTTTGACTTCAAATTGTTTTAATTTAACTTAAGCCCACATCTATGGCCGCCGAACATTGTTTTAATTCTACTTCAAATTTTTTTGATTTATTTTTAAAATAATATTTAATTAAATTAGAACATCTCATCGATTTAATGACAAGTCATCAATCCTCGTCATACTATGCAAACAAGTACGAAATGTTAAATTATTTATTTTCATATTATTTATATAAATCCCAAAATTGTATTCTTATCAATATAATTTTACAATTCGACTTATTAAATAAATGCATTAAAAAATAACTACTTATCTATTTAATTACGAAAGAAATAATCATCACAATGTAAATCACTATTTACATTCAATAAGAAATCAACTTTTCTTTGTTCACTGAAATCTCATCTGAAAATCTATCATTGAGATATCTGTTGGCAAAGATGCCCACAAGAAAATTATTTATTTTTATATCGATGTAATGTAAATCTCTCATGAGTCCTAATTGTAATTTGCTGATTAAATTAATAAAATTTGAAACTTTCATTCATTCAGTTTTCATTTGTTTGAAGTACTTAGTCAAACCTAACAACATATGAAGAGTCAAATGTAGATTTGCGTGAAAAAAATCTTCATGGCTATGTTGAAATGAAATATTCACAATCTAAAGATCAACGGACTATTGATCCTAGAATGATTGTTGGAAGAATCGATGATGTCTGGTTACGAGGCTTAGAGAGTTAAGAACTGTATAGTTCTTCCTATGTATCTTCTTAAGACAATGTAAGACCAAAACCATTTAACCTCTTCTGTCTCAAGGTCACTATGTATGAATTGCATCGTGCTTAACTAAATCCTGAAATGAGACATGTCATTTCATAGCTTACATATTCTCATTTGAGAAATTACAATTCTAGGTCCACTCAGTTATCTAGACTAGACTAATTGGTGAGATATTGAGTTATGAAGATGTCTTGAACTAGCTTTGTGAAGTTCTCACATATATGAAATTCATCAACAAGATTGCCGAAATGCAATGTATATCACCTCAAGATTTATTACTTGGATTGTGAATAAATGAACCGCACGGTATCCAAAATAAAGTAATGACTTTATTTGGATGAAACAATGTGACTTGTTAGCTCCTCGTCAATACCTTGTCTCTAACTTATTCACAAGTAAAAAAGAAGTTTATTAAATAACAATTAGAAGGATAATATGGTAATTTTATAAATCTCATCTAGTTGATGATATTCATGAAGGGTAATCATAGATAACATTTAATGGATCCACTCAACTCAACATATGTAAGTTGAATTTGAGTAGAAAATAAATTCATTTGAAACGAGAGATTCTTAGAGTCAATTCTTTAGCAGAGTCAGTTGACATTAGGCTATAACTCAGAAAATGTTTGTGAACTTTTGAGTCCTAGTATAGTAGCTCAAGCTTTGTTCATTTGGATCCATATGGTCACTACGACATGTCATTAGAGTATGATTATTAAACTAGAAGCTAAGTCAAAATAAGTTTAATTGTTGAACTAGACGTTTTTCCATAAAATGTCCGAAGAGTATTTTTATCCACATGGGCATAAAATGATGTGAATGTCAAAGATCGATTTTGAATATTTTCATATGATGGAATTTTTTTTTCTAAAGCTGAGAAGTTGTTTTAAGCGTTTTGAAACATTATTTGTGCACTATTAATCCTACAATGGGTATTTTTAGAATTGTTTTAAAAGAAATAATGAAACATCTAGAAGCTCCGCCCATAGACAAATAATTTGGCCAACATAAAAGAGGAGTGGAATTCATATCTAGAAATTCTTTTTGCCTGGAATTATGAAGATTATTACTAAAAAGGAAATGAATTTTTTTAGAAGAAAATAAATGTGCTAAGTGAGGAAACAAATTTCTCTCACTAATGTATTTGTATGGCCAACCAAATACATAGTGAAAGAGGAGAGAAAAATAAATATTGTGTCATGAATGCACAATAAGAAAGGCTAGTTACCATTTCTTGTATTTCATTCTCCTATAAATAGAAGCTCACATTGAGATGTGAAAATAAGTTTCTTTCTCTTGTTCTCTCTAGTCTGGCCGACCAACCTACCTCTCTCTCAAATATCTCTTTTATATTGGCAGCTAAGTTCTCATTAGACTTATGCCTAAATTAGCTCTTTAGCTCATAGACTTCTTCTTGAGTTATTGTGTTTAATTGTACCCACACACTAATCCTTCAAACACTATGTAGACTCTTGTAATATAAACCTTAGGTTACTAAATCCCACGATTAGGTGCGAAGGAGAGGAGGATTCCGTGTAGACGAAGCTTGGAGCGAGACGAGACGTTCAACCTTTCCTAAGGCTTTTCAAAGATCAAGCTACATGAGAGGTTAGTACAAAATAAACAATAATTTGATAATGTTTTTAAATAAGTTGATGTTCATGCACTTTGCCTAGGTTAGCAAATTAGATTCACTTGGAAAAAAAAATTATATTCTGCCATTAACTTTTTAATGATAATTTTTTTTAACCCTAGATCTATTCCAACAACCTCATAGACCCACATGTACAAAGCTTTAGAATAAATTTTGGGCACAAAAGTTCACAAACGTTTTCCGACGTTTAATTCTTAATATTGGTTGATTCCACTAAAGGAAAAATATTGAAGATCTCTAAGTTCACATGCGTTTATATTTTCGTCTGATGTGATGAAACTATTCTTCACACAATCCACGGTGTTTTAATGATACTACCCTTTATGTGTATCATTAATTCAAAGGAATATAAAATTATTATTTTACCCCTAAGTTATTATGTCACTAACTCCTTTGTTATTTGTGAACGAGAAAAACATAAAGTGAGATGTGATTTTGAAGTTTGGAGCGATTGAACGGTATTATCTCGAACGTCAAAGTGTCACGGGTCTTGTTCAATATCTTCATCAAGACATCAAGAATAAATTCTAGAGTCACAACTCTCTATATTACAAGATAATAGATCGTTAATTTATTCAAACAATCATTACTCATATACGATTGTCCAATAGATCTTCAGATTATGAACTATTGTTTTAAATCGGTCATAAGAAGGCATCTTGTCAAGTCTATACTTAACACTTCTTTCGTTGATGACAGTTCAAAGGCGTAGACATACATGTATAAACATTGTCTTAAATAAAAATGAATATTTTACTTTATTAAACTTTCAGCAAAAAGACTCGATCTTGATCCATCTACGAAAGACTTGATCTTGATCCATCTACGAAGAATATGAGGATCTCAAACATATTAAAAAATTTCAACCGGACGGACTTATGTGATTCTCCTTTATCCTTCTAGTTAAAATGTTCCTAAAGTAGCTCATCGATGTATTCAATAAAGACATAAATTGACATGTTGTTCATGTTTCCATTGAATATAAATTATAAGGGATTATGATTTTTGTATTAGAGAGATACGGTTAATACTAAACACGTATGTTTTGGGTGATGAAACATTACCTTGCACACTATTTAGGTATACATGACTAGAGAGAGTTATTGGATGGAAGTTTGTCCTAGAGTATGAGTGTTGTTAGAATTACCTGTATTATAATTATAAAATTTTAGTGACTTTGAATGCAGTCTTCAAAGAATACCTAAAAAATATGAGAAGATGTCATGGCTTAGATGAGAAAATGAACTGAATTTGCATAATACTAAGTTCAAATTGTTTGTCAACTAATTTGGAGTGTTATAATCAGAATTGGACAAATAAAGATTTAGTTCGTAAAGGTTAATCGAGCTTGTGATTTCTAAGGACGTTGCTCCAGAGGATTAATATCCCTACTAAGACAATGATAATTCAAATGATATGCATTTTTAATAGGGTCATTTAGTAGTATAGCGTTTTAAATATAGTGATATTTCAAAATGGTCAATGTTTAACAATTTTTTTGGTAAATGACACTATTAAAGTTTAACGTTAATTTTAGGACAAATTTTCCCAAAATTTTCAAAAGTTCCCAAAATAAAAAATGACAAAACTGTAAAGACATCCTATTAATTATGTATGCCATATAAACAATAGGACTATTAACCAAAATTAACTAAAACGTTGGTCATTTTGAAATAGACACACCAAACGTTGGCCATTTAGCCAATCTTTTATTTTTAATACTACCAAAAAGATCTTTCAAATAAATATTTTTTTGTTACTAAACGTAAAGAAATTTCATTTTATTTGATCATTAAAAGCAACAAGATTCGCTTATCTTTGTTTATCATTTCTAAATATTAAAGGTGTAATACTTAAAAGCGGCTTGTCGTCTTCAACATTTTCTTTGAAGTCCAAAATGTTTTCTTTAGAAATGGTATCCCCAAATTAGAAGCAAGTTTAAAAGCCTATCAAACCCAATCAGTAGGTTGGAATGACATGTCACTAATATATGGAAGAGTAGTATTGGAAATGAAAAAAAATCATTGTTATTGTTATATTAAAGCAAGGAGTTCCTTCTAAATTTTTAGTAATTTTTGTAGCAGTGTTACCACATTTTGGTTTAACTTTTCATTGATCATAAGTGAGAGACAATAGAGCAACCAAACACTTTCATTGATCATAGGAAGGAACGACTCAAGCTGGTATTTTGAAGTTCAAGATCCAATAATGGATTTGATTAATGAGATTTATAGTCAGGAGAATGACATATCCCCATTAATGAGATGAGAGGTTTCAGGTGAACATAAATGTACCAGATGTAGCGAATTATATATTGTGCTTTGGAGAATGACTCAAGCTCTGATTTAGTATTCTGGTGCACCATTAACCTGGACGACTTGATAATTAAGGAGTTGAATTTTGTTTGGATTATTTTGTCAAAGGTTTTAAAGGATTGCTAGTTTATGTAATTCTATTTTATTAAATAACTCAACTTAACTTGTGTGATCATCTAATAAGAGTAAAAATCATCAACATGTGATTATATTTACAATTTAAAGTGATATCAAGAAACTAAAATTACGTGAATGTTTGTTAGTGTGTGTCGACCTGTTTGCTTCGTCAAATTCAGAGTGTTCTTCAAGACGTTCTAGACTAGTGCCAGAGACATCTTTATGTGTTGTGCACCCTCTTTCATGTTTGTTCGGTGCCTGCATTTTTGCCCTTGTGTTCTCAGGGTAAAAGCATTGTCTCTCTTCTCTTGAGAGTATATAAACCTTGCATTTCACTGTTCTAGGGTTTAATCCACTTTTGTATCTCGCGCCCAAATACCCTAAAAGTTTAAGGAACTCTCAAAGCGCCATTGTTAAGGTTAGCTTCTGAAGGAAAGCTCAACTGTAAGTGTATTCGTTTTGTTCCTTTCTTTATTACGGACATCATGTTTTGACACTGTGGGTGTCTAGGTGAAAAGTGAGTAAAGCTCACACCTAGGGGGAGCCTTAGGTCGAGTGGTACTTTGGAGAGAAAGAGTGAGGTTTAGAAATTGGTTAATTTGCTTGTAAAACCTTTGTACCTTTGCTTCTCCATCTTAATAATATACTCTTCACCGGGATAAGATATCCTCGCAGATGTAGGTAATTGCCGAATTGGATTACCAACGTTATGCGTGTCTTTACTTACCGTTGTGATTATGTGAAGGCTTTCAACAAGGTCTGAGACTTTTCTAGAGACATTGTAGAAATAGTACATCTTTATTTTCAATCGGTATCAGAGCATAATCCTTAATTTACTGGGTCAACGATCATGTCCTTCTTAACCGTGTTTGTCTCTAGAATGGATACTTTTAGAGATGGTGGCTCCATGAGCAGAGCTCCTCTCCTCGACGGGTAAAACTACGCCTATGAAAAGCTAGAATGGGAGCCTTAATTAAATCAATCGATCATAAAACTTGGAAGTCTATTGTTTAGTTTGAAAAACTAAGAGTTGGATTAGGAGTGTGCCTATTGGATTTATAGCAATTAATGTTGGGCCCTCCAAGAAATACATCAGTGGCCCACTTCTCTCTCTTCATGCTTCCAAATGTCTAAAACGCTTCGTTTTAGTTCCCTCGCTTTACAGCTAGCAACGGTTCTTCTTCATTTTGAAAAATAATTAGCAGATGTGTCATTCTTTGTAACTTCCATCATCTCAAACCCTATTTTGTCTCTCTCTCAAAAATGGTTTCCACTCGTACTGGAAAATCTTCCTCTCTTTCTGACTCCTCCATCATGAAATCAGTAAGCTTCCGATCAAGAAGAAGTCAGGGGTATCGGCTCAGACAAACCCATATGGAGAGTAAATCATGGGCGTTGGGTCAAAGAAAAACGTGAAAAGTTCAGCTTTGAAACTCCCCAAATCTCCTCCTTCGCATGTCAAAATAGACTAGGATGGTAAGTCTGTGTTTCCCTCTTCTATGGATTCCTTTCAGAACGTTGAACAATCCTCTTCAGTGGTAGATGCCATTGTGGGTCTTCAGCTTGTCTTTGACAAACCTTCTGACATGGTGAATGTTGCATCGTAATTCCCTAATCCCTCCCTTGATGCGATTATTTCTGAACTGGGTGATGATAAACCTCCACTCCAGTCTCTCCATCCTGTCCCAGGATTTTAAGAGAAGACCTCATGCGTCTTATATCGGGCCTTCTTCCCCTCTGGCCTTGAGTCTTGATCGCCCTAAAGGTACGGCGAATACTGCTTCTGCTGTGGATCCCCCCGTGGTTCCTGTAGAGGTCCCTCCCATCTTTCATGTCAATATCCCTCCTATTGTTCCTGTTGAGGTCCCTCATTTGTCTCTTGTCGAAGTTCCTCATGTGAATCCGTCCTCCCCTTAAGTGGATCCTACCCTCTCTGATGATGAGCACCTCATCAATAACTTGGGTAATCGCAAGAAGAAAGCTGTTTGTCGGTCCCTTCGTCGCCTTCCGAAGAAGTCTCGTACTCAAGACCATGAGTCTCTCTCTCTCCATAAGATGAGAAAGCTCCCACTGAGGATTTTATTGTTGGAATTTATTTAACAAATTAAATAATATAATTATATAACACATCTTATGTGGCAGAAATATATAATTGAATCTATACAAATTAAAACAATTTTAATATGTTTAACAACCTAAGGCATTAAAATTTAATTACATGTTTAATTAACAATTTATTAAAATGCACAGTCAACAATTAAAATACTAACAACGTATATAAAGAATTTATATATTATTAGCAATCCAAATATTTGAGAAAATACTTACAATTAGGATAATAAAATTATCCCGACGCTGCTCGCTATCGTCGGGGCCACGCTAATTCCAAGCTGGAAAGGAGGCTCGTTGGATTACCCTAGGCACTTCTTCGCCGGACTGGGAAGACAGAGACACCGGACAAGAGACTCGCCGGACATGGAGTCCTCAGATAGCTCCCCGGACGCAGACTGGTCGGACAGGACCCTCGCCGGACTGGGAAACCTCGCCAGACAGTAGACAGGAAGCCTGTGCACCTGTTCGCCGGACTGGAGTGTCTCGCCGGACAGAGACCATCGCCGGACTGGAGATTTCGAGCCTGGGACCGCCGGACTGGGATACGCCAGACTAGAACTCGCCGGACTGGGGAAGACTCACCGGACTGGGCTGGTAGGACAGCAAGTCGCCGGACTGGATGCAGGAAGGGAATCCAGCCGGCAGGAAACTACAAAAATCTTCTAAAATAATTCTAAAACAATATTCAGAATTGAAATAATACACCAAACACCACAAGTAAAAATCAATGATAATACACAAGGATTTTTTCTGAGATCGAGGGAGTGGGCTCTCAAGAACTCTCGGGAATGACAAAGAAGGGAAAAACGATTTTTCTCTTTTGTTTTTTTCTAGGGATTTTGGCCGAGAGAGACAAGGGAGAGGGAGAGAGTCACTTGGCCGAACAAATTAGGGTTAGGGTTAATCTTTAGGGTTTCCTTAATATTATTTATAAACAGTTTAATTTTGGGCTTAAGTTGAGTCATACTCAAAGCCCGGTGACTTGTAATTCTAGGTCATACACTCTCCATATACTCGACCATATCCTTTTTAATTATTCTCAAATTATTTTGATTTATTTCTAAATTTAATTAATTTAGAACTCTCATTTTTATTTAATGACATTTCATTAAAATTATTTCATACTATCCAAATAAGTACGAAACGAGAAATTATTTATTTCCTTCTTTATTTATTTGAATATCTCAAGTGTATTATTATCGTTATAATAATACTCCATGATTCAACAAATAAACGTAAGAATAAATAACTAATTATTTATTAAGTTACTTAAGAAAAATAACTTTCTCGATATAAATCACAATTTATATTTAATGAGTAAATCAATAATACTAGTGCTTTTAATCTCTTCCAAGTGCCTATCATTGAGACCTTATGGAGCCACATGAAAGAAGCTTTAGAATAAAGATCGGACACAAAAGTTCACAAACCTTTTCCGTCTTTTAATTCTTAATATTGGTCTATTCCACTAAAAGACCAATACTGACACTCTCTCTGTTCATATGCGCATGTTTTATGTTTGATGTGACAAAACAATTTTTCACACGATCCACAGAGTACTTTACGATATTACCCTTCATGTATATCACTAACTAAGGGGAATGTAAAATTACCGTTTTACCCCTTGAGTTATTATTTCACTAACTCCTTTGTTATTTGTGAATGAGAAAAACATGGAGTGAGATATCTATACATGTCACATGTTTTAATCAAAAAATGTTCTTATTCGATGAATACCTGGACAGGTAAATTCATTCACACTCTCATAACAAAGCATAGTGTGATACTAATGCATTTTCATTTTATCAACATGAATTCCATATCTGCGAATCATATAACCCAATATCACATTCTTATGACACCAACCGTCGGGTCTGATGAAACTATAACTTAGTCATTGCCCATTGACAAATGTCATAGAGTGTAATATCAACTATATATTCACTTCACGATTAAGGTAAGTACTAAAGTACCCCTCATATGTGATCTGGAAGTTTCGAGTGTTTAAATGGTTTTATCTCGGGCTTATAAGTATCACAGGTCTTGTTCAATATCTTATATAAGATATCAATGATGAATCATACAGTCACAACTCTCTATATCACAAGATTAGATATCATGATTCATTCTAACAATCAGTAATTAGATTTGATTGCTCTATCGATCTTAAGATTGCGAACAAATGTTTAAACTAGTCACAAGGGGCTATCTTGTCAAGTCTGTACTTAGCACCCCTTTCGTTGATGACAGTTTAAGAGCGTAGCATTCATACATAAATACAAACTTAACAAAGAATGAATATTTATTAATATTAATGTTTCAACAAAATATAAATACAAATGTATTTCATTGTCTAATATCTCCTTTGTGGGCACCAATCCCAACAAACTCCCACTTGAATCAAAGGAGATTTTAATGATCCTTCAGTCCCGATCCTTCTAGGTGTCCCTCGAAGACTTTACTCGTTAAAGGCTTCGTGAAGGGATCAGCAAGGTTGTCTAACGTTGAGATCTTCATGACTTCAACATCCCCTATGTGAACGATGTCTCGGACCAGGTGATACTTCCGATCTATGTGTTTAGAGCGCTTGTGACTTCTTCGCTTCTTACAATTAGCGACTTCTCCACTATTATCACAATAATGTGTAATAGGCTCGCTTGCACTTGGAACAACTTTCAAGTACATAAGGAATTTCCTCAGCCACACAGCCTCCTTCGCAGCTTGACAAGCTGTCACATACTCGGCTTTCATGGTCGAGTTAGCAACGCAAGATTGTTTCATACTCCTCCAGAACACGGATCCACCATTCAGGGTGAACACAGACCATGATGTGGACTTCCTGGAATCTTTATCTGCCTAAAAGTCGGAGTTGGTATATCCCGTCATATTCAAGTCACCATCTGAGTATGCACGCATGTAGTTTCTCGTTCTCCGAAGATACTTGAGAAAATACTTGACCGCAACCCAATGCTCAGGTCCAGGGTTTTATTGAAACTTACTCACCACGCCCATTGCGTAGCAAATATCTGGCCTAGTGCAAAGCATAGCATATATGAGACTTCCTATGGCTGAAGCGTAAGGAATGTGTCTCATGTCCTCAACCTCTTGAGGAGTCTTGGGAGACTGCTCACTTGAGAGATGCACTCCATGTCTGAAATGGAGCTGCCCCTTCTTGGAGTCTTGCATACTGAAGCGATACATGATCTTATCAATATAATATGCTTGGGAGAGCGCTAATTTTTTGTTCTTCCGATCTCTAAAGATCTGAATGCCCAAAATATAAGCTGCCTCTCCTAGATCCTTCATCTCAAATTTCTTTGACAGCCAGATCTTAACCTCTGATAACTTTCCTACATCATTCCCAATGAGTAGTATGTCATCTACATATAGGACCAGAAAAACCATTTTGCCATCGTTTATCATCTTATAAACGCATAGCTCGTCTACTGACTGATCAAAGCGGCAGCCTTTCAGAGTCTCGTCGAATCTAATATTCCACGATCTAGATACTTGCTTCAGTCCATAAATGGACTTCAGCAACTCACAAACCTTGCCCTGTTGGCCTTTCTCCATGAAACCGTCTGGTTGAGCCATGTAAATGCGCTCATCAAGATTTCCATTCAAAAATGCAGTCTTGACATCCATGTACCAGATTTCATAATCAAGGGCGGCAGTAATGGATAAAAGAGTACGGATGGACTTCAGCATCGCGGCTGGCGAGAACTTATCTTCATAGTAGATACCTTCTTTCTGCGTGAACCCCTTCGCCACAAGTCGTGCCTTAAATGTCTCAACATTTCCATCCGGTCCTGTTTTCTTCTTGTAGATCCATTTACACCCAACAGGCTTGATGCCTTCAAGTAAATCTACAAGCTTCCAGACCTCGTTGACGTACATCGAATGCATTTCAACGTTCATGGCTTCTTGCCATAGGTTTGCTTCAAAACTTTGCATCGCTTGAGAAAATGATGCTGGATCATCTTCCTCATTGTATGCGACTGTAGGGAAGGACTCTCCGATACCCATGTATCGAATAAGTTTTCGTACAACTCTATTACTGCGACGAGGCACACAAGGCTCTGGTTCCGAATGCGGTTCTTCCACTTTTGCAATAAGACTCGTCCTATCTTGTGAAGTACTAGTTACTTCACCCAACAGTTCCTTAAGCACAAGTTGATTCTCGGTATTGAAATCTTCATATAGTCTACTTCCAGAAACCAAGCGTTTGTGCTCACAAACGTTTTCTAATCAGCAGCACTATAGAAGATGTACCCTTTGGTTTCCTTGGAATATCCCAAGAAAAGGCAGACCTCTGAACAACTAGCCAACTTGCTAGTCTTTTGTCTCAGCACATATGCTGGACAACCCCAAATGCGAATGTGGTGTAAAACAGAATTTCTATCACTCCATCTTGCATAGGGCGTGCCAGGGACCGTCTTGGATGGAACCTAGTTCAGAATGTAAGCTGTCGTTTCTAGGGAATATCCCCAGAACGAATTAGGAAGTGATGAGTAACTCATCATTGATCTCACTATATCTAGTAGAGATCGATTCTTTCTCTCTGACACACCATTTTGCTACGGGGTGCCAGGTTCCGTAAGCTGAAAATGAATGCCTTCTTCTCTAAGAAAGTCTTCGAGCTCTCCAGAAAAGTATCTTCCCCTCGATCGGATCAAAGGGTTCTGATCTGTTTCTCCGTCTGCTTCTCTACTAAAGCCTCATACACTTTGAAAGGTATCCGACTTATGTTGCATAAGGTAAACATGACCAAACCTTGAGTAGTCATCAGTGAAGGTTACAAAGTATTTGTAACCCCCCCCCCCCCCTTGCCTGGATGTTTATTGGTCCACATGCACCACTATGTATGAGTTCCAATACATGCGTGGCTCTCAGACCCTTTGAAGAGAAGGGTCTCTTGGTCATCTTGCCTTCGAGACAAGATTCACACGTGGGAAGGCTTCCCACGGTTAGAGACTTCAAAGGACCATCCTTCGTTAATCTCCTAAATCCTATCTAGGCCAATATGTCCAAGGCGTAAGTGCCATAGATATGTATCGTCCGTTTCATCAGTATGAAACGTCTTATGCTTTCTAAGTGAATCACTATTCACTTCGGTGTCTAAGATTGTCGATTCAACAGGATATAAATAATAAATAGAATCCACTTGTTGAGCTTTAGTAATAAAGGAATCATCAATATAAATCTCAATACCATTATTGATTTCAAAATTGAAACCTTGTTCTTCTAAACGACCAAATGAAATGAAATTCGTTCAAAAATCCGGAACATAATAAACATTATTCAATAATAAAGTTTCATTTCCAAATTTGAGCTTCATGGTCCCGACAGATCTTGCTCCGACCTTCATTCCATCACCCATGTTGAATCCGAACTCCCATTCACTCAAGCTCCTGATTTTCCTGAAACCATACAAATTACATACAACGTGGTCAGACGCCCCGCAATCTAGGATCCAAGGCGATACCTTGTTTATAGTATAACATGCTTGAGTAACTAAAATCGTACCTTTCCCCTTGAAACTCCTGAGGTAGGTAGGACAGTTCCTCCACCAGTGGACATCCTATCCGCAATGGTGACACTTGTTCTCAAACTTGTCCACCTTTGCAATGCCTTTGCCCTTAGCATCCATAGCCTTCTTGTAAGGCTTATTGGAACCCGTTCGGTTGGCGTTTTTGGACCTTTTCATCATCCTCTTAGAACTAGAGGTCGAGGCTCTGTGTTCAGCAACATTGAGCTCTCCCGACTTCTTCTTGTTCTTAGGGAGAAGTCCCTCGGCAGTCTGCAACTCCTTCATGAGCTCAGTCTCAGTATAATTGAGCTTGTTCATGGAGTAGTTCGGACGGAAGCTATCATAAGATTCCGTTAGAGTCTCCAAGATCATGTCAATCTTGGTTTCTCCGTCAATCTCAGAACTGAGGATCTCCATATCATTCAGGTGACCCACGATCAATAACATGTGTTCCCGAACAGAAGATCATGGCTTCATTCTGCAGTTCATAAAACTGCGGATAGCTTGCTGCCTCGCCTGACACCCATGGCATCCGAACATCTCATGGAGATTGAATAGGATGTCATATGCAGTGGAGATGTCTCGATGAGATTGCTGCAACACATTACTCATCGATGCCAAAATGTAGCATCGAGCAATCTCGTCAGACCTCATCCATGCATCGTAGGCGTCCTTGTCTTCCTTATTCGAGTCAGCACTCGGAGCAGGAGGACATGCGGTCGTGAGAACGTACTTGTGCTTTTCCACCGTCGATATGATGTCTAAGTTACGTTTCCAATCAACTTAATTCTCATTCCCAAGTTTATGAGAACTTGAAATCGTTTGAAGTAGATTAAAAGACATTTTGCTGAAAACATAAATAGAATAAATAACTTTAGTATCTGTTACTTTTTCGATTTATATGCATGCATGAAAAATCCTAATATGGTGAGGAAAGCGATAAATAATTCATGGTATTATGAACATCAATGGTTAATTACTTTTCCTATGGGGAAACCGTAATTAACCGCCTTTCATAATCGTGACACATCACTATTTAGTTTGAACTTTGAACCATCCAAGAAGTCACAACTTCTAGTTCTTACTAATTACCATAAATGTTTGGTCACTTATTTTTAATGCAGGGCCTCTATGTGAGGATTACTTTACAACACAAGCCTAAGTGTGCAACCGACACGTGGGTCTTTACTCATGTTACTATGAAGACAGTTCACCTATGTGGAGACCCCGTTTCATCGTTCCTCTTTAAGACTTAGTTCTTAACATTATGATTAACTAGATACTTCCGAAGTACTCCCATTGAAGGGAAGGCCACTATGTGTGACTCTTAGTTCATCACATATCTAGTTAATGATACTCGTGTCGGGGACCTTGGGTTGCTTCAGCAGTAAATAACCCTCCCACTTAGTTTTGGCAAAGAATCAAATTCTTTTAAAACAGTTTACAATTTTATAACTCATTATTTAATTATAACCTATATGAAAAATTCATGTTTTTACGATGTTGGCGTTCTATCCTATATGACATGTGAGGTGACATGCAACGAGAATAAATAATTTAAAACATAAAATATTTAACTCATTAAATGGCCCATTTCTAAAATACGACCCAAAGGAAAATAAATGAAAACATTAAACAACTTTAACTGTTCATCGTCTAGCAGACTTGTGACGCGTCATCGGATGTCTCGGGTTAGCCCCCACATGTTCTCCAACGTGCGGCCAAGCCCGAGGTGCTGCCTCTTTGACTTCTTGTCGTCGAATTACAATAAAATAGATTTATAGTTAAAATGTCCTCGCAAATTGAGGCTCACAATTTAAATAAATAAATTTAAAATCCAGGACGATAACCGGAAAAAAATCCTAGGGCCATAATAAATGAGGATTCATTCATAAACACAAACACACAATTCAAGCATACACTATGCAAAAATTAATCATACAAAAACGCCAACACCAACTAGTCAAACAAATTTCAAAACTAGTCATTTAACCTAAATTTTAATTCCTTTATTTATCTCTGATACCATTTGTTGGAATTTATTTAACAAATTAAATAATATAATTTTATAACACATCCTATGTGGCGTAAATATATAATTGAATCTATACATATTAAAACAATTTAATATGTTTAACAACCTAAGGCATTTAAATTTAATTACATGTTTAATAAACAATTTATTAAAATGCACACTCAACAATTAAAATACTTACAACCTATATAAACAATTTATATATTATTAGCAATCCAAATCATTGAGAAAATACTTACAATTAGGATAATAAATTATCCCGACGTTGCTCGCTATCGTCGGAAGGCCACGCCAATTCCACGTTGGAAATGAGGCTCGTCGGATTGCCCTAGGCTCTTCGCATGCGTATATTTTATGTTTGATGTGACAAAAAAAAAATTCACACGATCCATGGCGTACTTTATGATATTATCCTTCATGTGTATCAGTAACTAAGAGGAATGTAAAATTAGTGTTTTACCCTTTGAGTTACTATTTCACTAACTCCTATTTTATTTGTGAATGAGAAAAACATAAAGTGAGATGTCTTTACATGTCACATGTTTTAATCAAAGAATGTTCGTATTCAATGAATATTTGGCCATGTTTATTCATTCACACTCTCATAACAAAGTGTAGTGTGATACTAATGCATTTGCATTGTTTCAACATGAATTCTGTATCTGTGAATCATATAACCCAATATCATATCCTTGTGACACCAATCGTCAGATCAGATGAAACTAAAACTTAGTCATTGCCCATTGACAAATCAAATGTCACAAATTATAATATCAATTATATATTCACTTCAGGATTAAGGTAATTACCAAAGTACCCCTTGGATGTGATCTTGAAGTTTCGAGTGTTTAAATAGTTTTATCTCGAGCTTCTAAGTATCACTGGTCTTGTTCAATATCTTCTATAAGATATCAAGTATGAATCATAGAGTCACAACTCTCTATATCACAGGATTGGATATCATGATTCATTCTAACAATCAATACTTAGATTCGATTGCTATATCGATCTTAAGATTGCGTACAAATGTTTACACTAGTCACAAGGGGCTATCTTGTCAAGTCTATACATAGCACCCATTTCGTTGACGACAGTTTCAGAGCTTAGCGTTCATACATAAACACAAACATAATAAAGAATGAATATTTATTAATATCAATGTATCAGCAAAATTAAATACAAAAATTATTTCAATGTCTAATATCTCTTTTGTGGGCACCAATCCCAACAGTCTTTACTTACTTTTGTAATTGTGTGTATGCTTTCAACAAGGTCTGAGACTTGTCTAGAGACATTGTAGAAACTGTACATCTGTGTTTTCAATGTTATTTGTTTGTGGAGATGAGTTGGTATTGGAGAAGTTGAATTTGGTACAATGCTCGACAATAGAAATCTATTTCCCATTTTCTTTCTTAAAATACATACGAAATCATGCTATGAAAGTATAGTCCATATTAAGCTTGTGCACATATAAGGTTCCGGTCTAGTAGTGTAACGAAGAAGAGCATAAAACTGAGCCTTAAGATTTATTTAATGTACACACATCTTATACTAATTACCATGGATATAAATCCATTGATTATGATGACTAACATATATATTCTTATCACAAAATGAATACTAGGGGAGACATGTTAATTACAATTTATGTGATAGATGCCCCGGAGTCCCTATCTAGCTGTATGACCATTGCTAACTTAAGTAAAGAGCTCTAGATAAGTTGCCTCATCTTCATGAGGTCTCACTTCCGACCTAAGATTGATAATTAAATTTTTGAAGGCCTCAAAGTTGGCCATTATCAAATGATGAAAGTTCCTAAGGTAGAGGTGGAGATGACATAAGTTGTTGAGACCAAGTTGTCACCCGGTTACGGTATTTGGTCTCATAAGAGAACTTGTAGTTAGCGACGGGGATTCTCATGTATATCCATCGTGTCTCGAGTGTTATGGGTCTACTACATTAGTTGTTGTAAGAAATATATTTTTGTGACTTGTTTTATTCAATGGAAAATAGAAATTTTTACAACATGGCGATATAACAAAATTATATTAATGAAAAGACATCTATGGTTCGATATTGAATCTAATTTCTCCAAGTACAATGCTTACATCTTTTTTAGTCTATTTGTCTCCTGCCCAGATAATTTTGGATACAACCCCCCTCCCCCCATGAAAATTTAATGGTGTCATTCATGATTCTCTCTAAAAAGCCGAGCAAATATTGATGCTCAACTCAGTAAAGACATGAGTTATAAGTTTTGGCCAAGATAGAGTAAATTGTCATTCAAAAAATTCTCTTCTTTCAATGACATAATACAGTGATACAACCATTCTCTAATTACTTAACATTGTGATTTATGTTGTTTAAATACCTTGGTGTAACTACATTTGGAACATTTTTTGATTTAATATAGCTTCCGTATATCAACAATAAATCGAACAATAACATATAAGCAATAAAGAGCACACGAAATTAGTAACTCTGTTTACAAATAAATAACCTACTCAAGGAGATTGATACAATGGGGTAAAAAATATCCACTAAAATGAATGGTCAAAGGTTCACGCATATTATGTTTGAAAAAATATATTTTGCAAATACATTCATCTTTGACCCTTTCTTGGGCTCTTCTAGGATTCTTGCAATCTAAGTTCCCTTAGATTTAAGAGTAATTCTCACTTGCACCGAATCTACACACGAAAATTGACACGTATGTCAATTCAAAACAAACATTTTCACAAACTTGGCATGACGGTCTGCATACGGAAGCTTACTATATGGAGATAGCTGATTTGGATTTGACTCAATCCATGTATAATGTTTAAACATCTCATAGATGAGAGATGGAAATTAAACATAATGATTAACCTTTTCTTGTCCTCCTTGAGCAACTATGTGAATGAAGATGATCCTTGAAATGTCTACATGCTCCATGTATCCAATAGGTTACAACAATTGTGCCATTGGTTTGAAAAGAATATCTCTGCGAAGAAAAGGGCAGTCGTTCTTGATAGAAATCTCATAGAGTTGGAAATACTTCGTATTAAGCTCTGTTAAGGACATACATAGCTCAACCTATCTGATTCTCTTATATCCATTACAAGATTTAGCTATCATCACAGTATGATTCTAATCCGAAAGACTGTTTAACAAACGAATGGTTGTATTCATTAATCATGTCAAGGGTGATACACAACTTTCTACCCCTATTTACAACCTCTTCCAACAATGGATTCTGGTGACTTCCAAACTATATGAACACCAAACTTCTTTAAATAAATGTCAAAATAGAGAACAAATTTACCTCTTTCAACAATGAAATTATTTATGAAAGAATGCACTAAATTCCATATGATGGAATGAGCATGATACATGACCCATGCCCCTTTCTTCCAAGGTCAAGCAGATGTTCACGAGTTTTTTCCTCCCTAATCTAGTTTCTTCTTCTTAGATCGAACCTTCTCCTAAAATTGGTTATGTTTCTTTGTTTGAGCACCTCTTATTTTACCTGCTTTAGTTGTGTTCAGATGATTCTAATACGTTTTGTTCAACTATTTCTTCTAACCTCTTCTTCTTATCTTTCATCTTCTTTTTGTTGAGCACCACTAGCTTTCTTAATCTTAGGAGGATAGTCTCTCTTTATCTTTTGGGGGTATCTTCATCATCACATGAGACTCTAAGTGATTCAAATATGTGTTTGTTAGTATTCTTCTTATTTGGTTATGTGGGAGTAGAAACTAGAGTGTAATATGTGTCCATGGGCATAACATATATGAATTTCCATAGGTGCTAATTTCCATAAATAAATAGAATCAAGCATATAAACTGAAGAAGATATTTTATTGATTATATCGTCAATAATACATCATTGACCATCCCTTCACTAGAATAGCTTTTGCCATAAAATGCATAACTTCGAGTCAAGATAAACTTGGTTGAATTGATACAAATATTTTATCCGTGTTTTACCTAAGAGATCACCACTAAAAAAGTTTATACTCATTTCTGGAACATGAAGCACTTTTTTCAAAGTGACCTTATTCCCGGACGTGAAGTTGAGATCCACATTTTTTATGTCGACGACTTAGGAGCGGTGCTCGTTTCTCATATGAATTTCTTACCCTCCATTGATTTCATAATATAAATCAGTCCTATCATAGATAATATGGACTGTAGCACATGTATCATAACACCACCATTGAACCTTGTCTTTGACAGTCATAAGTTTGCTCACCGTAGCAATTATGTTTACGTCGGTCATAATTGTATCGAATTCTTTCTCGCCGTTTTACAAAGTCAAAAATATCAAGTATAGTGATTGAGTTCGCCATGCACATTACATTCCGTACTGGCCCCCTTGGATAAGGACTTATTTCTGAATGCGAATTTACCGAAATGCTTAATTTTCTTCAAATTATTTTTGGGACTCAAAGAATTACCTTTATGATTTCACTTCCTTTTGCCTTTCACACTCACAGCGTTTGCTTTGGATGTAAAGACATCCATAATCTTCTTGCTCATCCTTGATTCCTCCTCGATTCAAAGATGTTCCTAGATTTGCTAAAAAGAGCAATCCTCGGTGCTTAAAAAAGGTTTCTTCCTGTAACCTTTCCATGAATTATGAAATTTCTCAATAATTGCACCAACTTGAAAGGTCTCCAGAATATCTATCTTCACGGCCCTTAATTTAATGAAAATTACTTGAAATTCATGAGCTTGAGCAAATATATACTTGTCATCAAACATCTTAAATTCAAAATAACTCGAGAAAATGAACCTTTTGGTATCTTCTTCCTTTGTTTTGAATTTGTACTCGAGCACTTTCTAAATCTCTGTCACCGATGAATTTTTGGTGTAGAGGTCTTGGAGTCTGTTCGAGAGGATGTTGAGGATGTGTCCACAACATAGCAACTCGTCCTCTTGAAGCTTATTCCAATCGACGTTCAGCTCTTTGATATCTTGGTCTGTCTGCTACAAACTGAGCTCTACCGTCCATCTAACACGTAGAAGAACTTCTTGGTAGTGAGTAATAATCATATAATTTTCTTGCTAGTGGATGAAGTTAATTTTGTCGAAACGGTCCTACTAGACGAAGTCTTGGTTCATACCTTTCCGGATTGCAACATAGGCCTCTGTCTCCATCGCAGAAGCTACGATAAAATATTTATAAAACTCTTTGAAGATATAAATGTATATGCCTAAATAACGCATGAGATGAAATTTCTTTTAGTATCCCTTGCACCTCAAAATTGTGTTAAGGTGTAACAAAAGAATATTGTAGGATACGACAAGTCTGAGTTTGAACTGCTCTAAAACTCAGCGAAATTTGAACATAGACAAGAATATTATCTGAATAAAAGTATGAGAGAGAAGGAAAGATATATCGAAAGAATTTAGTGTCGAAATTGGGAGTCCACCACACCTTATATAGTTGATCGCACCAATTCGCATATCTAAACGATAGTTATTGTCGAAAACGACATGAACGTTGGCCAAGTAATCATATATTCCAAAACGACATGCTTGTTCATTCATACTGGTACCAAAATAACCGCCGTGACTATGGGCAAGGAAGAGAATCGGCGGGAGAAGCCCTCGTACCCAATCGTCATGCAAAAGTGCTAAAATACGCCTAAAAGTGCCACTAATCACCTCTGCGTCTCTATGCCCGAGCCGAAGCCAGATTTGGAGCCAGTACCGTCGGTGGAAACACCGGCAAGGGTGGTGATGAGTGTGAAAAGTGGCATAGGCCGTTCATTTCACCTTTACTTCACATCCACTCCACTTTCACGTAGCAAACCACTAGCTCATTACACGTTTAATGGTGGTTACTAATTGTTTCATTTATAAGCAGTTGACCTCATTTATTTAATCAATGTGAGATTCTTTCGTACACTCTTTCTCATCCACATGTTTTGTCTTTATTGTATGAAAAAAATGTTATAAAATACTTATTTTTTTCTAACAATCTATACGTATATACATATACATATAAATATACATATAGATATACATATAAATATACATATACATATGCATATGAGTTATTAAATATAATAGGTCTACTAACATAGTAAATTTTTAATATGGCCAACGTTTTATTAAACTTGTGTTAATATTTCGACTAAAGTAAAATTTTTGTTAACGACTGAAATTTAAATGGCAATATACTAAAACAAACATAGTTAATTAATTTTAGACGTAAAAATTTTGATCATTAATAAAATTTAACGAAACGTTAATTATATCGAATATGAGATAATAAACGTGGACCGTTTCGCAATTATATATATATATATATATACATATGTCATTTTGAATAGATGACTGTGAACGATTCATTTTTGTGCTTGCCCAAAAAATAGTCAAAGCGGGAGTTTGTTATTACGATTGATAGGATGATTTTTATTAGGCAAGATTTTTGACCGAGATTTGTCACATTATTTAATCGAGATCTTCTGCGTTAAAAGTATGCGATATTGTGTGCTATATTTGGACAGTCGTGTGATTCTCGTTGATTTGAGGTTTTAAGGGTCTTTCCTTTTTAGTGCTGACGCGTTGACTACTGAGAAATCCTAGCATGGACCTTCCTCTTTTGAGAAGCTATAAACGGCATCTTTGCTACCCTTAGCCTCCTTGATGTTTTTGTTCGAGTTCATAATTTTTCTAGATGTGCAAGATCGGCAACCTGGAAAACTATTGACTTGAAGAAGAACAATGCTGAATTAGACCATCCATTGTGATTGATTCGTGTTTGGTGTTATTTTTATGCATGAATGAACTAGTTATGCCTGAGAATTATCTTGTGACCAAAGAACACATGAATGGATGTATTTCGTCGATCTGTGAAGGGTTGCTAATTCAGGGGGATGACTGAATTATATTTCACTTTATAGTTAGTAATTTAGCTTTGATGTTTATGTTGTTGATGTAACTCCATTTGTACTGAGAATTATTATTATAGTAAAATCATTTTCACCGGATTATCACACTCCCAGATATAAGAGACGTTGTTTTGAATTGGGTTATCAATTGTTGTGTGCTCTTTATTATTTTAAATCTTTATTATTTTAATCTGTACTTATACTGTTATTTATTGTCTGCTTGCCAAGTGTTACAGTACCATTACAATACTTGTGTGTAACAGTCGGCTAATTGTTTAAAATACTTTAAATATATATGAATGCGTGTGTATTAGTAACCCACCATCGAGCTGACGAGACGTTTATATTAACCGTTTAGTTGACTCAGGAACAATGTGCTGATATATATACATATATATATATATATATATATATATATATATTTGATAAGCGACTTTAAAGATTGAAATCAATCCATATGAAAAGCTCTACAAACATAACTATTCGTAATGGTAATATTAGTAATGGTGAGAATATCGCGCTCTCTCTCGTTCTCGGAAGCTTGAAACTTACTTGTAGATATTCTCTAATGATTAAAGAAGCACTGTTAAATGAAAATTGCTCCCTTCAGTGGAGGCATTTTGCAGCAAAGGACAACTGTATATAAATATGTGTATGCATATACAAGTATGGATATATTAGTGTATATATCGGTAATATTGGTATGACCTAATATCTTTTGTTATACGATATGTTTTCAGTAATATCTGGATATAAATATTTAGGTCTACATTAGAGATAATAAATTTGATGATTATATTTCCCCGGAATGTGTTCAAATTTTTTAGCTAAAACGCACATGAAATATTATTCTCTTATAAAATAATGTAACTTTCATATCTAGAAGAACCTGTTTGAAGTATATCTTTAATTAGAATACAGGTAATTCAAATACTAAAAATATAGCACAAATCGTATGTTATTTCTAACTGACAAGTCAATTTCACTACTGTTTTGATATTTCCGTTTAAATTAAACCATAAATCTAACTTTGCTCAAGATTTAAATACTCACGGTATACTTCAGCATACCCGTAAAATCAGAATTTCGGTATCGATAACGGTATTGGTATAACACTAAATAACACATATATTTTAAAACAAAAAATTACTCATTTTAAAATGGTTTTTTTTTCAGATTTTTAACTTTTTGAAATTTTGACGAGCTTTTAATTTTTTTATACTCGACCTATGGTTGATTTTGAGTTTATTATTAAGTTTTTTAATATTTCGTATTTGAAAATTATTTTTAAGTTTATTGTTTGTCATAAATATTTTAATATTTTGTTTTCATTTTTATAATTTGAATTTTATAACTTATATATATAATATGAATTATTTAAAAATATAATTGTTATACAATTTTTGTCTTGGTATTCGGTATAGCAGTGATAAATTATCGGTATTGTCAGTAGTCAATATTGATCTGCTCGTCGATATTCGGTATAACTAACCAATCAAAACTTCTTTAACACTACCAATATCGATAACATATGAGATGTAATAATATATATGTATATATAAGTGTATGGTAAGCAGTTTTTTAGTATTTTGATGTGTTGAATCACCTCTTCATTTATTATTACAATAAAATTATTAGCCATCGAAACAAGAGCGTTATACCAATAAACAATATATGTAAATCCCTACCAAACCCTGCATGCAATAGCGGATGTATGTAAGGTCATGAGGGGCATTTGCTCCCCCTAACTTAAAAAAAAAAAATTATCTTACATAACTTAAAGCTGATATGTGTGTAAATTATACTTACAGTTCGTTATATATGATTATTTATGACTGAAGTTTATAAAAGATATAACCTCAACTTCATTATATCAAGCCCATATATACATAGTCACATATAAACGAGTAAAAATTAATATGTCAAGTAAAATTCTAGCTCGGCCACTTCCTGCTGCATGGCATTTATTAACAGAAAATTTATCTTAAATAGCGTCAAATATTATATAATTATTTGTATTTTACAAAACTTTTACAGCTCATATTCGCTACTCGATCTTACGTGTCATTTTTAAAAATTGTGGAACCCTCACAATTTTTCATATTCATTCGCTCACAATTTTAGTGATATATTAGCATTAAATTCGGAAATAAATGGAACGCTCACAATTTTTCATATTCATTCGCTCACAATTTTAGTGATATATTAGCATTAATTTCGGAAATAAATGGAACGCTCATTCAGAGAGTAAACAATATATATTTTAATTATAGGCTGTCACACACATGCACATAAAGGAACTGTTTTCGGGCACGTCAATATAGAATTACAATCACAGTTTTTTTTTGGACTTTTATTTCTTCTGATAAAAAATTCAAATTGTTGTGGTATGTCGCTCGTTCGGCTTCATTCATTGGAGAGAGAACAATATAAAGCCGATAAACGAGCGAAACACGATAAGAAAGAAGACGAAGAAGAATAACGCAAATAATCTAATATATCACTATTTCAAAAACAATAAAGAACTGTTTTCAAAATAGAAAAGTCGAGACGTCCATGGATGAATAGAGCTCTCGCTTTTAACGTCAATTTCTATTCTGACAAAGAAACATTAATAGTTCCTGATGTGACAAAATAAAATATGGCAGCATCACGGTGACGTTTATCAGTGGGATCTGACTCGTAAAAGCAAATCTCTGAGTAGGTTTAATATTAACAACACTGTCATATAGATATACATCAACGTGTACACAGTTCTCTGGCCTGACATTCTACCATTCAGAACCCGATCTTTGTATTTCTTGTCCTTAGTTTATTAAACACGAAAGGGAAGCTGGCTTTTTAGCCATGAAATATGGACGCAATGGTGGAGTTCAAAGACGTAAGAGAGCAATAAGATGACGAGAGATTCAACGTTGAGTTTTAAATTGATAAGTCAGTGCTTTGACGGAATACGAGCAATTGCATTTCATCCTCATAAGTTAGGTATTCTGGAGTGAAACCTGTAACATCATTATGAAATAATTTAGTTAAATATACTTTATATTCGGTCTGGGTCATATCACATTCTATTTCAAAAATTTCTCTAATTTACTCAAGTAAACATTGAACTTACAAATTTAGTGTTTAACAAATTCCACGAAGTGTCATTAATTAGATAGTAATTTTTACTATTTTGTCATCTTTCTTATTTATATAATTAATTGAAGTTTTTAATAGGTTGCACGTAAATAATTACTTATGTTTTTAAATTATTTATTTTCTTTATTCCATTATTTACATACGAGAGAGAATTAATGTGTTTTGTTTTAAATTAATTTGCAGTATAGAATCAGTTTTTGTAGCCGTTATTCCGGTTTATCAAGGTTTATTTTCGAAATTTAAATATTCGTAATATATTAATTAATCGTCATTCTCTCATTTGAATTTCCCTTTGAAATTTGTAACAACACTATTTACGTTTATGTTCAAAACTGCGGAATACAAACTTTAGTATCAATTTTTCATTTCTTATGGGGACCTAATTTTCATACTTTCGTTCTCATTGTGTTTGCATGTTCTAAAAGCTGTATGTATTGGGTCATGGTAAGTTTTGTTTCTTTATGTTTATTTAATATATTTACAGTATTACGTTTTTCTAATATGAGATTGATTATTCGAGCGAAAGAGAGTGAGAATGTGTGTTGGTACCCAATATTATTAAGTTTTTATTATTTAAAATCTCGCTCAAAATTTGTTAACCGATGAAGTAGTATGTTTTTTTTTTGACGTTTGAAATTAAGGGTATTCTGAACTAATTGAACCGATTTGTTTCTAGTAATTAATATTAACCGAAAGTCCTAAAACGTTTGGCTATTTTGCAATTACTATATTTCTAATAACTCTATAACAACTTATCCCTTTCTTATATCGTATTTACTCTTGTATTTGTTGCAAGTTTACGAATAAATATTTTTATGCTATTTTGAAGGTAATATGAGTATTTCTGTTCTATACTTTACATTTCATCTTACTAACATTATTCAATTTCTTATGTTAATTTACACTAAAATAGCAGTAATAATAACAAATGTTTAACTAGTATATAAGTGTAATAAGTAAAAGGACTATACGACAAAGACCTCCTATGCTCTTAAAAGTACAATAACTAAGTTTCACCTACCCACAAAAATTTGCCTCCCTTATACATATAAGTTATAATTCTTTTGGTTCAGCAGGTTCATAAGTGATACTTCACATAAAATAATTGGCCATGGGAAAAATAGCTTTAATTAAACAAGTAACTTTTCCATGGTTAGATATATTGGTCATTAACCCATCGCCAATCCATCCATCCATGCCAGTATTATTAACAAACAATTTATATATTTAATTGTTTATTGGCTGTGATTTATAAACTAAAATAGTGCAGTTCTTTAATTTGCCAAGATATATACTTAAGTACTTTTTGTTTCACAATAATATGCTTTTTCCTGGAGAAGGATACCCTTGTGCTAGGTCATGCTTACAACTGTAAGGGTATTCTTTGCTCTGAATATATCTATAATAGCTGTAAGTTTGTGTTGTAAATGGTACTTGATTATGAATGACCTTAATATATGTTTAATAAGTTAAGAATTAAAGCACCAAAAATACATACAACGTGATTGAAAAGCCATTTTTCTTGTCCGTCATTATTAGCTACACGTAGACTGGTTATTTTGAAATGACCGAAGTTGGTGCTAGGACCAAAAATATCCATGATCAAAGTTTCCTCTGTGGCTTTGGATTTTTATTACTTTAGCTAGGTCATCGAGAAATCGTTACTTGGGCAAGTGTAATCCCACTAACGCCTTATACTTGCTAAGTTGATTTTTTTAGTTTCTACTTTTGTTTCTGTAAAACAAATTGGGAGTTCTTTCAAAAGAGGTTCTATATTACTTTCTTTCTACTATGCACTTTACTTATGCATCCATTATATAATTTGGAACTCATTTAAAAATCGTGCGCATGAATTTCTTTATATGAATGACATGCACACAAATATAAAATACTGTGGTTTAGGTTATTCTCATTGTTTTAAAAAGGGACAGTCAAACTAAACAGAAATATATGTCTGTACATCATTAACAGACCACCTGTAATTGCAATAATTTTGGTGCTCGATAAAATGGCTTTGTCTCGAATTTTCTATAATAATTTGTAGCTACAGAACCAGTGACCTATAGATCGTATAATGGCTAATATATATAACAAGATCCATTTAAAAACTAATTCTTTTTGCCGGTCTATATATGTTTTTTCTATGTTTTTCAAAAGTCCCAACTTCGAACTGGCATTAAAACTACATCTGAGAATTCATTTATTGGAAACACACTAGATATATACGGCAGTATTTTACACTACACATACACACGCATATAACTTTGTAATTGATTAAGTTATCAACTTTTACCAAAAAATATTTGTTAAAATAATCTATAGATGATGAAGAGTGCAGCATGCGATCCAGAACGAGAATAAATTCACCATGATGCTATATATCTAAATACGAATATTAACTTTTATTAGACAAATGTTAATTCACCATGATACAATATATAATTTTATAAATTATTACAGCGATAAATTTTTGACCAATCTACACGTAAACATTAATATTCATACCCTTCAAAAAAAATTAATATACATACATACATATATATATATGTATATATACATATAATAGACTCCAAAGTTAAGAATATAAGGTAAATAATTAACTATTTAATGCTTAGCTTGTTGACTAATGTGAATATACTTTATTATAAATACATGTACATGTTAAAAGGTAAATTTCATTTCAATTCTACATTTTGCTACTATTTTCGTTTATCATTTACTCTTTCTATTAATATACTCTCTCTAAAAACTTTCCCACCTTAAGGAGTTGTTTTGCTTAAGTTATGTTGTCATAATACATTATCCGTACAATCACTGATAAACCCATAATACTTTAAAGACTTATAAATATTATTATTTTCTCCACAATGAAAATAAATTTAGGTATATTTTTATTTAGAGTTTTTCCCTTACCACAGGATAATATTTTTTTTGTCACATATTTACCCTATTTTTTTCAAGTAAAACTATTATATTATCCTTACAATTAAAAACTAGTTTAATTAATTAATTTACTCAATTAATTATTCATATGTCCATCTTTTTTACCAGACTTCATCTTTTTCATTGGCACTTCATCTTCTTTATCAAAACTTTTAATATATTTAAACTCACAAAAACGACATTGTCGGCTTTAGTGATCTTCCTTAATCCAAGAATGGGTCACGACGTTTTAACAGCTGTCAACTGTAACATAAATAAGCTTGACTTGACTCGATCTTCTTGACTCGTCTTCTCACTTTGGTGCTGACATACTTCATGATAATCTCACGCTTTTCAACACACTTGCGAATAAAGTGAAGGCAAGTGTCGATGTGTTTGCTGCTTCCATGAAGGACCGGATTTTTTAGTGCAATTGCATACTTGTTGTCCACGTATAGGGTCACTGGCTTATGCTCGGCTCTAGTCACGTCACTCAATAAGTTAATGAGCAACAACGCTTGACATGCCTCTGCGGTCACTACCATGAGCTCGGCTTCACAAGACGAAGGGGCCACTGCTCTCTTCTTTTGAGACTGACGGGTGAACATATTCTTGTTCCGAACGTCATGCCTCCGGTACTTTTGCTATCATCGATGTCACCGGCTAGGTTACTGTCGATAAAATTGAACAGTTCTTTAGCTCCATTTGCTCTTTTGTATTGGATACCATAACTCGATGTTCCCTTCACGTAACGAAGCATGTGCTTCACAGTCTACTGGTGTGTAGACGAGTTGGGTTCTCCATGTGAATACTCACCATGCTAACTGCATATGAGATGTCAGGTTGGGTATGGGTTAGGTACCTGAGACTGCCGATAACACGCATGTACTCTGTTGGATCCTTTGGGGCTCCTTTTGCATCTTTCCCAAGCTTTAGCTTTGCTCCACCAAGTATTTTCTCGCATTGCACTCTGCCATGTCGAATTGCTTCAAGATTTTCTTCGAATAGGTCGTCTGGCTTAGCGTGATGCATTCCGTCTTCTGATCGACCTCGATGTCGAGATACTATTAGAGTAGTCTGAGGTCGCTCATCTCAAACTCTTTCATCATTTTCTTCTTGAATCCATTTATGACATCTACCCTAGATCTAGTCACGATCAGATCATCAACGTACACACGAAAGATGAGGACCTCCTTTCCTAAGCTGCTCGTGTAGAATGCTTACTCCAGGGAGCACTTATTGAAACCGAGACTCTTCATACTCATCTCGAGTCCAGTATTCCATGCACGTGGTGCTTGTCTTAACCCGTAAAGAGCCTTTGACAACCTATACACCTTATGTTATGCGGTTTGATCTACGAATCATTCCGGTTGACCAACGTAGACTTCTTCTTACAGCTAACCATTTATGTCGAGTCTGGCCTCTGGAGCAACGACATCTTTAAAGACTACTCCATGCTTTCGTACATAGCCCTTTGCGACCTGTATAGCCTTGTGCTTGAGGACCTTGCCTTCTGAGTCCTTCTTGAGCTTCTAGACCCACTTCAGACCAATGGACTTGTGACCTTTCGGAAGGTCGAATAGCTCCCATGTCTGATTCTTCTCAATGGACTCTAACTCTATCTTCATCCCTTTCTACCATTCTTTCTTCGTGGCCGCCTCACGATAGTTGGCCGGCTCCTCTTCACTAACCAACAAGACCTCTTTTGGGCTCAAATTGAGCTCTCACGCTTCTTCGTAGACGTCAGACAGCGAATGGCCGGCTCCTCTTCACTAACCAACTACCAAATCATGGAGTTTGAGAAGAGGGCCAACGCAAAGAAGAAGGTGACGTCGCTCAAATACCAGTGGGCTTCTAAGATGATGTTGACTCACTATGCAGCCAAAGACCGAGTGAAAGTGGTCAAGCTAGATGTGAGAGAATGCGCAGCCCACATCTTCTTGCTTAGGTCGATTTTTGAAAGCCATTCGACGGTGGACAGCGAGCTTGCGTCTTTTCTGAAAGACGTGGGTTGATCTCAAAGCGGCTCTTACCAAAGGTAGTGGTCGTATTCCTTCTTTTGATTTCTTTGAAATTTCCTTTACTATGTATGTCGAGCTTGGGTGGTATGAAGATACTGAAGAGGTTCCCAAAGGCGTCGATTAGTTTAGTTCTAATGTCAACCTTGTTGCACATTACCAAATAGGCTGAATAAGCCGAGAAGGTCAAGCAGGTGGAAGTTGGTGAACGTGAAGAATGAACTGAGTATATTCCTTTTAGAATTTCAGTATATTTTTGTATATTCTTATAATTCCTTAACTCGAAATCGACATCTTATTTTGCCTCATGGGCCAACATGGTTTCCTATAGTTACTATTTCTGGTTAACTTTAAAACTTATTTTGGAAATATTTCATACTTATGGCTAGATATCGAGCTGTTTTTTTCCAGGTGGGGCATCGTGATTTTCTATATTCTAATGTAGACACTTTTGCTTCTTATTTTGACGGTGTTATTATTTTTATGAACCTCTATGCGGCCGACGCTCAACTTAGTCATTTTTCCTGATAGAGTTGGACTATGGAGGAAAATGCGTAATAGTTGTGAGGTCATTATTATGATGAGGTGGGACTGGAAGTATGGTCGCAATTTCTTTTCTGCTACGACTACTACCAGGGCACACTTTTCAATTGTTGGATAGCGAGTTTTTTAAACAACCACGTAAAGGTATAATCGTTCATCTTCCGTTGGCTTAGCTAGGACTAGTAGCAAGCCAGGGTACTAAATTTATTTTAGGGAATGCTTCATTGCAGAGTTGTTCTAAGTGAAATACTTTCTTGTGTTCTTCTTGATGCAATTGAAGAATTGGGAGAAACTTATCTTTTAATAATGATATAAATCATTTTAATGCAGCTGATCGTACCGTCAAACAACGAATTACTTGTTTATTCCTTTGTGGGGGCATTCTGGTTAGCGCGATGATTTCATCTGGATTCACCTCAATTCCTCATTGTGCTTCTAAATATCCCAAGAACTCTTTGGATGTTAATTCTAATGAACATTTTGACGGATTTAATTTTGTTTGGTATTGATTTAATAAGTTGAAACATTCCTTCAAATGCATTAATTGATCAAAGTCACATATAGATTTGACTAGGATGTCGTTAATAAAGACTTCCATAGTTTTGCATAAATTTTCCTAATACATTTTATTCACTAGAATCATGTACGTTACTCGGGCATTTTTTAGTCCGAATGGCATTACTTTATAACAGTAGATACCATTCTTCGTGATAAATGTAGTGTTCTCTTGATCGTCGAGATACATCGATGTTTAGTTATATCTGTTGGGAGATATTACCACAAGAATAGTAATTATTACTTATGTACAACTGATGTAATAAAGTCTCAAAAACTCTTGCTTGTAACTGCTGAATAAATTAATAAAGAGTTGAAACATTCATTTGTTGGTTTGATGCTTTATGATAAACATTAGTTATTAATCCTTAAACAAACCTATTAACAAATGACGACACAAATATAGATTTTTATGAACAACTCTTTATAGTTTACTTAAAATAGTATATTCGCAATCTCATTATCAAAGGACTAATGATCTTAAGAGAACTTATGATGTCTGGTTATGAAACATAGAGAGCTGGGACTTTATAGTACTTCTTATCTTATGAACATACTAAATTGACCAGTGCACTTTTAGATACATTGGAATAATAACCCATTTAACATGTTATGTCTCGATGTCACTATATATGAATTGCATCATGATTACCTCAATCATAAAATGAGACATAACATTTCATATCTTGCATACTTTCACTGAGAAGGTCAAAGTTATGTATTCACTATCTAATATCTAGACACGACTTATTAGTGAAGTATTAAGTTATGAAGATGTCATGAACGACTTTGTGAAGTTCTCATAGATATCGAATTGATGTACAAGATTGTTAAAATGCAATGTATATTACCTCATGCTTTGTCCCTTGAATTGTGAATAAATGAAATGGCAGTGTTCAAAGTAAGTTCTGTGGCTTATTTGGATGAAACAATGTGACTAGTTAGCTCCTCGTCAATACGTCATATCTAGCTTGTTTTCAAGTGACAAATGAGTTGAGTGAATAACAACTACAAGGGTATAACTGTAATAATATCAATCTCTTCTATTGATGATATTCACGAAGGGTATGCATAGATAATATTTAGTGGATCTACTCATCCCAATTAAATTGAATTATATGCATAAAATATATTCATTTAAACTGAGATATTTTAAGTGTAAACTCTTTAGTGGAGTCAATTGAGATTAAGGTAGAACTTGAAAAAGGTTTATGAACTTTTATGTCCACATATGCTAGCTCAAACTTTGATCGTTTGGGTCCATGAGGTTACTACCACAAGTCATACGAGTAGATTTATTAAACTATAAATTTAGTTAAAACAAGTTCAAGTTTTTAACTAGATGATATTTCGAAAATTTTCTACGGGTATTTTTGTCCATTACACAAAAGATTGTGTGAATGTAAAAATAAGATTGTGTGAATGTAAAAATAAGAGTTTTGACATCAAATGAATCACACGTCTGAAAATTGGATATGAGCCTCGAGAATCGATTGTCATTTTGTTGAACTATATGTGATAATTCTACAAGGGAAATTCTTGTAATTTTCTTGGACAATTAAGAGAAACATCTAGAAGGAGCTTCTATATGCATATGGCCGGTCAAATAATACCATAGAGGAATGGATAATTTATTTTGGGGAAAGAGATATGAAGATATACACCAAAAAAAAGAGCAAACAAATATGTTGTTTAAGGCCTGTATGTCGTCGGCCACATCTAAGAAAGAGATATATTGTCTTTATGTGTATTTGATAGGATTGGGAAACAAATATTACATATGAATATGAGATATTATGAAATAATAGAAAATAAGTAATTATCTCTTTTAGACTGATCTAATTTAAGGAATTTCATTTTCTATAAATACCACACTACATTGTGAATGTAAAACACACACAATTGAAAAATAGCCAATATTCTTTTAAGACTCATTCAGATTGTCTTATTTTTTTTGGCAGGTATCACATAAAGTATCATTAATTTATTGATATATTCTGTAATAACATGGCGATATCTTTTATGAGATATTTCATGAAATTTTCTTTATTAACAGATTTGGTTATCGAAGACTTTCTACACAGGTCAATTGAGCATTGAAGGACAACAAAAATCCTAAGAAGACCTTCTAGTTTTTGGACACTATAAAAAGTTGAGCTGCTTCCCAGATCTTCCTTGACGACTTTTGCTAGAGATCACAAAGTCCCTACATGTGCACGATTAATGAACTGGGAATCTGAGATATGAAAGATCAGCTGTGTAATAATAAATTCACACACTGTGATTGAATCGATAGGATTTATGTTATACGTGAAAGAACTGGTCACGAGTGAATTTTTTTGATATTGAAGAGATACTAAGAAGAGTGTTCTTCGGGTTGAACAGAGCGGAGACTCTAATTTAAGGGGAGGGACTGAATTAAGTTTTCACATTATAGTTAAGTAATATCGGCTTTGATGTTGAGGCTATTCATATAAGGCCATCATTGTATTATTAACAATATTATTGACAAATTCTTTTCACCAGGTTGTACACCCCCAGATATAGATGACGTTACACCAAACTAGTTACCATTTTCCGTGTTATTAAATTTCCCGCATTTAAGTAATGTCATCTAATATTTACTTAATAAAGTGTTGATCATAATTTTTCTTCATTGTGAGTAACATCTTATTGAGAAGTTAAAAAAAATTAGTTGGTATTAGAGCAGGAACCCTGAACCCAAGGGTGATTTTATGTTGTTATTGAATTTTATTGAGATGGACAGTTCTAGAGAAGTTGGATCAGTGAATAACCCCCCTATACTTCATGGCTCTAACTATGTCTATTGGAAAGTCTGGATGTCTGCTTTCTTGAAATCTGTTGACAACATAACCTGGAAAGATGTGATAAATGGTTGGGCTCCTCCTACTCTCTTGAATGCAAAAACTGGTGTGATGAGTCTCAAGCCAGCAGGATTGCACAATTGCAGAAAATGAGGAAGCTCTTTTTTTCTAGAGCCCTTAATTCCATTTACAATGGTGTTGACAAGAACATTTTCCTGATTATCAATACCTGCACAAGTGCAAAAGAAGCCTGAGAAATACTGGAAGTCGCTCATGAAGGAACTGTTAAAGTTTTCCATTCAAAGCTTCAAATGCTTGCCATATAATTTGAAGCTTTATCCACAAACAAAGATAAGACCATAGCTAAATTCAGTATTAGAATTTGTGATATTACTAATGAGTATTTTTCTCTTGATGTTCCAATGTCAGATGAGAAGCTAGTGTGAAAAATTCTCAGGTCATTACCCTCCAGGTTCCAGATGAAATTAACAACCACCGAAGAAGTCCATGACTTGTCTACTATGAAACTGAATGAATTAATTAGGTCCCACATGTCATATGATTTGTCTATTCATGGATCAGATAAGTGTAACAAGAGTATGGCCTTTAAGATTTCTCTTAATGAACGTGTCGATCATGTATCCTCTTACTCGGACAAAGATATCTATGATTTCATTGCTTTATTGTAAAAGAACTATAACACGGCGATGAATAAATTAAGAAAATTTCAACTAAGAAATGTATCAAAATATGTTAGAGATAACCAGTCCCAACAACATTTTCAATGAGGAAACAATTCTTAGAGGTTCAACAGAAATAGTGATAGACAAGTTGCAAACAACAGTAAAGTGATTTAGTGTCATGAATATAAAGGGTATGATCACATTCAAAAACAATGCCCAAACATTTTGAGAAAACAAAAGAAAAGATAAAATGCAACTCTTTCAGATGATGAAAATGAAAGTGAATCTTGCAACACCAGCAACTATTTTGCTTTCACTACTTCCATTTCAAACCTACATGAAAATAAGGTAGACAGTATTACTGAAATTCCATTGAATGATTATGCTCTTAATTCTCATGATGAATTTAATATCTCAGATAAGCATAATGATATGATCTTATCCTTGACAACTACAAGAATAGGCTGCTGGAAACTATTGTTGGATTGAAACTGGCGGTTGCACGATTAAATAGTGACTGCTAAAAAGGACTAAGTCTGTCAGAATGTTGAGTTCAGGTATCGATGACCTAGACAATATTCTCACACTGGGAAAATTTGCAAAAAATATATGAAGGGACTAGGTTACACTCATGGTGCATCTATATCACAGTCTAAGTTTTTCCAATAGAAAATATCGAGGAGCTAGAACTAGAGGACCTAATGAGATGGAAAAAACAGATCATAGACACATGTACCAACAACATATGAGATCTCATGTCAATAGATCACCATGCATATGTCACTAATGTGGAAGAAGAGGGAAAATCCGTCCATATTTCTAACGACTACTTGAAAAAATGATGTGTCAACCTCAATTTCCACAAAAGGGGTACACTCAAACAAATACAAAAACTAAACTGGCCTGAAGAGTAAAAAATGATAATAGGGCTAACATTTCTTATACTTCTCTATGTGCTTCTACATGTGAAGATTGGTACTTTGACCGTGGTTGTTCTAGACATATGAGATGAGGAAAGACAATCTTACAGACATAAATCTCTATATTAACAGCCAAGTGACTTTTGGTGATGGAGTAAAAGCCAAGGCTATTCAAAAAAGAGTTACTAAACTATCCAAGTTTGTAATGCTGAAAAGGAGCTCTACTGGTGGAAGGTCTTATGATGAATGTTGTTAGAGTTAGTCACATGTGTGACTCAAATCTGACTGTGAATGTCACTCGTGATGAATGTGTTGGAATAGGTCTAGGGTTAAAAAATATTATCATTAACAAGTTAATGGTAAAATATAAAAATATTATTTACAAGTAAAGCAATTTTATTAACCTAGGCAAAGTGCATGAACATCAAATTTTTTAAAAGCATTATCTAATTATATTTTAATTGGGACTAACCATTCTTCCAACTTGATCTTTGAGAAGGCTTCAGATAGGTTGATCGTCTCGTCTTGCTCGTCTCCTTCACACCTAGTCGGGAACTCGAGTAACCTAAGGTTTCTATTACAAGAGTCTATAAAGTTTTTGAAGGATTTGTGTGTGGGTAAAATTAAACACAACAATAACTCAAGAACATATATGAGCTAAAGAGATAAATTAGGCCTATGTCTAATGAGGACTTCGGTGCCATCATAAAAAAGATATTTTAGAGAGAGAGAGAGAAAGAGAGGGAGAGAGGTTGTTCGGCCAAGCTAGAGAGAACAAGAGCAAAAACTTATTTTCACATCTCAATGTGAGCCTCTATTTATAGGAGAAGGAAATACAAGAAAATGTCACTAGTATTTCCTATTGCGCATTCATGACACAATATTTGATATCCTCTCCTCTTTCTCTATGTATTTGGTCGGCCATACAAATGCATTAGTCAGATAAATTTGTTCCTCACTTAGCACATTTGTTTCATTCTAAAAGAAATTCATTTAAACTTTTCCTTTTTGGAAATTATCTTCATAATTCAAGGCAAGACAATTTCTAGCTATGAGTTCCTCTCCTCTTTGATGTTGGCCAAATTATTTGTCTATGGGGGAGCTTCTAAATGCTTCCTTATTTCTTTTAAGACAATTCTTAAAATATTCATTGTGAATTAATATTGGACAAATAATGAAATCAATTTCATAATGCCTTAAACGACTTCTCGAATTTAGAAAATAATTTATATTTTCATCATATAATAATATTAAAAATCTTATTTTTGACATTCACATCAGTTTATTTCCATGTGGACAAAAATGCTATTTAGACATTTTCCGCGAAAATATTTAGTTCAACACTTCAATTTGTTTTGACTTACCTTCTAGTTTAACAATCCTACTCTAATGACTTGTAATAGTGACCTTATGGATCGAAATGAACAAAGATTGAGCCACTATACTTGGACTCAAAAGTTTATAAATGTTTTCCGAGTATTAGCTTAATGTCATATGACTCCACTAAAGAGTTGTCACTGAGAATCTCTCGTTTCAAATGAATTTATTTTCTACTCAAATTCAACTTAATTATGTTGAGAGGATCCATTAAATGTTGTGTATGATTACCATTCATGAATATCATCAACTAGATAAGATTTATAAAATTACCATTTTAACCTTCTAATTGTTATTTCCTCAACGCATTTGTAACTTATGAATAAGTTAGAAACAACTATTGACTAGGAGCGAATAAGTCACACTATTTCATCCAAATAAATTTGTTAGTAATTTTGAATACCGCACGGGTCATTTATTCACAATCTAAGTAATAAAGCATGAGGTGATATACATTACATTTCAGTAATCTTGTACATGAATTCCATATTTACGAGAACTTCACAAAGCTAGTTCATGACATCTTCACAGATGGGCATTACTTTTTTCTCAGAGGTTGAATATTAGTGGTTCTTGAACCAAAGTACAAATGTTAGCTATCTGATGTAATGTGTTTCAGCTCAATCGGATACCGGATGTGTCATTTATGACATTTTAAGTCCGATGTGTACGACAGTCCGCAAGTCTAGGATTTATAATCCGGATTAGTGACCCCTTGCTTCTTCCCCTCTTCTTGATGCAACTGTGGCTTATCGACGTTCACACGCTCAACCACCTTGAAGGACGATTACATGAACACGAAGAAATTAGTTCTAAGGAGATTTATATATCTCAAAACTTTCAAGTGCAAAAATGAGATTTACGAATCTCGCACACTTTTCTTAGGAAAATAATTATAGAAAAAATATTCGAGTATGTTCCTTGTGCATAATTATTGTCCAAAAGGAAAAGAGAAAATGAATTTTCTTGAGAAGAAAACAATTGTGGTAAGTGAGGAAACAAATTTCTGTCACTAAAGGCACTACATGGCCGGCCACACACATAGAGAAGGAGGTGAGGAAATCAAATATTGTATCACAAAATACGAAAGGATAATTACCCCGTCTTGTATTTCCCTCCCCTATAAATAAAGACTTACATTGAGATGTGAAAATAGATTTTTTGCCTTGCTCTCTCTTGTTTTCGCCGTCCATTTCTTCTCTCTCTCTCTCTCTCTCGACAAAAATATATCTTTATTTTGGCACATACATCCTCATTAGACTTAGGCTTAAATTAGCTCTTTAGCTCATAAAATTGTTCTTGAGTTATTGTGTTTAATTGTGCTCACACACAAATCCTTCAAACCCTCTATAGACTCTTGTAATCGAAACCTTAGGTTTCTCGAGTTCACGATTAGGTGTGAAGGAAACGAGCAAGACGAGACGATCAACCTTTCCTAACGCTTCCCAAAGATCAAGCTACAAGAAATTTTACTCCCAAGTAAACAAGTAATTAAAAATATTTTTAAATAATTAGATGTTCATGCACTTTTCATAGGTTAATAAAAAAAATTTAGTTGTAAAGAAATTTTTATATTTTGTCATTAACTTGTTAAAGAAATTTTTTTCTTAACCCTAGAACTATTACGACACATGCTACTCGCTCCAACACAGCCCTATATGTTGCTACAGATGATGCAACAACTTTCGACACATCTTTCTCTTAAGGCTCTATGCTTTTATCTTTTGTTTTGCTTTGTACTACCTAAATTTTTATGTGTTTATCTTCTACTTTGTCTTTTAAAGACTATGCTGCTTTTTTCTTTGATTGCTATGATGATATGGTTAAATTTTTGTTGTTGTTCTTGCTATGTTTGCTCATACTCATTTATCGTACTCTGTGTTGGTCTATCCTTGTCTTTTGCTATAACTTTAGACAATCAAGGGGAAAACTGTTAAAGCTGTTATCAGTAAAATGTTGAAGATTTAATCACCTAAGGCTTGCCTAAAAAATAGCCAAAGGGTAAGTTTATTGTTCAAATTGGATTGGCTTATTTTTATTATTCATGTAATGTGTGAAGTGTGTGATTAATCTGTTGAGATATTCTATAATAACATCGTGATATTTTTTACGAGCTATTTATGGGAAGTTTCTTTATTAACAGATTTGGTTATCAAAGACTTTCAACAAAGGTTAAATGAGCATTCAATGACAATAAAAATCCTAAGAATACCTTGTAGTTTTGGACCCTATAAATAGTTGAGCTACTTCCCTTAGCCTCTTTGGCGCTTTTCGACATAGATCAAAAAGTTCCTAAACATGCACGATCAACGGACTGTGAATCTGAGATCTTTCAAATCAGCGGTGTAAGAATCAATTTACAAATTAAGGTGAAATCGATTGGATTTGTGTTGTACGTAAAAGAACTGGTCACAATTAAAGTTACTTGATATTGACGAGAAACTGTGAGGAGTGTTATTCTGGTGGAACTGAACAGAGGCTCTAATTCAGGACGAAGGACTGAATTAGGTTTTCACATTATAGTTAAGTAATATTGGCATTGACACTGATGTCATTCATATAAGGTCATCTTTGTATTATTAACGAGCCTATTCATATAAGGTCATCGTTGTATTATTAACTATATTAATAGGGAATATTTACCACTGGATTGTATACCCCTCCCCCCTCCCCCCTCCCCCCAATTGTTGGAAGAGATTCCCACAATAAGATTATTTATTTACATATCTATGTAATATAAATCTCTCATTAGTCCTAATTGTAATTTGCTGATTAAATTAATAAAAGTTGACACTTTCATTCATTCCTTTTTTGTTTGTTTGAAGCTTTATAATATTCAATAATCTTATACTCCTTAAGCAAACGTAACGATGTATGAAGAGTCAAATGTAGATTTGCAAGAACAAACTATTCATGGTTTTCTTAAAACAAAATATTCACAATCTAAAGATCATCGGACTATTGATCCTAGTATGATTGTTGAAAGAATCTATGATGTCTTATTAAGAGGCATAGAGAGTTGTGAACTCTATATTTCTTCCTATGTATCTCCGAATATACTGAATTAACCAGTGCATCTTTAGAGACAATGTAAGAACAAATCATTTAATCTCTTCTGTCTCAAGGTCACCATGTATGGATTCCATCGTGCTTACCTAAATCCTGAAATGAAACATGTTATTTCATAGCTTACATATTCTCATTTGAGAAAGTCAAATTCTAGGTCCACTCTATGATCTAGACAAGACTAATTGCTGAGATATTGAGTTATTAAGATGCCTTGAACTAGCTTTGTGAAGTTCTCACAGATATGGAATTCATTAACAAGATTGCTTAAATGCAATGTATATCACCTCATGATTTATTACTTGGAATGTGAATAAATGAACTGCGCGGTATCCAAAGTTAAGTAATGACTTTATTTGGATAAACGAATGTGACTTGTTAGATCCTCGTCAATACATTGTTTTTAACTTAGTCACAAGTAACAAAGAAGTTGAGGAAATAACAACTAGAAGGGTAAAATGGTAATTTTATAAATCCCATCTATTTGATGATATTCATGAAGGGTAATCATAGATAACGTTCAATGGATCCGCTCATTATAATTAAGTTGAACTTGAGTAGAAAATAAATTCATTTGAACCGAGAGATTCTCAGTGTCAACTCTTTAGTGGAGTCAGTTGACATTAAGCTAATACTCGGAAAACGTTTGTGAACTTTTGAGTTTGAGTATAGTAGCTCAAGCTTTGTTCATTTGGATCCATAAGGTCACTATTACAGGTCATTAGAGTAGGATTGTGAAATTAGAAGCTAAGTCAAAATAAGTTCAAGTGTTGAACTAGACGTTTTCCCAAAAAATGTTTAAAGGGTATTTTTGTCTACATGGACATATAATGATGTGAATGTCAAAAAAAGATTTTGAATATTTTCATATGATGGAAATATAAATTATTTTCTAAAGCCTATAAGTCATTTGAGGCATTATCAAATTAATTTCGTTATTTATGGAATATTAATTCTATAATTGGTATTTTAAGAATTGTCTTACAAGATATAAAGAAGCATCTAGAAGCTCCCCCATAGACAAAGAATTCGGCCAACATTAAAGAGGAGAGGAATTCATATCTAGAAATTATTTTGCCTTGAATTAAGAAGTGATTGCTAAAAAGGAAAAGAGCAAATGATTTTCTTTGAGCAGGAAACAAATGTCCTAAGTGAGGAAACAAATTTCCCTCACTAATGCACTTGTATTGCTGGCCAAATACATAGAGAAAGAGGAGAAGAAATCAAATATTATGTCATGAATGCGAAACAGGAAATGCTAGTTGCCTTTTCTTGTATTTTCTTCCCGTATAAATGGAGACTCGCATTGCGATGTGAAAATAAGTTTCTAACTCTTGTTCTCTCTAGTTTGGCTGACCAACCTACCACTCTCTCTCTCTCTCTCTCTCTCTCTCTCTCTCTCTCTCTCTCTCTCTCTTTCTCTATCTCTATCTATCTATCTATCTATCTCTCTCTCTCCCTCTCTCTCTCTCAAATATGTATTTTATTTTGGCACCTAAGTTTTCATTATACTTAGGCTTAAATTAGTTCTTTAGCTCATAGTCTCGTTCTTGAGTTATTGTGTTTAATTATTCTCACACACTAATCCTTCAAACACTGGATAGACTCTTGTAATAGAAACTTTAGATTACTCGAGTTCACGATTAGGTGTGAAGGACACGTCCATTCCGTGGAGACGAAGCTTGGAGCGAGACGAGACGTTCAACCTTTTCTAAGGCTTGTTAAATATCAAGCTACAAGAAAAGTTAGTACCAAGTAAATAATAATTAGATAATGTTTTTAAATAAATAGATGTTCATGCACTTTCTCTAGGTTAGTAAAATAGTTTTACTTGTAAAGAAATTTTTATATTCTGCCATTAACTTGTTAATGATAATTTTTTCTTAACCCTATACATAATCCAACACCCATATGTAGGGGATGGTGCCCAAACCGGGTTATCATTTCTTGTGTCACTTACTTTTCCGCATTTATTTATTGTCATCTCATATTTGCTCAACAAAACTGTTACTCGTACCTTTTCTTCATTTTGATTACAATCTTGTAGAGCCGCTAATAGGATTTCAATATGAATCATAAGCTTCGCTAACAAAAGATTTTTATGTATCTCTTTACTGTGAAAGTCCATGCAATCACTAAATTATGTAATCAACTCTTAAATTAGTGAACATTAATCATCTATTAGGAAGGCTTGATTTCTTATATGTTAATCTTTTCTCCCTCGGACTGTATCCCGAATGTTCAAAAGATAAATATCTAAACATCTTCAAGGATGACCTATTCAAATAACTCGGTAATACAACCTAGAAGTCGATAGCAAAGTTAATTTTAGATTAACTTTGACCATCATAACTAAGACACATAAAAAATCAAAGTATGTCCAAGTCATACGCATCCCAAATATATAGAATGTTCCGCCTAGTGATCATTTTGTTTGTGGTTTACATGTGTGATTTTAGATACACTTATCTAGAGATAATTACCGTGCCATGTTATATCTCCCGCTCAAACTTAGATATTTACCATTTTTTTTAAAAAACATGGTCGGTGCCACAAAATATCACAAAAACCCTCACATATGGCGGAGGAAAACCGTGGTTACGTAGATACAAATAAAACAGAAGCCACCGGTAATAAAAGATACACAAATAGACTCAATCAACAGTAGTGCAGGACCTCAGCACGCGATCATCGGCTCTAATAGACTTCTCCGAACAAGACGGAACTGAACCTAATCAGGTCAAAGACGAGTGATTATTAATTGGGTCGCCGGACTTGAAGTCGAGGGTCGCCGGATTGGAAGCTGTACGGCCGGCTAGAATTGCGCCTGCGACACTATGACTTCCTCCGGCGGAATTTGACCATGAAAATCTGCAGGAACGTGGATGAGACCTAGAGGAAGGTCCTTGTAAAATGGCATGACCTGGATGGAATCGAGTCACTTGTGGTGGCCTAGGCACACCTGGAGTCCGGCCGGTCAGGCTGGCCGGTTGGCTGTCTGGCCAGAAACTTGCATTTGACGCTGTGGCTTCATTTGGAGGAATCTGACCGCGAAAATTTGTTGAAACGTGGAAGGGACCTGGGGCTAGGTACCTGAAAAGGGGCTTGAGCATAACCCTCACGAGTCGCCTGTGGTGGCTCAGGAACTCTTAGGGTTCGGTGAGTGTTGTCCGGCCGGTCAAAAGGCTGAAATGCGCCTCGTCGCGTTTCGCTCAATTTCTTCCTGTCTCGAGTGAATACCTGCATACATAAAGTCATTCAAACACCACAAGAAGAGTAAAAAATAATTCTCTCGGATTTTCGGGAGATTAAGAGAGTGGGATCTTTGATTGAATAACGGGAGAACGGGGATACTCAAGAATCAAGAAAAGTATTCTTGATCTTTCTTTTTCTCTCTAAATCTCGGCCAAGCACACAAGGGAAAGTTTTGGTCGAAATTCATATTCTCTTCGGGTTAGGGTTTCACAAAATATCTGTTATATCTAAGAGAGTGGGCTTTAGTTAGGTCAAAATCCAATTTTGGCCCGTTAGTCAAACTTAAGCCCAAATATCATTTTAATGAGTTTTAAAATAATTTCCCAGCCTCATTCTCTTAATTATGGCCGACCAAAATTGTTTATTTTCTCCAAAAAAATATTTGATTTATTTCTAAAATAATATTTAATTAATTTAAAACATCTCATTTATTTAATGACAAGTCATTAATTCTTTTCATACTATTCAAACAAGTACGAAACGAGAAAATATTTATTTTCATCTTTTATTTATTTGAATCATCAAATTATATTATTATCAAGATAATAACATAATACGATTCATTAAATATAGGTAATAATAAATAACCAATTATTTATTTAATTACTTAGAAAATAATTTTCTTAATGTAAATCACAATTTACATTCAATGAGAAAATCAATCGTTCTGGTTCAATAAATTTCGTCCGAGAGTCCATCAATGACACCTTATGGACCCATATGAACGAAGCTTTGGAATAAAGATCGGACTCAAAAGTTCACAAACTTTATCCGTCTTTTAATTCTTAATATTAGTCGATTCCACTAAAGGACTAGTATTGAAACTCTCTAAGTTCAAATGCATTTATTTTCCGTTTGATGTGACAAAACAATTCTTCACACGATCCACAAAGTATTTTACGATATTACCCTTCATGTGTATGAGTAACTAAGAGGAATATGAAATTACCGTTTACCCCTGAGTTAATATTTCACTAACTCTTTTGTTATTTATGAATGAGAAAAACATAGACTGATATGTCTTTACATGTCACATGTTTTAATTAAAGAATATTCTATTCGATGAATATCAGGCCTGGATTATTCATTCACACTCTCATAACAAAGCATAGTGTGATACTAATGCATTAGCATTGTTTCAACATCAATTCTGTATCTGTGAATCACACAATCCAATATAACAACGTTATGACGCCAACCGTCGGGTCAGATGCAACTATCATTATCCATTTCCCATTGACAAATGAAATGTCATAAAGTGTCACATTGATTATCCATTCACTTCAGGATTTAAATAAGTACCAAAATACTTCTCGTATGTGATCTTGAAGGTTCGAGTGATTAAACGGTTTTATCTCGAGCTTCGCAATATCACAAGATAAGATATCCTATTTCATTCAAACAATCATTACTTAGAATCGATTGCCCTATCGATCTTTAGATTGCGAACTAATATTTGAAACTAATCACAAGGGGCTACCTTGTCAAGTCTGTACTTAGCACCCATTTCATCGATGACAGTTTTAGAGCCTAGCAAATATACATAAACACAAACATAATCTAGAATGAATATATAATTTTATTTAATGTTTCAGCAAAACAAAATACAAATGTATTTATAATGTCTAATATCTCAGTTGTGGGCACCAATCCCAACAGCAATTGTGTTAAAGACGCATATAAACATTTCCAGACTTCAATATACCCAACGTTTTGTAAATTTTGTATAAAGACTCGACCGAAATTGTTAACAAAGTTTTTTTTAATCCAAAAGTAGTTTTTCGCCTACCTCTATCACTTAAATGAATTAATAAAAATTTCACCGAATTAAAAGATAAATATACTCTGAATTAAAACACACAAAATTTAAACTAGGAAATCAATTTACAAATTATTTATGGGGTATTATTGATCGTGTAAACAATTATGACAATATATTTATACAAAATTTACGAAATGATGAGTATTAAGAAATTACTATATAGTTATGTAGGTAAATAACCAATTTTTTTAAAAAAATATATTGTCGGGTTTTGATTTCATGATTCGGGTTTGCCTTTATATATTGAAAACAGATATGCGTCTATGTTGCGATGTTATGAACAGTATTTATAACATGATTAATAACAATAAGGAAATGCATGAAAGTAAATGACACAGAGACGTTGGTAACCCAATTCGGCAATAGCCTGCATTTGGGGGATAGTGAATCCCGGTGAACAAGTATACTTATCGTTGGAAGAGCATAGATACAAAGGTTTTACAAGCGAATAACTTATTCCTTAACCTAACACTTTCTTTATTTCCAAGTAATACTCTACCTAAGGCTCCCCCTAGGAGTGAGCTCCACTCACTTGTTCACCTAACAAGAACCGACTCCTTGTCTGTGTCTTGAACACTGAAGGTAAAGAAAGGATGCACTTATAGAAAGTTTTTCCTTCACAAAGTTATTCTTTACAATGAAGACGCGCTGAGAAGAAGACTTCTTTTCTGTTTTAGAATGGCGCAAGAAAGAGATAATAAATAAACCCTAAAAGAGTGCATGAGAGGGTTTATAGACACCAAAAAACGACGAAGACCCACAACACCCGAGAAACCCAGAATGGATGGGAAAGACGCCAAACAAATAGTGAAGCAGGTACATTGCGTCATAAAAAGAGCAGGGACATGTTCTCAACACATCATCAGAACATCTGCAGGAACAACAAGGTTTTGCCGAAGCAATGAGGCCAAGACCACACTAACAAACTCCCATTTGGATTTGATGAGGCAACACCTTGAACGCGAAGCACCAGCACGAACACTGAAGAATCAACTCATGTCATAGTAACTAACAGAGGAAAACACAAACTAAACATAAAATAAAAGTTCAGAAGTTCAGTTTAGAACACGATACAACCTCAAAACTACTCCCCCTTTTTGTCTCAACAAACGCAAAGGAGAAAAAGAGGGAAACAGAAACACCCAAAAAGTTGAGGATTACAGACCAAAAAGCAGGAAAGGAAATAAATAAACAACAAACTCAAGACGAGGATGGAGGTTGAGCCGAGGAAGATGGTGATGAAGGAAAAACCGTACAAAGAAGGGAGGATAGCTCCGGGCGACGACGAGTAGCAGAGGCAATGATCCCATCAAGAAATTTCAATTCGTCTGAAATAGAGACATCCACTAAGGACCTAGATTCAGAAGAGAGAGGTTGAATCACATGAGCATCATTGCCTTAGAAAACCGAGTGCATGAAACTTGTCCGAGGAGGCGAAGCCATATCCGAGACATGATGAGCTTGGAACAGCTTATAGTTGAGAGAATACCAGGAGAGTTACTACATTCAGCCTGCTCAGACTGAGAGAGAATATCAGGGGTCTGAGAAAAAAAAAACCCACAAATCATAGAAGGAAACCCGATTGGAAACTTGATGGCAAGAAACCCAGCATGGCGAAGAACTTGCTCGAAGAAAAAGACTGCAGCATCAACATGAGACTGAGTCCTAATGCGATAGATAAAACCAGCAAGAGCCAAAGATAATCCAGTGTGATGAGTGATTGGACACCAGTTCTTGATCCCAATCTTATGAAGCACAAAATACTTTGACCTTAGATTAGAAACTTGATAGGGACCACAATCAGGACAACTCTTCAGATCCCGACCATCGGAGAGTTCTTACACAAGGTCAAACTTGGAGGGGAGAGGAGGCTGCTTGACAGTCTGAGGAAGCTCAAGAAGAGAAGCTATATCCTTCGGGGAGAAAGAAAGCACCTGCCTCGGACATGAACCTTTTGGAAATTTGTAGACCCTGGGACATTAATGTTAGCATGGAGGTTTGCAATAAATTCTCTAACCAGACGAGCGTTATAAGGACCAACAACGGTGATTGATTTCAGAAGGGAAGAATGAGACACAAGATCCACCAAGTCCTTGCATTGGAGAGCCTCAGAGGACAGAACATACTCTAGAGAAATACTTCTCTGCAGCACGTATTTCCAATTTAGAGCATTAGTAATGGAGTAAAAAAAAATACCATCAATAGGCACATCTGGGATGTTGTGATGAGAAGCTCTGGTTTTCTTCTTCAAAGGATAGGGACCTTCTCCATCAGCCTCATCGGCGAGCTCTGCCTCAGTAGCCACAAAGTCTGAACCATTAATGGACTGAGAAGAAACCACAGCCGGAGAGACATCCCTAGACTTATCGACAACAGGGGAAACAGCCGGGTCTTCTTAACAGCAGGAGAATCTGTTCTCTTCTTCTTCAAACAACTTTTTTTTTGGGGGGGGGGGGGGGGGGGGGGGGGGGGTGGGGGGCTTCTTCTGGACAGGCTTGCGTTTACACAAGAAGTATATAGGAACCGCTGAGTCTGAAACATGACTAGGTGATGGAGACATGGTGATGCGAGGTGAGGGAGGTTGAGCAGCAAAAGGGACAACCAGCGGAAGGCTGACTGCAGGCGGAGGAGAACTCTTAGTGGTGAGAGGAACACTGGACACCTTCTCAGTGTCATGCAAAGATGGGTTCAACAGAGAGTCTGTATGAACAAAACTGGACTCCATGATTCGATGGAACTCCTCCTTGGAGATGAACTCCCTTGGGGATGAGGAAGAGGGAGATTGCTCAACCCTTACCTCTTCTGTCATGGCTTCCAAAGAGGGAGTATGGAAGTTGTCGTCTTTCACCGCAGAGGTACAAACTCCTTTGTCTAACACCTTGTCAGGGACATCATGGATTCCCAAAATAACCTCTGCCGCTTGACGAGTCTCTTTAGATAGAGAAGAAATCACATGGGATGACAGAAACTCAGCCATCGATTTCTGGATATTAGGTTTAGAGGAGATACCTCTAACCCGAACATCATGTTTGTTCTTCTGAGACTTCTTGACAGCCTCCTTAGCACTTTTCTTCTTTGGGCTTCCCATTTTTTTGGAGATGAGAAAGAAGACGAACGACCAGATCATCTGGAAACCATTATAACCAAGAGATGAGATAACACTGAGGAGAAATGGCAGTTGAGAGTAATAACCGGCAGAGAGCAGTTATAAAGAGAGAACTGACAACACGTCCACTGTTTGCACTTTTAAAAATGGAAGGCGAACTATCAAGAGCAAACAGGAAAGAACACCAAAACGCTGAGTTTGATTTAACAAAAAGAGGACAAGAGATATGGGCCCAGAGAGAGACAAATTCTTTCAGCCCAACAGTGATTGCTATAAGTCCATTAACCAAACACCAAGACCAGCTCACAATTTTTCAAATTAAACGACATCGAGAGGCTTCGTAAAAATGTATGCAAGCTGATTTTCCATCCCAACGTGTTCAAGAGAGAGAATCTTATACTCAACAAGATCTCGACTGAAATAGTGACGGATTTCAATATTTTTGGTCTTACTGTGCTGGACCAAATTTTTGGCGATGTTTATGGCACTGCTGTTGTCACAGTAAAGCGTAATGACATCTTGAGAGACATCATATTTTTCGAGCATAAACTTTAGATAAACCAATTCAGTCCATGCAGCACCAGCTGCGATATACTCTGCCTCTGCTGTAGAGAGAGATACACAATCCTTTTTTTTATTAACCACGAGATTAAGTTGTTACCAATAAAAAAACAACCCCAGGAGGTACTTTTACGATCATCCACATTGCCTGACCAATCTGCACTTGAGTAACCCGCAAGATGATGATTTGTATCATGGGAGTAGAAAATCCCATAGTCTATGGTTCCATGAACATACTTGATAATTATCTTTACATAACTCAGATGATTTTCCGTGGGATTGGCTTGATACCTGGCACTAACGCCTACCAAGAATGCAATATCAGGTCTACTAGTTGTAAGATACAATAAGCTCCCAATCATACTTCTGTAGGTCTTAGAGTCAACAGGGTCTGCATAGTCAGCCTTAGAGAGTTTGACTGAGGAAGAGGCAGAAGTCCTCTTAGGTTTCCCGGACTCCAGACCAAACTTCTTAACCAACTCAGGGCATACTTACTTTGAGACAGGAAAATCCCATCATGACGTTGATTTGTATGAAAGCCCAAAAAGAAGGATAATTCTCCAACCATACTCATTTCAAATTCAAATTACATTTTATCAATGAATTCATCAACCAGCACCTGAGATATTCCACCAAAAACAATGTGGTCAACATATATCTGAGCAAACATCATGCTTGAATTAGACCTTTTGATGAACAGTGTTTGATCTATGACTCCTTGCAAATACCCTTGAGATGTGAGATAGACAGCAAGGCGCTCATACCAAGCCCTGGGTGCTTGCTTCAAACCATAGAGTGCTTTGTTTAGTTTGAAGACATTAATGGGAAAGTGAGGATCAACAAAACCCTTTGGTAGTTCAACAAAAATTTCTTCATTGATCACACCATTTAAAAATGCGCTCATCACATCCATTTGAAACAGCTTGAACTTCTTTAAACACGCGATGCCAAGAAGGAGTCTGATTGCTTCAAGACGAGCTACTGGAGCACAAGTCGCATCAAAGTCAACTCCCTCAATCTGCGAATAGCCTTGAGCCACTAATTTGGCTTGTTCCTGGTCACATTTCCAAGAGCATCAGATTTATTCTTAAAAATCCATTTGGTTCCTATGATATTTGCAGAGGACGAGGAACAAGGACTCACACATAATTCTCTCAAACTGAGGGAGTTCCTCTTGCATAGCATAAATCACAAACTCATCAAGAATAGCTTCAGATACATTTTTGGGTTCAATTCTCGAGGTAAAACAGACATTACCAATTAGTTCCAGGTAATTGACAGGATCTTTCCTTCCGGCAGTAATCCCTTGGTGAAGATCACCAATCACAGCATCCATGGGATTATTCAAGGAGACCCTGCTTGAGGGAGTTCTAGAGACCGGAGAATGCACAATTTCAGACCCCGTGGGTAAGGCAGATTTAGTGTTAGAGACAACAGGAGGAACAACAAGTGATGGAGGATCTGGAGCAAATAACAAAACCTCATCGGTCTGAAGACTCGAAGAAGACACTCCCTAATCACCAAACTTCACATTCATGGATTCCATCACAACTTGAGTCTTGTTTTTTAACACCCTGTAAGCACAACTCGTAGAGGTGTAACCCAGAAAGAAACCTTCATCGCTGTGAGGGTCAAGTTTTTTCTTAGGTTCTCTATCAGCCAAAATATAGTTCCGAACACATGAAAGTATTTGACATTTGGCTTTCTCCCCCTCCAAATCTCATCATTAGTAGAGGAGGTTCCCGGGTGAATTGAAACATGATTATGAATATGACAAGCCATGTTAACAGCCTCAGCCCAAAATCGATAGGAGATTTTCTTGGCGTAAAGCATTACACAAGCCATCTCCTGGATCGTTCGATAATTCCGCTCCATGATGCCTTTAGATTGATGAGTGATGGGAGCAGAGAATTCATGAGAGATGCCTTCGGAAGTGCAAAATTCGGAGAATTTGGCATTTCAAATTCTCTGCCATGGTCAGTCCTGATCCGAACAATCTTTTCAGAACGAGATCTCTAAAACTTTAGGGAAAGAGAATGAAAAACTTGAAAAACATCATATTTTTCTCGGAGAAATTCAACCCACGTGTATCTGAAAAAATCATCCACAATGACCAAAATATAGCGTTTCCAACCGATGCTCTCCACTCTCATGGGACCTATAAGATCTATATGAAGGAGCTCAAGAACAGAGGATGTTGTAATAAAGTCAACACTCTTGTGAGGGACCCGAGTCTGCTTACTGATTTGACAGTCACCACACACTCCCTGATCAGAGGGGAGATAGAAGGAAGACCAATCACTGCTTCCTTTATGACAAGAGAGCTGATACTCCGCATATTCAAATGCCCGAGTCGACGATTCCACAAAGAGGAGGTGTCGACAGAACTAAGGAGGCATGTAGTTGAGGAAGCATGAGATGACCACATATTGCAATTATCAGTGGAATGAGATCCATGCATTACTTATGAGTTTGCTGAGTTTAGAACAGAGCAACCAGATTTGGTGAACGTGACAGTAAGGTCTTGGTCGCACAGTTGACTGATACTTATCAAATTTGCTTTCAAGCCATCAATAAGAAGAATATTGTCAAGAGATGGGCAACCAGAAACATCGAGAGTACCTCGCACAATGACAGAACCCATAGACCCTCCCCCAAATGTGACACTGCCTTTGGTGCACGGCTGAACATTTGCTAAGAAGTCAGAGACACGAGTCATGTGTCTCGAGCAGCCGCTGTCAAAGTACCAGCCATCGCGCGGGGTTGCTTTTAAAGATGTATACGCGACAAAAGGCAGCTTGATTTTTCTTGAGTTGCCACCATTGACAAGGGTGCTGACCAGTGGGAAGTAGATCAATCTTTTGGCGAGGCACAGGTCATTAAAAACTCCCGGGGGGAACCTTTGTCGAGTGAGAAAAGGAGTGCGACCGTAGAGTTTGAAGCAAAATGGCCGAATGTGACCTGACTTACCACAAAAATGGCACCTCCAATTATGTTGAACAAGGTTGGGTCTTTGATTCTTAGCAGCCATGTTGTGAGAGATGGTAGAGAGACTCGGCATAGCACGTGACGAGCTAGAACCTACATTCATCTGACGAGGAGGTTGAGAGACCCTCACTAATGCTAGGAAAAACTTAGGATGAGAGTGACGAATTGAACCTCGATCGAATCCTAACCTTGATTTTTCATAAGCATACTTGCCACTTCTCAGTAAATCATTCAGAATTCCAGTGCCAGGATGAACATCGACCGACTGAGACAAACAAGCAACTTCTTGAGTGAGATGAGCTATTTCAAGTTTTAACTATCTGATAACCTCAAGCAGATGAGTTTTCTCCTCCAAGAGAGATAAGATTCGTTCCTTGACAGATAAAGGAGAGTCAGTCTGAAGTTCTTGGAGTTTCTCAAGTAACTCAGCTTGAGATTTTTTCAGCTCAGCAATCTTGTCATTTTGAATGACATAGGAATTATATTCATCTGCCCATTTTAAAAATAAAGTTTGATAAGCTTCAATAAGCAACTCATCACTGATCTCATCTTCCTCGGTGGAGGCTTTAAGAGAGTCTGAGCAGGTTAACTTGAAATTTGGATGAGTGGAAATGACATCATACGCATGAGCAAGAAATTCGTTGGAGAGCTCTAAATTGTTTGCTGAACCAAAAGTTTGATCTGGAGGAGAGTCAGGAAGACCAAGATCTGCAAGAGCCAGGAAAACCCCTATATTCTCTTCAAAGAAAGAACTGCACTGAATAGCAAAGGCAAGAAAGTTGTTACTAGCTCCACCATCATTTCCATCATCATCAGATCTATCACTCTGATCATCATCCGATATAGTGGAAGTATAGCTCTTCTGTTGATGCTTGACAAAATTAGGACATTGTGATTGAATATGCCCAAAGCCTTCACATTCGTGGCGTTGAATTCCTTTTCCTTTAGATATCTGACCAGTTTGACGATCTTCTTTGTAACGCCTTGAGTTAGAGCTTGGTCTTAAGCTTTGAGACGATTTAGGCTTGTAAGAGTTTGTTGAACGAATTCACAGGTTTTTTGTCAAACTTCTTCAAGAATCTTCTAAAATTCTTAGCTAGAAGAGCAAGAGAGTCCTTGTAAGAGTTTGTAGAGTCATCGCCTCATAAGTTTGAAAAATCAGGACCAGTAGATTTAAGGGCCAGACTGCGGATGTTTGCATCTAAATTTGACGACAAAGACATTTCATAGGTGAGTAATGAGCCAATTAGTTCATCAACTCTCATGGATGAAGTATCATGAACTTCATCAATTGTGATAACTTTAATGCTGAACCTCTCTGTAAGTGACTTGAGAATTTTTTGAACAATCTTAGCATCAGTCATGGGTTCACCCAGCAAGTGAGACTCGTTTGAGAGATCGCGAACTCTCACATAGAAGTTATTTATCGACTCATCTTCTAACATCTTTAAGCTCTCAAACGTTGAAGTGAGCAGTTGCAACCGAGAGTTCTTTACTTTATCAGTACCCTCATAGGTGGTCTCAAGGATGTCCCATGCTTCCTTCGCACTTTTACAAGTGTTGATAAGACGAAACACATTTTTGTTTACTCCATTATAAATGGCATTTAAAGCCTTGGAGTTAGAGAAGGATGCTTCATCATCAGCAGCAGTCCACTCAATAGCAGGGACTTCTTCCAGAGTGATTCCATCAGCAAGAAATCTCTTGGGAGTACTCCATCCCACAACCACAGATTTCCAAGTCTTTTGATCAATAGATTTTATGAACGCCCCCATTCGAGCTTTCTAGTAGGCATAATTCTGACCGTCAAGTAAAGGGGCATCGCTCACTAACCCAACTTCTATAAACGTGTTCATTCTAGTATACACAACACAGTTAACAAGAAAGAATCGTAAACCCAGAAAATTAGGGTTCCCGCTATGATACCAAATGAAAAAGAGATATGCGTCTATGTTGTGATGTTATGAACAATGTTTATAACATGATTAATAACAATAAGGAAATGCATGAAAGTAAACGAAACAGAGACGTTGGTAACCCAGTTCGAAAATTTCCTACATCTAAGGGGATAGTGAATCCCAGTGAACAATTATACTTATCGTTTGAAGAGCAAAGATACAAAGGTTTACAAGAGAATAACCTATTCCTTAACATAATACTTTCTTTATTTCCAAGTAATACTCTACCTAAGACTCCCCCTAGGAGTGAGCTCCACTCACTTGTTCACCTAACAAGAAACGAGTCCTTGACTGTGTCTTGAACACTGAAGGTAAAGAAAGGATGCACTTACAGAAAGCTTTTCCTTCACAAAGTTATTCTTTACAATGAAGACGCACACTGAGAAGAAGACTTCTTTTCTATTTTGGAACGGCACAAGAAAGGGAGAATTCATAAATCCTAGAAGAGTGCATGAGAGGGTTATATACTCCACAAAACGACGAAGACCCACAACACCCGAGAAACCCAGAATAAATGTGAAAGGCGCCGAACAAACAGTGAAGCAGGTACATTGCGTCAGAAAAAGAGTAGGGAAATCTTCTCAACACATGATCAGAAAATCTGCAGGAGCAACAAGGTTTTAACGAAGCAACGACTCCAAGACCACACTAACATATATTATAGGATTAAATTTTAATTTCGGTGTAGTAAAAGAGATATAGGAAAAGAACCAGTCTAACTTCAGATAAATACTTGTAGTAGTCACGTAATTAAAGCATGCTTCAGGGATGAAAAATCTTTGAGACTAAAATAAAATTTTGTGATTTTTTCCAAAATAAAAGGGAAATATATTACCGAACGCATAATGTTACACGCCAGTTGTACTTTCAGCGGAGAAAAACAGTCCTTGGCCTGGTATTCCTTTCAAATATGTCAACAAGTGATGTGCACCTGCAAATATAAATCAGTTTGATTTTGTAAAAATTGACTTAGAATGTGCACAACAAAAGTTATATCTGGACGCAAAATGTTTAAATAAATTAGGCGACCAACTAAACTTCTATAATGAGTCACATCTTGTAAAGGAGAACCAGTAGAAGCTGTTAAAGAATGTTTTGGATTCATAGGAGTCGAAACCGGTTTTGAATCAAGAAAGTCATAATCTTCTAATAATTGTAAAGTGTGTTGTCGTTGATTAAGTACAATACCGAGATTTGATCTTGTTATTTCAATACCTAAAAAATATTTCAAACTTCCTAAATCTCTCAACTTGAATTGTGTATGTAAGAACGTCTTTACATATTCTATAATTAACTTATTTGGTCCAGCAATAACAATATCATCCACATAAAGTAAAATTGCAATAAAATTCTTATCAACACCAAGATAGAATAAAGAATAGTCCGCCTTTGATTGAGGGAAACCAAAAGACGGAATAGCAGTAGTAAATGTAATATTCCATTGACGCGAAGCTTGTTTCAAACCATAAATAGACTTATGCAATTTACAAACGATTTTAGGAATAGCCTTATGTAACTCCCCCTGATTCTTATAACCTAATGGTATATCCATGTACACTTCTTCAAATAAATCCCCATTTAAAAAAGTATTATTGATATCCAATTGAGCCAAAAACCAATTTTGAGATGCAACCAAAGCTAACAAAACCTTAATATTTGTGCGTTTAGCCACCAGTGAAAACGTATCTACAAAATCTATTCCTTCCCTTTGGTTATAACCTTTAGCAACTAAACGTGCCTTATGTCTAGATAATGTTCCATCGGCATTGAATTTATTTGTATATACCCACCTACAACTTATAGTTTATTATCTATCAATAATGGAACTAAACTCCAAGTCTTATTCAATTCCATAACTTCTAATTCATCATTCATTGCTTTTATCCACATAGGAAATTTACATGCTTGATGGAAATATTGAGGCATTTAATTATTAGATATTTGAAGGATAAAACTCCTATAAGAATCATACAAATTATCATAGTTGCAAAATAAAGAGATATGATGCAGAGATGGAAGTTTAGCTCCTGATTTGTAACTTAAAATATTGCAATGATAATCTTTTAGTTTTTGGGTGGTTGTCTTCCATGTTCTGATCGCCGAATGATTGGCAATTCAGTGTTCCCAATATTTGGCGCTGTGCAATCTGTGGAAATGGCTTATGTTTCTACCGGTGGAATCTCAATTGGCAATAATGAATCTGATGATGTAGGAGTATAATCCGATCGTTGTTCTGGTTTTGAGAGTTCTTCCACCTGTGGAATAGGACTTTGAACAGAGTCACTGTCCTTGTCATAAGTTTGATTCGTGATTGTCATATGCTGAGATGTAGGAGCATAATTGTCTAAAGTATCTGAAAAACAACATTTGGAAATGGATCAACAGTTTCAAAATGATTTCTGATAGTATGAAATGGAAAAACATTTTCATGAAAGATAACATCTCTTAAGATAAAAATTTCTCTAGTATTTAAGTCCAACAATTTATACCCCTTTACCCATGTAGCATAACCTTTAAGGATACACTTTCTTGCACGGGGTTGAAACTTGGTGCGATGAGCTTGAAGAGTGGATGCAAATGCTAGACAACCAAAGACCCGAATACCTGTATAATCTACAGCAGACTTGTACAACAATTCAAAAGGACATTTATCTTTTAACAAAGGAGTCGGAGCTCTGTTAATAAAAAAGATTGATGTGAGAATGCATTCAGTCCAATATTTGATATGAATCCGAGCTTGGAAGTATAAACTACGAGCCACATTCAATAAATGTTGGTGTTTACGCTCAACAACAGAATTTTGCTGAGGCGTTTCAACACATGAAAATTGATGTAAAATTTACTACAATAATCTGCAAAGACCAATTCTCTAGAATTATCTGACCGAAACTTTTTTATATGACATGAAAACTGTGTCGACGTCTTGGTTCTTTAATGCATTTTATCAACTTAGGGCTTATCATAGAATAAAAACGTGGTATGAGTGTATGAACATCCAATTTATTTTTCATTAAGAATATCCAACAAAAACATGTACAATCATCCACCAAAGTAAGAAAGAATCTAAAACCCGAATGAGATTCAGTAGAGTAGGGACCCCATACGTCACAATGTATAAGATCAAAAGGATGTTGTGACATATTGTGCAATGATTGAAAAGCTAATCGACGTTGTTTAGCAAGGGGACAAACATAACAAGGGGTATCTTTGTTACAAGACTTATATGACAACTTATCTTGAAGGGTTTCTAATCTCTTATAAGAAAGATGGCCGAGCTGTTATGCCATATTTGAGATGATAAAAGATTCACAAAATTTTGTTGTTCCCCTTATAGAACGTATAGTCCTTGCACGAGGTTAGCACTGCCAATCGAATTCTTCGTCTTGACTTCTTGAATTTCACAAGAATTGTGTGAGAAGATAACAGAAATTGTCGAAGATGTTGTTAAATGACTCACAGATAACAAATTGAATTTAAAATCAGGAACTAGAAGAACGTTTTGAAGGGTCAAATCTTTGTTGATAAAAATATCACCATGAAAGAAAACCGGAATAACAGTATGGATTGGCAATGTAATTGTTGAACGTTTAAGGGGCTTCAAATTCAAAAACATTGATCGATAAGTACAAATGTGTCAAGTGGCACCCGAGTCAATAATCCACTAATTTTTTGAATTAGGAATACAACCTGGACTGTTTAAAAAACAGTAAGAACCTATATTGAATGATGTGAGGTTGATAGTTGTGTGACCTTCGGGTTGAACTAGTGTAGCCAATTGTGTAGATTACATGTTGATCATCTTGTGGATTTGGTCGTTGGTGAGTTGTCCTTGAGTAGAGTCTGTGCAATCAATCTTGGTTTCTTGAAGATTTACAGAAGCTTCAGTCACATTTGTCTGAGGTTTGGGTCTCGGTTTGTAGCCAGTTGGGTACCCGTGCAATTTATAGCACTTCTCACCTGTGTCACCCGTCATTTTGCAGTGGCTACAGATCCGTTTGTCTTTCTTGATAGACCTCTTCTGATCATTTAGTGTCATGGCCATCGGGTTGGATTCGTGACCAAGTTGGTTTTTCCGGCGAAGAGAACGAAGATCATCGAAAAAACTTTGTTGATGGGAGGATGTGGATCGATGAGAATGATCTGATCACGGGCTGCACTGAAAGAATTGTTAAGGCCAACCAGAAATTTCATAACGTATTCATCCTGGTGAAATGACATCAATTTCTTGGATCCTCCACAAGTACATTCATTTATGGGTTTGTAATTTCCTAACTCTTCCCATAGGGTTTTCAGCTTCGTATAATAGACACTCACAGACATTTGACATTGGTTGAGTTCCATGATCTCGCGTCGAATTTCAAAGATTCTAGAACCATTCTCTTGTTCGTAGCATTCTTTTAAATCATTCCAAATGTCAACAGCGGAGTCCCCATATGTGGCACTTGAGGCAATCTCTTTCGTGCACGAGTTGAGGATCCATGTCGTGACGATGTTGTTGTTACGCATCCAAGAGTCCAGAAATTCAAGATCGGAGTCGTCAGGTCGAGGAATGGAGTCGTTGATGAAGCCAAGCTTCCTCTTAATTTGCAGAGCCATTCGCATCGAACGACTCCAAGAATGATAATTTTCTCCATACATCAACTCTGTCACCAAGATCATACTCGGTGAGTCCATGGGGTGGAGAAAGAACGGATCGACAGGGACCGCAGTAGTGGTCGTAGTCGATGGAAGAGGAGCTCGAGTCGTAGTCGATGGAGATAAGCTCGAGTTGCAGACCGAACTCCATAAATATCTTCGGTTGATTCACCATCTGTCGCCATTAGTGAGCACGGGAGAAAGAAGATCGAATCGAAAATTTAGGGATTTGAATAAAATTTGTGGATTTTCAGAAGTTTTGATTGAATCCAATTCAACTTTGCTCTGATACCATGTTACGATCAAAACTTCTAAGAAATGAAGAAGATGAAGAGAGAACATAAGAACAGAAACTTCTGTATTCAAAATCAGATCTCCCGGTATGAATTACCAAGGTTACTTATAGTACAAGTAAAGAGCTAAAAACACATTAAACATACTTAACAAACTAACTAACCGTGTAACTAACTTTGACTTAATCAAATCCTATTTAATAAGTCTAATACATAACAAGACTTCTTGTAATTAACTAATAATTAAAAATAGTTTCACTTCGCTTCACTCCGCCGACACCTATTAAATATAATGAATTAGTATATAGCTTTACTAGAATTTGACAATATTAATGTACACAATTCCAAATTCCCTTCGTTGAGTAATTCATTCCTGAAATTCATGAATATATTTAAAGCATAATATTACACACACGTATATATTGGATAGTACTATTAGCGTATAATAGGCAACGCCTGTTAGCTATTCTTGAGGACCCACCTTTACTGGTAAGTGTATTACTACTAATGACAGGTCCTTATATTATGTCGCTCGTAAAATTTTGTTGACTGCAATTTTTCGGTCTCTTCTACTTATTCTCTATTGAGCTTATTTTTCAAAACACATTAGCCACTTTATAGTCAAAGAGTAAATATAATTATTTATAATTATAAGAATAATAAAAAGTATAACAAGTTTTTGTGATTCTAGTAAATTCCATGCTCACAAGAAACGACGAATTAAATTATGTCATGGGTGTCCCTACATGTAACTGGAAAAGTAATACGTCCACGAAGAAAAATGGTTTTTTGCGTTTATTATTCAAATTTGTTGGAGTTGTAAATGGTTATGTTTATGTATATATAGCCTTCGTAGTAGCCATTATAAAAGATAAATAGCAGAAAAACAGAAAGAAAGAAAAAACGCATTTTAGAATGTTCCTGCCACTTGACGCATTATAAAAGATATATTTTTTATAAGAAAGAGTCGAATTATTGTGCATACAACGAAACGTAGTCTTTAATAAAAGATATATCTCTCGTGCGTGGAAATACAAAATAGAAGAACTGAGCATATGAATAATAGAGGCATATCTTTATCTTTTGTTTTATAATAGATTTGAATATTAATAAAGATGTTAGAAAGTATGTACCGAATAAAAATAACGATTACGTACGTATATGCGAATCCCACTTACAATTCGACGTCTGCTATAGAACCATATCCATATACAAATAGTTCCCAACAATTAGGTTTGTAAATTTTCTAAATGAAACTAATTCCGTAATGCTAAATTAACCCATCAATTACAAGTGTAATTTTTTAAGAGCTAATGTTGATAATAATAATCATATAAATGATTTTAAAATATAACTATTTTGGAGATAGTCAATAATTCATTAAAAAAATTTGTAAATGATCGATCCATTTATTTTACAGTATTCCACTGAGTATTTTAGTCCAAGATCGTTACTGCTCAAGCCAAAAATTAAATACCGAATTTATAAATTGGTTTTTGTTTAATACTGTTTAACTGTAAAAACGAAAAAAAAAACATTCAAATTTTAAAGGGGTAAAACGGTAATGAAATTTGTAAGTTATATTCTGTAACGTAAGCGCCTTAGTCATTTACAACAATTTTATAAAATATTGGTAATTTTTAAAATATGTATGTTTATGTTGTCTAGTTAGATAAAAGATTGTTTTTTAATTTTGATATTGTAAAAAAAGTATCCACTTCTACAGGATAATTAAGTTTTAATTTTCAGCATAGCAATAATTTTCGATTTATTTAACTATCAAAACTAAAAAAAATTATTGTTATAAATAGTCTATCACTTTCACAAAATAATTTATTCTGTAAAAGAAAAACTAAATTATTGTATATATTGGCTCTTTCACTAATTTTAGGCAAAATTATAGATAGTTTGCAAATGCATGACTTTAGATTGACTATTTAACTAAAATAATCTTGAAAAAAAAATTAAATATAATAACCAAAGCTTCATATTTTCAGCAAAAATAGCAATTTTCGTTTTTTAATTTTTTTTACTCTCAATACTTATATTTTTATAATTATTAAAAAGTATTATTCTTATAAAAAAAAATTAATCATGAGCTCAAAAAAAATTTGAAACCACTTTATTGCACAATTTGAATATTTTACTAATTTAGGACAAAGTTTTAGCTGTTTTTCAAATTTATGATTTTAAATTAAATACTTAGCTAAATCATCGTTTTCAAATTGCCCTTTGTAAATTGCGAAACCAATTTGCGTAACAAACATACGTATGTAGGATATCGCATACTCTGGGAAGCAACACCCTAAGAATATTCGAACAATAAGCTTAAATATGATGCAAAAGGAGTTTCAACTTTTCCCAATTTTCTTGCCCAAAATAATATTTCGACATGTTTCCTTTGAGAACACGAGAATTCAAAATCACTACAGCTGCAAGATAAGTTTACTTGTCAATTATTGGACCAAAGATATGATTTTAGCAGATTGATAATCGAACCTAGTCATCTACGAGCTTATATTAATTTTATATTTTTGTTGTATTTGATGGCCTTTTACAAAACAATAACATGCTTATCGTAAGATGTATCTGATCTATTCGAATTCGACGATGGAAGAGAAAATAAAAAAACGAAGACTTTCACCATTTAGACTTGCGAGTACATATACGAGCACTAGTAGAAACCGGTCATTGAGAGATCAAACTTAAAGGTCTGCATACTTTTCCGTTTCATAATTTTTTCTTAGCCATTAATCATATATTTTTCAAGTTCCCAATTAGTTTGACAGCTAAAAATAAATAAAGCTAATTCCAATTATAGTGAGTAGTAAAGCTTCCAGAAGTACCACCACGTCGTCATCATCTAACCCTCTTTTTTCGTCATCCGCCCTTTTTTATTTTTATGTTTTTTTAGATAATTTGATTATCTGATTTGATTTTTGTTAGTTCATTGTTTTCGCCTATTTATTCCGTCAAATTTTGATGTCTGGTAAACTGTTTTCTACATGTTCAGATAACATCTCTATATTTTTTTGTCTCAATTTGACGTCTTTGTACCAACTCTAATGTTCCTTTGACGTACCCTCAACGCAAGTTGTGAGTACTTCGATACAAAGAGTATTCGTCTTTCTTGGTATTATATAGACCCTGCTTAACTTTTGGTAGGGTTACACATTTTTTTAAAGGCAGTGAAATACTCTTGAAGAAAGTTTTCATCTACGTCTCTTTGTAAACTTTTAGCTTCTTAAAAGAGAGAAAAACTGTAAGTATATTTATGATTGTACTAAATTCTTTCTGCACGAACATTAACTGAAAATACTGTGTGTGTTAGGCTGAAAGTTGAGTGGAGCTCACACCTAACGGGAGTTTTAAATTACCTTATATTTTCATTAAGAGAAATTTAGATTTAGGAAGTAGGGGTTCCTTTGTAACCTAATTTGTAACTCATTGTTTATCCAATCTAAAGTATACTTTTTCACTAGGATAGATAACATATGTAGGCAAGAGCCAAACTGATCAACTCTTCGTGTTATTTACTTAAAATTTTATATATTTATTGTCTCAAAAAGTGTTACTAACATTTCGAGGAACATTAGTGAAACCGTGTGAACACATTTTCATTTTTTATTTTTATTTTTTTCTCTTAGAGTTTGATCTTTTGTATTTATCATATTATTACAAAAAATATTGAGTTAATGTAAATCTAGAATTTCCTGGTTGCTGCGAAATCTGAAAATTTACCAAATTTATTTATTGTTGTCTTCTAAATAGTATATAAAAGGGACACATTGACGTGTAAAAAAAATTCAATTTACAATATATTACCCCTAATTTTTTTGAAAATTGACGTGTAAAATGACTTACAATACCCATAAATTAATCAAAATTCTAGGCAAGTAAGAGCTATGATTTAAATATGAAAATTAAGATGAAAATAGGATATAATTCGGTAGAGAGAATCATATATTAACAGGATATTGACAATAAACTTAGCAATAATTTTGTTTTTCAAATTAAAATATCTTAAAACATTATAAGAACTAAATCCATGACTTACCATTTTGAAACTGATGGAAGTGAATTAACATTGACTTAGTAATTTAAATTCAAATTCAAATTCGTGTACAAATTAAAATTCAAAAATCGAAACACTCCAACATTTGGTCGAAATTTAAAAGACAATCTAGTAAACAAGCATAGTTAATTAATTTGACACGTAAGCATTTGGATCATCGAAATAAGTTAACAAAACATTAGACATATTGAAAATGAGATAGTAAACTGAAATTTTATTAGCCGCTTAAACAACTATCATACACAAATATTGTAACAATGTGTGTAACACTTGGTCAAGCAAATATGAGATAGCAGTATGAACACGGACTAAATAATAAAAGACGTGCACGATTGGTAACTCAGCTCGGAGCAATGTCTCCTACATCTGGGGGGTGTGATAACCCGGTGGAAATGATTTCACTAGTTAAATAGTTCTGAGTACAAATGGACTTACATGAATAATTTAAACATCAAAACCAATTCTACCTATAACCGTGAAATCTAATTCAGTCCTCCCCATAAATTAATGAACCCTCACAACTCCACGAAAAACACAACTTCATGTGTTTTTTTATCACAAGAAAAATCTCAAGCGTGATAAATTTATTTACGAGTAAACACAGATCTAATAAGCGAATCAATCACAGTGAGTGATCTGATTCTACAATGCTCTTCACCGAGTCTACAATTTTTCAGCCCGCCAATCTTGCACGTCTAGAAAAAGCTATAAACTTAATGAAAGCATCAAGGAGGTTAATGGAAGCAACCATACTTTTTATAGCGCCCAATACAGGAAGATCTACGTTAGGTTTTCTTTAGGGTCAATGCGTCAGCACCAAAGAGGATAGAACTTTTAAAAGACTTAAATCGAGAATCACAAAACTGGCCAAATATAGCCCATAGAATCGCACACTGTTATAAATTATTGTGATAGATCACGACCAGAATATTTGTCAGTCAATCGGTAATAATAAAATGTTGATTATTTGGCAATTTTTTATCTACGTTCTTGCGAGCCAACAAGAAAATTGGAATAAAACCAAAATACAAAAAAAAATAGAATAAATAGTAAGCTAGTTATGATTAATATTTTATTATTTTGCTTCAAAGTTCAAGTTAGACAACGCATGTCTTTATCTTGGGTTTGTTACCACCAGTAGTATTACTATCTTGTATACGTGTCTTACAATTTAAATAGTTAGAAATTGGGAAATTATACAGAAAAATAAAATGGAAGTCAATTTTGTGTCCTAAAGAAACAAAAAAACTCTCAAGTCTCGGAAATCCCATTTGAGGATGTTGTCAAAATCAACTAGATTACTCAATGAGTAACAATTTAGATTTCAGAGAAGGATCCCACTTTTGTAGGTTATTCACTAACTAACAAAGTAATTAAATAAACTATAAACTCCTAATCAATTATGAATCATACTCGTATTATTATAATAGAAAGCTTCACCTCTCTACTTTGAGTCCAAACAAATTACAAGACTTTGATCATGATTTAGCCATGTGGGTGTCCCCACAGTTAAACCCCATCAAATCTCAGCCATCTATTCAAGCCTCACTCCCTCTATATATATGCCCCAATTCATCTCTCTATATTCTCCAAGCTCTACATCCTCTGCAAAACCAAGCAAAAGAACCCAAGACAAGAACAATTATATATATACTATCTCTATATCTCTGTCTTCAAAAAAGACCCATCAATGGCCTGCTTTAATGTGTCCAAGGAGGTGAGGACATTATTATTCTATGATAACCGCTTCATATGTAACACAGATTCTTTCTCTGTCCATATTATCAATAAATACATTTTGCATGATGGGACTATAATACTTTTGTTGATCATCTACACCAAAGCACATGACATTTTCATGATGAGTTGTTTCTTTAGATAAAACTCTCTTCCAAAACAAAAGCAAACTCCAAGTAGTTCCTCGTCATGAATTATGTATGTCATAAACTTTGCTCCTCGTTAAAAGTCTTCTTTTACTGCGCATTTTGGGCTTCCAATTCGGAATAATAATTAACATTCATGTGTATGTGAGTGAGTGAGTGCGTGCGATCATTCATTTATTTATCATGTTATGGTACGTCACAATTGTTTTCGTCTTTCTTCTCTCTATTTTCAAAAAAATTATATATACACATATCATGATGTTTGATCATTTGTAGTGAAATTAATAAATTTAAATTTTCAGGCGAAGTTCACAGAGGAAGAAGGAGAAGTATGTACTCTTGATGGCACAGTCGATTGGCATGGTCGCCCAGCAATTAAATCAAAATCTGGTGGATGGGTTGCTGGGATAATAATTCTCTGTAAGTCTTTCTATATATCTTTAGATTAGTTTCGGCTTAAAATTTCCTTTTTTGACATCCATGATCAAAGGAGTCTTCATTTGGCTTTATAGTTACATGTAAGATTCAGAGCATGTATAAGGTAGTATAGAATAATCTAAAAACCATGCGTTACGTGCATATATATATATATATATATGATAGAAAGCCACTTTCAAAATCTCCCCTGTTTTTACTCGTGACTTAACAAACGAACTTTGGCTTCAATCTTTGATGAAGACACACTCGCTTTGCTATTTTTGGTGTCTATGAGGGACAAATATGTAAAGCTCCACGTAGAATTCTTTGATTGATATTTTGCCTTTTAGAGAGCTTTAAGAGACGGAGAGAGAGGGGGTTTATCCATATGTGAACTTTTAGTTTTGTTTATTTGTTTTATATTTTTGATAAGTTGCCATAAATAGCTTTAGTGTGCAATAGCTTCTGGTACCTGTCAGACGTATTCTAAATGTGTGTGTGAATGTATATAGAGAGAGGGAGGGGGAAAGAAATGAGTCGAACACTTCCCTCGAAACATAAGAGCTCAAGTACACGTGTAGAAACAAAAAAAGAAAGTAGACCTAAAGAAAGAAGAAAAGAAACTCAGGTTTTTAGCAGAATTTGTGTTTGATTGAAGACTACAAAACACTCATTGACAGCTATCAGTTTAGAGAGAGAGAGAGAGAGAGAGAGTCTCTTTTGGTAGGTGAAAGGCGTCTTATATATGCCTGGCTTGAGTTATCAAGAGTTTTAAGGTAATCAACAAAACGACATATGAGCGAGCGAGCGAGCGAGAGAGATAAAGAGGCATGCATATTTATTGACGTGCGTACAAGCCACGTAACGCCATTCCTTGACTTTGCATGGTGCGGTAGTCTTCCACGCGTCATGCTTATTATATAAATAGTTTTTGAAATATAGATATGTTCTTCAATAATATATATATTTTTCGAAGCGAAAAGAAATTGTAGATAAGCTATACAGAGATATGATCTAGTACGCATAATATGGTGATGGCAAAACAAATAGTGGAAATGGAATTTCTCTGCTTTCCAAGTTGAGGAATTTTTGGAATCCGAATCAAAGCATGACAGCATGCGAGATATTTCTTAGAACAAACTATGTCTCCTTGGATTACAAAACAAATATATTCGTTATGTTTAACAAAATAACAACTTAGGAGTTATTGCATGCCGGCATGAATGCATGTATAGAGTATACATGAATCCAGAATCAATGGAGTCATATTTCTCTTTATAAGTAGGATTATTTAAAAATCTTGTTTCTAGAGACGGTTATTCTTATGAGATGTCCTAGGTATATTACTATAAATGATTTTTTATCCATGCATTTCTTTAAGTGAATAAAACATATATTTTGAATGTGAAAATTTAGTTACCAAGTAATTTTTCCGAACGTTTCGCTTAATATAAAAGAAAAACATCGTAGTAATAGTAATAGTAATAGTAATAGTAATAATAATAATAATAATAATAATAATAAAAGGTTGCATTATTATATTTTTAGTCATTTTTAAGCTAAGAGTTAATGTTTTCCAGATATTTGTCGCTATCTTACTAGGGATCCAATGATATCGTAGTGTAATTATAAAACGTGACCTACAGATTCAAACCCAGTCTTTTAGCATTACAAAAATACTAAGGACAAAATACCGACATGACGATTGGCCAAGCGATATTGGTCATTGTCTGTTTTCTATCAGAGGGCTAGAGGGCCAAATTACCTTCCTTTTCTTCTGCACCACTCGTGTAAGCACTTTTATTAATTAATCGAGTATATAAAGGCAAAATCACTTTTTTATCCTTTTGCCTTAACCATTTTTTAATATTAGTCACGCCGATAGCGTGGCACCTAATTAAGGAATTAAAATAGATCAAAAGAAACTAGAGACAACCTTTTTCACTTTGATGGTGAAAGAACTAGTTAAAGGCATTATGCGGTTTGAATATGTCCATTAGTCATATTTCATATAATAGTGTTTCTACACCAAATAGGTATTTGTTTCCAAAGTTACATGGTTATTATGGTAATCTCTAAACTATACACAACCTTTCAACCATCCTCTTTTTTCCATTAAAAATAATTACTTAAAAAAGGGGCGAGTTTAAATCAACATTGCACGCCAAGTTCATGAATCATAGATAAAAAAAAATCACATATTTTGTCTCATCAATTACTTCATTTATCTATGACTTACTTATTATTATTATTATTATTATCATTGTTGCTAAAGATGATTCGTTTGCTCTTACAAAACCTTTCTCTGACTTATTCCTATGTTTATTTATATATAAGAATCTATAGTCACTTAATATTAAAGAATATTAAAAGATTATTATTTTAGATTATTTACTTAATAGTTTTATAAATAAAAATAAAAAATATAATTTCTTAATAATATAAACAAAAATCAATCCTAAATATTAATGTCTCATCATCATCATACTCTGATCATGCAAATTGACTAATAGTGTATACAATGATGAAACAGTGAACCAAGGGTTAGTGACTTTGGCGTTTTTTGGAGTGGGAGTGAATCTGGTGTTGTTCCTGACTCGAGTGCTTCAACAAGACAACGCAGCCGCAGCCAATAACGTCAGCAAATGGACCGGAACTGTCTACATATTCTCTCTCTTCGGCGCCTTCCTCAGCGACTCCTACTGGGGCAGATTCAAAACATGCGCTATCTTTCAAGGCATCTTTGTCATTGTAAGCCTATAATTTCAACACATCTACGTTTATGAAGTTACTCTTAGTTGTTGTCACGTTGACTAATAGTAGTCGAAAAATATGTTTGTTGCTTGTTTGGTTTAGGGTTTGGTGTCGTTATCTTTATCGACCAACCTTTTTTTGCTGAGCCCGAAAGGGTGTGGAAAGCAAGGGGTACCGTGTGGAAAGCACTCGAGCCTTGACATGGCCTTGTTCTACCTCGCGATCTACCTCATCGCATTGGGCTACGGGGGATATCAGCCGAATATATGCACTTTCGGGGCAGATCAATTTGACGAGGAGAATCTGAGGGAGGGCCGGTCCAAGGTCGCCTTCTTTAGTTACTTCTATCTGGCGCTCAACCTCGGGTCGCTCTTCTCCAACACGATTTTGGGTTACTTTGAGGACGAGGGCTTGTGGGCCCTCGGGTTTTGGGCCTCTGCAGTGTCCGCCTTTGGGGCGTTGGTGTTGTTCCTATGTGGGACTTTGAGGTACCGCCACTTCAAGTCGTGTGGGAATCCTCTCTCGAGGTTCAGCCAGGTCATATCTGCGGCGAGCAAGAAGTGGAATGTGGAAATGCCAGCGAGAGGTTCTCACGAGCTGTACGAGGAAAATGCAAAGGAATCGACCGCTGGAAATAGGAAGATGCTTCACACTCATGGTTTTAAGTAAGCCACTAGATTACTTGTGCAGCAAGTTATGTGTTACTTGGAGGTAAAGTTACTTACTTCTTTTTTTTGGCTTTTTGTCAATGAGTAGGTTCTTGGACCGCGCTGCGTACATCTCTTCCGGAGAAACCGAGGGTCGGAGGGACCCGTGGAGGCTCTGCACAATCACGCAGGTGGAGGAGGTCAAGTGCATCGTCAGACTTCTCCCGATTTGGCTGTGCACGATCATCTACTCGGTCGTCTTCACACAAATGGCTTCCCTCTTTGTCGAACAAGGCGCGGCGATGAAGACCACCGTGTCAAACTTCAAGATCCCCCCAGCAAGCATGTCGAGCTTCGACATCCTCAGCGTGGCCTTGTTCATTTTCGTGAACCGAAGAATCCTCGACCCGATTGTGGGAAGGATAAGGAAATCAAGCACCAAAGGACTCAGCGAGCTTCAGAGGATGGGGATCGGTCTAGTTATAGCCATTCTGGCAATGATCTCAGCTGGGATCGTGGAGTGTTACAGACTCAAATACGCCGACAAAGAATGCCTCCATTGCGATGATTCGAGCTCTCTGAGCATCTTCTGGCAAGTTCCTCAGTACTCCCTCATCGGGGCTTCGGAGGTCTTCATGTATGTCGGGCAACTGGAGTTCTTCAACGCGCAGGCCCCGGATGGGCTGAAGAGTTTTGGGAGCGCTCTTTGTATGACCTCCATTTCACTCGGGAACTATGTGAGCAGTTTGTTGGTGAGCATGGTGATGAAGATCTCGACGGAGGACCACATGCCCGGTTGGATCCCGGGGAACCTTAACCGGGGCCACCTAGACAGGTTCTACTTCCTCTTGGCGGGGTTGACTTTCCTTGACCTGATCGTCTATATCATAACTGCAAGGTGGTACAAGACTATCAAGCTGGAAGGTAAGTGTGACGAAGATAGCGACGATGACGATAAGAGTGAGAGTGATGACAGTGGGAACGAAAGTGAGAACTCGAACAAACACTGAAATATCCGATGTTAAAGCCTATTGCTAGCCGAACAAGAATAACATTTCTACTTAAATAAGAGAAACAAAGTTGGGCACAAACACATGAAAGTGGACAGGAGGTTTTGTGCTCAAGGGAGAAAGACCTCAGAGGAATGAAAAATATTCTTCTGCGGTTTCTATATCAGCTGACAAAAAAAAAACTCATAATTTTGCTTTCAGTGAGCTGGGTTTAGTCAATAAGTTTGTTTAATTATTTAGTGTGAAGAGTGTCTGAAAAGATGATGAGTGAGTTCTGGACCTTTTGGTTTGTTTTGCTTTGTTTACGGTCTTGATCTTGCAACACCAGTTTCTCATTTGTTTCCTTTGTGCTAGCCATAGAGTTATTTAACATGTCCTATTTTTGCACATATCTGTGTATTTTCTTTTTCTTTTTTACAACTTCAAATTCAATACAAGTAATCCCTTTCTACCAAGTTATTTTCTGAAACCTGCAAGGTGCTATGGAAATTAAACATGCCATAACAACTCAAATTACTAATACTATTTTGTACCGAGTACTTTGCGATCTCTATCACCTTGAATCGACATCTTTATTATGTTACGTTTTATTGTTCAGACTTCTAAAAATGTTCAAAAAAACACACTGGTTGAGATTATACATCGATATAACGGTTTGTAATGAAATTAATCAAAGAAAACGCAGAGCCTGATAGCCCTGGTGGGTTGGGAAAATTAATTGGTTTAATGGTAGTACTTCTATTTTTGCAATATGAGAAGAAAAAAAAAGGTTGGCTGAGAAAATTCAGTGCCTTGATAATTTAGAAAATTTTGAAACTAAAGAACTTCGATATCTTACTTATGAACTTTTCACTAAAGTAACAACAATATGATATTTTTTACATAGCTGGCATTTCTTCAAATAAAAAAAGCATAGCTGGCATAATAATCTTCACATAAATTTAGAGATGCAGAACCACAAATCGTCTCTCAAACCAAAACTTATTTTAGCATTTCACTGTATTATTATCTAGCAAAAGAAATCTATTCCTTAAACATATATAAAAGAATATAAAGGACGAAAAAAAAACTATTCTCAAGTGCAAAATCAGCTTCCAACTTTACGCACTTGAATATGGTGAGTAGAGTTTTCACGCCAGATTGGTTGAGCTCCGCTCTGGACGATTGTGACATTCTCGCCATATTTCAAATGGCCTCGATCCTAGATATCGAAACAATAGAAAGTTAAGAGAAAATTAATCTGAATAAAACAAAACTAACAAAATATATGGACTAACCACCAATAGCTTGAGCGCTCTTGCAAAGGTCTCCTCTGCGTCATTCGAGAATTCCATGTATATCGGCAACACACCTTGATAAAGCGCAAGCCTCTGCTTAACCCTTACTCTGCAAAGAGTAAAATAACAGAAACGTTGGATACGAATAATAATTCCTTGTCGAAAATACTGTCAGATAATCCAAGAGAAAGGCGTTATTAGTAATTAGAATTTTACTATAGAAGAATTATTTTGTGGGTCAAACTACATACATTCAGTTTACTATTATGACAGAAAAAGACAATGAGGCAGAAAATTGGGCATTTCAATTTGACATTGAAATTCTCAACCTCTCGACGAGCCAAAAAATTCGACATTTCAGTTTACTTACTCATTTGTGAAGGAAAAAATTGTTGAGTTGGCACGGTAATGGCTTAAAAGAACAGCCATAGAGCCCGTCCTCGTGAAAACGAGAAGTGGTGTGCTCAGTGTGTTTGCCATTGTTGTTGCATGGAAGGCAAACATGTCTCCCATTTCCCTCTGTAGAAACAAAACTAATCAGGCACTTATATAATTTCTTTTTTATATTTGCGGAACCAATAGCGTTATCTAGAATCAGAACTAGAGAAAACTTATTAAGGAGATTCCTCAGTGCACACCTTATATACGCTCATTTGATTCTGAGGAGGAATGACTGGTAGACTTGACTCAGTTCTCAAGGCCACGGTGTGCATCACTTTCACAGCTTTCAGCGGAAACCTTTGTGACATAAACAAAAAATATATAAATATTTATGTATATAACAAAAATAAATTCAAGCTGGTGGCTAGTGAAAAACATACTTTCCATGGGCGGTTTCACCAGAAAGCATGACCGCATCAGCACCTTCTCGAACAGCAATGGCAATGTCAGAGACCTCCGCTCGTGTCGGGGTTGGATGATTAATCATGCTTTCCAGCATGTTCGTCGCCACAATCACCGGTTTCTGCACACTTCTACATCTTCTAATGATCTCCTCCTATGCATACACATACATATATAAACAATCAATATATACACACACAATGGATCATTGTTATAAACATCTTTTACTGGGTCTTTGTTAACGGCTTATTACCTGCAATAGAGGAACATCTTCAATTGGAAGTTCAGCTCCAAGGTCTCCACGGGCAACCATCGCCTATAATTGAAGTATATATCGAAGATTTTTTTTATTATTAATTGTTATAAAGGGGCGTTCTTGAAAGTGAAGATATCAGTATCCATGGAAAAATAAAGATTAAATTGCTAAGACTGACTCCGTCACATGCTGAGATTATGGATGGGAGATTTGGTATAGAGTCTGCACTTTCGATTTTCACGATCACGTGAATATCAGCATTGCAACCTACAAAGAGAAGTGTATCATTAACATCAAAATAAACAAAGCTCAAGGAACAACGAGATCACCAAGAGAAAGAAAGAGCTCGTATATTACTTTTGAGATAATCTTTTAACTCGTAAACCACTCGAGCGTCTTTAACGAAAGAAACAGCGTAGAAATCAACTTCGTTGTCTACTCCAAACTTGATATCCTCCCAGTCTTTATCTGTACATATGATGATTTTATTTTTCAGGTGATTGAACATTTTCAATACTCAATAAAATAAAAATAAGCCAACAATACTTTGCATAAGTAAAGGAGTTTCCAGTTTACCTGTTATTGAAGGAAGTGTTGCACTCTTTCCACGGACATTCAAATGACGACGCGATTTTAGTTCTCCGCCATCAACTACGACACACTTGACCACATCCCCTGTCTTTGACTTAACCGATAAAGACATCATTCCACCTAAAGTTAACAAAAAAAGAAAAGTAAAAATCATTAAATTTCTGAAACACCAAAAACATTCTTATAACAATACAACATTGAGAATAACTTGTTCAGTTAAGGCTAAACTGACGGTTAAAACAAAGTTAAGGCAAATGGAAAAGAAAATCTATAGTTACCATCAACGAGTATCATATCTCCGACCTCAACGTCGTTGATGAAGTCGTCGTAATTCACACTAACTGTATCTTCTGTGCACACTCCTCTCTTGATTGTGAAACTGAATTCTTGGCCATCCTCGAGCATTATCGGTTGAGCCACGTCTCCGCTTCTAACCTCGGGACCCTGCATCAAACCAACTAAAGGGCTTAACCGTCTATCATTATACAGCGATTAAGATCCTTCTCCATAGTTTATACAAAATAAAAAATAAAACAAAAGAAGAATGTAAATCACACGGGCTAAATAACGTATCTGCGCTCTGAGTGACAATTTCACACGAATTAAAAAACAAACACGGGCTTATTATAGAGTAGATGGAGTATAATCGGAAAGCAAGTTGTTTATTACGATTTTTTGATGCATCACATAAACTCTACAGTAGTATCAACAGATTCGACTCAGCAGGTTCCCTTTATTTTGATCAGCTTATTTTCCAATCTGGTGAAAATTCTATACCTACGTTTTAGTAGTAATACATGAATGAATCACAAGTCCACGCACAAGTAAGATGCTTAGAGTTTCCAGTTTAGTACAAAATTCATTTTTAGAATATAAGTTATACTGTATCTATGCTCTGCACAGAAAAAGAGATTATCATCCTGTAAATGTTAAAATAGAAAACTATATGACTACCTTGGTGTCCAACATTATGGCAATGGCCTTGTCAACGAACTGGGCATTGTACTCCTTGACAATATCAATGGTCTTCTGGTGCGAAGCATGGTCTCCGTGAGACATGTTGAGACGCGCCACGTTCATCCCCTCCTCAGCAAGTTTCCATATCATCTCTTTCGAGCTCGTCGAGGGACCAATCGTGCAAATAATCTTCGTCTTTCTCCGGGTGTTTGATGTCACCTTTTTCAGACCACTCACATAGTAGTCGCTAGCCTCAAGAGTTTCAAACCTCTCCTGAAAGTTGAATAATTTTTGTTTTTTCGTTCAGAAGAGTAAATCACTGTCCCTCAAAAACAAGAAAGGGGAAAAAAATATTACCAAAATGTAAATTAGGATTTGAACTAAGAATATGTGATCTGGAGTTTAATGATCACATACTTTTATTAAATTTCTCTTTCAATCGAATCACCAAAAAATTCATACAAACATAAAGCTCTCGGCTATGATAGTTTCAAATACAAGAAGAGAACCACTCATGCATGTAGAATTCCTCTACCTCAAACAAATCTCAGCAACAATAACTAAATCCAATCAAAACATAAACCAGCACGTGAAATGAAAAATTAAAAACAAATAAAAAATAAGCAAGCAAGAAATACACAAAACGACGCAAAATCAAAATATTTACACAGATATATACTGAATAAGTGAGTATAAATCGTGAATAGAGGAATCAAACATACAGAACCGCCGACGAGGCCATTGGAAGAGTTGAGATTTCCTTTAAACCTCTCCTCGATGATGGCCATCGATCTGATTCCGAAACTGATTTTTTTAGCACATTGAGAATTTCTGAGGCGTGTTTGGAACCCGAGAAAGTCGCTCACGCTCCTGGACGACGCCAGAGGAGAATCAGCGTTCTTCAGGAGTGACATTCTCGTCGAGATATTCAGAGCCGCCATTGGAGTGAGAATCCGAGAGCTCAGGAATGAAACAGAGACGCAGTCAGAGAGAGATCCTCGGAAGCTGAGAAAGGGACAGAGTCAAGTTATTTGGGCTCTGTTTCTGCTGTGAAACTCAGAGAGAGAGAGAGAGGAGAGAGTTGACAGTCAGTCTTCTTATAGAACTCGTGGGCGAAAAAGCTGCGGTACCAAATATGCCACAAATATATATTTATTTTTTTATATAATACATTTGGTATTATACGCGGTATACCTATATTCAGGGTCATATTTCTGTTAAATTTCATTTTAGACTCAAAATATGTTTAATATTTATATTAGATCTACCTTATTATAAATATTTAAAAATAAACTTAAGCCTCAAAATCAAATAAATATGTTATTATCAATAAAATACTTGATTTTAAAAAAAAATATAAGAAATTTAACCGATTATTGCATGATCCTTTTGTTAAAAATGGTTAAATGCTATTCTTACGATGATTATTAGGTTAAATTTAATTCAATTTTGAGTTTTAAACTTTTAAAAAGCGATGACCCCTTAAATGTCATTGGAAAAAAAATCATACGATGAAAATTTTGAATTTCATCGTATGTATGACACTATACGTACGATCCGATACGGTATCGTACGTACGATGATATTTAAGAGATTCATTGTTTTTTAAAGTTAAAAACTCCACATCGACTTAAATTTAATCAAAATTAATCCGATATAACATATACTAATAATCATTATATGAATAACATTTAACAAAAAAATCATGCAACTGATCAAATGTTCAAGTAAATGTTTTAGAATTTTTTTAAATACTAAGTGTTTGGCTTGTAATGGTATTTTTATCCGATTTTGATCAAAAAATTAATTTTTAAATATTTCTCAAATGATGGGTCTAAATTAGATTTTTTTTTTCTTTTTATAGTTTTGGATCTATAAAATGAAGTTTCTCATGATTAATTGGCAAAAAATCTTGAAATGACCTCGGCTTTTTTTTTTGTTCTGTTTTTAAGCTTTAAATTTATTATTTAAATTATCATCCATAGTTATTAACGAATAAAACATATCAATTTGAGAATGAAATTAGAAAATAAAAGTTAATTTATTATTAATATTGATGTCTATGAACTAAATTAAACTATTAAAGATGTAGATTCGGAATAATCTAGTTCAATGTTAGACTTTGGAGGTTTTTAAGTTGGGATAAGTAACAATATAGCACTTTGAAACTTATTAATTGTTATATAGCCAAATATTCTGAAAAAATTGGTTAATAGTCATTAATCAAAATAAATCTGTATATATTAATTAAAAATATAACTCATTAACACAAATAACTAGCAGCCACGTCATAATAAATAATTATTTAATAAACAAAAAAAAATGGTCAAACAACAATAACAATGTTTCATTTGGTTATTATTTAATTATAACATTTTTATATTGTGTATCATTCACTTGTCGATGACCCAGAAAATGAAAATTGATAGAACAAATAACAAAATAATAAACAAAATACAACAAAAGCAACATTAACCATTTATGAATGATTTAAATAGTCGTTACCTTCTTCATGCACTTGAATCACCGATCAACACTTCTCTTTTAATTTGGGACGATATTTCTATTAAAGTTTGCTCTTCAACAAATATACCTACGTTTAGTGTTAATGTGTCACAAGATCTTTGATCCAAGTGGTTATCTGTCTTTTTAATTATATTAGTCTCAAATTTGATAAATATAGGGCTTTGTTCTATATTACATACATTGTGAAATATTGCTCCTCTAAACTTTTGACCACGTTTGGGACAAATATTTTCTAAACATATAAATCTAATCTCTTTCTTTTCTTGTTCAATTTCATTCTCTAAAAGAATTATGTTCTCTCAATTTTGTAATTCCGTCAAAAAATGGGTAAGATCACGTATTTGATAATATTTTTTGTTATTTTAATGTATTGTCTTTGACTCAAGTGTATTAAATTAAAATTCGGGAAATTCGAAGAAAATCTGATTAAAGTTGGTACAAAATCTTATAAAACTCAAATAAAAACGAAAAGCATAGAATTTGCAAGGATCCACCAAAATCTTTAGGGATCCGGAGAAATTCCCGTAGATCCGCAAGGATCCTATCCGATTCCAATGTAATTTTTTCGGTTTTTAAGTTTATTTTTTTAATATTTAACAAATATATTTTAACTAATAAGTTTTTTTTTATGGTTTTTGCACTTTTGATATTGTTTAAGAACACATGAGAGATTGAAAATGATATATGGGTGTTCGAAAGTACAAGAACATATATGATTGAAGTTTCAAAAGACAAGTTATCACGAGCTCGTGGATTAGGTGTACAAAAAAATTGATATATATATATATATATATATAAATTCAAGTTTGACTTTAAAATTGAATTTTCTTACGCATGGAACGATGTCAATGGAGCTTGTTACTTTGAAGGGTGATGATATGTAGGAAATCGGTTTAACAATTAATCTATTAAAATTAAGAAACATATATAATATGGCAGAATTTCAAAATTTCAATCTAATATGTAAAACTCGTTTTTTAACATATTGAACAACCATGGCAATAAAAACGATCTAACATGTCAATAAATTTCTAAACATGTAAATATAAATTTCAGACACAATCACAATCTTATAGCTAATTATAGAATTGAACTAAAGATCAGATCTCAGAAAACTTACGGTTTTCGCCGACAACTTCACTAGTCGTCATTTCGTCTTCAATATGTGAGATCCAGATATGCGTCACGCGTCCAACACCTTAGCCGAGAGCTTCCTTATGCGCATCTGAGTCTGAATACCTCGCACGTATCTCATTGTATGGCCGGCCTCCTTGACTCCTCTCAAAGAAAGACTTGGCTGATCCTTACTTGTGGAAAAGGTTGTGCACGGCCAAATATGGGAATCGCTCAAACAACCATAAAACAGAGTCAACGAAAAGATCTCCATATTTTATTGAGATTAAGAAGGTGGGCTCTTTTATGAACAAAATGAAGTGAATGATCACTCAAAAAAAATAAACGACAAACGAAAACGCATTTTTCTTCAACCTAGGGTTCGGCCAAATGATGACCAAAACGGCTAGGGTTTTGAAAAACTTTTCTCTGTCTCTCTCAACAATTCTCGGCCAAGGGAGACTCTCTCTCACTAGGGTACTCGGCCAAATGAATGAATTAGAGTTGAGAGTGAATTTCGTGTCTATTTATTTAAGTGATAACGGGCCTAGGTCAAGTTAAACTCATTAAGCCAACTTCATCCCGCTAATCCTTTTTAATGAGTTTAAACAATTTCCCAGCCCATAAATCACAGGCCGGCCAAGATTGATTTAGTTTCTTTCCAAATTTATTTGATATATTTATAAAATAATATTTAATTAAATTAGAACATCTCATTGATTTAATGACAAGTCATCAACCCTCGTCATACTAGTCAAACAAGTACGAAACGAGAAATTACTTATTTACATATTTTATATATATAAATCCCAAAATTGTATTACTATCAATATAATTATACAATTCGACTTATTAAATAAATGTAATTACGAATAACTAATTATTTGTTTAATTACGAAAGAAATACATAGTGTAAATCACAATTTACATTCAATGAGAAAATCAATTTTTCTTGTTCTCTGAAATCTCATCCAAAAATCTATCCTTGAGACCTCATGGACCTATATGAACGAAGCTTCAGAATAAAGTCCACGCATAAAAATTTACAAATTTTTCCCGACTTTTAATTATTAATATTGGTCGATTCCACTAAAGGACCAATTTTGAATATCTATAAGTTCATATGCATTTATATTTCCGTTTGATGTGATTAAACTATTCTTCACACGATCCAAGATATATTTTATGATATTATCCTTTGCGTGTATCATTAACTCGGTGGAATGTAAAATTACAGTTTTACCCCTGAGTTATTATTTCACCAACCCCTTTCTTATCTGTGAACGAGAAAAACATAAAGTGAGATGTCACATGTCACATGTTTTATTCGTTGAATACCAGACCCGTTTTATTCGCTCACACTCTAATAACAAGTAGTATGGTGTGGTAGTGATGTCGTAGCATTCTTGCAACACAAATTTCATATATGTGAATCACATAATTCAACGAAACAGTGTTATGATACCAATCGTCGGGTCAATGAAAACTCATTTAGACATTGGCCATCAAATGTCATGAAGTTTCACAAAAAAATATGTATTCACTTCAAGATTTAGGTAATTACCAAAATACTACTCGTATGTGATTTTGAAGTTTCAAGTGATTTAAAGGTTTTATCTCAAACTTCAAAGTGTCACAGGTCTTGTTCAATGTATTCATCAAGATATCAAGTATAAATTCTAGAGTAACAACTCTCTATATCACTAGATAAGATATCAATAAGTTATTCAACACAATCATTACTCAAATACAATTGCCCAATCGATCTTCAGATGCGAACTATTATTTTAAACTAGTCAATAGAATGTATCGTGTCAAGTATGTAATTAACACTTCTTTCATTGATAACAATTTAAGGGCGTAGAAGTACATGCATAAACACAATCTTAAATAAGAATAAATATTTAACTTTATTTAACTTTCAGCAAAAAGAATATAAAGTGTATCAAATGTCTTATATCATTTGTGGGCACAAATCCCAACATGATGACCTTGTGTACTACAAAAAATCGTTAAAATTTTCCATTGTGTACACTTTATATCGAAAAATAGAGTTGTGGCAAGTCCATTTCAAAGAGTTGATAAAAAAATTACAATGATTGAAGAAGTATATGACGTTGAGCAACCAATAAAATATTAAATATTAGTTTTATTGAGGTGAAGAACGCATGAATGCTTAAGGAGATTAAGAACATCAAATGACGAAGATCAAGCATTTGAAGAATTTGCGAACCTTGGCAAATATATTAATATTGTGGTGGATTTAACAGTACTTTTTTGGACATTGTCAAACACTCCGTGGGCCTTATATAACCTCCAAAAATTGTTTGCATGATTTATGAAAAACCTCAACTTCGTTATCGTTGATGTTGTCAAAGAAGAACTAACAACTTCTTCCACGTGAAAACATAAAGAGAAATCGAATTTAGATTTATGTATATTATGAAAGAGTTTGGCTCCAAGCAAGAACTCATTAAAAATATCTACATCTAAGCATTGAAGTATAATTTTGAATTTAGAGTGAAACATTCATCGACAAGTAGATGGTGTGTCATATGTAAGAATGATAAGTGCACTTGGAAATTTACGTGTTGTACAATTTTTGATATGTGGCATGTTACGTCTTACGAGAGTAGACATTCTTCATCATGTTTGGCTCGAAAAGAAAGGTATCGAGAAGTTGCATCGCGGATCATTTGTCACATCTTCAAAGATAAATATTATATGTGGCTAAATATTTTGTGCATAACATTAGAAAGGAAGTAAAAAGAATAGGATGTTGATATATCCTACTTGAAGGTTTGGAGGACCGGAGAGAAAGCTTTATCATACGTAAGGTCTACCCCAGTAGACTCTTATAAAAAGTTACCATTGGAGGACCGGAGAGAAAGTTTTATCATACGTAAGGTCTACCCCAGTAGACTCTTATAAAAAGTTACCATATGCACATGTCGGAGCAAAAATATAATGGCAATAAGTAACAATATGCACATGTTGAATGACCTCGTGAAATATGGCAACAAGTTTAAGTATATAGTACTTTTTTTATTGAGGTGTTCAGCAGAAGATTCAACTCATGTCGTTCAGTCATCTCAAATGAATGATTCATTTTTTAAGAAATTACGGTGGACATCTGTTGTATGATATTGCTATGGGTGTAAACTCGTAGATATACTCACTTGTGTTTGAGACTTTAGACAACAATTGTCATTAAGGTGGATTTGATTTTTAAGGAAGTTGAGAACTCATATACAAACAAGTTATGGGATTGGTATTTATATTTAATCGACATGTTAGTGCCACACACAGTTTTGAAAACGTGCTCTCACGTGTTCCTCATGGAGCATGTTATCATTATATAAAATAAATATCCAACACAAGTTCAAGACCATCATTGTGAATAAACTTGTCGTTGAGATGACAAAATATGTTTTTATCGGTGGACAATGGATATTTTTCTTGAGAAAAGGTGAACAAAACAACAAAAATAAATCTTTTGTATATATTATTTCTCTTTGTTAATATCATGTTATTTGTTCATTAAGGTCATATAATGACGAGCAACATTGTTGAAAGTTTCAACAATAAAACGAGGAATACAATAAATTTTTTCATCACCAAGTTACTCGATTTCATCCGGTTCATAATTTTATTGATTTTTATCTGCATACGCATTTTAATTTAATTTTGTCGTTTTAAAAATTAATAGTTAGTTTGACTCCACTAATTTTATGGTTGACGTGTAGCCTCCTAAAGTCTTCCTAAAGTCTCTCTCTGCCTATTTATTTATTTTACAAAATCAAATCATATAAAAAGACTTTCTCGGCCGTTGTCTCTGATTAGTCTTTGTTGTTGGAATTAACCGCTGTTCCTCGTCATATGCTAGTAAAGTGAATTATTATTTAATAATTGTAACAGGCAACTGGATGAGCAGATGACATCTGGGCATCTAGACGGGTCGTGGATTTTATATTATTATTATAATTATTATTGTTATTGTTATTGCTGCTAAATTTCCCATGTGCGTGCACGCTTTAAAGAGCTATATTGGTCGTGACGTGACCAGTGAATGTTGGATCATTTGTTTGTGTTTTTGGAAGATATTCCATTGGAAACTGGAATCACCTTAAACGCGTTAGTTAACCAACAACTGGAAGCATTAGTGGCTGTATCTATGGTGTGCAGGTAATCTGCATTGTCTGATTTCCAACAAACATACTATTACTTAATTTATTGAATTTGATATTTGCTCCGTTTCGGTAACACTTTACTCTTTTTAAACATGCTTTTAAAGAATATTTTAAAAAAAAATTATTTTTTACAAAAATTATTTAGTGTTTGTTAAACTATGTTTAATTTGGTTTTTTGTAAAAGTAAAAGTTAATTCAGCGTTTGTTAAAACAAAATTATAAAAAAATTAAAATAACTTTGGAGATAAATATTTAAATAATTATTATTGTTTTGGTGTTTAATTTATATGTACATATTAATGCTGATATAGTATTTAAATTTTGACCAAATAGACTAACAAAATGAAATTTAATATTTAAATATAATTTATTTTATCAACAAACATATAAACTATTAACTTGTCGATTCTATTAAACTTGCAGCAATCTCACCTCTTAATCTATTCAAACAATTCGTACAAGTTCTACGCTTTTCATGATCTCTAATTTAAAGATTTGCTATTTAATAAAATTTGTCGTCAACAAATTTATAGGGAACTTATTAAACTGTTTGAACCTGTAATATGTGTAATGAGAACTTGAACATGTAATCTCATTATTAGGGTAATTAATTGATTTGGTTATGAGGGTAAAATAGTAAATGTAATATGCAGCCCAAAAATCAAAATCCAAAAGCTACGTTTTTTAGTTTTTTAAAAAAATTTAGAATTTAACTTATTTTTTAAAAAGTGCTTTTAAATTTTTTTGTAAAAGTGATTTCACCAAAGACCAAAAAAGTATTTTAGATTTTAGAAAAAACTAAATTGACCTTAATAAGTGTTACCAAACACACCCATTAGGTAATTCACAAGAGTCTCAACTGTCAATTTTGTCGTAAAAAAAAGGAGATATTGCTTAAATATTTATATCCAAATCCCTATTTGTGTACAAAATTTGACATTTTTTTCCATTAGTTAAAAATATCCACTGTTTTTACTAATAAATGTCTCCTTGCTATCGAATTCGTAAATGGAAATTGTTGAAGTGAATTATCGTCGTTCAATAGTCAAATTTGATGTTAATATTTAAAAGAGTATCGTTTAAGAATAATATTATTTTTTTGTCGGGTATCTAGATTTTTCATCATATAAGAATAACGACCGAAAACAAATATGAAAATTAATAAGCCGAGAGAAATAGGTGAATGGTAATCAAGTATAACTTTCAAAAAATTGAGAATGTACAAAAAATGTCGAGCTCCTTAGATGACTCTTGAGATTTATACTATACACTCGATGGGGATACTCTTGACCATTATGGTCATGACATGTGTGCGGCCGATGATGGTCTTCATGTCATTATCCGCAGACACGAGCTCGACTACAAACCTTCTTAAGTTGACTTCGTTTCATGTGTTTGAAAAGAACATTGTGGCCGGAATTGTCATTCTCATCTATTTTAAGCTATCTTCGTTTGGGCCACATAGGTGGACTGTAGCCGTCGAAGCAAGCTCTTGAAAGACCAATCCTTACTCTCGAAGTCTCTCTAGTTTGGGCAGCTTCATTTGGCTTCGGCTTTCGTTGGTTGGGCCTATAGGAGCGGCGATTTATACGTCCACAAACATGATTTTAGTATTGTTTCTTATACGGGCAAACATTTGAGGCACTAGGCCAATTTCTAGATAAATCTGAGAGGTTCTTCATCTGATTTCAATTTTAATTATGATATCGTGGGTTCTAATTATGTGCAATCTTGATTTCATTTGACATCTAGCAACTTTTGCATATTTTACCTTAAATGTAGATTTAGTGGATAAAGTTTGGGTTGAATGGTCGAATGCTGAGAAACGACCGATAACTCAAAAATACGGGAATATCGTTAGCAAAAGTTGGCAAATTCATAGGAATAGACAAAGGTACCTCATCTCTTTGTTCGCAAGAAGAGATATTATGCTCCTTTTCAGACATAGGAATAGACAATTCATAGGTCATGAGAGAACCAACAAGTTCATCCAATTTCATAGTTGGCAAATTATGAACCTCTTCAGTGGCCGTGACTTCCATCTGAAACCTAGATGAAAGTGATCTGAGAATTATTCGCACCAACTTCTCATCTGCCATTGGAACACTAAGAGAAAAAGACTCATTAGGAATATCGCGAATTCTAACATTAAATTCAGCAATAGTCTTATTTTCATTCATAAACAACGATTCAAATCGAGTAGTAAGCATTTGAAGCTTTGAACTGCGGACTTTGAATGTCCCTTCATGAGCATTTTCCAATATTTCTCAGGCTTCTTTAGCGCTCATGCGTGTGTTAATAAGCCTTAAAATATTTTTGTTAACACCATTATATATAGCATTAAGAGCACGAGAGTTTCCTATTGCAGATTAATCTTCTGCGGCATTCCAATCTTTCTCGGCTTTAATTCTGGTGATAGAACATGTAGCATCAACAATCATAGGTGGAGACCAGCCATTGACAACAGCCTTCCATGTCCTCGTGTCCAACGATTTTAAAAATGCACACATTCGAGCCTTCCAATAGCCATAGTTAGATCCGTCGAGCAATGGAGGTCGATTGACTGAACCTCCTTCCATGGTACTGTACATCTCAAACAGAATTGTTAAACCTACAAAAAATCACCCTAAAGTTCTGGGTACCCACTCTGATACCAAATGATATTCTGTTAGCCGCTCGGACAAGTGTCACAGAACTTGTTGTGACAGTATGCGTGACACTTGGACAAGCAAATATGAGATGACAATTAAAACAATATAAATAATAAAATGAACATGAGAAGTGGTAACCCACTTCGGAGCAACGTCTCCTACATCTTGGGGGCTCTCAACCCAGTGGAAAATAATCACTAATAATAGTTAATAGTACAACAATGGCCTTACACGAATCTCAACATCAATGCCACTTTGGCTAATACGATACGTGAAAACTAAATGAAGGACTCCCCCTGACTTTGAGACCCCTCTCAATTCCACTCTTCAAACACTCACCGATGTTTGGCCTTTTCAATGAACAAATCGTGAGAACTTCAATAACGCAAACACAAAACCCATACTTCTCTAATCTTGTAGTATATCCATAAGTGTTTATAGAATTACAACCATATAAATGTGAACAATGGAGTTTTTTTTGCTGCTAATGGAGAGCTACTCGGATTATATAGCCTCCTTCAAAGTGAAAGTCTTCTTAGGGTTTCTTTACCCTTTAATAAAAACTTCCCAAAATAGAAAACTACCGCAGACGATGTTGCGACATTATACGCGACATTATGACGAAATCTGTCAAAATAGGAAACTTCCCAAATAACATAAGATCCGAAATTAATCCATTTATTACCAAATAAGTCAACATGTAGAACTTCCGAAAATGAGCATGTAGAATATATTGAGGAAGTTAATACATTTATCATGATATATATGATTCGAATCTTTGCTAAAAAATAAGCCAACACAATAAATTACAATGAATTTCATTATAATAACACTATGCTTTGCACGAGACAAGATATTTGTTACGCAATGGGCATGGTGAGTAGGTTTCAGTCAATCCTTAGACCCGGGCACTAGTTTGCTGTCAAGCATGTTTTCAAGTATCTTCAGAGAACGAGAAACGACATGCTTACATACTCAGGTGGTGACCTGAATATGACGGGATATACCGACTCCAATTTTCAAACGGATAAGGATTCCAGGAAGTCTACATCAGGGTCTGTGTTCACCCTGAATGGTGGATCCGTGGTCTGGAGGAGCTTCAAACAATCTGTTGTTGCTGACTCGACCATGGAAGCCGAGTATGTGGAAGCTTGAGAAGCTGCGAAAGAGGCTGTGTGGCTAAGGAAATTCCTTATGTACTTGGAAGTAGTTCAAAGTGCAAGCGAGCCTATTACACTTTATTGTGATAATAGTGGGGCAGTCGCTAATTGTAAGGAGCCAAGAAGTCACAAGGCTCTAAACAGATACAGCAAAATTATCACCTGGTACGAGATATCGTTCATAGAGGGGACGCTGAAGTCATGAAGATCTCAACGTTAGACAACTTTGCTAATCCCTTTACGAATCCTTTAACGAGTAAAGTCTTCGAAGGACACCTAGGAGGATTAGGAGTGAAAGATCATTCGCATCTCCTTTGAGTCAAGTGGGAGTTTGTTGGGATTTGTGCCCACAAAGAAGATATAAGACATTAAAATGCATTTGTATTTAATTTTGTTGAGACATTAATACAAATAAATATTCATTCTTTATTATGTTTGTGTTTATGTATGAATGTTACGCACTAAAACTGTCATCAACGAAAGGGGTGCTAAGTATAGACTTGACAAGATAGCCCCTTGTGTTTAGTTTAAACTTTTTTTTGCAATCTTAAGATCGATAGAGCAATCGAGTCTAAGCTATGATTGTTTGAATAAATCATGATATACTATCTTGTGATATAGAGAGTTGTAACTCTGTGTTTCATTCTTGATATCTTGTAGAAGATATTGAACAAGACCTGTGATAGTATGAAGCTCAAGATAAAACCGTTTACTCACTCGAAGCTTCAAGATCACAAACGAGGGGTACTTTGGTATTTACCTAAATCTTGAAGTGAATGCATAATTGATATTACACCTAATGAAATTTGATTTTTCAATGGGAAATGGCTAAGTTATAGTTGCATCTGACCCGACGGTTGGTGTCATAACATTGTCATATTGGGTTATGTGGTTCACATATATGGAATTCATGTCGAAACAATGCAAATGCATTAGTATCACACTATGCTTTGTTATGAGAGTGTGAATGAATAAACCTGGCCAGGTATTCATCGAATAAGAACATTCTTTGATTAAAACATGTGACATGTAAAGAAATCTCATTCTATGTTTTTCTCATTCACAAATAACAAAGGAGTTAGTGAAATAATAAGTCAAGGGGTAAAATGGTAATTTTACATTCCCTTTAGTTAATGATACACATGAAAGGTAATATCATAAAGTACTCTGTGGATCGTGTGAAGAATGGTTTTATCACATCAAACAGAAAATATACGCACATAAACTTAGAGAGTCTCAGTATTAGTCCTTTAGTGAAATCGACTAATATTAAGATTTAAAAGACGAATTTTTTTTTTGTGAACTTTCGAGTCCGATCTTTATTCTAAAATTTCGTTCATGTGGGTCCATAAGGTTTCAATGATAGACACTCGAATGAGATTGAATGAACAAGAATGATTGATTTATTCATGAAATATAAATTGTTATTTATATCGAGAAAGTTATTTTCGTAGTGACTAAATAAATAAGTAGTTGTTTATCGTTACATTATTTTATAAATCATAATGTATAATGATATTGATAATATTACATTTTGATGATTCAAATAAATAAAAGAAGAAAATAAATGTTTTCTTATTTCGTACTTATTTGTGAAGTATGAAAGTAATTAATGAAATATCATTAATGAATGAGAATTCTAAATTAATTGAATTTTAGAATTAAATCAAAAGAATTTGGGAGTTAAATATATTGTTTTGGCTGAGTATGGGATGCTTGTTGGCCGAAAAAAATTAGGTTTAAAATTAAGTAATGAGTTTGACCCAATTTAAGCCCATTTAACTTTATTATGTAAAGGAAAGGGAAACCCAAATTAACCTAACCAAATCACTATTCTCGGCCAACTCTCCCTTCCCCCTTGTGTCTGGTTTTGGCCAAGAGATTAGAGAGAACAAAAGAGAGAAAAATTGTTTTTCTTGTTCCTTGAATTGTTCTTGAGAGAATCCCTAATTCCCCATTGTTCAATTAAGAGCCCATTCTCTTAATCTCCCATATATTCGAGTATATTATTGTTGACTTTTTATTATGGTGTTTGGTGATTTAATTATGTTAAATTTTTTAATTTTAGAATTAATTTAGAACTCCCAAAGGTCTTGGCTATACCTGTCCGGCGAGCATCCCTGCCAGGAGTCCAATCCGGCGATAATCCCACCAAGACCTCCTGTCCGGCGAAGGCTTCCTGCGTAATCCCAGTCCGGCCAGAATCCAAGTGAGGCGTCCCTGCCCGGCGAGAATCTTTGTCAGGCGCCCAGTCCGGTCAGCGCATCTCCCTGTCCGGCGAGACCTCCAGGCGCACTCTTTGTCCGGCGTGCCTTCCAGCGTCCAGTGAAGGTCCAGGCGCCCTATCTCCAGTCCGGAGAGGATACCCCCGAACATCCTAGTCCTGCGAGAATCCCAGCGCGTCTCCCTGTCCGGCCAGCGTGCGTTTAATGCAATCCGGCGAGCCTTCTTTATCGTTTTGACTCGGTGTGGTATTCCGGAGATAGCGAGCAATCGGGATTGTTTACAATCTCTATTGTAAGTATTTCTTAACGAATTGGATGCCTATAAATAAGTGCAGACTTGACAAAATAACCCATTGTGACAAGTTTGAAACATTTGTTCATAATCTAAAGATCGATAGAGCAATCGAGTCTTATTATTGATTGTTAGGATGAATCATGATATCTCATCTTGTGATATAGAGAGTTGTGACTCTATGATTCATACTCTCCGTCGTCGCCCCGTCGGGACAACGCACGCTGCGGACGCCTGGCTCGCCTGCCATGGGAAACGTTGCCATTTCCCAGCACTCGAGGGTCACTGGACCCCTCGAGTTTTGAACCCGTTCGTGCTCGACTAACTGATGGTCCTAACGGAGCGTCGCTCACACGGACCAAAGGCGAGAGAGTGAAGGTTTGACTTTCTTCTGTCTCAGGGAAACTGGGATCACCGGCGTCTCGGATATCGGATCTTTGGGGAGAACTCTTCCAGTCGGGAGAGAATCCTCGAGGTACCTCACGCGGGAGTTCACATGTTTGTAGAATAAGAATGCGTGCTAATATTTTAGCAGAGTATAAATTGTTTATAAGGTTGATAGTGTGTTCAATTGTTGCTTAGCACGTTTTAATAAATTTGTTTATTAACATGTCAATAAATTTTAATGCCTAGGTTGTTTAAATATATTAAAAATAGTTTTAATATATTAGATCTAATTATATATTTACGCCACATAGGATGTGTTATATAATTAAATTGTTTAAATTGTTAATAAATTCCATTATCGAGCATATATCAGAGGAAGAGTAAGAGCAGCAAGAAGCTACGAAGTATTAAGTGAGAGAGAGAAAAGTGTAGAGAGAGAGAGCCAAATGTGTTGAATGAATACTTTTTCTATGGTTTTTTCCCTTTTACGTCTTCTTTTTTTCTTGTCTTCAGAATAGCCATTGTTGGGGCTGGTGTTACCGTATGGGCTTGAGCCTGGATGAAAGATTTGGACCTCTTCTATTCCATCATTGTGTTTTCGGTTACTTCTTTAGAAATACGTAACTTTTAACCCATCAAATTGGTTTGGTCAATCAAAACTCTCTGCTCTCCTCCATAAAATCAAATACATGAATCATCAAACAATATAACATGAAATTACTAACTATTAAATTGCTCTTTGAATGATTTTGCAGATTAAATTGTTAACACCACCTATATACCCATTCACACAAATCTTAGAAATGAAACACAAAGAAATTAATGAATAGACGTGAAAATTTTCATGTACTTTCACTCTTTCACAGTTGCTGCTTAGAACTGACAAAGCGCACACAAGAAACAAGAGTTCTTAGAAATAGGATTCAGATAGCTCGGCAACGGATAAAATTCAAACTTTGGAGCTTCTTGTCCATGTATCTGTTTTAGGCAAGCCAAAGACTAAACTTGTGAGAACTTAAAACTGATAATCCAATATGAAAATGAACATAAAATGTAATAACTTGAATATTAACAACATAGGCTTACTCTTTGAGATCGGAGGCTGGCCCAATCGGCTCATTGTGGGCTACGACTGAAGAGAAACTAGGAAGCCGAGCAGATTTAGGCAGCTAAACACAACTTAAACCCAAGACAGAAGCTTGTGAGTCTGCTGTATCCCAAACACCACGAAATGGGAAGGTTGTAAATTGAGTAATTAGCTTTATAATTTGAAATTTTCGAGGGATATATTTTAACGAAATTAAGTGAATAATTATTTTTATAATAAATTACACGATTATCTCCCGTACTAATTTCGGGATAACAATGTACACTTTTATCATGAATTTCTTCCAAAACATTTTTTTCTTGTTAATATTTTACAGTTATCTCGGCGCTTAGTCACGTGATTATATATATATATATATATAATTAAAATTTAAAAAACAGTTGGAAAATATTAATTAAATGGTTATATAAAAAAAGTGTACCAATGATTTGTGGCTAATATTTTAGTGGAATTTACTCATCGAAATTGGTCGATTATTTTATATTTTATTTTTTTATCGCGAGAGGTTAACGATTAAATATTTATTTCCTAAAATTATGTCTATAATTAAGGAAAATTTGATGCTCTATCGATGCTTAAGATTTACATTTGGTTATGTTTTAAAAAAATGAATATAAAGAGATTTAATTGGGCGTGTATTAAAAAGAATTGTATATATGTTATCCTCTCAACAGATGAATAAGTGTAAAAATAGTCAAGATTTTTTTTTGTTTATAATCCTTAATAAAAAGTCTCGTATAGTTAATTTCACTTCTTATAGCGTCTTCCAATAAGTGATCGTCGACTTAATTTACAGTCTCTTTATTTGTTGAATGTTTTTCCTCTACCATATAGATTAAAAGTAATACCCAAATGACGTTTCTACTCTAGCTCGTTTTCTTCTTCAAGGTTCTTCGATATCATCCTTGAATTATTCATTTATCTTTTGAGGAATTTCTTAATGTTCTTAAAACCTTTATTTCATGAAGTCGCTTTATTTTTCTAAGACTTATAAGAAAATACATGTTTAGAGAACGAGCAATTTTAAATTCAATAATAGAATCTTTCTGTATGGTGATATACTTTAATGGGTCTTTTAGGTATATACCTATATTTATGTTTACCGATTTTAATATACCCAACGTTATGTTAATTTTGTGTAAATATCTAGTGTAAGTTGTTTACAAAAAATTTGGACTATTTTGGCCCTTTTATTTTGATAATTTAAATTAATTATTTAAACAAAATAGTCATAATATTTTATTTTCGTAAACAACTTACAGTAGGTATTGACGCAAAATTAACATAACGTTGGGTATATTGAAATTGGTAAACATAAACACAGGTATAAAGCTAATTTTTTGTACTTTAATACATGCACAATTAATCAATAAGTGTTGTTATGATGTGCATAATCAATGAATACACAATTAACGGTGTTTGATGTTTTTAGGTGCGGGTGCCAAAACTTTGGCTAAATACCCTCATACTCGCAAGTATTTATAGGAAGAATTTGTTCCTTTAAATAATTTGGATGTAAATGTTTCTTCTTTCTTTCAGGTATCTTATTAAAAAGAAAGTTCGTAAATAAGATGATTTGTTCTCATATTTATTGTGGTAACCTGAGCTTAGCAACATCGCATTCATCATCTTTTTTAGAGGGCAATTCTTTCGTTCGGCAACGCCGTTTGATTGAGGAGAATATAGTGGAGCGACTTCGTGAATAATTTCACGTTCTACACAAAAAACACCAAAAGGTACCACATATTCACCATCACGATCACTTCACACCATCCATTTTAATATTTTTACCAAGTTGATTATCAACTTCCAATTTGTTAATTCTTCCGTATTCTTATTCCTCGTTACGACGAGTATAAGATTAAATATTTATTTTCCAAAATCATGTCTATAATGAATGATAAATTGATGTTCTACGTATGATTAAAATCACATTTTGTTATGCTTTTAAGGAAGTGAATATAAAGATATACACCTGAGACTGTGTTGAAAAGGATCCGACATTTGTTGAGAATGTGTGTTGGTGTAGTATTTATATGTATTGCCAGATTTAAGAGGATAAGCAAGCGTGTAAGAGTAGATTGTGAGTAGTTTTTAACCACTCAAATAACTTTTATATTATTCAGGGAATTAAAATTTTAATTTCTACGGTTTTACAAGAGCACTTGATTCGGATGAATGTTACAGATTGAATTGTATTAGTGTTAAATAATATCGAATAGTTATTGGGATTAAATTGCAATTTATGTTAACGTTCAAACATTTTGTAATGAGCATAGTATTGAACATTTATCTTGGCCGATCTAGTTGATATGTAATCTTCTGAACTTGAGATCACGAGCCTATAAAAATGGAGGTTATTTTCATTGGAAAAATACACCGAGAACTAGCAAATTCTCTCTTACTTCTCTCCCTCCGAACCTTTTATTTATTTATTTTTTTTAGTTTGTAGGGGTTCAACGATTAGTTGGTTTATTGTAGAGGTGCATTTGGTGTTCTTCTCAACGTTTTTGTATCTTGCAAAACTTATTATTGTTAATCAAATTCAACACCCATTGAAAGACAATATAGGCTTTAGAGGAAACCGTCGAATCGTTCCTTAATATTTTCCTTTTTAATTTTTGTATTTAAGTTTAAGCTTTTTATTTTATTATTCTTCTCACACTCTATCTACAGTTTCCACATTATCAATATTATTTATTGTAATATATCTAACAAAAATAAAGCCTAATTTAGGCCATAAACGAAGTTTCGTTCTCTGCAGTTCAATCTCTATATCTTTGTAGAGCTATGAATATATGAAATTACTAACTGTAATATGGACATTATAGCAACATAGTCAATTTTAAATATGATTTTTAAAATTATGTTAATCGCTCGGAGAAGTGTCACATACAACTTTTGTAAGAGTGTGCGTAACACTTGAAAAAGAAAATACGAGATAACAATTAAAATAATATAAATAATAAAATGAACACGAGAAGTGGTAACCCAGTTCGGAGCAACGTCTCTTACATTTGGAGGGCTCTCAGCCTAGTGGAAAAGAATTCACTAATAATAGTCAAAAGTACAACAATGCCCTTACATGAATCTCGACATCAATGCCACTTTGGCTAATACTATATGTTAAAACTAAATAAAGGACTCCCCTTGACTTTGAGACCCCTCTCAATTCCACTCTTCAAACACTCACCTGATGTTTGGCCACTACAATGAACAAATCGTGAGAACTTCAATAACACAATCACAAAACCGATACTTCTCTAATCTTGTAGTATAACAATAAGTGTTTAGAGAATTACAACCATATAGATGTATACAATGACATTTTTTCTTGCTGCTAATGGTGAGCTAGTCGGCATATAAAAAACTCTTTCAAGGTAGAAGTATTCCTAGGGTTTCCTTACCCTCTAATAAAAACTTCCCAAAATAGACAATTATCGTAGACGAATTTTGCAACATTATGACGAAATCTGTGAAAAAGTTTTTCTTGCAAACTTCCCAAAATAGACAAATGTCGCAGACGACTGTTACACCATTATGCGAGACATTATGACGAAATCTTTCAAAAATAGAAAACTTCTCAAATAACATAAGGTCCATAATTAATACATTTATCATGATATGTATGATTTGTTTGTTGACCAAAAAATAAGCCAACAAAATAAATTACAATGAATATCATTGTAATAACAATTTTAAATATCGAGTCAAAGTTTGGCAAATATTGTAATATGATTATTCACTGAAATTAATGAATATTAAAGTATAAATATACACTTTATTAAATGCAAAATTAATGTAGATGTATAAATTAACAAAATAATAAAATGACAAAATATTATTCTCATATAGATTACAAACCTTTTGATTAATTTAAAATACATATTGAGGTCATTTTTCGATCAGACCAGCCAATATTATATTGTAGCAAATATATTGATGTTGTCTTTCTGCTACAAATTTATAAGCACTGGAACAAAACATATACATTAACACAAAAATAAACAATATTACATAAATTTTGTTTTACACAAAAGTATAAATTGAGTCTTCCAAAAACACGGTCATCGAATATACAACGCAAGATGACAACGGTTGGTCGCCACCAGTGAATATAGAGATAACGTCAATCTCAATGGGACGTTGTTTTTCGTCGATCGGAGAAAAATAAAGGACGTCCGTTGTCTCTCTTTGATATGAAGCGTAGGAGAAACAACACACCGACGAATTTAGGTAAGACATCTTTCGTCGCGTGACTTTGATCGGTAAGCATGAGCTATTACTTTGAGCAACAACGAGAAAGGAAGGTCTCAAAGATTTGGGGCAAGCAAGCCATGTTGAACATAAAACAGAGAAAAGAGACAATAAGAATCAATGTAAGCATGCTATTTTTATCGGACGAAATGAGAAGGGTGGTCATCGATTTGTTGGCGCAAAAAACTATACAAAAAATTATTTACATGTTGTTACTTCGTTCGCTATTCTCAATACCATGAGTTTGGCCCAAAATCATTTACAAATGAATCGATTGTAAGAACTGATTACACATACTAAAGCCGTTCTAACTATATAAACACGTAAAAGCTGAAGCGGAAACGCTCGGTTTACCTCCGGCCATTGTTATGCTTTTCCGGAGACCTTCGACTCCGATTCCCGCGACTTTCAAACTCCGACTCTGGAGAGTTTTTTTGAAGGATCTTCTAAACTCTCTCTTTCTAATTTTTAGATGGTGTTAGTTTCTAAAAGTGTTTGTGAGTTTAGAGACCCCAAAACCGTTTTGTATATAGACTCCAAACCATCAATGGAAATATTTCCCTCATAATTGGAGATAACGATTTGATTTCCGACATTAATATGAGCATGATCAATGGGTTAATTATGCAATAGATGGATCATAATGAGAAGATATTATACCATATTATTTCCTTAAGTGTACAATGAAATATTCTATTATTTATATCTTACATTCTCCCACTTGATCCATATAACACGAACGCTTACCTTAAAAGAAACAAAATACATGAATCATGGCGATATGTTCTCTATGAGCGGGTATTATCTTCCATGCTATTCCCGTCGTGCCATTGGCCCACTTGCGCTTGGTGCCTGATATGTACAAAGCATAAGCCAAGTGCCCATTGATTGTATCGGGTTCAAGGCACGCGCCCATGAGGCGAACCACAAGTTCAGCCAGACCTCGCGAGAAACTAATAAAGTGTTCACAAAATCCTTTCCTATTATAGATGCGTATTGACGAATACGTATAAAAAAATAACGGCAAAAGCAAAGAAACAATTATTTCGTCGGCACATGAGAGGCCCTGTCTGGCGACTGAGAAGTCTCCATTGGGACGACACCCTTGTTTGAATCGATCTAGGATTTAACAATTAATTATCATATCATATGTGACGGAATATAAAAAATTGTTTTTAAGATGTGTAAAACAATTTTACTACCTAGATAAAGTGCATGAACATGTTATTTTTTAAAACACATAATAAACATGAAGAGACCTTATTATCTTTTCTTGTCACTTGATCTTCGAGAGCCTTCTTAGATGAAGATCCTTCTCCTTTCCTCGCCCCTTCTCGTCTTTAGATCCTCGAGCAACCACAAGTGTTTCTATCACAAGAGTCTTTGAGTGTTTATAGAGTTTAGTAAGTGGACACTATTAAACACTATGAATCAAGAATGAGTCTTGAATCAAGAGCTAATATTCTAGATCAAGTAAAGATCTAGGTGCCAAAGTAAAAGAGATATTTAGATAGAGAGAGAGGGGAGAGAGTGGTTGACCAAAATAGAGAGAGCAAGTGCAAAAAACTTATTTTAACATCTCAATATGAGGTTCTATTTATAGAAGAAGAAAATACAAGAAAGGGTAATTACCCTTTCCTATTTGTATTCATGACACGATATTTGATTTTCTATTCTCTTTCTCAATCTGATGGCCAGCCATACTATGTGCATTAGTGAGGAAAATTTGGTTCCTTACTTAGCATATATGATCACTTCTCAAACAAATTCATTTCCTCTTTTAAAAAAATAAATTATCTTCATAATTCAAGTCAAAAGATTTTCTAGATATAATTTCTCTCCTCCCCTTTATGTTGGCCGCAATCTATTTTGAGATTGATGTCCATAAAGGAGATATTAGATATTAAGATACTTTTTTTTATTTTATTTTGCTGAAACATTAATAAAATTAACTATTCATTCTTTATTATTATGTTTGTGTTTATGTATGAATGCTACGCTCTGAAACTGTCATCAATGAAAGGGGTGCTAAGTACAAACTTGACAAATAGACCCTTGTGACTAGTTTAAACATTTGTTCGCAATCTTAAGAGGGATAGGGCAATCGAATCTAAGTAATGATTGTTTGAATGAATCATGATATCTTATCTCATGTTATAGAGAGTTGTGACTTTGTGTTTCATTCTTGATATTTTATAGATGATATTGAACAAGATCAGTGATACTTAGAAGCTCGAGATAAAATCGTTTACTCACTCGAAGCTTCAAGATGACATACGAGGGGTACTTTGGTATTTACCTAAATCTTGAAGTGAATGCATAATTGATATTACACCTAATGACATTTGATTTTTCAATGGGAAATGGCTAAGTTATAGTTGCATCTGACCCGACGGTTGGTGTCATAACGTTGTCATATTGGGTTATGTGGTTCACATATATGGAATTCATGATGAAACAATGCAAATGCATTAGTATCACACTATGCTTGTTATGAGAGTGTGAATGAATAAAACTGTCCATGTATTCATCCAATAAGAACATTCTTTGATTAAAACATGTGACATGTAAAGACATCTCACTCTATAATAATTCAAGGGGTAAAACGGTAATTTTACATTCCTCTGAGTTACTGATACACATGAAGGGTAATATCGTAATGTACTCCGTGGATCGTTTGAAGAATTTTTTTGTCACATCAAACGGAAAATAAATGCATATGAACTTAGAGAATTTTATTATTAGCCCTTTAGTGGAATCGACTAATATTAAGAATTAAAAGTCGGAAAAAGTTTGTGAACTTTTGAGTCTGGACTTTATTCTAAAGCTTGTTCATGTGGGTCCATAAGGTCTCAATGATAGACTCTCGAACGAGATTTATTGAACCAGAACGATTGATCTTCTCATTAAATGTAAATTGTGATTTGCACCAAGAGAATTAGTTTCTAAGTTATCAAATAAATAATTGGTTGATTATTATTACATTTATTTAACGAATCATACTATGTTATTATATTGATAATAATACGAATCAAATAAATAAAAGATGAAAATAAGTATTTTCTCGTTTTGTACTTCCTTCCTTGAGAACTATGAAAATAATTAATGATTTATCATTAAATAAATGAAATGTTCTAAATTAATTAAATGTTATTTTAGAAATAAATCAAATATTATTTTGGGGAAAGTAAAATGTAATACTCGGCCAAATTAATGAATTTAGGACTGAGTAATTATTTTAAACTCAATTAAAAAGAACTTCGGGTTTAAGTTTGACTAACGAGTCAAAATTGGATTTTGACCTAGCTTAAGCCCGCTCTCTCTGTTATGAAAGGGTTTTTTGAAAACCCTAACCCTAACTCTAGAGATAATCACTCGCCAACATTCCCATTCCCCTTGAGTTGTTCTTGGCCGAAAGTTTTGAGAGAGAGAAGTCAAGAAAAAGCTTCTTGATTTCTTGAATCGTTCTTGAGTGTTTCCCCTCTTCGTTGTTTGATTTAAAAGAGTCCACCCTCTCAGTTTCCCTAAAAATTCCGAGAATTATATCATTGACTCAACTTGTAGTGTTTGAGTGATTTTATTCGCAGGGAATCAGTTCAAAACCCAGTAGAATTGAGCTTGACTTATTCTAGTGCAACCTGCAGGACAGGGAGGCCCACCAGCAAAACAACATTCCGGCCGGCCAGTGGGTCCCTTTTGGGCCTTCTCTCCCATGCGTGCCCTGTGATTTTTCCGTGCAATCCAGCACCTCTACCACGTGGGTCCAGGTGTCATCTACCTTTCTGCACATGTGTGGCGGTTCAAATAGGCGTGAAGAATCCGTAGGCTCACAGGCCTACAGGACCTGTCCAACAGATTTATCCCAGCCGGCCATCAGATAATTTGGTGAGCCTCTTCCTGAAGCATTACGGCGAGCCTGATTCACCCATTCCGGCAAGCTTGGGCCTCTTCCATTCTGGCAAGTCAGAATCTCCATTTCAGCGAGGAAAATTGACGAGGCATGAAGTAGTGACCTAGTCACGCACGAAATTGTTTACAACTTCACGTGTAAGTAATTTCTAAATGAGTTGGTCTGCAATTACAAATTTTTTATAGGTTGCTAGTGTGATCAATTATTGACAAAATGTGTAGAATAAAATGTTTATTGACATGTTAGTAATTTTTAATGCATAGGTTATGTCATATGTTAAAATGAGTTTTAGTATATGTTAGATTTATTATATAATTCCGCCATATATGATATATTATATAATAATATTGGTTACTCGTTAATCAATTTCTAACACAAGGTATCAGAACTAAAAATTGCATTAAAAATTAGGTTTTTAATGACTAATATTGAAATTGTTTGACTAGTTTTGTGCTGGCGTTTTTGTATGATTGTTAATTGCATTATAAATGCTTGTGTGCGTGTGTTATGCATCCTCATTTATATGACCCTAGGAATGTTTCCGGTTATCGTCCCAGTTTTATGTTTAAATTTTAAATTTGTGAACCTCAATTTGCGAGGACAATTTAAGTGGTAATTTATTTAATTGTAATCCGAGAGCGAGAAGACAAGAAAAGCAGCACCTTGGGCTTGGCCGAACATTATTGAACGTGTGGGGGCTGACCCGAGACGTCAAATGACGCGTCACAAGGAGTCCTTGGCTGGCCATGCTTTGAAGAATAAATTAGTTTATTTTTCGTAGGTATTTTTCTATGGGTTGTGTTTAGAAATTGGCCATGGTGATGAGTTAAATATATTATGCTTTTTATTTTATTTAATCTTATAGATAATCATTCTTGACATCTATTTGCCAGATCTTATAATCGAGAGCGGCAACTATGGATAGAAGTATACATATGGATTTAAGCATTGCGACATGCGAGAACGTTTCTTCATAATTGATATCTTCCTTTTGGGTGTAATCTTTAGCCACTAGCCGTGCTTTGAACGTCTCAACGATCCCATGTGGACCCTTTTTCTTCTTATAGATCTACTTACACCCTACGAGTTTGACTCATTCAGGTAGGTCTACAAGTTTCTGTTGGGATTGGTGCCCACAAAGGAGATATTAGACATTGAAATACATTTGTATTTAATTTTGCTGAGACATTAATATAAATAAATATTCATTGTTTATTATGTTTGTGTTTATGTATGAACGTTACGCTCTTAAACTGTCATCAACGAAAGGAGTGCTAAGTATAGACTTGACAAGATAGCCCATTGTGACTAGTTTAAACATTTTTTTCGCAATCGTAAGATCGATAGAGCAATCAAATTTAAGTAATGATTGTTTGAATGAATCATGATATCTTATCTCGTTATATAGAGAGTTGTGACTCTGCGTTTCATTCTTGATATCTTATAGAAGACATTGAACAAGACCAGTGATACTTAGAAGCTCGAGATAAAATCGTTTAGTCACTCAAAGCTTCAAGATCACATACGAGGGGTACTTGCGTACTTACCTGAATCCTGAAGTGGTTGCATAATTGATATTACACCTTATGACATTTGATTTTTCAATGGGAAATGACAAAGATATTACAATGACTAAGATTGTTAGAATCGACGTAGGATTTAACAATTAATTACCATATCGTATATGGCGGAATATAAAAAATTGTTTTTAAGACGTGTAAAACAATTTTACTACCTAGACAAAGTGCATGAACATGTTATTATTTAAAACACATAATAAACATGAAGAGACCTTAGTACCTTTTCTTGTCACTTGATCTTCGAGAGTCTTCTTGGATGAAGATCCTTTGCCTTGCCTCGCTCCTTCTCGTCTTTAGATCCTCGAGCAACCACAAGTGTTTCTATCACAAGAGTCTTTGAGTGTTTATAAAGTTTAGTAAGTGGACACTATTAAACACTATGAATCAAGAATGAGTCTTGAATCAAGAGCTAATATTCTAGATCAAGTAAAGATCTAGGTGCCAAAGTAAAAGAGATATTTAGATAGAGAGAGAGGGGAGAGAGTGGTTGACCAAAATAGAGAGAGCAAGTGCAAAAAACTTATTTTAACATCTCAATATGAGGTTCTATTTATAGAAGAAGAAAATACAAGAAAGGGTAATTACCCTTTCCTATTTGTATTCATGACACGATATTTGATTTTCTATTCTCTTTCTCAATCTGATGGCCAGCCATACTATGTGCATTAGTGAGGAAAATTTGGTTCCTTACTTAACATATTTGATCCCTTCTAAAAAAATTCATTTCCTCTTTTCCTTTTCAGAAATTATCTTCATAATTTAAGTCAAAGGAATTTCTAGATATAATTTCTCTCCTCCCCTTTATGTTGGCCGCACTCTATGTAGGGATTGGTGCCTGAAAAGGAGATATTAAACATTAAGTTACTTTGTATTTTATTTCGTTGAAACATTAATAAAATTAGATAATCATTCTTTATAATTATGTTTTTGTTTATATATGAATGCTACGCTCCGAAACTGTCATCAACGAAATGTGTGCTAAGTACAGACTTGAAAGATAGTTGTTGGCATTTATGCCCATAAAGGAGATTTTTGATATTAAATACTTTTTGTATTTGTTTTAATTTAAAATTAAATAAAGATTATATTTTCATTCTTATTTAAGATTGAGTTTATGAATTAATGTCTACGCTCTGAAACTGTCATCAACGAAAGAAGTGCTAAGTATAGGCCTGACAAGATACCTTCTTATGACTAATTTAAAATAATAGTTCGCAATCTAAAGATCGATTGGGCAATCGATTCTTAGTTATGATTGTTAGAATGAATTAAACGATATCTTATCTTGTAACTCTGTGATTCATTCTTGATATCTTAATGAAGATATTGAACAAGACCTGTGAAGTTTTGAAGTTCGAGATAAAACCGTTTAATTACTCGAAACCTCAAACTCACATACGAGGGGTATTTTAGTAATTACCTAAATCCTTAAGTGAGTACATATCTTCTTGTAACACTTTATGAAATTTGATTTATCAATGGGCAATGACTAATTGAAGTTTCATTGACCCGACGGTTGGTGACATAATACTGTTTCGTTGAAATATGTGATTCATAATTATGGAATTTGTGTTGAAACAATGCTAAGGCATTAGTATCACACCATGCTTTGTTATGAGAGTGTGAGCGAATAAACCAGGCCTGGTATTCATCGAATAAAGAATTCTTTGAAATAAAACATGTGACATGTTGAGACATTTCACTTTATGTTTTTCTCGTTCACAAATAACAGAGGACTTGGTGAAATAATAACTCAGGTGTAAAACGGTAATTTTACATTCCTCTGAGTTAATGATACACACAAAGGGTAATATCGTAAAATACACCGTGGACAGTGTGAAGAATAGTTTTGTCACATCAAACGGAAATATAAACGCATATGAACTTAGAGATGTTCAATATTGGTCCTTTAGTGGAATCGACTAATATTAAGAATTGAAAGTCGGAAAAAGTTTGTGAACTTTTGAGTCCGTACTTTATTCTAAAGCTTCGTTCATGTGGGTCCATAAGGTCTCAATGATAGACTCTCGGACGAGATTTTGGTGAACAATAAATGATTGATTTTCTCATTCAACGGAAATTGTGATTTACGCTAAGAAATTATTTTCTGAGTAATTAAATAAATAATTTGTTATTTATTATTATATTTATTTAACGAATTATATTATGTTATTATATTGATAATAATATAATTTGATGATTCAAATAAATAAAAGATGAAAATAAATATTTTCTCGTTTCGTACTACATTGATTAGTATGAAAATAATTAATGACTTGTCATTAAATAAATGAGATGTTCTAAATTAATTAAATATAATTTTAGAAGTAAAACAAATAAATTTGGGAGATAATTAAGACACTATGGCCGGCCAATAATAAGGGTGTTATGGGCTGGAAAAATTATTTAAACTCATTAAAAGAAGTTTTGGACTTAAGTTTGACTAATGGGTCTTAATTGGCTTTTGACCTAACTTAACCTCATTCTCTCTTATATAAAAGGAGGCTCTCTCTTTGGTAACCCTAGCCTAATTTCGACCAACACTCAGCCAAACTTCCCCCTTGTGCTTGAGAGGTTTTGGCCGAATTTTAAAGAGAAAGAGAGAGAGGAAATTAGTTTCCCTGCAACCCTTCCTTTTCTTTGAGTTTTATTCCTTCTGCCTATTGTTCCCACGAAAGAGCCCACCCTCTTTGTCTCCTAAAAATCCCTTGAGTATTATCATTGACTCAACTTGTGGTTGTTTGAGTGATTTTTCCTCCCACAGGGCCGGCCACTTTTAGAACCACGGAGGCACGACGCTTTTGAGGATTTGACAGACGCACGCGGTGTAGAGGATTGGCCGACCTTTTGGACACATCCCGAGACTCAATTTCGCAGATCCGAATCGAACGTAAGTTTTCTATAAACGAGTTGGATCTGAATGATATAATCTTGTAGGATTGTTAGAAATTTTAGATCGCTCGTTTTTGCATGTTTGAATGAATTTTTTGATAAGTATATAAATTTGTTGACATGCTAGATTAGATTTAATGACATGGTTAGTGAATATGTTTTAAAAAAGTTTTTAATATGTTAAATTGAATTATGAATTTACGCCATATATAGATATGTTTCATAATTAATTAGATTAATTGTTAACTAAATTCCAACAAATGGTATCAAAGCCATAATTGTCATTAAAATCGATTTTATGTGTTGGCGTTTTTGTATGAATTGCATTTGTGAATGAATTTGTATTTTGTGAATTGATCCTTATTCTAAATGGCCCTAGGATTGTTTACGCGTTACGTCCCAGTTTTTATTTTTATTTTATTTAAATTTTTAATTTGTTGTAAATTTAAATTTTATAATTTGTAATCCGGGAGAACAAGAAGAAAGGAGGCTACCACCGGGAATGGCCGCACGTTATGGAACGCGTGGGAGTTATCCCGGACCATTCCGAATGGCCCCAGGACCTGTGTGTGAGACACATGAGGGCTGTTTGGATCGGCCAAAACCCTAGCGTGGCCGTGTGTCTTCGGACGCGCGCGAGCTAGCTAGGGTTAGGCCCGACAACGGAGATTCGGAAATTGTTTCCGAATAAAATTCAAAATCTTGAATAATTAAGTTGCTTATATTATTTTTAAAATAATAAAAGTGAATTTTTAGTTATTTGAGTGGGAAATATTGATCTCAAAAGTTTTAAAACTCGGTTTTTCCGACGGCTCGACGCAAGACAAGAAATTAAATAGTTTATTTAATTTTATTTTGTAAAGGGTTGTAATTTTAGAAATGGGCCATTAGATAAGTTAAATATTATGCTTTCATTTATTTAATCTTATCTCATATTCACTCACATGTCATATAGGATAGAACGCCGACACTATATTAAATTGTTCATGCATCATTGTAGTTTAATTTATATAACTAGTTATCAAATTGAACTTCATCCACAAAAATATGATTTTTGCAAAAACTAAATGGGAGGGTTATTTGTCGTTGAATTAACCCTAGGTCCCCAACATGAATTTAATTAACTTGTGTGAATGAACTCAGAGTCATCCTCGTGGACCTCCCTTTAATGGGAGTACTTCGGAAGCACATAGTTAATTAAATTGTTACGAACTAAGCTCTAAAGAGGAATGATGAAGCGGGTCTCCCCTAGGAGAACCGTTTACAAAGTGACTTGGATAAGGGCCTACATGTTGGTTACACGCTTAGACTCATTGTTTAAAGTAACCCTCCATAGAGGCTATGCGTTAAAAATAAGTGACCAAAGTCCATGGTAATTAGCGAGAATTAGAAGTTGTGACTTCTTGTATGGTTCAAACTAAATAGTGATGTGTCACGACTATGAAAGGCGATCAATTGCGGTTTCCCCTAGGAAAAGTAATTAATAATTTTTGTTCATAATATCATAAATTATTTATCGCTTTCCTCACCTATTTAGGATTGTACATGCATCATAATTCGAAACTGTAGCATATGCTAAATTTATTCACTTTATTTAATTTCAGCAATATATCATGAATCCACTTGCATCTATATTGAGTTATAACAAACTTGAGGGTGAGAATTACGTTGATTGGAAACGTAACCTCGACATCGTACTGACGGTGGAAAAGCACAAGTATGTTCTCACTACCCCGTGTCCTCCAGCTCCGAGTGCTGACTCAAGCCAGGAGGACAAGAACGCCTATGACTCGTGGGTTAGGTCCGATGAGATTGCCAAGTGTTATATCTTGGGTTCCATGAGCAATGTGTTGCAACAATCTCACAAGGACATTGCCACGACATATGACATGCTCTATAATCTTCATGACATGTTTGGATGTCATGGGCGTCAGGCGAGGCAGCAGGCAATCCACAATTTCATGAATTGCCGGATGAAGCCGGGAACGTCAGTCAGGAACCACATGCTAGTGATCATAGGTAACCTCAACGACATGGAGATTCTCGGATCGGAGATCGATGGAATCACCAAGGTCGACATGATCTTGGAGACTCTGTTCGATTCTTTCGATAGCTTCCGTCTCAACTACTCCATGAACAAGCTCGATTATTCTGTAACCAAACTCATGAAGGAGTCGCAGACTGCCGAGGGACTTCTCCCTAAGACCAAGAAGAAGACTGGTGAAGTCAATGTTGCTGAACATAGGGCTTCCACTTCTGGTTCGAAGAGAGTGATGAAGGGTCCCAAAAACGCCAACAGAACGGGATCCAAGACGTGTTACAAGAAGGCTGCGGATGTCAAGGGCAAGAGCATCGCAAAGGTGGACAAGTCTAAACACAAGTGCCACCATTGCAGAGAAGTCGGCCATTGGCGAAGGAACTGACCTGCCTACCTCAAGACTGTCAAGGGGAAACGTATGGTATTCGTCAACCAAGCATGTGACACGATATATAAAGAATCACCCTGGATTTTAGACTGCGGGGCTTCTGATCATATTGTGTTTCATCTAAATGGTTTCAGGCAAACCAGACTCTTAGGTGAGGAAGAGTTCACGTTCAACTAGGGGAATGGAACGAAGGTCAGAGCCATATCTGTCGGGACCATGCAGCTGAATTTTGGGAATAAGGCTTTATTATTGAATAACGTTTATTATGTTCCAGATTTTTGCAAGAACTTAATTTCTTTTGGTCGTTTAGAAGAACAACATTTTGAATTTAAAGTCAATAATGGTATTGAAATTTTTCTTAATGATTGTTTTATTACTAAAGCTCATCGTGTAGATTCTATTTATTATCTATATCCAAATGAGCCGACAATCTTGGATATGGAGGTGAATAGTGATTCACTTAGGAAGCAAGACGTTTCATAATGATGAAACAGATGACACATATCTATGGCACTTACGGCTTGGACATATTGGCCTAGATAGGATTAAGAGGTTAACAAAGGATGGTCCTTTGAAATCTCTAAACGTAGGATCTATGCCCATGTGTGAATCCTGTCTTGAAGGCAAGATGACCAAGAGACCTTTCTCTTCGAAAGGCCTAAGAGCCACACAAGTATTGAAACTCATACATAGTGATGTATGCGGTCCAATCAATATTCAGGCAAGAGGAGGTTACGAATACTTTGTAACCTTCACTGATGACTACTCACGTTTTGGTCATGTTTTCTGAATGCGACACAAATCTGATACTTTTGAAATGTTCAAACAATATCGGGCTTTGGTTGAGAAGCAAAGAGAAAAACAAATCAAAACCCTTCGATCAGATCGAGGCGGAGAGTACTTGTCTGATGAGTTCGAGGATCTTCTTAAAGAAGAAGACATCCATTCTCATCTTACAGCATCTGGCACTCCACAACAAAACGGTGTGTCAGAGAGAAGAAACCGAACTCTATTAGATATGGTGAGATCGATGATGAGTTACTCATCTTTTCCTAATTCGTTCTAGGGATATGCCTTAGAAACGGCATTCTGAACCAGGTTCTGTCAAAAACGGTTCCCGACACTCCCTATGAGAGATGGTGTGGTAAAAAATCTGTTCTAAACCACATCAAGATCTGGGATTGTCCAGCACACGTGTTGAGACAAAAGACTAGCAAGTTGGCTAGTCGTTCAGAATTATGCATTTTCATAGGATATCCCAAAGAAACAAAAGGGTACACATTCTATAGTCCTACTGACAAGAAAACGTTCATTAGCACGAACGCTAGGTTTCTTGAAGAGGATTACATGAAAAACACTGTACCGAGAAGCAAACTTGTGCTGAAGGAAATGTTGGGTGAAGTAGCTGGTACTTCACAAGATAGGACGAGTCCTACCCCAACAGTGGAAGAACCACACTCGGAACCTGAGCCTCCAACGATTCGTCGCAGTAACAGGATTGTACGACAACCTGAGCGACTGATGTACATCGGGGAGGCCTTTGCTGCAATCGCATACAAGGAGGAAGATGATCCAGTATCATTTTCCCAAGCAATGTAGAGTTCCGAAGCAAACTTATGGTAAGAAGCCATGAACGTTGAAATACATTCGATGTATGTCAACGAGGTCTGGAAACTTGTAGATTTACCTGAAGGCATCAAGCTTTATGTGGATGACATATTACTCATTGGGAATGATGTAGGAAAGTTATCAGAGGTTAAGATCTGGCTGTCAAAGAAGTTTGAGATGAAGGATCTTGGAGAAGCTACTTACATTTTGGGGATTCAGATCTTTAGAGATCGAAAGAACCGAAAGTTAGCGCTTTCTCAAGCATCTTATATTGATAAGATCATGGATCGCTTCAGCATGAAGAACTCTAAGAAAGGACAGCTACCTTTCAGACATGGAGTGCATCGTGAGCATTCTCCCAGGACTCCTCAAGAGATAGAGGACATGGGACATATTCCCTACGCCTCAGCCGTGGGAAGTCTCATGTATGCAATGCTTTGCACTAGGCCAGATATTTGTTACGTAGTGGGCGTGGTGAGTAGATTCCAATCGAATCCTGGACTCGAGCACTGGGCTGCGGTCAAGCATATTCTCAAGTAACATACTCAGGTGATGACCTGAATATGACGGGGTACACCGATTCCGACTTTCAAGCGGATAGGGATTCCAGGAAATCCACATCAAGGTCTGTGTTCACCCTGAATGGTGGATCCGTGGTCTGGAGGAGTATAAAGCAATCTTGCGTTGCTGACTCGACCATGGAAGCCGAGTATGTGGCAGCTTGCGAAGCTGCGAAGGAGGCTGTGTGGCTGAGGAAATTCTTGATGTACTTGGAAGTAGTTCCAAGTGCAAACGAACCCATTACACTTTATTGTGATAACAGTGGGGCCATTGCTAACTGTAAGGAACCAAGAAGTCACAAGCGCTCAAAACACATCGAGCGGAAATATCACCTAGTACGAGATATAGTTCACAGAGGGGACGCGACGGTTATGAAGATCTAAACGTTGGACAACCTTGCTGATCCCTTCACGAAGCCTTTAACAAGTAAGGTCTTTGATGAACACCTAGAAGGATTAGGATTGAAAGATCATTCGCATCTCCTTTGAGTCAAGTGGGAGTTTGTTGGCATTTATGCCCACAAAGGAGATTTTTGATATTAAATACTTTTGTATTTGTTTTGCTTAGAAATTAAATAAAGATTGAATTTTCATTCTTATTTATGATTGAGTTTATGCATTAATGTCTACGCTCTGAAACTGTCATCAACGAAAGAAGTGCTAAGTATAGACTTGACAAGATACCTTCTTATGACTAATTTAAAATAATAGTTTGCAATCTAAAGATCGATTGGGCAATCGATTCTTAGTTATGATTGTTAGAATGAATTAAACGATATCTTATCTTGTAACTCTGTGATTCATTCTTGATATCTCAATGAAGATATTGAACAAGACCTGTGAAGTTTTGAAGTTCGAGATAAAACCGTTTAATTACTCGAAACCTCAAACTCACATAAGAGGGGTATTTTAGTAATTACCTAAATCCTTAAGTGAGTACATATCTTCTTGTAACACTTTATGACATTTGATTTGTCAATGGGCAATGACTAATTGAAGTTTCATTGACCCGACGGTTGGTGTCATAATATTGTTTCGTTGAAATATGTGATTCACAGATATGGAATTTGTGTTGAAACAATGCTAAGGCATTAGTATCACACCATGCTTTGTTATGAGAGTGTGAGCGAATAAACCAGGCCTGGTATTCATCGAATAAAGAATTCTTTGAAATAAAACATGTGACATGTTGAGACATTTCACTTTATGTTTTTCTCGTTCACAAATAACAGAGGAGTTGGTGAAATAATAACTCAAGGGTAAAATGGTAATTTTACATTCCTTTGAGTTAATGATACACACAAAGGGTAATATCCTAAAATACACCGTGAACAGTGTGAATAATAGTTTTGTCACATCAAACGGAAATATAAACGCATATGAACTTAGAGATGTTCAATATTGGTCCTTTAGTGGAATCGACTAATATTAAGAATTAAAAGTCGGAAAAAGTTTTATGAACTTTTGAGTCCGTACTTTATTCTAAAGCTTTGTTCATGTGGGTCCATAAGGTCTCAATGATAGACTCTCAGACAAGATTTTGGTGAACAATAAATGATTGATTTTCTCATTCAACGTGAATTGTGATTTACGCTAAGAAATTATTTTTTGAGTAATTAAATAAATAATTGGTTATTTATTATTATATTTATTTAACGAATCATATTATGTTATTATATTGATAATAATATAATTTGATGATTCAAATAAATAAAAGATGAAAATAAATATTTTCTCGTTTCGTACTACATTGATTAGTATGAAAATAATTAATGACTTGTCATTAAATAAATGAGATGTTCTAAATTAATGAAATATTATTTTAGAAATAAATCAAATAAATTTGGGAGATAATTTAGACAATATGGCCGGCCATAATAAGGGTTTTATGGGCTGGAAAAATTGTTTAAACTCATTAAAAGATGTTTTGGGCTTAAGTTTGACTAATGGGTCTTAATTGGATTTTGACCTAACTTAAGCTCATTCTTTCTGATATAAAAGGAGGCTCTCTCTTCGGTAACCCTAGGCTAATTTCGACCAACACTCAGCCAAACCTCTTCCCCCTTGTACTTGAGAGGTTTTGGCCGAATTTTAGAGAGAAAGAGAGTGAGGAAATTAGTTTCCCTGTAGCCCTTCCTTTTCTTTGAGTTTTATTCCTTCTCCCTCTTGTTTCCACGAAAGAGCCCATCCTCTTTGTCTCCTAAAAATCCCTTGATATTATCATTGACTCAACTTGTGGTTGTTTGAGTGATTTTTCCTCCCACATGGCCGGCCACTTTTGGAGCAACAGAGGCACGACGCTTTTGAGGATTTCCTAGACGCACATGGTGTAGAGGATCGACCGACCTTTTGAAAGCATCCCGAGACTCAATTTCGCAGATCCGAATCGAACGTAAGTTTTCTATAAATGAGTTAGATCTGAATGATATAATCTTGTAGGATTGTTAAAAATTTTAGATCGCTCGTTTTTGCATGTTTGAATTAATTTATTGATAAGTATATATATTTGTTGACATGCTAGATTAGATTTAATGACATGGTTAATGAATATGTTTTAAAAACGTTTTTAATATGTTAAATTGAATTATGAATTTCCGCCATATATAGATATGTTTCATAATTAATTAGGTTAATTGTTAACTAAATTCCAACAATAGCCCCTTTGCGACTAGTTTAAATATTTGCTCCCAATCTTAAGATCGAATGAGCAATCGAATCTAAGTAATGATTGTTTGAATGAATCATGATATCTTATCTCGTGATATAGAGAGTTGCGACTATGCGTTTCATTCTTGATATCTTATAGATGATATTGAACAAGACCAGTGATACTTAGAAGCTCGAGATAAAACCAGTTAATCACTCGAAGCTTCAAGATAACATACAAGGGGTACTTGGGTACTTACCTGAATCCTGAAGTGGATGCATAATTGATATTACACCTTATGACATTTGATTTGTGAATGAGTAATGACTAAGTTATAGTTGCATCTGACCCGAAGGTTGGTGTCATAACGTTGTCATATTGGGTTATGTGATTCACAGATATGGAATTCATGTTGAAACAATCCAAATGCATTAGTATCACACTATGCTTTGCGATGAGAGTGTGAACGAATAAACTTGGCCAGATATTCATCGAATAAGAACATTCTTTGATTAAAACATGTGACATGTAAAGACATCTCACTCTATGTTTTTCTCATTCACAAATAACAAAGTAGTTAGTGAAATAATAATTCAGGGGTAAAACGGTAATTTTACATTCCTTTGAGTTAACGATACACATGAAGGGTAATATCGTAAAGTACTGCGTGGATTGTGCGAAGAACTGTTTTATCACATAAAACGGAAAATATACGCATATGAACTTAGAGAGTCTCAGTATTAGTCCTTTAGTGGAATCGACTAATATTTAGAATTTAAAGACGGAAAAGGTTTGTGAACTTTTGAGTCTTATCTTTATTCTAAAGCTTCGTTCATATGGGTCCATAAGTTCTCAATGATAGACACTTAGAAGAGAATAAATGAATAAAAATCTTCGATTTACTCATTTATATCGAGAAAGTTATTTTCTACGTAACTGAATAAATAATTAGTTATTTGTCGTTACATTTATTTAATGAGTTGTATAGTGTTATTATATTGATAATAATGCATTTAGATTAAATAACTAAAAGAAGAAAATAAATGGTTTCTCGTTTCGTACTTGTTTGAGAAGTATGAAATTATTTAATGAAATGTCATTAATAAATGAGAGTTCTTTAATTAATTGAATCTAGAAATAAATCAAAAGATTTTTGGGAATAAAATGATTCAATATGGCCGAGTAAAAGGAGGTGAGTTGGCCGAATATAGTTAAGTGACTGGGTCATGGATTTGACCCAACTTAAGCCCGTTTAACTTGCTTATATAAAGGTTGACGCAAACCCTAGTTATTAAACCTAACTCTAATTAAAATAGTCAGCAAAAAACTCTCCCTCCCCTTGTGTGTTTTGGCCGACTATTTTGAGAGAGAGCAAAGAAATAAAATTGTTTTCTTCCTTCTCTGAGAGTCTCCCTTATTCCCAAGCATTCATAGAAGCGCCCACCCTCTTGTTCTCAATATAATTCTTTGTGTATTATTGTTGACTCTTTGTTATGGTGTTTGGTGATTTAATTCTGCAAAGTTTTGAATTTTAGAATTAATATAGATGTCCCGAAGCTCCTGGCCAATCTTGTCCGGCGAGATCCCTGCGCGTGTCTTGTCCAGCGAAATTCCCAGCCAGACGTCCAATCCGGCAACCTTCACCTAGCGCTTGCCCAGTCCGGCTATACGCTCCAGTCCGACGAGGATTCCCCAGCGCGTGCCCAGTTTGGCCAGCGTGCTTCCTATCCGGCGAGGGTGTTGAGCGACTCCCAGTCCGGCGAGCAAGTCCAAGCGCCAGATTCCAGTTTGGAAAGACTCCAACGTGCGTCCCAGTCCGGCGAAGGCCCTATTCGGCGACCCTAACCTCCCTGTCCGGCCAGCGTGCGCCTAAGGCAATCCGGCGAGCCTTCTTCATCGTTTTGACTCGGTGTGGCATTCTGAAGATAGCGAGTAATGTGGGGATTGTTTACAATATCAATTGTAAGTAATTCTCAACGATTTTTGGATGCCTATAAATATATAAATTGTTTATATAGGTTGATAGTATGTTCAATTGTTGGTTAATATGTTTTAATAAATTAGTTTATTAACATGTCAATAAATTTTAATGTCTAGGTTGTTGAAATATATCAGAAATTATTTTTTAATATATTAGATCTAATTATATAATTCCGCCATATGTTTGATATGTTATATACTTAATGTTTAATCGTTAAATAAATTCCAACAAATGGTATCAGAGCTAAATAAAGGCATTAAAATATAGGTTTAATGACTAGTTTTAATTTGTTTGACTAGTTGGTATTGGCGTTTTTATATGATTGTTTATTGCATTATGAATGTTATAAATTGTGGGAATGTGTTTATGGATGGATCCTCATTTAATATGGCCCTAGGATTTTGTTTCCGGTTATCGTCTCGTTTTTTATTTTTATTTATTTAAATCGTGAGCCTCAATTTGCGAGGACATTTAAATTGTAATTTAAATTTATTGTAATTCCACGACGAGAAGACAAGGGAGGCAGCACCTTAGCCTTGGCCGCATGTTGGAGGACATGTGGGGGCTAACCCTAGACATCCGATGACGCGTCACAAGATCCCTTGGCCGGATTCCTCTTGAAGATTAAAATAGTTTAATTTTCATTTTATTTTCATTTTGGGTTGTATTTAGAAATGAGCCATTTAATGAGTTAAATACTTTATGCTTTAAATTATTTAGTCTTATTGCATATCACCTCACATGTCATATAGGATAGAACGCCAACATCATTTTAAAATGAATTGTTCATATAGTTTATAGTTAATAAAGAGTTATAACAATTGTAAACTGTTTTAAAAGAATATGATTCTTTGCAAAAACTAAGTGGGAGAGTTGTTTATCGTTGAAGCAACCCAAGGTCCCCGACACGAGTATAATTAACTAAATATATGATGAACTAACAGCCACACATAGTGGCCTTCCCTTCAATAGGAGTACTGCGGAAGTATTTAACTGATCATACTTTTAAGAACTAAGTCTTAAAAAGGAACGATGAAGCGGGGTCTCCATATAGGTGAACCATCTTCAAAGTAACTTGAATAAAGACCCACGTGTCGGTTGCAGACTTAGACTCATGTTTTAAAGTAATCCTCACATAGAGGCCCTGCATTAAAAATAAGTGACCAAAGGTTTATGGTAATTAGTAAGAAGTAGAAGTTGTCACGACTATGAAAGGCGGTTAATTACGGTTTCCCCAAAGGAAAAGTAATTAACTACTGTTGTTCATAATACCCTGAATTATTTAACGCTTTCCTCGCCATCTTAGGATTTTTCATGCATCCATATCATCCATATCATACTAAAGTTATTTATTTTATTTATGTTTTTAACAAAATGTCTTTTAATACACTGTAAACGATTTTAAGTTCAAATTAACTCGAGGGTGAGAATTACGTTGACTGGAAACATAACCTCGACATCTTACTGACAGTGACAAAGCACAAGTATGTTCTCACGACCCCATGTCCCTTTGCTCTGAGTGCTGACTCGAGTAAAGAGGAAAAAGACGCCTATGATGCGTGGATGAGGTCCGATGAAATTGCTAGATGCTACATCTTAGGATCTATGAGAAAAGTATTGTAGGAATCTCATCGTGACATGGCCACAACACAAGACAAGCTATACAATCTCCATGAGATGTTTGAATCTCATCGGCGTCAGGCAAGGCAAGAAGCTATCCGCGGTTTTATGAACTGCAAGATGAAGCCAGGATCTTCAGTTCGGGAACACATGCTGCTGATCATGGGTCACCTGAACGACATGGAGATTCTAGGTTCAGAGATCGACGGAGAGACAAAGATAGACATAATCTTGGAAACTCTGACAAATTCATTCGATAGCTTCCGTCTGAACTACTCCATGAACAATCTCGACTACATAGTGACTGAGCTTATGAAAGAGTTACAGACTGCCGAGTAATTTCTCCCTAAGAACAAGAAGAAGTCGGGATAGGTCAATGTTGCTGAACACAGAGCCTCAACCTCTGGTTCTAAGAGGATGATGAAAAACCCAAAAATGCCAACCGAACGGGTTCCAAGAAGGCTGTGGATGCTAAGGGAAACATGCATCGCAAAGGTGGACAAGTAAGAGCACAAATGTAGCTGTTGCGGAGAGGATGGCCACTGGGGGAGGAACTGTCCTACCTACCTCAAGAGGGTCAAGGGGAAATGTATGATCCTTGTTACTCAAGCTTGTTACACGACAAATAAGGCGTCGCCCTTTAGATTGCGGGGCTTCTGACCATGTCGTGTGTAATTTGAATGGTTTCAGGAAAACCAAGAGCTTAAGTGACAGTGAGTTTGCATTCAACATGAGTGATGGAACAAAGATCGGAGCAAGACCTGTCGTAACCATGCAGCTCAAGTTTGGAATTGAAATTTTATTATTGAATAATGTTTATTATGTTCCTAATTTTTGCAAGAATTTGATTTCTTGGTTGTTTAGAAGAACATGGTTTTGATTTTAAGATCAATAATGGTATTGAGATTTTTATTAATGGTTCTTTTATTACTAAAGCTCATCGTGTAGATTCTATCTATTATCTATATCTAAATGAGCCGACTATCTTGGACACCGAAGTGAATACAGATTCACGTGGGAAGCGTAAAACGTTTTATAGTGATGAAACTGATGACACATATCTATGGAACTTACGTCTTAGAAATATTGGCTTAGATAGGATTAAGAGGTTAACAAATGATGGTCCTTTCAAGTCTCTAATCATGGGAAGTATTCCCACGTGTGAATCTTGTCTCGAGGGCAAGATGACCAAGTGACCTTTCCACTTCGAAGGGTCTAAGAGCCACGTAGGTGTTGGAACTCATACATAGTGATGTGTGTCCTCCAATCAACATCCAGGCAAGAGGAGGTTACGAGTACTTTGTAACCTTCACTGATAACTACTCAATGATTGGTCATGTCTACCTTATGCGACATAAGTCCAATACTTTTGAAATGTTCAAAGAGTATAAGGCTTTAGTTAAGAAACAGACGGAGAAACAGATCAAAACCCTTCGATCAGATCGAGGGGGAGAGTACTTGTCTGGAGAGTTCGAAGAACTTCTTGGAGAAGGCATTCATTCTCAGCTCACAGCACCTGGCACTCCACAAGAAAACGGTGTGTCAAAGAGAAGGAATGGAACTCTTCTAGATATGGTGAGATTGATGATGAGTTACTCATCACTACCTAACTCGTTCTGGGGATATGCCCTAGAAACAACATTTATATTCTGAACCAGGTTTCGTCTAAGACGGCCCCTGGTACTCCTTCTGAGAGAAGAGTGGTAAGAAATCTGTTTTACACCATCTTCGCATCTGGGGTTGTCCAGCGCATGTGCTGAGACAAAAGACTAGCAAGTTGCCTAGTCGTTCAGAAGTATGTCTTTTCGTGGGATATTCCAAAGAGACTAAAGTGTACATACTCTATAGTGCTGCTGATCAGAAAACGTTAGTTAGCACGAACGCTAGGTTTATGAAAATAAGACTATATGAAGTACTCTGTACCGAGAAGCAAACTTGTGCTAAACAAGCTGTTGAGTGAAGTAGCTGGTACTTCACAAGATAGGACGAGTCCTATTTCAACAATAGAAGAACCACATTCGGAACCAGTGCCTCCTATGTTTCACTCGCAATAACATGATTGTACGACGACCTGATCGATACTTGGGTATCAGAGAGACTTTCACCGCTGTCGCATATCATGAGGAAGATGATCCAATATCATTTTCTGAAGGTATGTGGAGTTCCGAAGCAAACCTGTGGCAAGAAGCCATGAACGTTGAAATGCATTCGATGTATGTCAACGAGATTTGAAAGCTTGTATTTCAACATGAAGGCGTTAAGCCTGTTGGGTGTAAATGGATCTACAAGAAGAAAAGAGGACCAGATGGAAATGTTGAGACATTTAAGGCATGACTTGTGGCGAAAGAGGTTCACACAGAAAGAAGGTATCGACAATGAAGAAACCTTCTCGTCAGTCGCGTTGCTGAAGTCTAACCGTACTCTTTTGTCCATTGCTGCCGCCCTGGATTATGAAATCTGGGAGATGGATGTCAAGACTGCATTTCTAAATGAAAATCTTGACGTGCGCATATATATTGCTCAACTAGACGGGTTCATGGAGAAAGGCCAACATGGTAAGGTTTGTGAGTTGCTGAAGTTTATTTATGGACTAAAGCAAGCGTCTATATCATGGAATATTAGATTCGATGAGAATGTGAAAGGCTACGACTTTGATAAGTCAGTAGAAGAACCATGCGTTTATAAGATGATAAAAAATGGCAAGGTGGCCTTTTAGTCCTATATGTAGATGACATTCTACTAATTGGGAATGATGTAGGAATGTTATTAGAGGTTAAGATTTGCCTGTCAAAGCAGTTTGAGATGAAGGATCTAGGAGAAGTGGCTTACATTCTAAGAATTCAGATCTTCAGAGATCGGAAGAACCGAAAGTTAGCGCTTTCCCAAGCATCTTATATTGATAAGATCATGGATCGCTTCAGCATACAAGACTCCAAGAAAGGGCAGCTCCCTTTCAGACATGGAGTGCATCTATCAAGTGAGCAGTCTCTCAAGACTCGTCAAGAAGTTGAGGACATGAGACATATCCCTTACGCTTCAGTCGTAGGAAGTCTCATGAGGCCATATATTTGTTACGCATTGGGCGTTGTGAGTAGGTATCTATCAAACCCTGGACCCGAGCACTGGGTTGTTGTCAAGCATGTTCTCAAGTATCTCTGGAGAATGAGAAACTATATGCTTCCATACTTAGGTGGTGACCTGAATATGACGGGATATATCGATTCCGATTTTCAAGAGGATAAGGATTTTAGGAAGTCCACATCAGGGTCTGTGTTCACCCTGAATGGTGGATCCGTGGTCTGGAGGAGTATCAAGCAATCATGGATTGCTGACTCGACCATGGAAGCCGAATATGTGCCAGCTTGTGAAGCTGCAAAGTTGGCTGTGTGGTTGAGGAAATTCCTTATGTACATGGAAGTAGTTCTAAGTGCAAACGAGCCTATTACACTTTATTGTGATAATAGTGGAGCAGTCGCTGATTGTAAGAAGCCACGAAGTCAGAAGCGCTCTAAACACATAGATCGGAAGTATCACCTGGTCCGAGACATCGTTCACATAGGGGATGCTGAAGTCATGAAGATCTCAACGTTAGACAACCTTGCTGATCCCTTCACGAAGCCTTTAACGAGTAAAGTCTTCGAGGGACACCTAGAAGGATCGGGACTGAAGGATCATTAAAATATCCTTTGATTCAAGTGGGAGTTTGTTGGGATTAGTGCCCACAAAGAAGATATTAGACATTGAAATACATTTGTATTTAATTTTGCTGAGACATTAATATAAATAAATATTCATTCTTTATTATGTTTGTGTTTATGTATGAATGCTACGCTCTGAAACTGTCAATATATTAATGCTTTGACTAGACTCCTTATAAAGAAGTTTGATCTCTCAAATATTTTGGCAAGGCCTCGAGGGAGGATTACTAGGGATTGAGTCTAAGTGTATAACCAACAACTTAATTCAACAAGATCTACTTTAAAAACAATCCGCCGAGGGGAGGCTTTCTCTCATCGTTTCATTTTTGAACGTAGCTCTACACGCAATGTTAAGGGAAACGCGTCTTTGAGTACTCTCATTAAAAGAGAGGGTCACGAGGGTGACTCTTAGTCTAACAACGTATGCACTTAGCATTAGTGTTGGGGATCGTGGGTTGCAAACAATAAGTACAACCCTCCCACTTAGTTTTTGGAATAGGCACATTATCTCTTATACGTTTGGAAACACGTTTCCATGAGTAAAGAGAGATAGAGTGGATCACTATAAAAAAAGAGGCCTAAAATCGATATATTTTTTTAGGGGAGAACAGTGTTAAAGAAGCCTAAAATCGATATATTTTTTTAGGGGAGAGCAGTGTTAAAGAAGCCTAAAATCGATATATTTTTAATAGGGGAGAGCAGTGTTAATGCACTAAGGCACAAGGAACATACTCGGATCTTTCTATCTATTAATTTATTTTTCCAGAGGAAGGTGTGTTAGATTCATAAATCTCACTTTGCACTTGAAAGTTTTTGAGATTTAAAATCTCCTAAAACTAATTTCTTCATCTTCATGACATCTTCCTTCAAGGAATTTTCATGTTGGTTGAGTGCGTGAACGTTGATAAGCCACAGTTGCATCAAGAAGAGGGGAAGATGCTAGGAGTCGCAAATCCGGATTCAAATTTTTAGACTTGTGGAATGGCGTACACCTCGGACTTAAAAGGTCATAAATGACACATCCGGTATCCGATTGAGCTGAAACCAACTGCATTGGATAAATAACTTTCGTATCTTTCATTTGGTTTAAAACCTCTAATGTTGAAGTTCCGAGCAAAGAGTTATGCCCGTTTACTCAGCCATAATAATGTTTCCAAAAATTGAAAAACAATTAAAAGTACGTCGGATCTAGGCTTATTGATAAAAGAGGTTTATTGAAACATTTTATTTATTTGTTTTGATTTCAATTGTGTGTCATAAACATATTACTAATTTACACAAAATAAAACAAATAAAATACTATAAAACATTTAATAACAAATTTAAACTAGAAGTGCAATAAACTAGTTTAAACTATGTAAACAAATTTTTTAACTTGTTAAAAAATTGATTTTCAATATTCTAAACGTAAAATATTTAAAAACTGTTTTCAATGTGTTTATATAGCATATTTAATAAGTGGAAAATCAACACAAATTTAATTTTAGAGGTCGTACCAAAAAATTAAAATTGTCTAAGATCTAGTCTTAGCAAAATCATTATTCAAGTAAATTTTGAAAACAATTTTTGTATAATGATTTTTAAATAACATGTACATGCTTATATTTTGACCTATGGTCTTATACATATGTTGGAATAGGTTTAGGATTAAGAAAAATTATCATTAACACATTAATGGCGGAATATAAATATTTCTTTATAAATGAAACAATTATACTAACTTAGGCAAAGTGCATGAACATGTATATATTTATAAAACAATATTTAAGATCCTTGAACTCTAACCTTTCTTGTAGCTTGATCTTGGATGGGTCTTGAGAAAGATAGATCATCTCTTACTCGTTATCTTCACACCTGAACGTGCACTCGAGAAACGTAAGGTTTCTATTACATGAGTCTATAGAGTGTTTGAAGGATTTGTGTGTGGGCAGAATTAAACAAAATAACTCAAGAACATGTTTATGAGCTAAAGAGCTAATTTAGCCTAAGTGTAATGAGGAGTTAATTGCCAAAACATAAGAAGTATTTTGAGAGAGAGAGAGAGGGAATTATGGACGGCCACAATAGAGAAACAAGAGCAAGAAAACCTTATTTTCACGTCTCTATGTGAGGCTCTATTTATACGAGAATGAAAATCAAGAAAGGGTAAATGGCCTTTCCTATTATCCATTCATGACACAATATTTGATATTTTCTCTCCCTTCTCTAATAACATGGTCGGCCATCCCTTGCTCAAGTGAAGGAAATTTGTTTCCTCACTTAGCTTATTTATTTCCTTCTCAAGGAAATTCATTTCCTCTTTTCCTTTTGGTTAATTATCTTTATAATTAAAGGCAAAAAATCCTCTCCTCTTTTAAGTTTCTAGGCCGAATTCATCACCTAGGGAAGGGCATCTAGACGCTTCCTTATTTTTTTTAAGACAATTATTAAAATACCCATTGACAAATACTGAAATTAATTTCATAATGCCTTAAACGACTTTTCGGCTTTAGAAAATAATTAATATTTTGATCATATGAAAAATTCAAAATCTTATTTTGACATTCACATCATTTTATGTCCATGTGGACAAAAATACCTTTTAGAGATTTTCCGAGAAAAAGTTTAGTACAACACTTGAACTTATTTTGACTTATCTTCTAGTTTAACAATCCTACTATAATGACATGTAATAGTGAACTTATGGATCCAAATGGAAAAAGCTTGAGCTACTATACTCGGACTAAAAAGTTCACAAACATTTTCCGAGTATCAGATTAATGTCAACTGACTCCACTAAAGAGTTAACACTGAGATTCTCTCGGTTCAAATGAATTTATTTTCTATTCAAATTCAACTTAATTATATTGAGCGGATCCATTGAATATTATTTATGATTACCCTTCATGAATATCATCAACTAGATGAAATTTATAAAATTACGATTTTACCATTTTAGTTGTTAGTTCCTCAACTCCTTTGTTACTTGTGAATAAGTTAGAAACAATGTATTGACGAGGAGCTAACAAGTCACATTTTTTCATTCAAATAAAGTCACTACTTAATTTTGGATACCACGCGATTCATTTATTCACAATCCAAGTAATAAAACATGAGATGATATACATTGCATTTCAGTAATCTTGTACATGAATTCCATATCTACGATAACTTCACAAAGCATATTCATGTCAACTTCACAACCCGATATATCAGCAATAGAGTGCATCTAGTTCACAAACTTGGATCTAGAGTGTAGCGTTTTCAAATGAATATATTGAAGTCATGAAATGACATGTCGCATTTCAGGATTATGGTAACATGATGCAATTCATACATAGTACCCTTGAGACAGAATAGGTTAAATAGTTTGTTCTTACATGGTCTCTAAAGGTGTACTGGTCAATTCAGTATCTTCGGAAGATACACTGAAAGAACTATATAGTTCCTAACTCTCTATGCCTCGTAACTAGACATCATAGATTCTTCCAACAATCATACTAGGATCAATAGTCCGTTGATCTTTAGATTGTGAATATATATTTTAACCAAACCATGAAGAGTTTGTTCACGCAAATCTACATTAGTCTCTTCATATATTGTTAGGTTTGAAAAATCGGTGTCAAAATAAGCTGAAACATATTGCATTGGATAGCTAACATCCTTACCTTTAATTTTGTTCCAGAACCACTAACTTGCATTCTTTGAGAAAAAAAGTTATGACTATTTTACTGAGACATAGTGATTTGTCCAGAAAACTGAAAATAATTAAAAGTACGTTTAATCGAGGTGTTTGAGAAACGAAGTTTATTGAAGATGTTTTAAGGTGAAGATTAGTCTTAGTTGTTATGTTAACATATTAATAACAAAGCATAAGAAGAAAAATCAACAACAATAAAACAATACAACAAAGACTTAAGAGAATATTACTTCTTTATTAAAAATTCAAGTGATTTCAAGAAACGTTTTTGGATATACTAGTCATTAAACTATTTAGAACCGATTCTAATCTAATTAAATAGCCTCCCTAGGTTGTATAGAATCACCAATTTATTTATTTTAAAGTCATACACAATAAAATAAAAATATCAAAGACAAACCTAACATATTCAATATTTAAGCAAATTTCAGAAACATTTCTTTTATTATAGTTTTTAAAAAATGTTCATGTTTAAACTTTGACACATGCTCTAATACCATTTGTTGGAATCGATCTATAATTTAATAATTAATTATGATATCATACATGGTGGAATATAAAAAAATTGTTTTGAAGATGTGAAAAACTATATTACTACCTAGACAAAGTGCATGGACATGTTATTATTTAAAACACATAATAAACATGAAGAGAGCTTAGTACCGTTTCTTGTCGCTTGGTCTTTGAGAGCCTTCTCCGATGAAGATCCTTCTCCTTGCCTCGCTCATTCTTGTCTTTGGATCCTCGAGCAACCACAAAAGTTTCTATCATAAGAGTCTTCGAGTGTTTATAAAGTTTAGTGAGTGGACACTATTAAACATTATGAACAGTGTTATGTCATGAGTTAATAGCGAAAATTCAAGAATGAGTCTTGAATCCTGAGCTAATACTCTAGATCAAGTAAGGATCTAGGTGCCAAAATAAAAGAGATATTTAGAGAGAGAGGAGAGAGTGGCCGGCCAAAATAGAGAGAGTAAGTGCAAAAAACTTATTTTCACATCTCAATGTTAGACTCTATTTATAGGAGAAAAAAAATACAAGAAAGGGTAATTACCCTTTCCTATTGCGTATTCATGACACAATATTTAATTTCCTCTTCTCTTTCTCTATTGGATGGCCAGCCATACTACGTATATTAGTGAGGGAAATTTTTTTCCTCACTTAGCATATTTGTTTCCTTCTAAAAAAAATTCATTTTTTATTTTTCTTTTTGGCCTTCTTCATAATTCAAGACATCGGAATTTCAAGATATAATTTCTCTCCTCTTCTTGATGTTGACCGGACTCTATACACATTGGAGGAGCTTCTAGATGCTTCGAGATGCTACCATTGTAGAATTAATATAAAAGTGAAACCTAATTCAGTCCTCCCCTGAAATCAGTGAACCCTCGCAGTTCAACGAAAAACACACCTTCACGTGTTCTTTGATCATAAGAATAACTCCAGCGTGATTAGTACAATGACGAGTAAACACAAAAGCAAAAAAATGAATCAATCACAATGGGTGACCTCATTCAACACTACTCTTCATCGAGTTTAAAGTGTTCCAACCCGTTGATTTTGCACGTCTAGAAAAGCTATGAACTTAATGAAATCATCAAGAATCACGAAAACAGTAAGGTCCATGCTGGGATTTGTTTGAAGTCAATACGACAACACCAAAGAGGAAGGACCCTTAAACCACACATAAATCAAGAATCATGAAACTGTCCATATATACCTCTCAGAATCGCACACTATTAAAGTTGAGGATCTCGATAAGTTATTTTCACAAATCACATACAAAATTTTTGCCTAATAAAAACAAGCCAATCAAAAGTAATAAAAAACTCCCCCTTTGGCTATTTTTTAGGCAAGAACATAGTTGAATCATTTACATTGATTTGATTTAAAATGACTGTGAATATGTCTCCCCATGATTGCCTCAAAACATAGAACAAAGGAAAGGATAGACCAAAATAGAGGGAGAAAAGTAGCACATATAGCTAACACACAAACTTCCATTAATAGAATAGCAAAGTTTAAGGACGAAGTCACATAGTGGTCTGAAACAAAGTAGAGTCAAGAGAACAACAAACAGACGAAACAATCCAGACCAAAAACACAGAAGACAAGTCTTGAAATTACAATCCAACACAATCACCATAGTCAAGATTGTCCATGTTGGAAGAGAGACTTACAATAACTTCTTTCACAAGTCGCGGATAATAGAGGCTAATACTAGACCTGGTTCTTGTAAAGGGTCAAGGATTGTGGAGTACTTCATTGCATCTTTTGAGAGTTCTCTTGGCAGAAAAATGTTGCGAGCATACACGAATTTCCATTTCGCAATCTGGGCCTCAGTGAAAAATTCAACATTGTCGAGAGGAGCAGGGGAACTTCATAGAGTCATCCTTGTACTTCATAGTCTCCAAGAGAGGAGAGGAAACAACATCAGTACACTCATCCTCATCAGATGGATTAGGCTGATGAGATGGGATCTTTGTGGACTTTTTCTTCTTTTGGGTAAGCCTTGAGACTTTCCTGGTGTTAGGCTTGACAACAACAACCTTCTTCTTCATGGTCTTAAGTTTAACATGCAGTAGTGTATCGAAGCAATGAAGGTGAAATTCAAAAAATTACAATTGAACTTGTTGTTGTGAGAGAAGTTGTGGTATTTGAAACCAACAATCTTGTATCTTGAGAGAACATAAATCATCACAATCAGAAAAAAAACACCAGCGAGTTCGGGCTGAGTAGAAAACAAAACCATCGAGTTTGGGCCGGGTTTAGGCTTGACGCATTGAGCCCAAACATATACGAGTAAATAGCAGATTTGAGCTGAGTAGAAATATCCCCAACGACATCATAGTAATTGCTATGTATCAAGAGCACATAGACCGATAGAAGTTCGTATATTTTCAAAGGTAATTGCATCAATAGCCTTCGTGAAGATATCAATGAGTTGTTGTTGGGACTTATCCCAACACATGACATATAAGAAACTTAAAAATATTTTGTATTCCTTTTTGCTGAAAGTTAAATAAAGTTATATATTCATTATTATTTAAGATTGTGTTTATGCATGTATGACTATGCCCTGAAACTGACATCAACGAAAGAAGTGCTAAGTACAGACTTGATATGATATCTTCTTATGACTAGTTTAGATTATAGTTCGCAATCTCAAGATAACTGGAAAATCGTATCCGAATAACGATTGCTTGAATATATTAACGATATCTTATCTTGTGATCTAGAGAGTTGCAACTTTGTGATTTATTCTAGATTTCTTGATGAAGACAATAAACAAGACTTGTGACAATTTGAAGTTCAACGTAAAACCGTTTAACCACTCGAAACTTCAAAATCACATACGAGGTATTTTGGTAATTACCTAAATCCTGAAGTGTATACATATTTTTTTGTAACACTTTATGACAATTGATTAGTCAATTAGAAATGTCTAAATGAGTTTTCATTGTCCCGACTGTTGGTGTCATAATACCGTTTCGTTGAAATATGTGATTCAAAGATATGGAATTGTTAGGATTATTACCCACTTGAAAATGACGTATAAATTATTACTGAATTTGATAATTTGATTATTATATAAGAATTATATGATTAGTGGGTAAGTAATTACTAATTGAGTTCTAAATAATCAATTAGAATTAATAAGAGACATCTTCCATAGCCTCTGTATTAAACTGAGTCACGTATTGGGCACCTGAGTTCGGGCAATGTGTTAAAACAAGGTCGATGATTGATGTACGCCTGAAAAGCTATATCGAAAGTCATATATGTGGAACACATGAGTGGAGACTGATAACTATGTGGGAGCATTCTACAGTTGTGGTAACTGTACGACCTGAACATGCCTTGGGGTAAACGTGTCATTTAAGGACCGTTACGACGCACTAAACGAGGCCACTATGATGGTCATAGTGAGACTTGATCGAAATCTTGAAGTGGTCATGGACACTGAATCATGTCTTTGAGCTCTTTAACTCATTCACTAAAAGGCTGTTCATGCTAATCACAACTTATGTCTTGGTAGTTTTCCCCTGGAAGTCTTCTCAGAGCATGATTCGAGTGTGAAGTGATTTACAGAGATGAAATCCAGCCTCCCTGAAAGGAGGTCACTGTTCACTCACCTAAGAGTTGATTCCTGAACCAATAGATTGCTAGCACTTTCGAAGTAAGTTAACCTTCGAAAGAATCTTTCGCTACAGAAGCAACAATACTTAGGGCATATATGTATCAAGAGAAGAATAAGAGAATAAATTGACTTCGATTGGCAAGGGTAGAACCTTGAGGATCTTGATCACGAACTGACTATATCAGTGGACAGTCGTCATGATAAGTAAACATAATTCTAGTATTAAAGAAGGGTTCAGTCTTTGATTACACAGTGGGGTATTGATAAAGACTAGACGAATCGATGAAAGAGAGATAGGACTATATCGTCTTTTTAATTTTGGCAAACGGGTATTCACAGAATTAAATAAATGTTTATAGAAAAATGTTTATTTATTGTTGGATCAAGTAAATAAATAATTAGTTAGATTTTTGGGCTTGGGAATTTTGAATTGGGCTTGGCCTAAGGAGTTGGTTGAATATCCCCAAGGTGTTGGCCGAACTTCGTCACCCCTATTCTCCTTTGATTTCTCTCTTAGAAGAGAAAATCATAGATATTGATCTGATGGATGAGAGAGAGTTTAGATTATCTCAACATAAAGGAGAGAAAATCTCTCAGTGGTTATCTCCCTACTAATGCTATGATAGGGATAGAAGTGAAGAGGAAAAATCACAACTTCATTCATTAAAACAATCCGCCTCTCTCTCTCTCTAGGTTGCCGAATTTTCTTTTCTCCTATTCCCCGGAATTGCTAATTCGAATCCTAAATAATAGGAGCGAGATCTTGAAAAAATATTGTTTCGAGATCTAAGTGAGATATCGATTGTGCCCACTCATCTTTCTTATTCGCCTCGGAGATTATGTTTCAGAAGACTACGGTGTCATCATCGAGTACTATATTTATAGGAAGGACAAAACAGAGTCAATTCAGAAGAAAGACAAAGCATTGGATCGGGGCGTTCTGTTGCTTATCCCAAAGCGTAAGTTATTTATAAACTAATTTTATAATATCGGTTCCTGAATTACTTTCATAAATGAATTAAATTAATAAATCTAGATTTGTTAGTAATCATCATTTAAATTGGTTATTGTGAGTGCAATTAATCTTTTTCCGCGTGATTGAATCACCAAAAAGAGCCCAATGCCTCCAAACAAAGAAGGCCTATATTTTTCTTTTAAAAAAATAAAAGTTCTATTTGAATGCATATTGCATACGCAGCAGTAGCACGCTAGCCTCTTTGTTTTGAGGTCTGAGAAAAAAACAAAAAAATGAGTTTTAAATGGAAATAGAATATGTACCGTGCAGACCTGACATAGAGAATATCAATAGTCATATTCATATTCATATTGAAAAAATATTAATAAAAACCACAAAACAAATCAGGTTTCTTGCTAAAAACCACAAAAACCAAAAAAACAAAAGGAACCAGGCATCAAACTTGAAACGCAAATTCACTTTTGTATTACTCAAAGTCTCAAATACAAATAAAGTCATCTTCAACAATAAAAGCTCGAGCAAATTCCATATTTTCGGGTTTTATCTTCTTCCATATCTTGTTTTCTATTAGATTTATTGTTTTTCATGTAGAAAATTTGTTTGTGTGTTATTTTTTCCTAAAAATATTACTATTTAGCGTTAGATATGTCAAATAGAAAATTTCAATCGGGGTATGAAAAACTTCAAAATAAAAGTAAATTAGAAAGTTTTATTAAGTCACATAAAGGAGCTATTTAAAAATTTGTTTTCTACAACAAAAAAGATCAAGCAAATTCAAGTAAAGAATCGAATGAAAAAAATTGATGAAGAGCAAGAGGTATTAGGTGATAGTAGCAATGAACTAATTGTTGAGAATTGACAAGAAATCGACAATAACATAGATGATAGCGAAAATCAAGAAAGCGATAATGATTTGAGTCATATTTACGATCCGGGTAGATGAAAAACATTTGATATAATTTTTCCCAAAGATGAAAATTCAAGACACTTTTCAATTTTTCATTTTGTAAGAATTTTATCAAATGGAGAAAAAAATGATAGGAGGTGGTTGGTTTATTCTAAAGAGTTTGACAAAGTATATTGTTTTTGTTGTAATCTATTTGGTGTTAAATAATGTACGAGTCATCTAGGAAATGAAGGAACTAGAGATTGGAAACATCTTAGTCACAAATTGAAGAGTCATGAGACAAGTAATGAACATTTGATTAATATGAGTGCTTGATTTGATTTTGAATAAAGGTTGTCTAAGAATAAAACAATTGATAGAGAGGTTCAAGCAAAGTTTAATAAAGAGAAAGAGCATTGGAAAAATGTCTTGGTAAGGATCATAGCCATTGTGAAAAGTCTAGCAAAAAAATAATTTAGCATTTCGGGGAAGTAATGAGAAAATATATCAAGATGTATGGAAATTTTTTGAGCTTAATAGAAATGATTAGTGAATTTGACCCAGTCATGAAAAGCATGTTCGTCGTATTCAAAATGCTGAAATTCACAATCATTACTTAGGGCATAATATTTAAAATGAAATGATTCAAGTATTAGCAAAAGAGGTGAAAAATACAATTTTGAAAGTAATAAAAGTTGCTAAATACTACTCTATTATTCTTGATTGTACTATGGATGTAAGTCATCAAGAACAAATGACAATGATTTTAAGGTGTGTTGATATTTCTAAAAATCCAATCACGATTCAAGAATATATTTTAGGATTTCTAAATGTAGATGACACCTCCGGAAAAGGACTTTTTGATGAGATTGTAGAAGAAATTAAATGTTTAGGACTTGATATACAAGATGCAAGAGGTCAAGGATATGATAATGTATCTAACATGAAAGGAAAAAATCAAGGTGTGCAAAAAATATTATTAGATATAAATCCTAGAGCGTTATATACTCCTTGAGGTTGTCATAGTCTTAATCTAGTAATTTGTGATGTTGCAAACTCTTATGTTAGAGCCATATCATTTTTTGGAGTTCTTCAACGAATTTACTTATTATTTTCTTCTTCTCCCAAACGATGGAAATTTTTAAAAGATAATGTACCTAGTCTTACGGTCACATCACTATCACAAACTCGTTGGGAAAGTCGTATTGAAAGTGTTAAGGCAATTAAATTTCAAGCTCCTCAAATTAGAAATGCTTTATTCGAGTTAGAAGAAATAAGTGAACATCCAAAGCTAAATGTCTAGCAATATATGAATTGGAGGATTTTGAATTTTTGCTAGGTATGACTATTAGCTAGGTATGATATTTTGTTTGTTGTCAATTTGGTTAGTAAAAATTTCAAAGTCAAGATATTGTTATCGATGATGCAATAGATCAACTAAAAGGTCTTGTTTCTTTTTTTTGAAAATTATCGTGAACATGAATTTGTATCTGCAAAGATTTCTGCACAACAAATTGCAAATGAGATGAAGATACCTCCGAAATTTCGTGAAAAAAGAGTCATTCGTAGAAAAAAACATTTTGAAAAAAATGATGTTGAAGATCAAATAAAGTCTTGTGAGGAGTTGTTTAGGGTTGAATATTTTATCTTTATCGTTGATCATGTACTATCTTCTCTTAGAATTAGATTTGAACAATTTAAAATATTTGAAAATCTATTTAGTTTTTTGTTCAACTTTAAAAAACTTAAGTTATTGGATGAAGATACTTTGAAAATATGTTGTTTGAATCTTGAATGTATTTTAAGGCATGATGGATGGATTGTATTTATTTTTTGAATTAAAAGTTTTTCGGCAAATATTTCAAAATGATAATAGTAACTCGATGGAAATACTTTATTATATTAAACTCATTGATTCTTTTCCTAATGCTTATGTTGCTTATAGAATAATGTTGACTATTCCTGTTCCTGTTGCTTCCGCAGAAAGAAGTTTCTCCAAGTTGAAATTGATCAAGACTTATTTGAGATCAACCATGTGTCAAGAAAGACTCAGTGGACTCGCAATTTTATCGGTTGAAAAAGAGTTGCTAGACAAACTTGATTATAAAGATTTAATATCTGAATTTGCATCTCAAAAAGCAAGAAAAGTAGATTTTGTGTAACATTTTTTACTTATATTTTGTAATTTGAATTATTTTTAAATGAAATTCAATTATGATTACAAAAAGCCTCTATTTTCTTTCTCGCCCAAGGCCTTCATTTAGGTTGAGCCGCCTCTGATTAGAATGTGAGCGAATAAACCTGGCTTGGTATTCAACGAATAAAGCATTCCTTGAATAAAACATGTGACATGTTATGACATCTCATTTTATGTTTTTCTCATTCACAAATAAAAAAGAAGTTGGTGAAATAATAACGCAGGGGTAAAACGGTAATTTTCCATTCCTCTGAGTTAATGATACAAAAAAAGGTAATATCGTAAAATACACTGTGGATCGTGTGAGGAATAGCTTTATCACATCAAACAAAAATATAAACGCATATGAACTTATAAAGTTTCAATATTGGGTCGTTAGTGGAATATAATAATGGGTTATTGTATAGAATAGCCCTATATAGGTTTCCAAATTTCAATTTGTCCAACGTTGTGTAAAACTTTGGTAAAAGTCCAGTAAATCAATTCGGCCAAATTTTCATTCCCAAAATGCCCAAAAAAATTCTCCCGCCCAAACGAAATTTAATTAAAAAAAATCGAATTTTTTTGGTAAATTAGATCCTTAAAATCCGGAAATCAATTAACCACTTAATTAAAACGTCCAATTTATTAAGAGAGAAAATTAAATCATTTTTTCACAATTTCTTTTTGCATTTTCTCTCCAAAATCGCCGCCGCCGCTCTCTCTGACCACCTTCGAGACCTCGACCTCCTCTTCCACTCCGACGTCCTCCGTCAGTCCAACGTCATCGTTCTCTCACATCACTCCGCCAACGACGATATCGCTTTCTTCCTCCGCGATCTCTTCACGCAACTCGACTCTCTCGTCCGCCTCCTCGCCAAAGACGAAAAAACCGCCGCCATCGTCCAGTAAATTTACTTTGGTAACAAAATTAAAATATGGGTCTCCGAAGGTATGTTCTTCATTTTCTTCAACAAAAACCGCTGAATTTATTTTTATAAATAGGAGTTTTAGATGTTTTTTCTCCGCCATCGCCGCCTCCGGCGACGAGTCTGCTCGCAGAATCGTGTTCGAAGAAGGCGCTCTCGGACCGTTGCTTCGGATAGTTGAATCTGCTCCCGCGACGATCAGAGAGAAAGCACCCACCACTGTGGAAGTCATCACCGTCGATCTGGAGAATGCCTGCCATGGCTGTCTCCATCGAGCATTTACATTGTAAATTCACTTTACGTCGTAAAACTCAACGCAGTTTACGTTGTAAATTCAATTAACAACCGTAAAAACTGGACGATGTAAATGAAGAATTTGAAAAAAAAATATGAAATAAGTAGTTTTGTTAATAAATATCGGTAATATGATATATTTTTCATAAATAAATGGATATGAAACTGTAAAAAAGAATTAAAATCGACCAAAATTGAATGAAAATCTGTAATTAATTTGAAAATAAAGTCAAACCACTAATTTAGGAAATAATACCCACACTTAATAACCGAATTCATTAAAAACGGAAACAATTTTGAAATTTCAAAACGAAAATAAATGTTTAAAATTCAAAATAACCATTAAAACTCAACTCAATTTACGTTATAAAACACAACGCAATTTACGTTGTAAATTCAATTAACAAGCGTAAAAACTGGACGAAATAAATGAAAAATTTTGAAAAAAATTACGAAAGAAGCAGTTCTGTTATTAAAAATCGGTAATATGATATGTTTTCCATAAATAAATGGATATGAAACTGTAAATAAGAATTAAAATCGACCAAAATTAAATGAAAATCAGTAATTAATATGAAAATAAAGTCAAACCACTAATTTAGGAAATAATACCCACACTTAATAACCGAATTCATTAAAAACGGAAACAATTTTGTTGTTTCAAAACGAAAATAAATGTTTAAAATTTGAAATTATATTCAAACTCAACACACTTTATGTTGTAAATTCATTTTACGTTGTAAAACACAACTCAAAAATACGTAAATGGGAAGTTAATTCAGAAGAAATGTCTTTCAAAAATTTCAGAACACGTAAATGGAAAATAAATTAAAGGAAGTTCGAAATTGATTTAGATAATTATAACAAAATCGGTTATCTAAAGTCAATGCACAAATTAAGGAAATAAAATAATTAATTAATAACTGATTACTACAAAAAAAGAATAATTTTGAAATTTAAAAATTACCAGTTAATTCAAAATGTAATTTAAAAAATTAATTTCGGAAAAATAAACAAGGTTAATAATGTAATATCAAGCATGTCCACGTCATCAACAGGGCTATTTACCAAAGTTTTACAAGAAGCTGGACATTTTACAATTACGTTTGAGAAATAGGGCCATTTCGTCGATTATTTGTATAATAATTATTAAGAATGAAAAGTCGGGAAATTTTTTTGAACTTTTGTGTCCGAACTTTATTCTAATGCTTTGTTCATGTGGATCCATAAGGTCTCAATGATAGACTCTCGGACGAGATTTTAGTGACAAGAATACTTGATTTTTTCATTGAATGTAAATTGTGATTTACAGTATGATAATTATTTTCTTCGTAATTTACTAAATAATTAGTTATTTTATAATTACATTTACTTAATGAATTGAATTGTATAATTATATTGATAATAATACATTTTAAGGATTCAAATTAATAAGAGATAAAAATAAATATTTTTTCGATTCAAAATTGTTTGCATAGTATGAATATAATTAATGACATGTCATTAAGTCAATGAGATATTCTAATTTAATTAAATATTATTTTAAAATAAATCAAATGAATTTGGAGTATAAATATAATAGTACGGGCGGCCATATGTATTGATATATGGGAAAGAATATAATTTAATCTCATTTAAAAAGGTGTAATGGGCTTAAGTTTGACTATTGAGTCATTATTGGATTTTGACCTAACTTCAGTCCCTTCTCCCGGATATAAAAGAAGGCATTCTCTCTCTAACCCTAACCATAGGGAGAGAGAGATGAAATAGTTTATTTATTCTTCTTCCCTCGTTCACACAAATATCCCATCCTCTTGATATCCCAAAAATCCCAGAGAATTGTCATTGGCTCAACTTGTGGTGTTTGAGTGATTCTTGGAGTATAGGGCTGACCACAATTGTCAAAGGAGCAGCGAAATTTTTTCTTCTCCCTTAGACGCGCGTGAAGGTGTTTCTCGGCCAAGGAGGAATTTTCGGGACGTGCGCGAGGCAGCCTTGGTTCCAGCAGCTCTCGGCCAAATCAAAGGGCGTGACGAAGATCCGGTTCTAGGTTCCCTCGGCCAAGACAAGGACGTGTGACACATATTCGCCCGGAAGCAAGAAGAGACGCGTGGATCCTTCTCCTAGGCGCGCATGTGAAGTTTCAACAAGTTCTCTAATAAAATGGTGGCGAATGTCTATGTGTTTTGTTTTACTATGCTGAACAGGATTCTTCGATAAATTGATTGCACTATATTTGTCACCAAATAAATTCATGACATCTTGTGACACACCATACTTAGTTAACATCTGTTTTATCCACAATAATTGGGTGCAACTACTTCCAACAGCAATATACTATGTCTCAGCTGTAGATAGAGAGATGCAGTTTTTCTTCTTACCGAACCAAGACATGAGATTATTTCCAAGGAAGAAACATCCTCCAGACGTGCTTTTACGATCAACAACACTTCCTGCCCAATACGTATTACTAACCCACCAGGGTTGAGGTAGTGTAAAATGAGTAGAGTTACCCAAGGTTAGATGTGCCAGAGATATATCGAATTATTCTCTTAACCTAACTGAGTTGACTCGCTTTTGGATTAACCTGATATCAAGCACACATACCCACTGAATATGTAATATCAGGTTCACTAGCAGTGAGATACAAAGGACTTCCAATTATACTTTTGTAGAGACCGTAATTAGCGGAAATGCCAGTATCATCCTTGGTCAATTTGATATGAGTAGCAGCCAGAGTTCACTTGTGAGATAATTTTTCAAGGCCAAAACGTTTGACAATGTCGTTGGCATACTTACTTTGAGATACAAAGATTTCGTCAGCCATCTATTTAATTTGAAACCCAATGAAAAGATTCAGTTCGCGGACCATACTCATCTCGAATTCACTCTTCATTTGTTTCACAAGATGTTGCACCATGTTATGTGACATTCCTCCGAAAACAATGTCATCTACATACATTTGGGCGATCATGAGCTTGTTGTCCTCTTTCTTCACAAATATAGTATTTTCAACACCACCTTGAATGTATCCTTTGAGTACAAGGTATTCGATCAGCCATTCATACCATGCACGAGGAGCCTGCTTAAGGCTGTCAAGATCCTTCTTGAGTTTGTAAACATGTTGTTGAAAGTGTGTATAGAGAAATCCTTTAGGCTGAGCCACATACACCTTTTCATTCAAATATCCATTTAAAAATCCACTCTTAACATCCAGCTGAAACAATATAAATTTGAAGTAACATGAAATACCAAGAAGCAAACGTATGGCTTCTAAGCGAGCAACATGAGCGAAGGTTTCATCAAAGTCTACCCCTTCTACTTGAGTATATCCCTTGCCTCAAGTCTGGCCTTGTTCCTAGTAACATTGTCATGTTCATCAAACTTGGTTTTGAAGATCCACTTTGTTCTAATCACATTAACTTTATCGGGTTTAGGAACTTAATCCCAGAATGAGTTTTTCTCAAATTGGACAAGTTCTTCCTGCATGGCACTCATCTAAAACTCATCATGAACATCTTCATTGATGAACATATATTATTGTGGAGGGAATCAGCTCATGATTTACTTCCTTTGAAGTATCAATTTTTGTAGGCTCATAAGACAACTCAGTGTTACCAGAAGCTTCTTCACGATTAGAGTCATTTTGAGCAGTAATGTCAGAGACAGTTGGTGAAGACATCTTGTCTAGAATTTGACTTACTGGGAAGAAAACAATCATATTCATCAGCCATGTATAAATTAATGGTGTCCTTGACAACCACATTCACTGATTCCATGATACTTTTAGATTTCAAGTTATAGACACGAAAATCAACACTGTTTCTAGAATATACAACAAAACATGCCCTCGTCACTCTTTGGATCAAACTTTCTTCTAGGTTCTTTGTCAGCCAGGATGTAGCATGTGGATCCAAAGATATGAAAGTACTTCACATTAGGTTTACGACCTCTACAGATTTTATAATGTGTGGTAGTAATACCAGGCCTGATTGTAACCCTGTTATGGATATGAGCTTCTGCCTAGAATCTAGTGGGCACATTCTTTGCAAACAACATGACTCGTGCCATTTCTTGAAGAGTTCTATTCTTTCTCTCCAACGATTCCAGTTTGTTGAGGAGTTATAGTAGAAGAGAATTCATGAGCAATTCCTTCTACATAGCAGAAGTCAGAAAAACTTGAATTCACACATTCACGTCTATTATCAAAAATAATTCTAAAAATCTTTCCAGCTGTGTCTCCTTTTTGTCGTTGAACTTTTCTGCATAATTCGTCAAACACATTAAACATACCAGACTTTTCTTTAAGAAAATATATCCATGTGTATCTAGAAAAGTCATCAATACAAACAAAGACGCATCTCTTTCCTCCTAAGCTTTCAGTTTGCATTGGTCCCATTAAATTCATATGCAGAAGCTCAAAAACACGAGATGTAGTGTCCGGTTTGTGAGATTTTTTTACTTGTTTAGCTATATGACATTCTCCACAAATTTTCCCTTCAATAACTTTAATTTCAGGAACTCCAGTTATGGCCTTTTCTATGATGATCTTCCGAAGATTTCTGTAATTCAAATGACCGAACCGTTGATGCCAAACTTAAGTTTTTGTATGGAGACCACATGTAACAAATGTCTTTTGATCTGACACCCTTTATGAGTTAAATATTCTAAGCAGTCATGATTGTGCACTCATCATGATTGAAATTCACGGTAAGATTTGAGTCACATAACTGGCTGATGCTTCTAGGATTTACAGCAAATCCTTCAACGAGAAGAGTTTTCTTCAAACAGGCAAGACCTTGAAAGTCACATTGCAATTACAATAGGGCTTCACATCTGTTAGATAGTGCTCTAAATTTGTCATATGCCTTGATCACCCACTGTCAAAATCCCAATCATCATACGTAGAAGCACGAAGGGAGGGGTAAGAAATATTCGCACAATGATCAATTTTTATTCTCCAGACTATACGTGAATTATTAAAGTGATGAAACTCAAGTTATGGTTGAAGATTCATCCTGTTTAATATGTGATAACAATAAGGACAAATATGACATATTCTGCCACAGTAATGACAAATCCATGGAGATCTATTGATGTAAGATCTCACATGTTGTTGAGACAATTGACTGTCTCTTTCTTTCTCTGAGGCAAAAACGTGGTCTGGGAGCTAGAATCACCATGGGAGTAATTTAGTCCCTTCATATTCTTTGCAGGTTTACCCAGTGTGAGAATTTTGTCCATATTATCTGTACCCGAGTTTAGCATTCTTATAGATTTCATCATTTTCATTAGCTCGTTATTCAAACGAGATACGTCCATCTTAAGATCAACAATTGTCTCCAACAATCTGATATTGTCATTAATGAGAGACATAATCATGTTGTTTAATTTGCCAGAGTCACCAACAATGTTATGACAAATGGGATCAGTATTGACATCAACATAATGAGTAATGGAGTCAGTAGTTCTTATAGTGTGAGAATCTACCTCATTTTCTTCAAGATTTGTAATTGTTGAGGTAAAGGCAAGAAAGTTGCTGACACTATCAGAATCAGTATCGTTATAATCATCTAACAGTGTAGCATTGTATCCCTTTTTATGCTTTCTCAAGAATTTTGTACAATCCTTCTATATGTGACTATATCCTTCACATTCATGGTACTGAACACCTTTCCTTTATATCCAGATTGTTTTTCACCATTATTTTAGGTCTCTGAAAAGTATTTCCTCTCTGACCTTGATGTTGAGATTGATTGTCTATAGCTTCGGACGTCACATTTTGAGGAGGTAGTCTAAAACAATTCTTTAAAAATCTGATGTAATTTTTGTTGGAATAGGTCTAGGGTTAAAGAAAAATTTAACATTAATCAAATTAATGGCAGAATTTAAAATTTTATTTTTCAAGTAAAACAATTTTTACTAACCTAGAAAAAACATATACATGTTATATATTAAAAATATTATTTAATTTACTAGAATACCAACCTTTCTTTGTAGCTTGATCTTGAAGCTTCTTGAGAAAGGTAGATCATCTTCCTTGGCTCGCTCGTCACCTTCATATCTAATCTTGAACTCGAGAAACCTAAGATTTCTATTACAAGAGTCTATAGAGGTTTTGGAAGGATTTGTGTGTGGGCACAATTAAACAATATGAACCAAGAACAATTCTTGGATCATAAGCTAATTTTCTAGATCAAGTATGGATCTAGGTGCAAAATAAGAAAAGTATTTTCTAGAGAGAGAGAGAGAGAGAGAGGGTCGGCCACAAGAGGGAGAGAGCAAAAAAAAAACTTAACCTTCACATCTCTATGTGAGACACTATTTATAGGAGAAGGAAAAATCTATAAAGGTCAATTATTCATTCATGAATGAATAATGTATTCATGACACAATATTTGATTTTCCATTCCCCTTTCCCTCTTAGTTTGGCCGGCCATACACCTTGTATTAGTGAGGAAATTTGTTTCCTCACTTAGCACATTTGTTTCCTTCTTAAGGAAATTCATTTCCCTTTTTCTTTTGGGTAATTATCCTTATAAGAAAAAGGAAATAAAACTCTCCTGTTGATGCACTATCTTGGCCGAACTCTACCTAGGGGAGGACCATCTAGATGCTTCCTTATTTCTTTTAAGACAATTCTTAAAATACCCATTGTAGAATTATAATTGCAAAAATAACGAAATTAATTTCATAATGCCTTAAACGACTTTTCGGCTTTAGAAAATAATTTATATTTTCATCAAATGAAAATATTCAAAATCTTATTTTGACATTCACATCATTTTATGTCCTTGTGGACAAAAATACCCTTTAGACATTTTCCGAGAAAAAGTCTAGTTCAACACTTGAACTTATTTTGACTTAGCTTCTAGTTTAACAATCCTACTCTAATGACCTCTAATAATGACCTTATGGATCCAAATGAACAAAGCTTGAGCTTCTATACTCGGACTCAAAAGTTCTCAAACCTTTTACGAGTATTAGCTTAATGTCGACTGACTCCACTATAGAGTCGACACTGAGAATATCTCGGTTCAAATGAATTTATTTTCTACTCAAGTTCAACTTAATTATATTGAGCGGATCCATTGAATGTTATCTATGTTTACCGTTCATGACTATCATCAACTAGTTGGGATTTATAAAATTACCATTTTACCCTTCTAGTTGTTATTTCCTCAACTCCTTTAGTACTTGTGAATAAGTTAGAAACAATGTATTGACGAGGAGCTAACAAGTCACATTGTTTCATCGAAACAAAGTCGCTACTTAAATTTGGACACTGCGAGTACATTTATTCACAATCCAAGTAATAAAGCATGAGGTGATATATATTGCATCTCAGCAATCTTGTACATGAATTCCATATCTATGAGAACTTCACAAAGTTGGTTCATGACATCTTCATAACTTAATATCTCACCAATAGGCCTTGTCTAGATCATACATTGGACCTAGAATTTGACTTTCTCAAATAAGAGTATTAATGCTATGAAATGACATGTCTCATTTCAGGATTTAGGTAAGCATGATGCGATTCATACGTAGTGACTTTGAGATAGAAGATGTTAAATGGTTTTTTCTTCTATTGTCTCTAAAGGTGCACTGGTCAATTCAGTATCTACGAAAGATACACTGGAAGAACTACAGAATTGCTAACTCTCTATGCCTCGTAACCAGACATCCTAGATTCTTCCAACAATCATACTTGGATCAATAGTCCGTTGATCTTTAGATTGCGAATATACCGTTTTAGTCAAACCATGAAGAGTTTGTTCACGCAAATCGACATTTGTCTCTTAATACATTGTTAGGTTTGATTAAGGACTATAAGACTATTGAATATCATAAATCTTCAATCAAACTGAAAAGGAATGAATGAACGTTTCAACTTTTATTAATTTAATCAGCAAATTACAAAGATTTATATATTAAATCAATATGTAAATAAACAATCTTTTAATAAGGACCTTACAAAGATTTATATATTACATAAATATGCAAATAAACAATCTTCTTGTGAGCATCTCTGCCAACAATATTTAGATAACAAGGTAAATGTATCATATATATCTATATCATAATTAGAAGATACCTGATCCGAGTGATTCTTCACAGTACTTTTATGGATTTTGCACTTTTGATGTTGTTTAAGAACACATGAGAGATTAAAGATGATTTATGGGTGTTCTAATCTGCAAGAACATATATGATTGAAGTTTCAAAAGACACAAGTTATCATGAGTCTGTGGATTAGGTGTACAAAAGAATCGATATATAAATTCAATTTTGATTTAAAATTGAATTTTTTTACACATGGAACGATATCAATAGAGCTTGTTACTTTTAAGGATGATTATATATAGGAAATTGGTTAACAATTAACCTATTAAATTAAGAAACATATATAATATAGAGGAATTTAAAAATTTCAATCGTAATATGTGAAACTCGTTTCGTAACATATTGAACAATCATGGCAATAAAAACAACCTAACATGTCAATAAATTTCTAAACATGTAAATAATTAATCCACACTCACAGACAATCCTATAACTAAGTATATAACTAATATCAAGATCGGATCTTAGAAAAGTTACGGTTGTCATCGACAACTTCACGAGTGGTCCTTCCATCTTCAATAAGTGAGATCCGGATTTGCGTCACACGTCCAACACCTTGGTTGAGAGCTGTTCTTCATGCGCAGGAGACTGCACAAGAGTCTAAATTCCACAAACACAGCTCCTTTAGTGGGCAGCCTCCTTGATTCCTCTTGGTGGTCTCAGATGATCCTTGCTTGGAAGGAATGTATAGTGCACGGCCAAAGAAGGGGTTTTCACTCAAATAATCACGAAACGGAGTTAACGAAAAGATTTCCGGATTTTGAGGGTGAGCTATTCTATAAACAAGATGATGGTAAAGATCACTCAAAAAATTAATAGCCGAACGAAAACTCTTGTTTCTTCAAACTAGGGTTCGACCAAAGAAGAACCAAAACGGCTAGGGTTTTGAAAAACTTCTCTCTCTCTAGAATTTTGGGTCAAGGGAGACTCTCTCTCACTAGGGTACTCTGCCAAATGAATGAACTAGGGATGAGAGTGAAGTTTGTGTCTATTTATTAAAGAGATAACGGGCCTAGGTCAAGTTAAGCCCATTAAGGCAACTTAAACCCGTTAATCTTTTTTACTGAGTTTAAACAAGTTCCCACTCCATAAATCAGTATCCATGGCTGGCCAAATTGATTTATTTTCACCCCAAATTTATTTGATTTATTTCTAAAATAAATTTTAATTAAATTAGAACATCTGATTGATTTAATGACAAGTCATCTATCGTCGTCATATTAGTCAAACAAGTCCGAAACGAGAACTTATTTCTTTTCACATTTATTTATTTAAACCCGAAAATTGTATTATTATCAATATAATCATACAATTCGACTTATTAAATAAATATAATTAAAAATAACTAATTATTTATGTAATTACAAAATAAATAATCATCATAGTGTAAATCACAATTACATTCAATGAGAAAAGCAAGTTAATTTTGTTCACTGAAATGTCATCTGAAAATGTATCATTGAGACCTCGTGGACCCACATGAACAAACCTTTAGAATAAGCTTTAGCACCAAAGTTCAAAAATTTCTCCCAATTTTTAATTATTAATATTGGTCGATTCATATGTCATAAGGGATCCAATCAGTTCATTAAGTTTCATGATATTTAAAACCTGCATTTCTTTTATGACAAGGAGCTTCATTTGAAACCTTGAAGGAAGAGACTTTAGAATCTTCTGAACTAGCTTCTCATCTAATATGGGAACATCAAGAGAAAAAGATTCATTAGATATATCATGGATTCTTACATTGAATTCAGAAAAAAGGTCTCATCTTCATTCATGTTAAGTGCTTCAAATTGAGTGGTGAGAATCTATAGTTTCAAGCCGAGGTGTGAACTTTCACAGTTCCTTCGTGTGCCACTTCAAGTATCTCCCAAGCCTCTTTAGTACATGTGCAAGTGTGCAAGTGTTAACAATTTTGAAGATGTTCTTGTCAACAGCTTTGTAGATGGGGTTTAGTGTTCTGGAAATCCCAAGAACTTCCTCATCTTCAGCTGCACTCCAGCCATTCTCAAGCTTCTGAATTTTCACACCACTTTTTGCATCAACAATAGTGAGAGGCGTCCATCCACTCAAAACAGATTTCTATGTCTTGCTATCAACAGCCTTTTAAAAAGGAACACATACGAGATTTCCAATAACTAAAGTTAGATCCATCAAGGATGGAAGTTCGATTCACAGAACCTCATTCTCGCAAAATGTCCATCTCAACAGAATATATAGAGTAACAGGAAACTACCCTAAGATAAGGATGACTGCTCTAATACCAATTAAAATTTTGTTAGGCGATTAACCAACTGTCACACAACTGTTATAACAATGTGTGCAACAGTTGTTCAAGAAAATACGAGATTACAGTATGAACATAGAATAAATAATAAACGACACGCACAATTGCTAACCCAGTTCGAAGCGACGTCTCCTACATCTGAGGGATGTGATAATCTGGTGTAAATGATTTCACTAGATAATAGTTCTCTATACAAATGGACATATATGAACAACATAAATATCAAAGGCAATTACGAACTATAAAAGTGGAACCTAATTTTCAGTCTTCCCCCTAAATTAGTGAACCCTCACAGTTCCACGAAAGACACACCGTCACGTGTTCTTTGATCACAAGAATAACTCAAGCGTGATTACTTCATTCACGAGTAAACACAAAACAAACAAAACGAAACGTGATCTGACTCAACACTACTCTTCATCGAATTTAAAGTTTTCCAGCTCGTCAATTTTGCACGTCTAGAAAAGCTATGAACTCAATGAGAGAATCAAGGAGGCTATTGACAGCAACAATGCTTTTTATAGCGTCCAAAAACATAAAGGTCCTTTCTAGGGTTTCTTCGAAGTCAAGCGACATTACAAAAGAGGAAGGACCCTTAAACCACATATAAATCGAGAATCACAAAACTGTCCAAATATAGCTCTCAGAATCGCATACTGTTAAAGATGAGGATCTCGATAAGTTATTGTAACAGATCACAAATAAAATTATAGCCTAATAACAATCAGCCAATCGAAAGTAATAACAATATATATATATATATACATATATAAGATATAAGATGACCAAAAATGGTCGAGGGTGGAGTATGAAGCCCTGAACAGGAGGCTCTTAAACATTTGATGACGCATACTGGAGAAAGTGAATGAACTATATTTTCTTTGAAAACTTAAACTCCTCTTTTTTCATATTATTCTTGGAGGGGAAGACCCGGCGAAAAAGAGGAGCCGAAAGAGCTGTCATTAATATCTATAATACGTTGTCTCCGAACACGAGTCCGAGTATCCTGAAACTTACAAAAACCATACGCAGAAGAGATTATAGCCCAACGGGACAACTCATGGGCTGTTGAATTCAGACTTCGTGAGACCCAATTAAAATCCACCTCTTGAAAACCTCCATTGTACGCCTTTCGTATATCTCCTAGTATAGTGGAATCGACTTCCAAACCGGAGATAAGGATTTTCTTGCCAAACTCGACATAATTTGAACGTTATCTCCTTCCAAGATTATTTGCCGATTGACCATGAATTTTTCTAGTTGAATTCTCATTAAGATTGTTGTCATCTCCAACTCCGCCGCTCTCTATGCACATATACGGCTTCTCCATATCGATTGTGGTTACCCTTCACCATTCCTAGCAATAATTCCCACTGTTGCAACTTGAGGAGAAAATGGTCCGTCAACATTTATTTTGACCCTATTGTAGTTAGGAAACTTTCATCTCTCTGGTATGTTATTTTGGGCTTGCCGGCAACACGTATTAAACACAACACTCAGATGGTCTCGAGTCGCACTATTAATCCTCCTCGATGACCCTTGTATCTCAAGAACTTCATTTTTAAACACCAAATTATTTCTGCACCTCCAAATCTCTTATGCAACCGACCAATCTCGAATTATAAACTCGTCTTTCATCCCTCGGTGATTATTGCAGTGGTTGTTCAGATTTAATTACATCTCTAGTAACTGTGCGCCCTTGGCTTCTACGTTCACATTCCATCGTCGAGCTCCCTGAAATCAACAAAACTTGTATCGCCCAATCTCACCTTAAAAATAAATATGCCACAGTTTCCTTCTCCGGAATTTGTGTGCAAACATTATGCAACAATTCTCCAAAGAAAGTGATGCCCCCTTTCGAGGATTTTTAGCTTCCATAATTTTGTCCATATTTCCAGCATTTCTTGTTATTATCTCAGAATGTTCAACACAGTGTTCTTGATTTCTGCAGTTGTTGGAATCTGCTCCAATTCTTCATTCTCTGTATATGTTATCTCTGCACCTACTTCTCATTCCAGGTCCTCAGGCGCGTCTGGGTTTGATGCCAAAAATAGTTCCGTAAATTTATAGGTCAGGTAATTGCCAATTGAATTGCTCATTGTGATTCGTACTCCATCATCTTTAATGAGACTTCCAATGTAATTCTTTTTCTGTCGCAATATCGTGGAAAGATGAATTTTTTTTGTATTACCATCCCCTTCTCTGAGCTTCTCTTGTCTTGAATTTTGGCGTCACACTCTCTCTTGGTGACGATCAAGTTGTTGTAACTCCCAGTTTATCTCTTTCTCGTAGTTTTGAGTCCAGCCTCCTCCTCCCAAATATTTGTATTTGCATTAGTTTCGCTTCTAATTTTCTTTTTAGTCTTTGAGACTGATACCATAAATGTCCTTGCCAACCTTGTAGTTGCTTCCCCACATTTTTACAATTCCTTATTAACCTGGTTGTTATAGTTAGTCATGTTTCCTATCTCAAAGTCTCCTCAACAAGCCTTCTACATTCCTCGTGGTCTGCCCATACCTCATAAAAACGAAATGGTCTCAGTCCCTTTTGTTGTTATGGAAACTTTCCACCAATAGAGGACTATGATTTGACCCCACCGGAGATAGTACTCTACTCCTCACCCATGGGAACCGCAAGAACCATTACGTCGGTACCACCACTCTATCCAGCTTTTTGCATATCCTGGCATTTCCCTTCTCTAATTCAACCACGTGTATTTACTAACTGTATGTATCAATTCCAATTCCCTTGCAACAAGTTTCAAAACAAAGTTCTCGTTGCCCAATTTTCCCTACTTCCCCCGACTTTGTCCAATTGTCGTAGTATGATGTTGAAATCCCCCATCACATGCCATGCTCTCGTCGTGGTCTTCACATTTGCCTCCATTTGTTCCCAAAATTGTTGTTTCTCTGAATGACAAGATGAAATGTATATTCCAAACAAGTCTCAATCACTCTGCCTTATATTCCCTTTCACTACCGTCTATAACTTGCAACTATCATTAGTAGGGCTGCAAATACATTTTGGTGTGCCTAGGGTGGAGTGAGCCTTGGTCCACAGTGGAAGTAACACGTTCTCATATACAATGAGCGGTATCGCCCGCCCTTTTTAGACACAGACGAAAGGGTTTAATAAGTAATACTTGTTGGAATTGATCTAGGATGTAACAAATAATTATCATATCATATATGGAGGAATATAAAAAATTACTTTTCAAACTTGTAAAACTATTTTACTACATAGACAAAGTGTATGAACATGTTTTCATCAAAACATATAATAAATATGAAAAAAGAATTAGTATCATTTTTTGTTGCTTGATCTTAGAGACCCTTCTCGAATGAAGATCCTACGCCTCGCCTCGTTGCTTCTCGTCTTTGGATTCTCGAGCAACCACAAAAATTTTTATCACTAGAGTCTTCCAGCGTTTGAATAGTATAGTGAGTGGGCACTATTAAATATTTTGAACCAAGAACGAGTCTTGGATCATAAGCTAATACACTAGATCAAGTAAGGATCTAGGTGCCAAAATAAAGATGGTCAGTTAGAAAGAGATAAAGCAAGACCAAAAACTTATTTTCATATTTCAAGGAGAGGCTCTATTTATGTGCTAAGCGATGAAACATATTTCCCTCGCTTATTTATCAAGGTGGCCGGCCATGTTGAAGAGAAATAGAGGAAGAAATCAAATATTGTGTCATGAATACACAATAGGAAAGGTTAACTACCCTTTGTTGTATTTCATTCTCCAGTAAATAGAGCCTCACGTTGAGATGTAAAAAAAGTTTTTTACAGGCTTTTTTAAAATTGGGCCGTTGGATGTAAAATCCAAAATATTACCGTTTGTTACCGTTACCACCCACCCAACGGTAACTTTGACCCTTTTTTTAAACCCTATACCGAATTCTATTTAAACCCCCCATTTTAATTTCTTCAGACTATTTTTTCACACTTCTCTCAATTCTCTTAACTTCTATCAATTTTATAAAGCTCGGTTTTAGTTTCAAGCGCGACTTATGTTTCAACTTCGGTTTTATTTTCAAGGTTGGTTTCATTTTATACCACCAAATTCATTCCAGTTTTTAAATTCAAACTTGTTTTATTTCACTCTCATTTTTATTTTCAAAATACAAAATCTTTTTATTTTCAAAATCATTCTCTTCCAATGAGTTCCTCATCTCAAAATCGAGGACGAGGTCGTTGGGGGAGAAGTTCACAAGATCCACAAGTTCACTAATTTGAACAAAAATTTGTTGAATTATTCTCAAGGTGACTCCGATACGGTATACCCTTACGACCCGAATTACGTTCCCCCAAATATCCAAGATTTCATTACTAAAATAACAAACACACAAGCACCCAAAATGAATCCCGAGATGGCTTATCAAGCTCAACTTCCACATCTCGACGCCTACCAAGTGTATCAAGAATTCTCGCAACGCATGGAACAAGAAGAAGAAGAACAACAAGGAGGCAAAACAACCAATCAGCTGGACGAGGAAGTGGAAGAACCGGAGAATTTTTGCAATACCATTCCTTGCTCTCGACAACGTGAACAACGAGAAGCGACACAACAACGACAACAACGGGGCCGACAACAACAACAACAAAAACAGTTCGAACGTCAACAACAACCACAACAAAACGAGGCTCCCGAAGCAGAACCACGTCTATCCAAAAGAAAACACCGATCGGCAATGTGGAACTTCTTTAAGGAGGTGAACTACAACTAAGAACGACACGTTCAATGCAACGCTTACGAGAAACTTGTGAGCGCTCACGACCAACGGTGCGGAATGTCTCTACTCACGAAGCACCAAAAGACTTGTCTGAGAAGTTAATCCACAACCTCGTCCACGCTATAATTCAACTTGATCCCGTAGCATTTAGAGCTAGTTTAGTAGAATATTTTGTTTCAACCAATTAATCATTTAGCCATCTCGAATCGAAGGGTTTTGTTAGATTTTTAAGTTATTTAATATTCGGTGTACAAATAATGTCTAAGAAAGCTTTACGGGATGATATTGTAAAATGGTATTTTAAAGAAAAATAACAATTAAAATCTGTTATAGCTTCAGAACAATTGAGCGGAGCTTTAACTTCTGATATTTGGTCGGTTCAAGTTAAAACTGATTATATATCCGTCGTTATACATATCATAGACGATGATTGGAATTTAAACAAACGTATAATTGCATTTCCTAGGATAGAAGGAAACAACACTAGCGAAAACATATCATAAATAGTGATGACTGTTATAAAATAATGGGGTCTAAAGAATAGGATCATTTCTATAACTTTAGATAATGCAACTAGTAATAGCGCAATGATTAGGGACCTAAAAACTCGTTTAGAAGATGAAACACTCTGGAATCAACGTTGTGCTACACATATAATCAACTTAATACTACAAGCAGGTGCAGCTAACTACGAATCGTAATCCATAAAGTTAGATGTCTAATTAGTTGGATAAACAGTTCAACCGCTATGGTAGATGAATTTAAAAAATGGTTTAGACACAATTTATTAGAAGAAAGAATATATCATTTAGACAACAAGATTAGGTGAAACTCAACCTATTTAATGTCAAACAACTTTTATCTTACGTCTTAAAGGATGTAACCGTAGCATACATAAACAAAAAAATCGGGGAAGGATCTTTAACACCTTCTGATATTAGCATTGCCGAATTTTTGTGTCTTTTCTTGATATTTTTTATAAAGAAACTTGTTATCTTTCAGCTTGTTATTCTTCTATTTCTCAATTAGGTAATCATATTATGACTGCTTTGGCGTCACATTTTGAAAATTATCAGGAAGATCCCATTTTTTCCAATTGTATTCAAGATATGGAAGCACGCAAGATTACGTCTCACTTGATCTTCCAAGGTGCGTAGAGACTTTTTGAGAACTTCTTTCGTAAGACCTGACTCCACCAAGCCAACAATCACAGTATGCAAAGTGGCACACATATGCAAACGTCTTCTCCTCAACAAGAAGCTGTAGGAAACACGCCAAGAGAAAGCCAAGACCACCCTCGTACTCATCCTGATATCCTAGAGTACGACTGAAACGACTAGGTGAAGAATGACGACGAGCGCCTTGACCTAATACACTGGTGGAAACAAAACTTTAGGAGGTTTCCGATCTTGTCCACTATGCTTCAAGATATCCTAACCATACTGGTCTCGACGGTGTCATCAGATGCGGCGTTTAGTAGTGCGAGGCTCATCATCGATGAGCGAAGATGCAGTATGAAACCAGAGATGGTTGAAGCACTCACATGCCGAACGGATTGGCTTCTATACAAGAATTGAGCCCAAGAAACATTCCATTGTTTTGACATTCTAGACGATTTATATTTTTATTTTTCTATATTGCACATGAATGATCAGTTTTTTTACTTGTAGTACAATAAAAGGATTTCCCGGCCCTTGTCCGGATAAATTTTTCTAATTTAATCGATGCAAGAGGTACTCTTTTTCCTCATTATCGCATCTTTTACAGGGTCGGTGATGTGTTTAAGGAGGCCCGTTTTAAAAATCATATAGTCTACGTTTTATAATTTTTTTTTCTCTTTTTACAATAATTCATTATAAGTTATAAGACTAAATTTCGAGTCTTTACAACTAACAACTTTAATATAAAAACCTTTCATTTTTCGTTTTTTTTAAACTACCCCACCGAAACGGAATGTCCGGTTTGGTTAGTGTCCGGTAACTCTTATCGTACCTTAACGGGCTAACAGACCGAACTGCCCTAGACCTCTCTCTAAAATATCCTCTCTTATTTTGCTACCTAAGTCCTCATTAGACTTGGTCTCAATTAGCTCTTTACCTCATACACATTTTCTTGAGTTATTGTGTTTAATTGTGCCCATACACAAATAATTCAAACACTTTATAGAATTTTGTAATAGAAACCTTAGCTTACTCGAGTTCACGACTAGGTGTGAAGGAAACGAGCAAGACGAGACGATCAACTTTTCGTAAGACTTCTCAAATATCAAGCTACAAGAAAGGTTAGTCCCAAGTTAATGCACTTTGCCATTAACTTGTTAGCGATAGTTTTTCTTAACCCTATACCCAGAAAAACTATCGCTAACAAGTTAATGGTAGGGTAATATCGTAAAATACATAGTGGATCGTGTGAAGAATGTCGAAATTGGTGCCCACAAAGGTGATATCAGACATTATAAATACTTTCTATTTGGTTTTTCCTGAAACATTAAATAAAATTAAATATTCATTGCGGATTAAGTTTGTGTTTATGTATGTTTGCTAAGTACAGATTTTACAAGATAGCCTCTAGTGACTAGTTTAAATATTAGTTCGCAATCTAAAGATCGATAGGGCAATCAAATATGAGTAATGATTGTTTGAATGAATCAGGATATCTTATCTTGTGATAAATAGAGTTGTGACTCTGTGTTTCATTCTTGATATCTTACAGGAGATATTGAACAAGACCTGTGATAGTCTAAAGTTCAAGATAAAAACGTATAATCACTCGAAACTTCAAGATCACATACGTGGAGTATTATGGTACTTACCTAAATCCTGAAGAAAATGCATAATCGATATGACACCTTATGACATTTGATTTCTTAATGTTCAATGGCTAAATTGAAGTTGCATCTGACCCGACGGTTGGTGTCCTAACGTTGATATATTGGGTTATGTGATTCATAGATACATAATTCATGTTGAAACAATGCCAATGCATTAATATCACATTATCCTTTGTTATTAGAGTGTGAATAAATAAACCAGGCCTCATCGAATAGAACATTTTTTGATTAAAACATGTGACATGTAGAGACATCTTACTCTATGTTTTTCTCATTCACAAATAACAAATGATTAGTGAAGTTTTACATGCCTCTAAGTTACTGATACAATTGAAGGGTAATATCGTAAAATACTGTGTGGTTTGTGGGAAGAATCATTTTGTCACATCAAACGATAAATAAACGCATACGAACTTAGAGAGTTTCAATATTAGTCCTTTAGTGGAATCGATTAATATTAAAAATTAAAAGATGGAAAAAGTTTGTGAACTTTTGAGTCCGATCTTTATTCTAAAGCTTCGTTCATGTGGGTCCATTAGGTCTCAAAGATAGACTCTCAGACGAGATTTATTGAACTAGAATGATTTGATTTTCTCATTGAAAGTAAATTGTGATTTACACTAAGAGAATGATTTTCTAATTAATTGAATAAGTAGTTAATTATTTATTATTACATTTATTTAATGAATCATGTAAAATAATAATATATTTTAATGATTCAAATAAATAAAAGATGAAAATATATATTTTTTTGTTTCGTACTACTTTGAAGAATATGAAAATAAATAATGATTTATCACTAAATAAATGAGATGTTCTAAAGTAATTAAATATTATTTTAGAAATAAATCAAATATATTTTTGGAGAATGTTAAAAATGATACTCGGCCATAATTATAGAATTAGGTGAAGAAATTAATTTTTGAAATTCATTTAAAAAAACAACGGCCTTAAATTTGACTAATGGGGTTGACCTAAGAAAAGCTCACTCTCTCTCTATTTAAAGGGTTTATTCAAAACTCTAATTCCACCCTAACCCTAAATAATACTCGGCCAAATGAATCCCCTTCCCCTTGTGTGTTGGCCGAGAGTTTTAGAGAGAGAGAGATCAAGAAATATTTTCTTGATTTTCCGATTCGTTCTTGAGTGATTCTCTTTGTTTTTCGTTGTTCAATTGAAGAGCCCACCCTCTTAATCTCCCCAAAACCCGAGAGAATTAGCATTGAATCTTATCGTGGTGTTTGAGTGACGTTTTATCTGTAGGGAATCAGCCAAAACGCGAAAAAAATGAGAGAGATGCGACGAGGTTCTTTTCAGCCTACCTGCGGGCCTGACAGACTTTGCCGGAAAAGATTTCTTGTCGGACAGGCAGGTCCGACGTGCGCCCGTGCCACCACGTGCGCCCCACGCGCATCCAACTCGAGCCGCTTCTCGAGCACCTCGTTCTAGCCTCATTCCACCCTGGTGCACTGACTCGCAAGTGCACCGGCCGGCCAGCTTCTAATCCGGCGAGCCTGACAACTCAATCCAGCGAGGCAGATTATTGGAATCCGACGAGGCACTCTGACGTTAGCTAGAAGTCGTTTACAACCTCTAATGTGAGTCTCCTAAAAAAATTGGATTTGCGGTTGAATTTTGTAAATTTGTTTATAAGTTGTTTGATCGTTTATTCAATTTGTTGACAACATGTTTAGAATAAATAGTTTATTGACGTGTTACTGATTTTTAAGCATAGGTTGTTTAACATATTAAAATGTGTTTTGTTTACTTTTAGATCTTATTATGTATTTCCGAAACATATTGATGTGTTATATAATAATATTGTTTAATCGTAAAATAATTTCAAACAAAGAATAGTTTTATCACATCAAACATAAATATAAACTCATATGAACTTCGAGAGTTTCAATATTAGTTCTGTAGTGGAATCGACTAATATGAAGAATTAAAAGTCCGGAAAAGTTTGTCAACATTTTGGTCCGAACTTAATTCTTAAACTTTGTTCATGTGGGTCCATAACGTCTTAATGAATGACTCTCGGATAAGATTTTAGTGAACAAGAATAATTGATTTTCTTATTGACCGTAAATAGTGATTTACACTATGAAAATTATTTTCTTCGTAATTAGATAAATAATTAGTTATTTATAGTTACATTTATTTAATGAATCAAATTGAGTAATTATATCGATAATAATAAAATTTTGGTATTCAAATAAATAAAATAAAATAATTTTTTTTTTTCATTTTATAATTGTTCGCATAGTACGAACAAAATTAATGACATGTCATTTAATCAATAAGATATTCTAATTTAATTTAAAAATATTTCAAAAATAAATCAAATAAATTTAGAGTATAAAATAATAATATTGCGCCATATATATTGATATACGGGTTTGAATATTATTTAATCTCATTTAAAAAGGTTTAATGATCTTAAGTTTGACTAACGGGCCACTATTGAATTTTGACATGACTTATGCTCATTCTCCCTGATATGAATGCAGGCTTTCTCTCTCAAAACCTTAGAACTAATACTTGGCCAAGTGATTCTCCATTTCCCTTGATCATTCTCGGCCAAACCCTAGTAAAGAGAGAGAGAGAGGAAGTTTTTTCCAAGCAGCCCTACTTTAATTCTAGAGTTTCTCATTTTTTCATTGTTCACAGAAAGAGCCCACCGTCTTGATCTCCCAAGATTCTCAAAAAATTATTATTGACTCAACTTGTGGTTGTTGGAGTGATTCTTGGACTATATGGCCGGCCATAATCAATCAAGGAGCAGCGACATATTTTCTCCTCCTTTTGGCGCGCGTGAAGGTGGTTATCGACAAACGAGGAATTCTTGGACGTGCACGAGGCGCGTGAAGGTGATGCAGACTCGGTTCCTAGTTCACTCAGCGAATGGGAAGACGCATGATGCAGATCTGCTCGGAAGCAAAAGGGCGCGCGCGGAAACTCCCCCTAAGCACGCGCGTCATGTGCTCTCCTCCAAGAGCTGAACGCGCATTCTAGGATCAAATCTCGCAAATCGAAGACGGAAGGACAACTCGTGTAGTTGTCGCAGACTACCGTAAGTTCCCTCCTAACGATTTGGATATAAATTCTATAATTGGTTATAGGATTGTTTGTGTGTGTGATTTGATTGTTTACATTTTTAGAAAATTTATTGACATATTAGGTTGTTTTTATTGCCATTGTTTTAGAATATGTTTAAAAATGTATTTACATATTAGGTCAAATTATGAATTTTTGTCATATATAGATTCATTTCACGATTTAATAGGTTAATTGTTAACCAATTACCAACAAATGTTACCAAAGCTAAAATTGGCATTAAAAATATATTTTTGACTAGTTAGGCAATTTTTTGACTAATTAGGTGGCGTTTTTTGTATAATTGGATTGTTGCATTTGTGAATGTGTGGTTGTGTTTCGTGGATGGATCCTTTCTATATGGCCCTGGGATTGTTACCGGTTATCGTCCTTGTTTTTAATTTTAAATTTTAAATTGTGAGCCTCAATTTGGGAGCGAGAAGACAAGAAGAAAGGAGGCAGCGCCTCGGGTTTGGCAGTGTGTTGTAGAATGTGTGGGGGCTGACCCGAATCAATTTGATAACGCATCAAGAGAGTTTTGGACGGGTCTTACAAGCAAAGAAGATTAAATTGTTTATTTTCTTTGTAAATTTTCTTATGGGTTGTATATTTAGAAATGGACCAATAGATGAGGTAAATTTATTGTTATTCATTTATTTAATCTCATTGGATTTCATGTCATATGTCATATAGGATAGAAAGCCAACGCCTTATAAAAATATGCCATGCATCATGGTATTTTTATTTTGTAAACAAAGTTATAAAACGTAAACTCAATGCTAACAAAAATACAACTTTTTCAAAAATAAGGGGCATTTGTTTATTGTAGAAGCAACCCAAGGTCCCGGACTTAAATTTAGTTAACGTTATGTGTGATTAACTAAGAGTCACCCTCGTGTCCCTCCCTTGAATGAGAGTACTTCAGAATCAGTTCATTAATTGAATTGTTGATGAACTAAGCCTTGAAGAACAACGATGAAACGAAATCTCCACTTGGAGAACTGTTTTCAAAGTGACTTGGATAAAGACCCATATGTCGGTTGCACATTTAAACTTATGTTTTAAAGTAATCCTCCCTAGAGGTTATGCGTTAAAAATAAGTGAGCAAAGTTTATGGTAATTAGTGAGAAATAGAAGTTTTGACTTCTTGGAGGGTTTAAACTAAATAGTGATGTTTCACGACTATGAACGGTTTCCCTTAGGAAAAGTAATAATATTTTTTGTTCATAATACCATGAATTATTAATTAATTTTACACCATATTAGGATTGGTCATGCATAATAATTCAAATTGTAGCACATGCTAAATTTATTTATTTTCAGCAAAATGTGTTTTAACCCACTTCAAACTTCTTTGAGTTCGAAAAAACTCGAGGGTGAGAATTACGTTGATTTGAAATGTTACCTCATAATCGTGTTGACGGTGAAGAAGCAGAAGTATGTTCTCACAACCCCGTGTCCTGAGGCTCCGAGTGCTGACTCGAGCAAACAAGACAAGGATGCTTATGATGCGTGAATGAAATCCAATGAGATTGCTAGATGATACATTCTAGCATCTATGAGTATTGTGTTTCAACATCTCACCAGGAAATAGCCACGGCATAAGAGTTGCTCTACAATCTCCATGAGATTTTTGGGTGACATGAGCGTCAGGCAAGGCAGCAAGCTATCCGCAATTTCATGAATTGTCTAATGAAGCCGGGAATAATTGTTCGGGATCAAATGCTATTGATCATGGGACACCTGAACGACATGGATATTCTCGGATCCAACATCAATGGACTCACCAAGATCGACATGATTTTGGAGAATCTGACGAATTGCTTCGATAGCTCCCCGTCTGAACTATTCCATGAACAAGCGCGATTATTCGGTAACTGAGCTCATGAAGGAGTTGAAGACTGTCGAGGGACTTCTTCGAATAACAAGAAGAGGAACGGTGAATTCAATGTTGATGAACATAGGGCTTCAACCTTTGGTTCTAAGAATGTGATGAGTGTTGGAAGAGATGCCTACAAGAAGATTATTTATTTATATATTGATGTAATATATAAATTTTTGATAAGTTCTTATTGTAATTCCCTTCGTTAAATTAATAAAATTTGAAACATGCATTCATTCTTTTTAATTGATTGAAGATTTATGATATTAAATAGTCAAATAGTCCTTAATCAAACCTAACAATATATGAAGAGACAAATGTAGATTTGCGTGAACAAACTCTTCATGGTTTGGTTAAAATGAAATATTCGCATTCTAAATATCAAAGGAGTATTGATCCTAGTATAATTATTGGAAGAATCTATGATGTCTGGTTACAAGGCATAGAGAGTTAGGAACTCTATAGTTCTTCCAATGTATCTTCCAAGGATATTGAATTGACCAGTGCACCTTTAGAGACAAAGTAAGAACAAACCATGTATAAATTGCTAAATTTTAAAATGAGACATGTCATTTCATAACTTTAATATTCTCATTTGAGAAATCCAAATTCTAGATCCATTAAGTGATATAGACTAGATTAATTGGTAAGATATTAAGTTATGAAGATGTCATAAACCATCTTTGTGAAGTTCTCATAGATATGGAATTCATGTACAAGATTGCTGAAATGCAATGTATACCACCTCATGTTTTATTAATTGGATAGTGAATAAATGAACCGCGCGGTATCTGAAATTAAGTAGCGACTTTATTAAGAATGTGACTTGTTAGCTCCTCGTCAATACATTGTTTCTATCTTATTCACAAGTAACAAATGAGTTGGGGAAATAACAACTAGAAGGGTAAAATAGTAATTTTATAAATCCCAACTAGTTGATGATATTCATGAAGGGTAACCATAGATAATATTCAATGGATCCGTTCAATATAATTAAGTTGAATTTGAGTAGAATTTAAATTCATTTGAACTGAGAGATTTTCAAATTCAACTCTTTAGTGGAGTCAGTTGACATTAAGCTAATACTCGAAAAATGTTTGTGAACTTTTGAGTTAGAGTATAGAAGCTCAAGCTTTGTTCATTTGGATCCATAAGGTCACTATTTTAGGTCATTTGAGTAGGATTGTTAAACTAAAAGATAAGTTAAAATAAGTTCAAATGTTGAACTAGACTTTTTCTCGGAAAATGTCTAAAGGGTATTTTTGTCCACCTGGACATAAAATGATGTGAATGTCAAAATAAGATTTTGAATATTTTCATATGATGAAAATATAAATTACTTTCTAAAGCCAAAAAAGTCGTTTAAGACATTATGAAATTAATTTCATTATTTGTGCAATTATAATTCTACAATGGGTATTTTAAGAATTGTCTTAAAAAAATGTGGAAGCATCTACAAGCTCCCCCCCCCCCTAGGTAGAATTTTGGCAAACATGCATCAAGAGGAGAGTTTTATTTCCCTTTAATTATTAAGATAATTACCCAAAACGAAAAGGGAAATGAATTTCCTTGAGAAGGAAATAAATAAGCTAAGTGAGGAAACAAATTTCCCTTTGCTTGTTGTGTACATGGCCGGCCATATTATAAGAGAAAGGGGAAGGAAAAATCAAATATTGTGTCATGAATACATTATTCTTTCATGAATGAATAATTGACCTTTATAGATTTTTCCTTCTCCTATAAATAGAGCCTCACATAGATAGGTGAAAACTAGTTTTTTTCTTGCTCTTTCTCAATAGTGGCTGAACCACCTCTCTCTTTCTCTCTCAAAATACTTCTTTTATTTTGGCACCTAAGTCCTCATTAGACTTAGGCTTAATTAGCTCTCTACCTCATAGACTTGTTCTTGAGCTATTGTGTTTAATTGTGCCCACACACAAATCCTTCTAAACCTCTATAGACTCTTGTAATATAGAAACCTTAGGTTTCTCAAGTTCAAGACTAGATGTGAAGGAATCGAGCCAAGGAAGAAGATCCACCTTTCCTAAGACGCTTCAAGTTTGAAGACACAAGAAAAATTTGTATTCAAGTAGATTAAATAATGTTTTTAATTTATAACATGTATATGCACTTTATCTAAGTTAGTAAAAATTGTTTTACTAGTAAAAGAAATTATTATATTTCGTCATTAATATGATTAATGATAAATTTTTCTTAACCCTAGATCTATTCCAACACGTTTTTGGGTCTTTTTATCATCCTCTTAGAACTAGAGGTCGAGGCTCTGTGTTTAGCAACATTGAACTCTCTTGACTTCTTCTTGTTCTTAGGTTGAAGTCCCTTAGCAGTCTGCAACTCCTTCATGAGCTCAGTTACAGTGTAATTGAGCTTGTTCATGGAGTAGTTCAGACAGAAGCTATCATAAGATTCCGTTAGTGTCTCCAAGATCATGTAAATCTTGGTCTCTCCGTCGATCTCAGAACCAAGGATCTCCATATCATTCAGGTGACACATGATCAGTAGCATGTGTTCCCGAACAGAAGATCTTGGCTTCATCCTGCAGTTCATAAAACTACGGATAGCTTGCTGCCTCGCTTGACGTCCGTGGCATCCGAACATCTCATGGAGATTGAACATGATGTCATATGCAGTGGAGATGTCTCGATGAGATTGTTGCAACACTTTTCTCATCGATGCCAAAATGTAGCATCGAGCAATCTCATCAGACCTCATCCACGCTTCGTAGGTGTCTTTGTCTTCCTTACTCGATTCAGCACTCAGAGGAGGAGGACATGGGATTGTGAGAACATACTGGTGCTTTTCAACCATCAATACAATGTCGAGGTTACGTTTCCAGTCGATGTAATTCTCACCCTGGAGTTTATTCGAACTTAATATTGTTTGAAGTGGGTAAAAAAACATTTTGCTGAAAACATAAATAAAATAAATAACTTTAGTATGTGCTACTTTTTCGAATTATATGCATGTATGAACAATCCTAATATGGTGAGGAAAGCGATAAATAATTCATGGTATCATGAACATTAATGGTTAATTAATTTTCTTATGCGGAAATCGTAGTTAAGCGCTTTTCAAAGTCGTGACACATCACTATTTAGTTTGAACCATCCAAGAAGTCACAACTTCTAGTTCTCACTAATTACCATAAATGTTTGGTCACTTATTTTTAATGCAGTGCCTCTGTGTGAGGATTACTTTAAAAAATAAGCCTAAGTGCGCAACCGGCACTTGGGTCTTTACTCAAGTTACTTTGAAGACGGTTCACCTATGTAGAGACCTCGTTTCATCGTTCCTCTTTAAGACTTAGTACTTAACAATATTATTAACTAAATACTTCCGAAGTACTCCCATTTAAGAGAGGGCCACTATGTGTGACTCTTAGTTCATCACATATTTAGTTAATTATACTCGTGTCGGGAACCTTAGGTTGCTTTAACGATAAACAACCTCCCACTTATTTTTTCAAAGAATCATATTCTTTCAGAACAGTTTACAATTTTATTATTTAATTATAAACTATATGAACAATTCATGTTAAAATGATGTTGGCGTTCTATCCTATATGACATGTGAGGTGATACGTAATGAGATTAATTAATTTAAAGCATAAAATATTTAACTCACTAAATGGCCCATTTCTAAATACAACCCAAAAAGGAAATTAAATGAGAATTAAACTAATTTAATCTTCATCGGCCAAGGGAACTTATGACCCGTCATCGGATGTCTCGGGTTAGCCCCCACGCGTTCTCCAACGTGCGGCCAAGCCCGACGTGCTGCCCCTTCTTCTTCTCGTCATCGAATTATAATAAATTTAAATTAAAATTTAAATGTCCTCGCAAATTGAGGCTCACAATTTAAATAAATAAAATAAAAACTAGGACGATAACCGAAAAACAAACCCTAGAGGCCATATTAAATGAGGATTCATCCACAAACACAATCACACAAATTATGACATTCACAATGCAATAAATAATCATACAAAATGCCAACACCAACTAGTCAAACAAATTTCAAAACTAGTCATTAAACTTAAATTTTAATGCCTTTAATTAGCTCTGATACCATTTGTTGGAATTTATTCAACAAATTAAACAATACAATTATATTACACATCCTATATGGCGGAAAAATATAATTAGATCTATATACATTAAAACTATTTTTAATATAGTTAACAACCTAGGCATTAAAATTTAATTATATGTTTATAAACAATTTAACAAAACACGTTGCATAACAATTTAAACACACTAACAACCTATATAAACAATTCCAACGTTGCTCACTAACTCTGGAATGCCACACCGAGTCTAAAGATGGAGAGACACTCGCCGGACAGGATTGAACACGTCTTTGCCGGACTAGGAAGCCTCGTCGGACTAGAGACACGCTGCATTCCTCGTCGGACTAGAGACACGCTGGATGCCTCGCCGGACTAGGAACTGGACGCTTTCACCGGACTGGGGTCTGCAGGAGGCTCACCGGACAGGAAGTCTGGTCGGACAGGAGCCTGTGCGCCGGATTGGGAGAACCAGTCGGATTGGGTCTGGTCGCCGGACAGGGAGACCCTGATCGGATTAGGTTTGGTCGCCGGAAAGAGAGACCCTTGTCGGACTGGACCTGGTCGCCGGACTGGGAGACCCGCTAGGAATCTCGCCGGACAGGGCGCCTGGCAAGGACCTTCGCCAGATTGCACGCCCGGTCACCAGATAGGACTCCATGCAAGCTTGGTCGCCGAACTGGAAAAGCAGAAAAGATTCGGCCGGCTGGAAGCTGTCGAAATCCTTTTAAAACAATTCTAAAACACATTTTCAAAATCAATTTAACGTCAAACACCACAATTATGAATCAACAATAGTACACGAGGAATATATTGAGATTTAGAGGGTGGGCTCTCATGAACTCTCGGGAATTAATCAAGGGAAGATGAAAACTATTTTCTCTTCTCTTTTTCTTTAAGATTTTCGGCCGAGAGTCACACAAGGAGACTTTTCCGAAAATAATTAGGGTAGGGGTTAAGTCATTAGGGTTTTCTTAAACCTTTTATAAACAATTTAAGTTGGGCTTAAGTTGAGTCAAACCCAATGCCCAATTACTTGTAATTCTCGCCTAAAACACCTCACCCTACCCGGCCATATACATTTAATTTGTTCCCAAATTCTTTTAATTTATTTCTGAATTCAATTAATTTAGAACTCTCATTTATTAATGACATTTCATTAAATAATTTCAAGTTATCAAATAAGTATGAAATGATAAACTATCATTTTCTTCTTTAATTTATTTGAATTATTCAAGTGTATTATTATCACTATAATAATACTCTATTCGATAAATAAACGTAACAGTAAATAACTAATTACTTATTAAGTTACTTTCGCGATATAAATCACAATTAATATTCAATGAGTAAATAAAAAATTCTAGTTCATTTAATCTCTTCGAAGTGTCTATCATTGAGACCTCATGGACCCATATAAATGAAGCTTTAGAATAAAGATCAGACTCAAAAGTTCACAAACTTTTTCCGTCTTTTAATTCTTAATATTAGTCGATTCCACTAAAGGACTAATACTAACACTCTCTCTGTTCATACGCGTATATTTCCATTTGATGTGACAAAACAATTTTTCACACAATCCACTAAGTACTTTACGATATTACCCTTCATGTGTATCAGTAACTAAGGGGAATGTAAATTACCGTTTTACCCCTTGAGTTACTATTTCACTAACTCTTTTCTTATTTGTGAATGAAGTAAAATGAGGGTGAGATGTTTTTACATGTCACATGTTTTAATCAAAGAATTTTATCCGATGAATACCTGGCCAGGTTTATTCATTCACACTCTCATAACAAAGCATAGTGTGATATTAATGCATTTGCATTTTTTTCAACATGAATTCCATATCTATTAATCATATAACCCAAATCATATCCTTATGACACCAACCGTCGGGTCAGATGAAACTAAAACTTAGTCATTGCCCATTGACAAATCAAATGTCATAAAGTGTAATATCAATTATATATTCACTTCAAGATTAAGGTAAGTACCAAAGTACCCCTCGTATGTGATCTTGAAGCTTCGAGTGTTTAAACGATTTTATCTCGAGCTTCTAAGTATCACTGGTCTTATTCAATATCTTCTATAAGATATCAAGAATTAAACACAGAGTCACAACTTTCTATATCACAAGATAAGATATCATGATTCATTCAAACAATCATTACTTATATTCGATTTCTCTATCGATCTTAAGATTGCGTACAAATGTTTAAACTAGTCACAAGGGGCTACCTTGTCATGTCTGTACTTAGCACCCCTTTCGTTGATGACAGTTTCAAAGCGTAGCATTCATGCATAAACACAAACATAATTATAAAGAATGAATATTTAATTTTATTAATGTTTCATCAAAATCAAATACAAAGTATCTCAATATCTAATATCTCCTTTGTGGGAACCAATCCCAACAATCATAACGTCGTTTCATTGGATTATGTGATACATAGATACGGAATTCGTGTTGAACCAATGTTGAAGCATTAGTATCACACTATGCTTTGTTATGAGAGTGTGAATGAATAAATCGGGCTTGGTATTTGACAAATAGAACATCCATGGAATAAAACATGTGACATGTAAATACATCTCACTTTATGTTTTTCTCATTCATAAATAACAAAGGAGTTAGTGAAATAATAACTCAAGGGTAAAACGGTAATTTTACATTCCTCTGACGTAATGATACACACGAAGGGTAATATTGTAAAATAATATGTAGATCATGTGAAGAATTTTTTTGTTACATCAAACGGAAAATAAATGCATGTGAAATTAGAGAGTTTCAATAATATTAGTCCTCTAGTGCAATCGACTAAAATTATAAATTAAAAGATGGAACAAGTTTGTGAACTTTTGAGTTCGACTTTATTCTAAAGTTTCGTTCATGTGGTACCATGAGGTTTCAATGATAGACTCTCCGACGAGATTTATTGAACTAGAACGATTGATTTTCTCATTGAATGTAAATTATTATTCACACTAAGAGAATTATTTTCTAAGTAAATAAATAACTAATTGGTTATTTATTATTACATTTATTTAACAAATCATATTATGTTATTATCTTGATGGTGGGCTCTTTTTGTGAAAAAGGTAAGAAGGAGAAACTTAAGAATTAAAGAAGGGCCGCCGAGAAACAAAATTTCTTATCTCCCTCTATCTAATAGGGTTCGGCCGAGATTGATCAAGGGGAAGGGGGAGTCTCTTGGCCAAGTATTAGGTCTACGGTTTTAAGAGATAAAGCCTCATTTAATATCATGGAGAACATGCTTAAGTTACGTCAACATCCAATAATGCCCCGTTAGTCAAACTTAAGCCAATTAAACCCTTTTTAAATAACATTAAATAATATTTTAGCCCATATATCAATATACATGGCTGGCCATATTATTATTGTTATACTCCAAATTTATTTAATTTATTTCTAAAACCATATTTAATTAAATTAGAATATCTCATTGATTTAATGACATGTCATTAATTCTGTTCATACTATGCAAACAAGTACGAAACGAGAAACTATTTATTTTAATATTTAATTTATTTGAATCTCAATCTGGTATTATTATCAATATAATTATACAATTAGATTCATTAAATAAATGTAATTATAAATAACTAATTATTTATTTAATTACGAAAAAAATAATTTCATAGTGTAAATCACTATTTACATTCAATGAGAAAATCAATTATTCTTGTTCACTAAAATCTCATCCGAGAGTCATTCATTGAGACCTTAAGGACCTATATGAATGAAGGTTTAGAATAAAGTTGAGACCTATATCTTCACAAACTTTTCCCGACTTTTAATTCTTAATATTAGTCGATTCCACTAAATGACCAATATTGAAACTCTCTAAGTTGATATGCGTTTATATTTCCGTTTAATGTGATAAAACTATTCTTCACACAATCCATGGTGTATTTTACGATATTACCCTTTGTGTGTATCATTAACTCAGAGGAATGTAAAATTACCGTTTTACCCTGAGTTATTATTTCACCTACTCCTTTGTTATTTGTGAACGAGAAAAACATAAAGTGAGATGTCTTAACATATCACATATTTTATTTAAGGAATGTTTTTTTCGTTAAATATCAGGCCCGGTTTATTCGCTCACACTTTAATAACAAAGCATACTGTGATACTTATGCCTTAGAATTTTTGCAACACAAATTTCATATATGTGAATCACATAATTCAACGATGCACTATTATGACACCAGTCATTGGTTCAATAAAACTCATTTAAACATTGTCTATTGACTAATCAAATGTCATAAAGTGTTACCAGTAATATGTCTTCAGTTCAGGATTTTGGTAAGTATCAAAATATCCCTTAAATGTGTTTTGAAGTTTCGATTGATTAAACGGTTTAATCTCGAACTTCAAATTATCACAAGTCTTTTTCAATGTCTTCATAAAGACATCAAGAATAAACTCCATTGTCACAACTCTCTATATCACAAGATAAGAGATCGTTAATTTATTCAAACACTCATTACTTATATATGATTGTCCAATCGATGTTCAGATTGCGAACTCTTATTTAAATTGGTCATAAGAAAGTACCTTGTCAAGTATGTACTTAGCATTTATTTCATGGATAACAATTTAAAGGCGTAGACATACATGCATAAACAAAAAATTTAATAAGAATAAATGTTTAACGTTATTTAACTTTCGGTAAAAAGAATACAAAATATAGTTAATGTCTTATATCTCCTGTGTGGGCATAAATCCCAACAGTACCAGGAACCGTTTCGGGAGTGATAAGTAACTAATCATTGATCTAACAATCTCCCTCCGAGTTTGATTCTTTCTCTCTGACACTCCATTTTGTTGAGGTGTGCGAGGTGCAATGATCTAAAAAGCTATACCTTTTTCTTTAAGAAATTCATCAAGCTATTTAGAAAAGTACTCAAAACCTTGATCGGATCGAAGGGTTTTGATTTGTTTGCGAGTTTGCTTTTCCACTAAAGCCCAAAAAATATTAAATATGTTAAATACCTTCTATACAGGATTTACAACTCGGTAGTGAGCCAATTGCAGAGGCTTAGAGTGGACCATCCCTCACAAGTTTCTTAATCCTATCTAGACTAATATGGCTAAGTCTTAAGTACCAAAGATTTGTTGATTTTATTAGATCAGAGAAGTCATTAAGTTTAATCCTATTTGGTTCCCTAACTAGATCATTGTCTATTTCAATGTCTAGCAGCAAAGGTTGTGTAGGATAAAGATAGTACAAACCATTCTTCATACAAGCATCAGTGACAAATGAATTGGAAAAAGAAATGCGAATTTCATTATCAATAAACTTTAAATAATAATTTTGCTCAGAAATGTGAGCTACAAATATCAAGTTTTTCCAGAAGAAAGGAAAAAATAAACATTATTCAAATTTAAAGTTTAGTCTTTAAAAGACAATGTCACAGATCCCACAGCCGCCTTAGCAGACACCAAGCTACCATCACCCTACTTAAAGTAGAAGTCGCCATCCTCTAAGCTTTGCTTTTCTCAAACCATTCAAGAAACAACAAATATGGTTAGTAGCAGTAGAGTCAATAATCCACGATGATACATTATCATCTACTAAATAAGCTTCGGTAATAAGTACAGTACCTTTCCATTTAGTCTTGAGGTAGGCATGACCGTTCCTACGCAAGTGTTTAGGCTCATAGCAATGGTGGAAATTTTCCTTAGACTTGTCCACCTTGATAGCCTGGGGCGCCTTCTTCTTTTCAACCTTGATAATGAGGTATGTTCATTATCAGTAGCATGAGCCTCTCCATGGTTCCTCTTTTTCTTCTAGAGTCCATCAGCGGTGTGAAACTCCTTCATTAGCTCGGTAACAGTGTAGCCTAGCTTATTCATGGAGTAGTTCAGCTTGAAAGTATCAAAAGATTAAAAAAGAGTTTTCAAGATCATACCTATTTTGGTATCTTCATCAATCTCATATCCAAGGATTTTCATATCATTGAGATAACTTATGATCAGAATAATGTGTTCTCTAACAAGAGTCCTAGCTTTCACACGACAGTTCATAAAGTGTCGTATGAAAGTTGGGACTCCTGTTAGAGAAGCTGACGAACCGCTTGTTGTCTAACCTGACGCTCTTGCCCTCCAAACATCACTCGGAGATTGTAGACCATGTAATAGGCCGACTCAATATCACGATGTTGTTGTTTCAACACGGTGTTCATCTATGCTAAAATATAGCACCTCGCAATATCATCGGATCAGAGCCAGGCCGTTAGGGCGTCTTTTTCCTCTCGAGTCAAATTATCATTCGTTTCAAGAGGACATGGGGTTTTGAGTTTCCATTTGTGCTTGTTCACAGTAAGGAAAATGTCTAGGTTACGTTTCTAGTGTACGTAGGTTTCCCCTTGTAGTTTATTTGAGGAAAGGATGGTTGAGAGAGGGTTTAGAGACATATTGCTGAAGATTCACAATATTTATGATTAGTCTTTTGTTTAGGATTTTTACTTTGCTTAAGTTTTAAGTTCGAATAGGAAAAATCCAAAGGTGTTATGGACGAATTTTTTTTTTACTCCTTCGAGGGAAGACCGCATAGAGTCGCCTTTCATCAATAAATGACACTATTAATGCATAGGAATGATGTCAATACATTAATGTTTAACTAGCCACCTTATAAAAAGTTTTATTCATAACACATTTGGATTTATTCTGTTCAGTATTAAACTTAAACTCCTGAACAAAAGACTAACCATAAATTGTTTCTAACTTTCAATAACATGTCTCTAAACCCCTTCTCTACTATCCTTTCCTCGAATAGATTGGAAGGTGATAACTCGTAAATTGAAAACGTAACCTAGACATCATCCTTACCATGGACAAGCACAAATGGGTACCCACCACCCCATGTCCTCCTTAAACGAATGATGATTCAACTCAAGAGGACAAGGGTGTCCTCACAGCCTGTCTCTGATCCGATGAGATTCCGAGATGCTATATTTTAGCATCGATGAAAAATGTGTTGCAGGAAAAACATCCTGATTTTGATTCTGCCAGTGATATGCTCTTTAATTTCCAAGAGTTGTTTGAAAGGCAAGGGCGTCAGACTAGCACTAGTAAAAAAACTGGATCCCACAATCCTTAATAAAGGGTGTGGAATTTGTCCACAACCCTTGTTAAGGGTTGTGGGATCTAGGGTTGTGGAATTTCCCACAACCCTTAGACATCCGTGGAATGTTCATACTTCCCACACGAGATGTATATTGGTTGTTGAATATTAAACGACCAATTAATTATCGGTTGTAAAATTTGATTTTTTTTTTAACTTTCAGTGCCGCGGCCCCGAGCCCCACAAAGGATCCAAACATCCGTTGCGGGACTCGGGGCCACGGCGCCGGAAAGGGTCGCCACGGCGCGGGTTGAACTCCAAAGGGCCGCGGCCGGCTTCCCATAACTGTTCCACGGCACCACGGAAACGTCACTCAGCGCCGCGACGCCGACTCCCACAACAGATGTTTTGATCCGTTGTGGGATATGCCGCCGCAGCTCCAAACATATGCCGCCACAGCGCCGTTGTCCAAAGAGTGCTTCCTCTCAAAATTAATGGATTAAACCCCAAAAATCATATAATACCTACAGAATACATGCACAATGAATCTAAAAAAAGACAATACATCCAAAATGTATCCAAAATCATCATATACATTCAAAATCATCCAAAATATATACATTCAAAATAGAAAAATGTAACTAATCATTACATTCAATAAATGTGTGTACATATTTAATCCACTCTTCTCTTACTCTCTCTATTTCCAAAGGTGTATACGTCTTTTTGTTCTATAATCTACTTATACATCCTACAACTCTTTCTCGCATATGACATAAAACAAAATATCCACTTTTTGTGCTACCGCTTTGTCTTGGAGAGGCCATTGACTTTATGTACGTTAATTGTCCGTGACCAAGAGTGTCTTTGTGTTCAAGTTTGAAATTTGAAAACACCCTACAAAACGAAAAGTATGAGTATCTTTTATAAAAAAAATTCAATATATAAGTAAAAAAAATTACCTTTTTATCAACGAAACTAAACCGTGTGGAATTTGTTTATTCAACGGGTCGAAAAACATCGCACAATCTTTCCACAAGTCAAGGACAACAAGCATCCAATGAAAGTTTTGATTGTACGGCATGAAAATTAGTTGCCCAACATTGCACCGTTGCACCGCGTTTCCAACCTCTTTGAATCGTGTCGACAAATGGTAATCTTCATCATTTGTAGAAATGTGAGAAGCTAACGTTGCGTTTACAAAGCCGAATTTATTCTTCAACTTTGTCGTCGATGCACGTATATGGCTATATTCTAAAGTATTCAAAAAGTTAAAACACTCAATATTTAATCATTAATAAAAAAAGATATTTATGGAAGAAACACGTACTCCATGTAAAGCGATATGCTTGATGCCCCAATTTTCGATAATTGTAAAAATTTAGAAATATCATCAAATCCCAACATTTCGAGATAGCGGAGATTGTTGGATAAACGATGGCTTGGATAACGTGTGCTTGTGCTAACAATATTGTGTTTACATATTTAGCAAGCAATTTAAACTTGAAATTTATTACCTTGTAACCATTTAAACTTTGAATTAATCACCTTATAATTAATTTGAACAATCAATACATACTAAAGAGTAGATTAAAATGTATTACCTTTTAATTAATTCTCCTGTTATCGTTGGGAGTAGGTTGACTCGTAGAATCGAGTTTCGAGCATTTGATGTATAGACCGTGACTCTCTTTTGACGTCTCTATTTCTATTAATCGTAGCGGCCACGAGACAAAACCCCCCATTGCATCTTCTACGGTTTTAAAGCTTCTTCGGTGGGATCGGCATTTTGGCTTTTTTTAACCAAAACGCTCGAAACGCTCACCCCTGCATTTCCATCCTCCAAAGTTGAGAAGTGAATTACGCGCTCATTCAAATAGACTTGCCCATTTGCAACATGGATTGTGTTTCCTTTCACAATATCGTCAATGTAGAAAAAACCCTCTACGCTTTTATTCGAATACAGTGTCACATGTTAGGTTGGATTCAATGAGCAACTATCCCAAACACTAGTTGATTTTTCCACAATAATCGGATCAACTTTCGGACTATTATGTACATCGTCATGTCCTCTGAAAATCACCGATTTAATACCGAAAACAAATAAAGTTTCGAAATAAATAAATACGCATGAATAAAGATTACCTAAAGAGACGACCTCTTCGACGATCACTTCGACCACCTCTTCGACGACTTCTTGAATCTTAACCTTCTCTTCGTCAGTAAAGCCACTCGCATTGAGATTATCTTCAACTCGATCAACACTAGCTTCTATGACACTTATACTACCACGACCATTAACCGCCTTCAACATTTGATTTTTAAACTCCATTAACTCGAGACGCATTTCGAGCCGCATCTTGTTAAGTTCTTCGTTTGGGGTCGGAGGAACAAAATACTTGAAACGCTTGGCAACATGTTTGGATTGACCGCAAACATATTTATTTGTTCCCATAGCTTCTTGCAAGATACTTTTTCCAGTTTCCGGGATGAAAGTACCTTTGGTTGCTTGTTGAGATAATCTTTGCTACATATACATAAATATAATCATTTGTAAATACAAATATTATAAATATAAGTTACATTATTAAAAATCTTACAATTGATTCTCCCATTAGTCGCTCTTTATCATTTTTGAACTCTTTTCCATCTATCCGGTCTTTCTTTCGCGAGTCAATCCATAATTCTTCTAACGTTGCCCATTGACCGGTTTTGTCGTGCTATTAATTAACATGTAATCATATTAATAATATATTAAATATAAAAAAGTGAGTATAAAATAAATAAATGAAAAAACTAAACTTTTTGTTGATCTAGTTTTCGATATCCATCTCGGTCACATCGAGATTTGTATTCCCCTTTAGCGGAATTAGTTCTCCCTTGCTCTGACGTTTTCTTGAACACTTCGCTTTGTCTATACTCAACAAACTTCACCCAATCTTCCTCGGTGATACTCGTGTAAAATTCCAAAACACAATCGGGTCTTTTTACCGAGTTTGGTTCCTTGATTGTGTCTTTGAGAAGGTCGTGATATAACTCGTGACAAAATAGCTTTGCGGCTTCTCCTACTCTCATGAAGAAATCGTTCTTATATTCTATTGGAATCGAAAATCCTTCACATATTTTATTCCAAATCCTCTGTTTTATTTGAACGTTCTCTTTTAATCTCCAATCATGGTTCGAAAGTGGAACATATTCCCTAGCTAATACGCTGACGTAACTCAACAACACATCACCTTCCGCGGAGATACATACTCGGGGCGGCGGCGCCGTTGATCTGGACTGCCTTAAATGCTTTTATATTCGTGTTTTGCACTTAGATCTCTCAAAATTTCAGTCGAAAAAACACTACATGCAACATTTCGACCCATTTTCTGTCATCCTCGTTTTTAACTCACAACTATACATCTAATTCTTGTATGTTCCTCTTTAACTTGTTACAAATTTGAATATTTCTTGCTATAATTAGGGTTTTTCTAAGATGGTGAGACAATTGATGTGTGAGAATAGGTTAAACGAGATATATCAAAATGGTGTAAATGAGTTTTGTGAACTCGTTAAAGATAATGTTGGTGATGTGGAATCAATTCGTTGTCCTTGTGTGAAATATGGAAATCATAGACATTTTTCAATTCATATTGTTCGTACTCATTTATTGGTTTATGGAATAATGACTTCTTACCAAGTATGGTATTATCATGGTGAGGAATTTCGTCCTACGATAAACAATAGAAATGATGATCTTGAAGATGATGACTTTGATGATATGTGCGGGATGATGAATGATTTGGAGAACTATTTTGTGGAACAGCCGAAATTGTTTGAGTCAATGATGAATGATGCGGAGACACCATTATATGAAGGGTGTACAAGTTATTCGAAGTTGTCATTTTTAGTTACTTTATTTCATTTAAAAGCGTCGGGTGGATGGACAAACACTCGTTTTACTCTATTGTTGGAAACACTCAAAGAAGCATCTCCAAAATATAATAAAGTTCCACAAAGTATGAGGCGAAGAAAACTTTGGGCACATTGGGTATGAAGTACGAGAAAGTTCATGCATGTCCAAAGGATTGTGTTTTATATAGACATTAGTATAAGGATCTAGATGAATTTCCGATGTGCAAAGAGTCAAGGTGGAAAAAAGGTAAATTGCCACGTGACAGGGTCAAAGGAGTTCCAATCAAGGTACGCACTTAATAATTACTTGTATTACAAATGCTTATGTTTTTATTATTGTTTTATATGTTGTTTCAGTCATTATGGTATATACCACCAATGCCACGGTTCCGACGAATGTTTAATACTGCCAAGCACTCAAAGAACATGGTTTGACACTCCGAAAAATGTATAGATGATGGTATGTTAAGGCATCTTGCGGATGCCTCACAGTGGAAGTCATTTGATTTGGAGTACATATATTTCAGTGTTGAACCTCGGAATTTGCGTCTGAGTTTAGCATCTGATGGCATGAGCCCTTTTAACATGATGAGTAGTAAATATGGTGTTTGGCCGGTTATTCTTGCGAACTATAATCTCCCTTCAAAGTTGTGTATGAAAAGAACGTTCTTGATGTTAACGCTTCTGATTTAAGGACTGAGTCAACCAGGAAATGATATCGATGTGTATTTGGCACCATTGATCGATGATATGAAGAAGTTATGGGAGACAGAAATTGAGGTCAAAGACGGTTACCGCGGCGATTCATTGTACTTAAGAGCAATGTTGATCTGGACTATTAACGACTTTCCAGCGTATGGAATTTTTCAGGATACTCTGTGAAATGCTCAATTGGTTGTCCGGTTTGCATGAAAGAAACATCTTCCATTCGTTTGAAGCATAGTAAAAAAAATTGTTTTCTTGGTCATATAAGATTTTTACCGAGAGATCACTCGTATAGAAGGTTGAAACCAGCATTTGATGGAAATATGGAAGAACGACCCCCTCCTAGAATATTGTCTGGTGGAGATGTCTTCAAAATGGTTAAAAATATCAGTGAAGTGCTCGGAAAAAGAGAGCGGCATGTTAGTACTAAAGAGTCGTTCCAAGAGAATCCTTGGAAAAAGAAATTGATTTTCTACAACCTTCCGTATTGGAAGATGTTATATGCTCGGAATTGTCTGGATGTTATGCATATTGAGAAAAATGTATGTGAATCTTTCATCGGTACGCTAGTTTATGATCCAAATAAATTGAAAGACATAATAAAATCTCGAATGGATCTCAAGGAAATGAATATAAGAAGCGTTTTGCATGTCGACGAGGAGAGTGGAAAACAAACAAAATTACCACCGGCAAAGTACACTCTATCTTTGGAGGAGAAGAAAAAATGGTGTAAGCGGGTTTGAATCTATAAAAGGTTTGTATCTTTAAAAGATCTCAAACTTATTGGAATGCAGACTCACCATTGTCATGTGTTGCTACAACAAATGTTACCGCTTGCTTTGCGGGACATTTTTTCAAAAGATGTGAGGTTCGCAATTTTCAAAATATTTGTATTCTTAATTCGATATCCTCAAAGGTCATTGATCCAACTCGTTTAGAGGCGATACAATCGGAAGTTGTGAAAACTATGTGTTTGTTGGAAATGATCTTCCTACCATCATTTTTGACATCATGGTTCATCTAATTGTTTACTTGGTACGTGAAGTGAAATTATGTGGACCTTTTATTTTTACGGTGGATGTAGCCAATCGAGCATTACATCAAAGTATTGAAGAGTTATGTGAAGAACTACAATCGGCCAGAACGGAGTATCGTGGAAAATTATACAGCTGAGGAGACTTTTGAGTTTTGCTCCGAGTATTAAGCTAAAGCAAATAAATTGGATTACCGAAGGACAAAGGGTTTGATTCAAAAACACTACCTACAGGTACGTCAATTTGAGTTAACATTTTCTATATATCAAATTTGAGGTATTTAATTCTTATTTAGTTAATTTAGTAGTATACATATCTATGGGTACATATTCTAGCGTTAACCGGAAAGAATGGGAACAAGCCTCGCTACATGTCCTGCACAACGTTTCTGACGTAACCAAGTTCATGGATATTCATTTGAATGAGCTGAGAGTTAAAGATCCAAAGAAATCTATAAATGAAAATGGTTGAAGAGCACAACCGTTTATTTCAGATATGGATTGGAAAGCGACTATTTGAAGAGGCGGGTCATTCAACTACATTGAGTAAACTATCATCAGGGCCTTCCAGCATGGTTACAAGGTACACTGCTTGGTCTGTTAATGGTTTTACATTTTACACGAGAGAGATAGAAGACAAGCATCCAATTCAAAATCGCGGTGTAACGTTATTGGCCGAAGCATTACATGTTTTGTCGCCAAAGATAAGAATCCCAAAAAAAGTTTAATGAACTATTATGGAAACATTGAAGACATATGGGAGCTTGATTATTGCGGATTGCGGGTGACATTGTTCAAGTGCAAATGGGCATACAATAATCACGTTAAAGTTGATAATGAAGGAGTTACCATTGTCGACTTCAGGAGGATCAGTTCCGAGAATGATTCATTCATACTCGTTTCACAAGTGAGTAAAGTCTTTTATGTTATAGATCCAATCAATCCAGAGTTGTCATTAGTAGTTCATTTGAAAGCACGAAATATTCAAGAAGAAGAGACGAAGATGAAGATTTGTCTAGTATTCCGCCATTCACATCCGGATTACCACCGATCGATAAAGAGATGGATGACTTCGACAATGATGATATTTCTCATTTACTTCAAACTGACATAGCTCCAAATTTTGGTTGATTGAGTTGTATTTATAACTTTATATTAATTTGAATTCGAGTAAAAAAAAGTTTTGATAGGTTTCATAAGGTTATAGAATTGATTTGACACCGCGCCGCGGCCCCATACCCCATAGCCGCGGCACCAGGTCCCACAACTGATAAATATCCGTTGTGGGAGCACGGCGCCGCGGCCTTGGTAGGCATCACCGCGGCGCCAACAAGTTGCAAACACTCCATTGTCTCTGTAAGTCATACGCAGCGCGGCGACTCCATACAGGGCCGCGGCGCCGCTGACTTACAGAGGCGATAAAGTCTCTGTAAGTTGGTGGTGCCGTTGGGGCCCCTTGGTTGGGCCGTTGACTTACAAAGACGATAGAGTCTCTATTTTGAGACGATGAACTCACAATGCCTTCAAACACATATTAAATCCTAAAATCTTAAGTCTCGTAATTCAAACAAACAAACATAAGTCAAACTAATTAAAAAAAACATTGATAAAACAAACATATTATATCTTAAAATCTTAAGTCTCGTAATTCAAACGAACAAACAAACAAAAGTCTAACTAATTAAAACAAAACATCGATAAAACTAATTAAGATTTTTTAAAATAAATAAAAAATCATTCAGTAATTGTTTTCGTTGTTGTCGTTGTCGCGTCGTGGTGGTGCTCCCGGAGGATGTGAGAATTGAGACGGCCATTCTGGGGCTAGATATGGTAAATAGTCGTACTCTAGCATCGGATCTTGCACCGGAGGTGCGGGTAGCTCAAGTACCGTTGCTTTACGCGGTTGTGCCGACGTCTCGTCCGTCGCCAGCGCTGCCGCCTCCTCCTCGGCCTCCTCCTCCTCATCCGCCGCCACCTCCTCTCGAATCTTGTAGCAATCGTTGATTGACTTCGTGGTTGTCCTCATAGGACCTTTGATCGTGTCTTGCCTCTCAATTTTCACCCCCGCTCTCATGCAAAGAGAAGTGATGATCGACGGATATGGTAGACCGGTCTTCTTAGCCTTTTAGTTTACACTCCGCATCCGGCCCGAGATGAATCGACCAATATTTATCCTGAGCCTCTTCACGATGCAGTACAGAATTTGAATGCGACCCTCGTCGAGCCTGGAAAAATGCGTGATCGAGAACATGCGAGCGCACACAAAGTAAACCCATACTTTTGCAATCCTATCAAAACAAAATTCAAAACACAATCCTAATCATAATCATAATCATATTTCTATTCATTTCAAACTATAAAAACAAATCGTTAAATAATTACGTACTTTTTGAGTTGACCACGAAGCAAGACTTCTCTTCCCTTCACCGTTGTCCAACTTTGGTTCGGGAGGCACAACAAACTCTCCATCTTTGCCTTATCCGCATGACGTATGTATTGAATGTAATCCTCTGTCTCTAAAGGAATGTTGGGGTTTGAAGATAAGCATTGATCACCTTGGCACTCACGTTTACCTTCTCTCCGCTAACTGTGACGACGTTATTAACTACAGCTGGTAGGTTCACGTAAAATTCATTCACGATGATGATATTGCCATCGCACCCGGAAGGTTTGCAAAATTCTCCCCAACCATACTCGTCGATGAAGTTGTGGATTTATTGGCCGATGTCGAATCCATCCCTGGGGACACTAAATCCCCTCTGCTAGATTACAGAGCGCTTAATGAGCAACTCAGAAATCATCGGCTTGTTGAGACGTGAATAGGCACGATTCATATTGTTCTTCTTCACTTTCCTACGATGAAGAAGACTTAACAGGTACATGTCTTATGGTGATACTCTCTTGCCCGTCTCTGACATGGATGACCCTGTTTCCTATAGCCAAGCAATGGCTGGTTCTAAATCAAACCTTTGGCTTGACGCGATGAAATTTGAGATCCATTCGATGTATGTCAACAAAGTCTGGAAACTTGTAGACCTACCTGAAGGGGTTAAACCTGTAGGGTGTAAGTGGATATATAAGAAGAAAAGGGGTCCATATGGGAACGTAGAGCCTTTCAAAGCGTGATTAGTGGTTTAAGGGTTACACCCAGAGAAAAGGTATCGATTATGAAGAAACCTTCTCGCCTGTCGCAATGCCTAAATCCATCCGTATACTTCTATCCATAACTGCCGCTCTCGATTACGAGATCTGGAAAATGGATGTCAAGACTGCCTTTCTGAATGGCAATGTAGACGAGAGCATTTTCATGGCTCAACCACCATACGGTTTCATGGAAGGGGATCAAGAGACAAAGGTTTGTGAATTTCTTAAATCCATTTCTAGATTAAAGCAAGCATCTAGATCATGAAATATTAGATTCGATGAAACTGTAAAAAGATTCAGTTTTGAACAGTCAATAGATGAACCTTTTGTTTATAAGTTGATACAAGAGGGCAAGGTTGTGTTTCTGGTATTGTATGTCGAAGATATACTACTCGTTGGTAATGATGTAAGTAAATTATCTGAGGTCAAAAACTGGTTAGATAATCAGTTTGACATGGGATCTAGGGGAAGCTGCGTACATTCTGGGGATTCAGATCTTTTGAGATCGAAAGAACCGGACCCTGTTGCTCTCTCAAGCATCTTATATAGATGAGATGATGGATCGCTTTGCTATGCAAAACTCCAAGAAGAGCCAAAACCCCTTTAGACATGGAGTCTCACTCTCTAAGGACCAGTCTCCCAAGACTGCACAAGAGATTGAGGACATGAGAAAGATTTCCAATGCTTCAGCCATAGGAAGTCTCATGTATGTTATGATGTACACTAGACCGGATATATGTTTTGCCATTGGCGTAGTTAGTCGTTTCCAATCAAATCCTGGACCCGAGCACTGGGTTGCTGTTAAGCATTTTTTCAAGTATCTTCAAAGGACTAGGAACTTGATGCTTTCATATTCAGGTACTGACCTGACTATGACGGGATATACCGATTCCGACTTTCAAGCGTTTCGAGTAAGAACACCTTTTTGAGTTTATTCGAATTTGTTAATTGCGGGATTGGCTTTGGGCTTTTTCTGCGCAGCTTAGGTGGAAGGCCAAGAAAGCCCCCTTCCGAGGGGCCCGAGCCATCAGTGAGATACCACTCTGGAAGAGCCAAATCCACTTCAGGATCTGTATTCATCCTGAATGGTGGATCTGTTGTTTGGAGGAGTATCAAGCAATCTTATATTGCTGACTCCACCATGGAAGCAAAATATGTGGCTGCTTATGAAGTAGTTAAAGAGGCTGTATGACTTAGAAAATTCCTTAAGTATTTGAAAGTCATTCCGAATAATAACAAGCCCATGACACTTTATTGTTATAATAGTGGGGCTGTTGCTAACTCAAAGTAACCTAGAAGCCATAAGCACTCTAAGCATATTGAGAGGAAATACCATTTGATCAGAGAGATCGTGTAGCACGGAGACGTGGTGGTTAAGAGGATCTCATCGAATGACAACCTGGCAGATCAAGACGGATTTCACCAAGGCCTTATCCAATAAAGTCTTCGCCAAACATCGAGACAGATTAGGCTTGAAGGATTAATCTCATCTTCTTTGAGTCAAGTGGGAGTTTGTTGGCAGAGATGCCCACAAAAAGATTATTTATTTACATATTGATGTAATATAAATCTTTGTAAGTCCTTATTGTCATTTTCTAATTAAATTAATAAAAGTTGAAACGTTCATTCATTCCTTTTTTGTTTGTTTCAAGATTTATGATATTAAATCGTCTTATAGTCCTTAATCAAACCTACCAATATATGAAGAGACAAATGTAGATTTGCGTGAACAAACTCTTCATGGTTTGGTTAAAATGAAATATTCGCAATCTAAAGATCAACGAACTACTAATCCTAGTATGATTGTTGGAAGAATCTGTGATGTCTAGTTACGAGGCATAGAGAGAAAGAAACTCTATAGTTCTTCCAGTGTATCTTTCGAAGATACTGAATTGACCAGTGCACCTTTAGAGACAATGTAAGTGCAAACCATTTAACCTCTTCTGTCTCAAGGTCACTATGTATGAATTGCATCATGTTCATCCAAATCCTCATATTAGACATGTCATTTCATAGTTTTAATATTCTCATTTGAGAAAGTCGAGTTTTAGATCCATTAAGTGATCTGGACTAGACTAATCGGTGAGATATTAAGTTATGAAGATGTCATGAACCAGGTTTGTGAAGTTCTCATAGATATGGAATTCATGTACAAGATTGCTGAAATGCAATATCACCTCATGCTTTAATACTTGGATTGTGAATAAATGAACCGAGCGGTATCCAAAATTAAGTAGCGACTTTATTTGGATGAAACAATGTGACTTGTAAGCTCCTTGTCAATACATTGTTTCTAACTTATTCACAAGTAACAAAGGAGTTGAGGAAATAACAACTAGAAGGGTAAAATCGTAATTTTATAAATCTCATCTTGTTAATGATATTCATGAAGGGTAATCATAGATAACATTCAATGGATCCAGTCAATATAATTAAGTTTAATTTGAGTAGAAAATAAATTCATTTGAACAGAGAGATTCTCAGTGTCAACTCTTTAGTAGAGTCAATTGAGATTAAACTAATAGTCTATAAAGGTTTGTGAACTTTTGAGTCCGAGTATAGAAGCTCAAGTTGTGTTCATTTGGATCCATAAGGTCACTATTACAGGTCATTATAGTGTGATTGTTAAACTAGAACCTGAGTCAAAATAAGTTCAAGTCTTGAACTAGACTTTTCCTCGGAAAATGTCTAAAGGGTATTTTTGTCCACATGGACATAAAATGATGTGAATGTCAAAATAAGATTTTGAATATTTTATATGATGAAAATATAAAATATTTTTCTAAAGCCGAAAATTTGTTTAAGTCATTATGAAATTAATTTCATTATTTGTGCAATATTAATTCTAGAATAGATAGTTTAAGAATTGTCTTAAAAATAAATAAGGAAACATCTAGATGCCCTTCCCTATTCTAGAGTTCAGCTAACATGCATCAAAGAGGAAAGAATTATTTGTCTTTAATTATAAACATAATTACCCAAAAGGAAAAGAGCAAATGAATTTGCTTAAGAAGGAAATAAATATGCTAAGTGAGGAAACAAATTTCCTTCCCTTATGCTCAATGTTGGCCGGCCATGTACAATGAGAAAGAGGAGAGAAAATAAAATATTGTGTCATGAATACACAATTGAAAATGGTTATTACGCTTTCTTGATTTTCTTTCTCCTATAAATGGAGTCTCACATAGAGATGTGAAAATAAGCATTCTTGCTCTTGTGATCTCTCTCTTGGCTGACCCCTTCTCTCTCTCTCTCTCTCTCTCTCTCTCTCTCTCTCTCTCTCTCTCTCTCTCTCTCTCTCTCTCTCTCTCTCTCTCTCTCTCTCTCTCTCTCTCTCTCTCTCTCTCTCTCCAGAAAATCCTTTTTTATTTTGACACTTGAGTCCTCATTAGACTTATGTCTTGTTTGGTAGGAAGGATTTTGGAGGGATCGATTAAGATAAAGGTATTTAAAATGATGGATTGTATTAATTTGTTGTTTGGTATTAAAGAATGAAAGAAAATGGGAGGTAGAGGGACGGATTTGTATCTGTGGGCCCCACCAAAAATGCTCTCCTCCCATTTTGGATGGATTGAAGAAGGGAGAACAAAAAAATATTTTATAGTTTTTTTCCTCTTTTTTGTATATATGAAATTTATGTGCATTCTAGTATCTTTTTTTCCTTCTATTTTTGTTATTGGTTATTAAATATATTGATCTTCAATTTTTTGTGTAATTCATTTTTTCATCACCAATTTATGACTAGCAATATTATCGAAGTTTATAAAATTTATTATTTTTATCTTTCGTCATGATCAAATAATTGTTCGCTCAAACAAAAATTTGAATATGTTTATGACTTTGTTTATCAATTTTTTAAAACTTTGTGTGTTTGGGTATTACAACTTATGTGATGTATGGTTATAAATAATTTTTTCTATTTAAATAGGTGAACAAGAAAACTCAACAACTGATTGGGAGATAAGACCATGAGATTAGAATTTATGAAATATTTGTAAAACATTATTAGTAAATGTCTATATTGCTTTAATTCATAAATTTATTTTGCTCTGAAATTTTGGATTAGATAACTAAATTAGTATATGTATATATATTTAATATTTTTTTTTTGCGATATATTATATATAGTTATGCAGTTAAATAGTTATATGCATGTTAATTTTTATAATATAAATAAATTGTGTAAATTAAAGATCAATTTGATAATATATAAGAGTATTATTGTAAATTACCATTATAAAATAATTCACACCATTATTTTTTTCATTTATACGAAACAAATACGGGGATGGATATTAATATTTCCTCTCATCATACCAATCAACTTTTTAAAATGTTACAATCCACTCATTTCCTTTCCTTTCGTTTCCATCCTAAACAATCCATCCACCTATTTATCCATCCCTCCTACCAAACAAAGCCTTAGGCTAAATTAGCTCTTTATCTCATTGACTTGTTCTTGTGTTAGTGTTTAATTGTGTCCACACACAAATCCATCTAAACCTCTAAAGACTCATGTAATAAAAATCTTAGGTTTCTCGAGTTCATGTTTAGGTATGAAGATAACGAGCAAGAGATGATCAACCTTTTTCAAGACTCCTCAAAATTAAAGGTACAAGAAAGGTTAGTATTCATGCACTTTAAATAATTATTTTAATTGATAAATGTTCATGCACTTTGCCTAGGTTAGTAATATTGTTTTATTTGTAAAGGAATTTATATTCCTCCATTAATATGATTAATGATAATTTTTCTTAACCCTATATCTTTTCCAACATGCACATTCCCGCCTCCGACGACCGTTGTCTTCGTCCACTGCTCCATGATCGGTGTCTTCATCCATTGCCTCGACGACATCCCTACAGAGCTTCCTCTAAGCTACGGTTTATATATTTGTGTTTTATATGTTGCAAATATTGAGGTAAGGTTTTTAATTTTCTCTATTTTTGTTAAGTGATATCTTTAATTTGTTGCAGTCTTGTTTTTACGGTCTCGGTCTGCTCATGGTCAGTCGTTGTAGGTCATCAGTCTGAGTCTCATTGACATAGGTATGTATTTTGGTTTTGAAACGATTTTTTTGTTTTAAAAACTTGTAAGTTAATGTTTTATGTTTATTTAGGTTTGCATTTAGACTTTATGTTTGTTCTCGTCTGTTGCGTCGCTCCTTCGTTTTGCTATCTAGATCGCTCGTATCGCGTTTCACCCCCTCTTTCGCTATAATCGTCGCTTACCAGGTTGGATTTTTTTATATTTACTTAGGTATGTTGTTAAGTACTTATAAATGTTTAAATTAATGATTTAGTTAATTAAGAATGTAAGTTTAGTTACCTATTTCGGATTAGTTTACTTAGTAATATATATATTTTTAATTAATTTAAATGTGGACAAGAACTTTATTAATATGTTAATTTAGGCATGTATTAATAACAACTTTGAATAAGTCAATTTAAATGTATTAATAAATAAGTTTTTTATATTAAATTATAGCACCTCGAAATTTCATCGGATCAGATCCATGCTACAAGGGCAACCTTGCCCTTTCAAGTCGAATCATCATTCGTTTCAAGAGGACATGGGATAGTGAATACCCATTCTGTAGTTTTCCATAGTAAGGACGATGTTTAGGTTACGTTTCTAATCTATATTTAAAAAAGTGTTTTGCTGTAAAATACTATATGTATAATGTCGGCATTTTCAAAAACAATATTTTGCGTTTGTAAATAAGCTTGGAATTGATATGTATAATAACAATATAAGTATGAATATCGATTTACAACTTTAGAATTTTAAACAAAAACGAAATATTTCCCCAGATTTTGGTAACCACTATCATGTTACACGCTTTCGCATTTTAAATTATATTATACTTTTTTATTATATGTTAATTAAATTATATTTTTATTCAATTATTTTATTTATACATTATTACATGATTGTGATATGCTCTATATATAACGTGATGTTAGATTAGTTGGAGTCGCGGTCTGTCGACGAGGTGATAACGCTCGGAGATCGTGAGTTCTAAATGCTTTAATTGAAGAAATAATTCAACTAGTTGACAGCCAACTAGGAATATTTTTATATTGAAAAAAAATCAAATAATAAATATAGTATATTCATACAAATAATTGATTTCAATTGTCACGTAGCAAAATGGCTATTTTTTTTTAATTAAACATTGGTAAAAGTAAAAATTTATAAGTTCTACAGTATCATAAAAAAAACTTAATTTTTCTATTTGTTCTTAGTAAAGCAACGGCTACAATGTTATTATGATTATTTATGTTTTGATGTAATGTAATCAAATATTTGAGTTCACTCATATAGTTTTGATTAAAAGGAAATAACAATGATTATGAAGCGAGATCTTTACTTTACAACATGTTGAATATTCTAATATCTAACAAATGAATCTTACATTTTTTATAGAACTATATTAGTCTAGATTTTTTTTAACAGAACTATATCTTTTTTATAAAACTGGATAATTATTTCTTAAATATTATAAAATGAGAATGAGAAAAAGTCATAAATCTAGAATTATTCAAATAATTTATAATTTTATGGGTGAGAAATATATATAAAAAAAGTTAATTATGTAAACCTAAAAACATGCAAAATATCCACATTAGACCCATTTTGTTAAAAAATCCTAAAATGAATTTTAGGTCACAATATGAACAAAAATACCTCTGAGTTCATATTTTCCTCATTTCCCTCTTTTTCTCTCTTTCTTCCTTCTCTCCTTTCACTCCGCCGAAACACTCTTCACGTTCCTTCAATTTTTTTTCCCAAAACTCTACTTCAACGAGTGCAATAACATAAACAACGATTATATACATTAACAATTATGTCGTCAAACTCGGATAACTTCCTAACCGATGGTGGAGAGGACCCGAAATCTCAAGAAACCTCTCAAAAGAGAAAATCTCAAAAAATGTAAGATTTGTTATTTTTTTTCTTAGTTAAATCTATTAAATGTATTTAAGATAGTGTTTTCGAGTATAATGTATGTTAAATTGGATTGATTTGGGAAAATTTGAGCTAGTTTAGAGATTTTAGGTTTTCCGAAAATGAAGAACACTTTGAATGTCATCGTCGGACGATAGGTTAAAAATTTACGATGGAATACGATAGTATTCGATAGGTTATGATAGATAGAAGATGGGTTACGATAGGCTTCAAAAGAGACGTTAGACGATGGCTTACGATAGGATACGATGGAGGGCGATAGATTATAATACGTTACGATATGCGATAGGAAACGATAGAGGACGATGGGGGGATATAGAGGACGATAATTTTGAATTTTACGATATTGTTAGATGATAAAATTGATTTTTTGATGTTTTGTTGTGTATGATCACTTGAAATTCCTTGTCAAAGACACATTCACGGGGAGAATCACGTATGGTGGATTCCGGGTGCTAAAAAATGTGAAGCAGTGCTTCGAATAGATGAATTTGATCGAGCGACTCCGAGGGACGGAGTTCGAGCAATTCTTCATCACCTCCGACTTGAATTTCGCTCCCGTCCTTGTCCATTCTCTATTGGAGAGGAAAGTTGAGTCCATCAAAACCGGAGAGATCCAATTCGGCTTAGGAGGAAAGAGAGTAAGGTTCAGACGCCTCGAGTTTTCCCTAATCTCAGGGTTAAACTACAAAGACGGTCCGACAAAAGAGGAGAATGACAAACGCTCCTCCCACAGGCTCATTGACAAGTATCTGAATGAGATAACCAACTTCAAATTCAGCATACTCGTCAAACTCGGTTTGTGCATCTTCGTTCTAGGTTATTTTTTCGGACAACCGGTGAACAAAACAATACCTTCGAAGTGGAAACCGATTTTCCAAGGGGTCGAAAATCTCCCCTTCTTCTACAGCCTACCATGGGGGAACATGAGCTGGGTTGAGATGTTTCTACCGCTCTCAGTTGATTTGAAGCGTTATCGGGAGGGCATCGAAGACAACCTGAAGAAAAAGCCTGACGTCCTCCAAAAAGAGGCGAAGTACACGCTGACTGGAAATCTTCACGCCTTTCAATATTAGGCATACGAGGTTATCCCGGAGCTTGGGCACGCTTCGGAAATGGCGTCGGAAATCGAATTCCAAGAATGCATTCGTGATCAGGAACCATCGTCGTTCTTAGTAAGGACGTTGAGAAGATCTTGAAAAATAAATCGGTAAAGTTTATCGTTATTTAATAATATTCTTTAAAGTTACGATTACATATTAACATTATTTCTATGTTTGCAGTTAGGCGTCCTTCAAATGTTGTGACCGCGGCCGGGGGAAAGGGGTTTCTTTCAGACCCTTAAAGAGAAGACGCAGAAATGTCTGCATCCGATAGACATTGAAGGAGTGGATGCGGCAGAGCCGAAGAACTTCGACGAAGAAATTAACATCGTTGGTTCTGCTGCAAAAGAAAGAGACGTACTCGGCCACGACGGGGACGAGGAAGATGACGAGGAGTACATATCTGATTTTCCTCGGGAAGCTCGTCCGACGAAACTATCTCAAGCTTGTCCTCGTCCTCAATCTTTGCCTCATCCTGAAGCTCGTGGCTCCGAGCCAAGCGACGATAAACCTATTGTCATTCCTGCAGGCATGTGGGAAGAGCTTCGTCGTGGAATCGGGTTTATACTCCAGAACATCGCGAACCTGGGAGCGTCATGAACGCATATAACAGGTAATCAGTGCACATTCAAAATCGAATTCAATGTATACGCCATGATCAGATAATAAGTTCGTATATTTCATTTCATAGTTTATTACATATACTTAACTAACGTTTTTTGCAGATTTGTCAATGGGAGGGTCTGAACCACGTATTTTGTGACGTAACTCGGATGGCTGGTAGACCTATTCCTACCACGCAATCCTGTGGTCCGGATACTCAGAAGCAGCAGAATGCCGATGCTACTCAACCTCCTCCCCCTCAAGCACCAGATAGTAGGCCTCCTTCGCCGTTTACGCATGTGAGCAGTCGGAGCCCATCACCGATGATCCCAGGTAAACAAGCCAGCTTATTCAAAAGGTCTAAGAAGCGACTGGAAGAGAAGATGAAGGCTCCTGCAGAGGAGGGACCGTCGAAGCGACATGATGAGAAAATGCAGGCTCCTGCAGAGGAGAGACCGTCGAAGCGTAAGAGAGGCGAGCCAGTCAGATCTCCAACTTACCCACCCCCCAGCAGTCGAAGAAGTGGGATGACTTCATTGATCTGACGAAGCCGAAGTAACTCAGCATCATCTTCTTTCAATCCGCTGAAGGAGTCTAACAAAAAAGAATACGGAGAGTTTATGATGTGGGTTAAGACGGGGAAGTATTAAGGTCGCTACAAGGATAATGTTCAACTACCAACGTTAGTTGCATCACCAAAGTTCTTCTCCTCGATCACCGACGCAGGGGTTTGGATGACTGATGAGGTACACTAATTTTATTTATTCACATATAAATTATCTTTATATTCATTATATATTTTGTATTGCAGCATATCGACGCGATCCTTCATATGCTCATGACCCGACAACATGATCGTAGTGAATATCAGGAGGATGTCTGCATTATGGACAATGTATGGGTTCAAAACATGCTCGGAAGGTATAAGAAAGAGCGGACGAACATCAAGAAGGAGAAAAGTTGGGGACTGAGCTCGAGAGAGTTGATTGGGATCAGAAGTCTGTTATTGTGCCGATGACGAGATACAGAGACAAAAAGATATAACTGTGGAGGGAGGCTAAGGAAATTCTTTTTGTCGTCAACTTCAGGAATGTGCACTGGTTCACATTCCAAGTAGATTTGACGGAGTGGAAAATAACGGTTCTTGACTGTCAGAAAAACCTCGTGGAAGGGGAGCAGCATGAGACATACTTTACGACGTTCATCCAGGTATAGATCTATCTTACAATAACAATATGTTAAATTCTAGTAGAAATTTCTTAACTGAACAATTTGTATAGGATTGGAGTCTCGCATTGCCACAGATGATGATGTTGAGCGGCATGTTCGAAAACCACCCAAAGATGTATCAACCTCTCTCCTCAGATCGACCAGTTTTTCATGAGTTCACTTGGCTAATTGATCAAAATTTCCCTCAGCCACGTCTTAGGTAAATGTTGAGAATTAATTTTAGTGAAAAAGTTATATGTTGACAGGTTTCTAATCTATCATTATTGCAGTGGTGATTGTGGGATGTTTGCCATTAAATATATTGAGCATCTTCTTGTTGGAGCTCCATTCGACACATTCGTGACAGAGACACATGAAGATATTCCGGAGGAAGTGGGCCTTTGACTTGTTTTCAGATCGAGTTAACCGATGACTGTATATTTTGTTATTATAATAACATTTTGCATTGTGTCTCTTTGTTTATGTATATTGAACTTGTCAAAAAACCTCTAGTTGAACTTGTTAAAAACCTCGAATTAAACTTGTCAAAAAACCTCGAATTTAACTTGTCAAAAACTTCTAATTGAACTTGTCAAAAACCTCGAATTGAACTTGTCAAAAGATTCTAATTCAACTTGTCAAAAACCTAGAATTAAACTTGTCAAAAAACTTCGGATTGAACTTGTCAAAAACATCGAATTGAACTTCTCAAAGATCGTCAACAACACATAAAAATAACAAACTTTTAAAGTAGTCTTACATTGAACGACCGGCCTATTTCTTCACGGGAACCAATACTTTCATATTCTTAATTTCTTCTGGAACGTCCCATTATTCTTCATTCCCAACTAGATAGATGGCGCTTTATACATTTCGATCCACGTTTTCTTCACGTAAAACGGGCTACACAAAGAGTATACGTCAACCGAACAATGGTGGGCTAATGCAATAGCATGTTCGCAAGGGATACCCAAGAGTTGAGGAATTTCTCAAGTGTAAGTATTTTCTTGCAAGTTTACGTCGTATTTATCATCACCGTCTTTAACGTGACATTTGTACAACCCAAGCCCATACACGTGTACGAATTGTGCTTTGTTGTTCATATTCTCAAAGTCAACTTGCCACCTTGGTCTAAGTTCCATGTTTAACTTGTTCGCAATGTCATCTCGTTTGAAAAACCAATTTTGTAGCGTGAATCTTATGAACTCAAGGAGCGTCGTTATCGGGAAAGACCTTGTATGCCTTGTTTTAGCGTTAAAACTTTCGGCGTTGTTACTCGTCATAATATCATATCTGTAAAACATAACAATTAACACTTCATGTAATGAATATTCTATAAAAACTTATTTATTTTTACATTTTTCAAGGAAAGAACGGTCTTGCCCATCGATCAAACCCGATATCTTCAAGATATTTCGCCATCTCGACATCTTTTCGCCTCAGTTGCCTGAAGCGAGCTTCGAACAAATTCTTATTGAATTAATAAGCCGCTTCATACAATTCACCGCGACAGTGATCTGTCTTAAACTTGTGTTGAACGTTGACCTGCATATGATGGTAGCAGTAACCATGCGGTCTTCCTGGAAAAGCAACTTTGACACCATGACTGATACAAACATCTCGATCGGATATGAATGCCAAATTAGGTACGCCTTCACCAATAACTGTTGGCATTTATGCCCATAAAGGAGATTTTTGATATTAAATACTTTTTGTATTTGTTTTGTTTTGAAATTAAATAAAGACTGAATTTTCATTCTTATTTAAGATTGAGTTTATGCATTAATGTCTACGCTCTGAAACTGTCATCAACGAAAGAAGTGCTAAGTACAAACTTGACAAGATACCTTCTTATGAATAGTTTAAAATAATAGTTCGCAATCTAAAGATCGATTGGGCAATGGATTCTTAGTTATGATTGTTATAATGAATTAAACGATATCTTATCTTGTGATATGGAGAGTTGTGACTCTGTAATTCATTCTTGATATCTTAATGAAGATATTGAACAAGACCTGTGAAGTTTTGAAGTTTCAGATAAAACCGTTTAATTACTCAAAACCTCAAACTCACATACGAGGGTATTTTAGTAATTACTAAATCCTGAAGTGAGTACATATCTTCTTGTAACATTTTATGACATTTGATTTGTCAGTGGGCAATGGCTAATTGAAGTTTCATTGACCCGATGGTAGGTGTCATAATACTGTTTCGTTGAAATATGTGATTCATAGATATGGAATTTGTGTTGAAACAATGATAAGGCATTAGTATCACACCATGCTCTGTTATGAGAGTGTGACCGAATAAACCAGGCCTGGTATTCATCGAATAAATAATTCTTTGAAATAAAACATGTGACATGTTGAGACATTTCAATTTATATTTTTCTCGTTCACAGATAACAGAGGATTTGGTGAAATAATAACTCAGGTGTAAAACGGTAATTTTACATTCCTCTGAGTTAATGATACACACAAAGGGTAATATCGTAAATTACACCGTGGACAGTGTGAAGAATAGTTTTGTCACATCAAACGGAAATATAAACGCATATGAACTTAGAGATGTTCAATATTAGCCCTTTAGTGGAATCGACTAATATTAAGAATTAAAAGTCGGAAAAAGTTTGTGAACTTTTGAGTCCGTACTTTATTCTAAAGCTTCGTTCATGTGGGTCCATAAGGTCTCAATGATAGACTCTCGGACGAGATTTTGGTGAACAAGAAATGATTGATTTTCTCATTCAACGTAAATTGTGATTTACGCTAAGAAATTATTTTCTGAGTAATGAAATAAACGATTGGTTATTTATTATTAGATTTATTTAACAAATCATTTTATGTTATTATATTGATAATAATATAATTTGATGATTCAAATAAATAAAAGATGAAAATAAATATTGTCTCGTTTCGTACTACATTGATTAGTATGAAAATAATTAATGACTTGTCATTAAATAAATGAGATGTTCTAAATTAATTAAATATTATTTTAGAAATAAATCAAATAAATTTGAGAGATAATTAAGACAATATGGCCGGCCATAATAAGGGTTTTATGGGCTGGAAAAATTGTTTAAACTCATTAAAAGGAGTTTTGGGCTTAAGTTTGACTAATGGGTCTTAATTGAATTTTGACCTAACTTAAGCCCATTCTCTCTAATATAAAAGGAGGCTCTCTCTTTGGTAACCCTAGCCTAATTTCGACCAACACTCAGCCAAACCTCTTCCCCCTTGTGCTTGAGAGGTTTTGACCGAGTTTTAGAGAGAAAGAGAGAGAGGAAATTTGTTTCCCGGCAGCCCTTCCTTTTTTTGAGTTTTATTCCTTCTCCCTCTTGTTCCCACGAAAGAGCACCCTCTTTGTCTCCTAAAAATCCATTGAGTATTATCATTGACTCAACTTGTGGTTGTTTGAGTGATTTTTCCTCCTACAGGGCCGGCCACTTTTGGAGCAACGAAGGCACGACACTTTTGAGGATTTCCTAGACGCACGTGGTGTAGAGGATCGGCCGACCTTTTGGACGCATCCCGAGACTCAATTTTGCAGATCCGAATCGAACGTAAGTTTTCTATAAACGAGTTGGATCTGAATGATATAATTTTGTAGGATTGTTAGAAATTTTAGGTCGCTCGGTTTTGCATATTTGAATGAATTTATTAATAATATATAAATTTGTTGACATGCTAGATTAGATTTAATGACATGGTTAATGAATATGTTTTAAAAACGTTTTTAATATGTTAAATTGAATTATGAATTTCCGCCATATATAAATATGTTTAATAATTAATTATGTTAATTGTTAACTAAATTCCAACAATAACTTCTTTCAACTTCAACAAAAATCATGTCCATGATTCATGACACTCACTATCGACAACGCCAAAAGCGATTGGATACAAATGTGAATTCGCATCCAAAGCAACAGTGACAAGCAATTGTCCCCCGTATTTAGTCTTCAAAAATGATCCATCCAAAGAGATGACCGGTCGACAATACTTAAATCATTTAAGACACGCTCCAATGGCAAATAAAGCATACTTGAATTTGTCACCGTCTCTCACAAAATCATAACCGTGCTGGGGTTTTTTTCCTCCAACATGTACAACCATGAAAGTAATTTCTGATACGCTTGTTCAGGTGTACCATGAATGAGTCCAGTAGCTACTTTCTTAGACCTCCACGCCTTCAAATAAGATCTGTCCAAACCCCATCTTGTCTTCACTTCTTCTCTAACGTAGTGCGCTGAATAATCGGCCATTGAGTTGATCGAATATTTGTCTTTAAACACGTGCCCAATAACCCAAGGGGCAGGTTCTCGTTGACCTTCTGGTCGAATTACGCACGAGCAAGAGTGAGCTTTTTCGAAAGCCACAATCTCCCACATTCCTGACCATTGTACGACGCTCTGGAGTTTCCACGTACAAGTCTCATCTTTGCAAAGAACGTACCACATTTTTGTCGAAGATGACTTAACTCGAAACTCGAAATTATTTCTCATGACGTACAAGTGCACGTGTGTCTTCATTTTCCATTTGTTCTCAAACTTTTTTCCAAGGTACAAGTCTTTTGAGCTACCTATTACATTAGACGATAAACGGTTAAGTTCACGACACAAACAAATTTAAAATCTTTAACGACATAAACAGTTAAGATATATTACCTTTAGAGGATTGACTCGGTTTGTCACGATATTCTATCTATTTAGCTACTTGTTCTAGCGTGAATTCATGATCTTTCCAAGTATAAGTTCCTGAAGATTCTCTACAAGAATTAACTTCTGGATGGTAGTCGTCAGAAGGAACTTCGAAGTTCTCAACAAACTCGTCATAGTCTTCATCATTTGCAAACTCTTCGAATTCTTCAGCATCTTCAACATCATCATTGTCGTCGTTATCTTCGTTTCCTTCAAAATCGACGTCAAACGGATCTATATCACGTCTATACGTTTCATCTTCGTTGCTCTTGTATGCGAGAAAATCATCCTCGACAGCAAATCATTCATCGTTTGGTTTCGGATTACTTTGTGAGACTTCAATTGCGAGATGATGATATTGTCTTCTGCTCTCAATGCTATGAACCTTCAACACTTGTTTTCCTTTTTGCTTCGGATCCACATCGTTAACAATCGGTGACATGATTTGTTTCGGTTCCAATCTCACGTAAATAGGAAATCTACTCCAGTAGTCGTGTTTCATATAATATGTGACATCATCATCGGTCACCAAGATTGCAGGCGTCAACACAACCGTACCCAAAGTGTACGGGACATCAATTTTTAAGTCATACACCATTCTATCGATCTTGAAAATCTCGTAAATCATATCGATCAACTCATAATACGTCGTTTCTTTTGTAGTCACCGTATACGTACGAGCTTTACTAAAATCTCATTTATCACTGAATCTCACCCACTTTCCACCAACACTAACGAAAACTGAAAAACATCACCCATAATTATCAACAACTATTCAAAATTGTCAAAAACTATTAAAATTTATCAAAAACATATTATAAAACGTATCAAAAGTGTAAAAGAAAAGCTATTAAACTTGTCATAAAACGTATCAAACATGTCAAAGACTAAGAAACATGTTACCTATTCATGATAACTTGTCAAAAACTAAACAAATTTGTCTAAAAATAGTCAACCATATAACATAAACATCAGAACTTATCATAAAATCATCTTAACTTGTCCAAAAATCATCTTAACTAGTCCAAGAACCAGTTTCTTAAAAACCATCGTAAACCATCGTCCATGGTCGTGTTCTATCGTACTCCATCGTATTCTATCGTCCTCTATCGTAAGTCATCGTACGATGGCGTACGATATCTTAAGATGGAGGACGATAGAATACGATAACATTCATGCAACCTATCGTAAAATTTTGCCCAGATTTTTGACGAATTTTTTCTTTTTCGATCCGAAAACGATTCTAACACAAAAACCGACTACAAAAATGATTTAAATAGAGTGAATGAAGTAACATACCTATTATGACGATGGTATTAAGTGATTTCAACGGATTTGGAGAGGTTTTTAGTGAATTCGAAGTTCAAAATGAGATTAATATGAGACATAAACTCTATATATGAGCTGAACGATATTTTTGTCCGATTTTGAGCATAAAGTCTAATTTTAGATATTGTTAAAAACAGGGTCTAATATGAATATTTTTTATATTTTTGTCAGATTTTGAGCATAAAGTCTAATTTTAGATATTTTAAGAAAATGGTATCGTTTTCGAAAATCCATATCTAAGTCCAAGAACCTTAAAATAAGCAGAATTCCACGAGAGAGATGAATTAAATTTCCATATCAAACAACGAACAAAGACTGAGAATCAAAAATCAATAACCAACGTAACGTTGAATTATGAAGCTCTCTCTTAAGCGCCATGACGATCAAGCACACCACCACAGCAACAATGTCAATCTCAATCCTCTCATCACTGCGAAAATCCCAATCTCTATACTCAACCACCCATTCCTGACCTCAATCTCCACCAACTCTCTCTCCTCCGACCTCTCTTTCTCTCTCTCCTCAAACTTCTCTTCAGGACCTTCCCTCAAGCTCTCTTACGCTCCCACCTCCACAGCGACTGCCCAAAACCAACCTCCGATCTCCTTCTCTCTGAAATCGGGTCTTGGATTCTTCGGCTCTCCCGATCGCTCCCCTCTCGTCTTCAAAGCACACTTCTCTCTCTCCCCCCAGAACCCCACTTTCTCTCTCCACTTCAAGCCCCAATTTGGCAACTTCTCGCTGAAAAAGACCGCCTTTTCGAACCCTAGAACCAGGTCCGACTCTGAACAAATAAAGGCGCCGAATTTGGGTTCTGGGTCGATGGAAAATGGGGTTTTGCGTGATGGGTCGTCGTCTTCGGTTTGGCAGGACGTGAAGCTGGAACCTTGCTGCAATGGCGTCGACGGGTTTTTGGCTCCAAAGGAGGCCGAGCGAAGCGGGTTCTTTACTGGAATTGCGGTGATGGCGAGAACGGGTTTTCTGGTGAGAAAGAATCTGATGGTGAACATGAGGTGGGGCGTGAATTTGCCGTCTGATTTGGGCGGCACGAAATTGCCATACTTGACAGTCAACAAGATCGGGATCGAGAGGGTCGAGCCTGAGCCTGAGCCGGAGACCGGGAAGAAAGATTCCGATTTGGAGAAGTTGAATGGGATGTGTGCGTGGATGAGCAGAGAGTTGGAGGCGATACAGAGAGAGAATCGGGAGATGAAGTGGAGCTTGGCGGAGATGAAGAGGCGCGGAGTTCCGAAGCCGAGCATGGCTTCCGTGGCGCCTAAAGCTACTCCGGGAGGGAGTTCTGAAGATTTCGAGGGGTGGAAGAAAAGGAAGAAGGCCGGGAAAGAAGAAACTGCGAAGAAGCCGAGCGATTTGGAGTCCGAGCTTCAGAGGGCTATCGAGGCTGCTTCCGCTGCTGGCTCTTCGGCTCACTGAAGGTCAGGTTTATTGTGGACTTAGATCCGATGTGATGACTGTCTTTTTGTCTTGTTTTCAATTGTAAATAATGATGAGACGGGTCTTGGAGAATTGTGTATAGATTAAGTTTAGTAAAGAGGAGTGCTTGTAACGCCAGAGGGGCTGGTTCCACTTTTCTCGTTGGCCTTTCAGCCCTGCTATAATATTATATGAGCATTTTTATTTTATATCTTCCTAATGTTTTGCAAGCGATTGGTTTGAAAGTTCAAGGGGAAAGTATAGCAGGGAAGGTTTTGATAATCTGTTGTGTATACCAATTAAAAAATCTAGATTATGGTGCTCTTTACTAGTTTGTATCTCTGATATGTGTAGGTTGTAGACTGTAAATTTGATTTTGCTTATCATCTTCTTGCTCTGAAGTTGAGAGACTTTGGAGGTTGCCAGATAAAAAGGGAAAATAAAATTTAAACCATGAAAAGAAACTCAGAATTAATGATCTTCATAAAACACATAAATATTGAGCTGATAATACTTGAATGAAGACTGGTGGCATCGATGTTAAGCACACAAGTACATAATATCAGCCGATGGAATCCTTTGTTGCATGAAATGAATTGAAGGAAATTTATAATTCCATATTACTTAAATAACAAATTCTACCAGCTAACAAAAGTGGGCGTAAAATGCAAGATTGCGAAACTTGAACACATAAAATAAATTATAAAGACGATACAAGAGTGTTTAATAATCACTGTGCTGACATTTAGTAGCCCTGGAATATCGGTGGAGGTGGCGACGCGTACTGGGATCCGAAGATTGGTGGGAGGATCAAGTCATCGTCAAAAGATGGAGGCGCGGAATTGACCGGCGGTGGTGGAGAGTGAACCGGTGGCGGTGTAGAGTGAACGGGCGGCGGAGGCGAGTGAACGGATGGCGGAGGCGAGTGAACGGGTGGCGGAGGCGAGTGAACGGGTGGCGGAGGCGAGTGGACAGGTGGCGGAGGAGAATGAACCAGCGGTGGTGGAGAATGGACAGGTGGCGGAGGAGAATGAACCGGTGGTGGCGGAGGTGAGTGAACAGGTGGCGGAGGAGAATGAACTGGTGGTGGAGGTGAGTGGACAGGTGGTGGAGGAGAGTGAACTGGCGGTGGGGGTGAGTAAACCGGTGGCGGAGGCGAGTGGACAGGTGGCGGTGGCGAGTTGACGGGTGGTGGAGGTGAGTGGAGAGGTGGTGGTGGAGAATGAACTGGCGGTGGAGGTGAGTGGACAGGTGGCGGTGGAGAATGAACGGGCGGTGGAGGTGAGTGAACAGGTGGCGGAGGCGAGTGAACTTGTGGTGGGGGTGAGTGGACAGGTGGCGGAGGCGAGTGAACTTGTGGTGGGGGTGAGTGGACAGGTGGCGGAGGCGAGTGAACTAGCGGTGGAGGTGAGTGGACAGGTGGCGGAGGAGAGTAGACAGGTGGTGGAGGAGAGGAAACTGGCGGTGGTGGGGAGTGAACAGGCGGTGGAGGCGAGTAAACCGGTGGTGGAGGAGAATGAACTGGTGGAGGAGGTGAGGAGACAGGTGGCGGAGGAGAATGGACTGGCCCAGGGACTGGGGATTCATCATGGGGATCAGGCGGTGACGGGAAAATTTGTTTGATGGGTAGAGAAGGGACCGATGGCGGTGGGGGTGGGGATGAATAACTAATAGCTGACATTGGTGGTAGCGGGGTAGGTGGTGGGTTGACTGGGCCTCGGACCGGTGATTTGTATGAGGGATCAGATATTGGGGGTGGTGTCGAGTAAACTGGAGGCGGGGGAGAGTGAGTAACTGGTGGTGGTGGTGAGGACATGTCTGGAGGAGGGCTCTTGTGGATAGTTGGTGGCGGTGGCGGATGTGATGGCCCAGGAACTGGGGATTGGTCGGTCGGATCCGGAGGAGAAAGGTTTCCGTATGATGGGGTACTTGGCTTTGGTTTGGAAGGTGTTGGTGGTGATGACGGAGACTTCTCCTTTGGATGGGGAGGTGCCGCAACTGGTTCAGGTGTCGGGGGCTTTGGCATCTTCGGGGTTTCCGGTTTCGGTTGGGGCTTAGGAGGCGTAGACACGGGTTCCGGCGATGGGGTCTTCGGCGTGGGGACCGGAGATGGTGCCGGCTTCTCAACGGGGGTGGAAGGCCATCCGCACCTCGCCTTGCAACAGTCGATAGGCTTGCTAACAACCGGATGGCATTGCTTTGCCGACTTCTGCTTCGGCCGGTCAGGTACGCAGTTATATTTGTCGTCGAACACTCGAGCCTTGTGTTTAGCCGCCAAGCACTCCGGGGCCTCGCCGTTGAAGTAGTTGTCGGAGAACGTCAAGTTCATCAACGTCGGAAGCTCGCAAACGCTCACTCCCACAAATCCAGTCAGAGTATTCTGCGCAAGATTCAACTGCTCCAGTTTACCCAAGGACCTGAACGTCTTGGGCAAGGTCCCGCTAAACGAATTGGAGCTGACGTCGAACACGGTCAAGTTCCCGAGGTTGCCGATCTCAACAGGCAAACACCCGGAAAGATTATTGTTCGAAACAATGATCTCATTCAAAGTGTTGCCCATCTTCCCAATGCTCTTGGGGAGGCATCCGTAGAAATTATTGTTCGAGATCACTAAAACAGAGACGGGCGAATTCCCGAGGTTCTCCGGGATCGTGGACGTGAAGCGGTTGTTGTTCAAGAACAAGGCGTCGAGCTCCATGTTGAACAGCCCCGAAGGCAACTTGCCTTCAAAATCGTTGTACCTGAGATCAAGGTACTTGAGATTCGGAATGGCCATAACGACCTCGGGGAACTTGCCCACGAAGCGGTTGTTGCTGATATCGAGCTCGTGGAGGAGTGTGAGCCTGGAGAAGCTCTTGGGCAGGACCCCGCAAAACCGATTCGTGTTGATGTGGAAGAGCGCGAGCTCGGCAAGAAGCCCAAGCTCGGCGGGGAGATACCCGGCAATGTCTCCGCTGTTCAAGTCAAGCCCAGCGACAACCTCGACGGTCGGATCATCGAGAGCCGGGGCACAGAAGACGCCGTTGTAAGAGCAGACATCGGAGCCGACCCAATCAGCGGTGACATTGAAGGGGTCGGAGTAGATGGCCTTCTTCCACGCCTGGAGCGCCACGTAGGCGCGCTTGAGCCTCGGGTTCTGGAACTTGACTCCAGCGGTCAACTCAGTGTTGAACTCGAAGTCAAAAGGCAGGTCTTCATGCTCTCGGAGGTGGAGGAGCTGGCGGTGGGTGATGAGAGAGGCCTCGCCGTCCGTGAGGGCGAGAGACAGAGGAGAGAGAAGGGCAAAAAGGGAAATGGTCGATATCAGGAGGAGGGAAAAGAAGCCTGAGGCCCGCATTATGAGTTGCACGGCTTCGCCACCTTTGTATCGGCCTAAGCAGATGTGATGGCCAAGAGAGAGAGGTTTGCAAATCCAAGCTCTTTTATAAATGGATTTTTAAAGGCTATGCAAAATTCTCTCCCTTTTTGCACTTTTAAGAAACCTATTGTGGGAAAAATTCTCTCTTCTTTTCTTAATATCTTGACACCAGTAAAAAGGTTTATTCTTTTTTATTGGTAGATTAGTTTGTTTCTTTTTCGTGGCTGTTTTTCTGGGAGAAGATGTCTAATTATAGGGAGGGTTAGATAGATTTTTGGGAAATCAATACCTTGGACCATCACAGACCGGAAATTACTGTCTTCATATTCAGTTTGCCTTTTTTAGGTTTATTTTTTTATTATGTTAATTCCGAGTGAGCGTCTGTGAGATGTTTAGAATTTTGTTTGTCTCCTCTGGTACAGTTAAGCATTTTGTGTGCTGAAGAGAAGTTATAGGACTTGCTCTATATTTGTTATTGTTATCATCTTAAGGCTACGCATTTTTTGTTTATCAAATTTAGTTATAGTAATTCTTAAGTTTAGTAAATCGTTTCAGAAATTAGCAATGAAAGCTGGCTCACTACTAAAACGGCAGTTTTATGATCATGGTGCCAATATTCGAAGCCGTACATCTCCCTTGTGGACTTTTCATGGTATCATTAACTTAGACAATCTTAAAAAAATAATTAATTTAAGACAAATTTCGAATCTTTTCAAATACTAAAATTCCATAAAGTCAAAACATGTTACTTCACACGAATTCATTTCGCTCATTATATTTCTTTTTTGGGAGGGCATATACAATTTTATGTTTAAATAATAATCATATCAAGCGTTTTCATGCACGTTGTCCCTAAAAGTTAAAAGCATTTTCATGCACTATGTAGTTATAACTTAGAAACATGGATTTTCATAACATACGAAGACTGGATATATGAGTTTGAGTTATAAAATCTCGCTCTTGGTTTTTACCAATATACCATTTTTATAAAGTTATTAACGTGCGATCATTTACTCATATTATGATATATCATGTGGGATGGTTTGAAAGATCTTGGACGTATCTTAAACAAAGATATTGAACAGACTAGTGGCATATCAAGACTTGAAGCTTGAAGTTTTTAATATCACAGATTAAATAATATATTTGTAATTATCTCAAGTTTTAAACTGGAACACACCTTCTTATAAGCCTTTATAAAAGACTGATTTTAAAGCAAATGTTTTATCTTCACAACTTATTTATTTTAAATTTTGAAGATTTAAATTAGTGCATGTGGTCAGTTATTTTTTATTTACTTCTTTTTAATTTCAATACGATAAAAAGTATTTTTCCAAATACATGAATTGCTTATGGGATATTATTATTATTTCCGTCATTGTGTAATTGTGGCTTCCGGCGAAAAGAATTATGAAAAATGAAATAAATAAATTTTTTTATGAGATTAGTTATGTTGTATGAGCGGTTGCACTAGTTAGTGGGTGTGCATTATAAAAATGTTAGTAATATTCAATTTCTATAAGTATTTATTTTCTAAATATTTTCTTTGTATATTTATTATTTTGCTAGGTTTTGGATAAAAAAAATTAGACAAGTTGAAAATGCATACCCACAAAACGTTTGTTCTATTTTAAGGGCGATTGAACAATCTAGTCAATTGAAAGATTACTATTGCATTTTAACCACTTATTTGACACCGTTGAAATATACGGATTTTTTTGGACAAAAATACCTCTTATATTTAAATTAAAAAAATTCGACGAAATAACCATAGTTTACAAACTCATTTTGCAAATGTCTAACATTTCGTAAAACATGTGTAAATGTTCACAGTACTTACATGTCATATTGATTTACGCTGTTAGTTCACACTAATGCCCTTGTTATTTTTTTCGGCTAATTTATTTGAATTTTGAATTTTTTTTTGAAAAATTCGAATCAGGCGGTTAACTACCGAAATAATTCAAATCAGGCGGTTTTCATTAGTATTAAAGATTTGTTCCTAAAATTATTGGGAGATCCTATAAAAATGCAAAATTAACATATTCAATATTCGTTAATTATTCTTATATTAATTAACAATCTTTCTTTCAGTTCGATTTCCAGTTCTGAAAATTATTTTCAGTCGGCCATAATTTGTATTTAATTTCTATTCCCAATTATGGAAATTATTTCAGCCGGCCATAATTATCTTCTTCATATTCGATTTAACAGCGTAGTGAGTTAAGTTTTACAACGTTAATTGATTTTTCCAACGTTAATTCATATTCGGCCAATATTTTTTAAATTTTGAATTCTTTTATGGGAAATTCGAGTTATAAGTTTGAATTAAGCACCGAAATAATTAAAATTAGTCGGTTTCATTAGTATTAAAGATTTATTCCTATATTTATTGGAAGTTCCTCAAAAAATTGAAAGTTAATATATTCAATATTCGTTAGTTATTGTTATATTAATTAATAATTTTTATTTATTTTAATTTCCAGTTCTGAAAATTATTTTCAGTCAGTCATAATTTGAATTTAATTTCTATTTTCTATTTTATAATTATTTCAGCCGGCCGTAATTTTATCTTCTTTATATTTATTTTTTACAACATAAATTGAGTTAAATTTTACAATTTAAAATGAAGTTTTTAATCGTTAATTGCCTATTAATAAAAAAAACTCGATTTTGGTTTATTTTACTAGATGAAAGAAATCGGAAGGATTGTATAATTATCTTATTCTCTGTGACTAAAAACAAAACATCTTTCTCAGTTCATTGATCTCAAATCAATTAAATTACAAATATAGCATGGCCTTCGTTCTCAATTCTTCAGCTCTTCTCGTCAATCCTCAACAACCCGAACGCCTTCGATTAGGCGTTATGGATGAATTGGTGGTCCGCTTTGGCATCACTCATCGGTGCTTCCCCAATTGCCGCATCTCCGTCGGAGTTTCTCCATCTTGTAACCTAAAAAGCCGCTTACGAAGTCTCCAAATACGACCTAAAGTCCTAGGTGGCGTCGATCCCGGATCTGTACGGCCGGTTTGAGGACGTCTGACAACACGCGAGCTCATAAAATAAATAGGAAAACCGCGATTTGAAACCCTAAACCCAGAAACAAAGACAATAAATAAACGATGAGTAGAAACATACCTATTAATTACTACAACTTTTACGTTGTTCGAGAACCTCGATATATTTCGTTGAAACTTTACAATGAAAAAAATGGGAATTGTGTTCTTTTGGTTTGTAGTTTTGAGATTTTGGAGAAAAAATGAGAAAACAATTTGCACACATGTGATTTGAATTTTTCTCTCTAAAATATGGACGGTTTAATTGATATAGATAGTTGGTTTCCGAATTTCTATGTAGTAATTAACCTCAAAGCTTATTTTTTTAATTCAATATTACATTGATTGGGACTTACTTTTTGGGCTGATTTCGGTATGACAATTTTGTAAAACAAAGTAATGAAAATTTACACTAGTTTTACGAAACGTTGGACATTTCCAAAATGACAAATGTATATAAGGCTATTATATACAATAACTCTTTAAATATCCATAAATTATATTAATTTGGTTTTATAAATTTTATATGAATTTCAGGAAGAAAATCAATTTTGATAAGCAGGATTTTATCAAATTGGTAATTAATGTATTTAATGAAAATTATAACACATTCATTTGATCGGTAAAAAAATATCTCTCTCCTTCTTTTATCTCGGCCGAAACCCACATGTTCCGGACGAAAAAAAAACTTGATCAGGGTGGAATATTTTTTTGCAAACAGAAAACCAGTATGATCTGTGGTTTACACTTATATCCACCCATTGATTAGCTACTTAGGGTTAAAATTTACAGTTTAACAAAGGATAATCTACATAGATGTCTTCTGAACTGTGGCACTTGTTCAGGTTCTCCCCCTATTGTTTGATTTTTCTCAATAAGTCACTTGAAGTTTGTTTTTTGTAATTATGTGCCGCTTCTATTATCTTTCCATCCGATTTATAAACGTTTCTTTTTTGTGAAATTACTTAAATATCATTTAGTTATTTAGAAAAAAATCAGAGTTTCATCACCATTGATAGCATTCCTAGGGTCACGATTCCGACGGAGATTGCGATGGATACCTTCTTGATCGGCTTATGTGGCTGCGTCGTCGTAGGACTCGACACCGACACATTGAAATGTGTACTCGACGGAGTTTGATTATGGCTCTAATCCGGCGACGACTGTCCCAACGGAAGCTCATGGAAGAAAGGACGGTTCGGTATTGACGGAAGCGGCGGAGACGGAGCAGCAGGTGGAACCAGCGGCGATGATGAACTCTTCGGAAACATCGGTTGGTGAAGAATCTGGCGGTGGAACTCGCCGTCGGAGCTCAAATCAACAACGATTGCCGCGAAATGGAGAACCAGAAGAAACGTGAAAAGTCAAAGTGATATCATGGAGACGAGGAACCAGCACAAACATTATAATCGAGTTTGTCAAGACCTCATGCGTTCTCATTGCATGCTTGATTTATTCCTATCATTACTCTTTCGACTCTCTCTGCGTGTCTTCCTCCTGCGATTCTCCGGCGCCGCACGTTATCTAGAGTTTCCATGTAACCGTTGTTGGCGGAGATGCCCACAAGAAGAGTATTTATTTACATATTGATGTAATATAAATCTTTCATAAGTCCTTATTGTAATTGCAGATTAAATTAATAAAACTTGAAACGTTCATTCATTCCTTTCTCGTTTGTTTGAAGATTTATGATATTAAATAGTCTTATACCTCTTAATCAAACCTAACAATATATGAAGAGACAAATGTAGATTTGCGTAAAAAAAAGTCTTCATGGTTTGGTTAAAATGAAATATTCATAATCTAAAGATCAACGGACTATTGATCCTAGTATGATTATCGAAAGAATCTATGATGACTGGTTATGAGGTATAGAGAGTTAGGAACTCTATAGTTCTTCAAGTGTACGTTCCAAAAATACTGAATCGATCAGTACACCTTTAGAGACAATGTAAGAACAAACCATTTAACCTCTTTTATCTCAAGGTCACTATGTATGAATTTCATCGTGCTTACCTTAATCCTGAAATGAAACATGTCATTTCATAACTTCAATATATTCATTTGAGAAAGTAAACTCTAGATCCAAGTTTGTGAACTAGATGCAGTCTATTGGTGATGTATTGAGTTTTGAAGTTGACGTGAGTATACTTTGTGAAGTTCTCATATATATGAAATTAATGTACAAGATTGTTGAAATGAAATGTATATCACCTCATGCTTTATTACTTCGATTGTGAATAAATGAACCGCACTGTATCCAAATTTAAGTAACGACCTCATTTGGATGAAACAATGTGACTTGTTAGCTCCTTGTTAATACATTGTTTCTAACTTATTCACAAGTAACAAAGGAGTTGAGGAAATAACAGCTAGAAGGGTAATTTTATAAATCCCATCTAGTTGATGATATTCATGAAGGGTAATCATAGATAACATTCAATGATCCGCTCAATATAATTATGTTGAATTTGAGTAGAAAATATATTCATTTGAACCGAGAGATTCTCAGTGTCAACTCTTTAGTGGAGTCAGTTGACATTAAGCCAATACTCGGAAAAAGATTGTGAATTTCTTAGTCCGAGTAGTGTAGCTCAAGCTTTGTTCATATGGATCCATAAGGTCACTATTACAGGTCATTGGAGTTGGATTGTTAAACTATAAACTAAGTCAAAATAAGTTCAAATGTTGTACTAGACGTTTTCTTGGAAAATGTCTAAAGGGTATTTTTGTCCACACCGACATAAAATGATGTGAATGTCAAAATAAGATTTTGAATATTTTCATGTGATAAAAATATAAATTAGTTTCTAAAGCTGAGAAGTCGTTTGAGGCATTATGAACTTAATTTCATTATGGTGTGCAATATTAATTCTACAATAAGTATTTTAAGAATTTTCTTAAAAAAAATAAGGAAGAATCTAGATGCGCCTTTCCTAGTGTAGAGTTTGGCCAATATCACCCCAAAGAGGAGAGAATTTTGTACCTTTAATTATAAAGATAATCACCCAAAAGGAAAAAAGGAAATGAATTTCCTTGAGAAGGAAATAAATATGCTAAGTGAGGAAACAAATTTCCTTCACTTGAGCATGAGGATGGCAGGCCATCTACTATGAGAAAGGGGAGAGAAAATCAAATATTGTGTCATGAATGCATAATAGGAAAGGGTAATTACCCTTTCTTTATTTTCCTTCTCTTATAAATATATCCTCACATAGGAATGTGAAAATAAGTTTTTTGCTCTCATTTTTTCATTGTGGCCGCTCTCTCTCTCTCTCTCTCTCTCTCTCTCTCTCTCTCTCTCTCTCTCTCTCTCTCTCTCTCTCTCTCTCAAATACTTCTTTTATTTTGGCATCTAAGTCCTCATTAGACTTAGGCTAAATTAACTCTTTAGCTCATAAACTTGTTCTTTAGTTATTGTGTTTAATTGTGTCCACACACAAATCCTTCAAACACTCTATAGACTCATGTAATAGAAACCTTAGGTTTCTCGAGTTCAAGACTATGAGTGAAGGTAATGAGTGAGACGAGACGATTTATCTTTCCCAACGCTCATTAAAGATCAAGCTACAAGAAAGGTTAGTGTCCAAGTAATTAAATAATGTTTTTAATATATACATGTTCATGTACTTTGCGTAGGTTAGTAAAAATTGTTTTACTAATAAAGATATTTTTATATTCCGCCATTAATGTGTTAATAATAATTTTTTCTTAACCCTAGACCTATTCCAACAACCGTGAGGACGGCGCGACGTGGAATACGATCCGAGAACCACAGAGGATCCAAATTCGAGATTCGGCGAGGCTGAAGCTGAGAATAGGCTTGCTTCGTGTTCAAAAATAAAAAATTGACTTGCTTCGTGTTCAAAATTGAAAATAGACTTGTTTTACATATTTATTACGTGAGCCTTCGAAATTAATAGAAATAGGATGGAAATATAACATAACGGGCATTTAAGAACAAAACACGAAGTTCGAGGGGCTTACTGAGAAAATTCAAACATTAGGGGGTGAACATATATAAGTGCTATAGGTCAATGGGAATTTATGCAAATTATCCTTAGTTTTAAACTTGGCCAATAGATCTCAAAAGTGAATCTAAAATCTCTCTCATCCATCATATCAATATCTATGGAAGAGATTTTCTCTCCTTTGACTTAACCTAAGAGAGAAATTCATGGCTTACACTAAGGGAGAAGTTCAGCCACCAGTACGGCTTATCCCTAAGGAATTTTTGGCCAACTCATGTCCCAAGCCCAACCCAAAACTTCAAAGCCTTTTTGCTTAAAAAACCAATTAATTATTTATTTACTTGATCCAACAATAAATAAACAGTTATGCTATAAAAATTATTTTAGTTCTACGAATACCGTTTTTCCAGAATTAATGCTCTCAATCCCCATTACAACAAGTTAGATTAAATAATGATTAACATTATTATTCAAAAGTCCGTATTTGCCTTAATCAGAGCCGAATCGGTGACTATGAACCTAGTAGTAGAATCTTAACAATCTCGACAAAAAAAAACGATAAAGTCATATCTCTTTTTCATCAATTCGTCTACTCTTTATCAATATTCCACCTTGTAATCTAAGACCGAACTCTTCTTTAGTACTAGAATTATATTTACTCATCGTGACGAGTGTCCACTGATATAGTCAGTTCATGATCAAGATCATATAGGTTCATTTGTGTCAAGAGAAGTCAATTTTTTCGTTATACTTCTCTTGATACTTCTCTTGATACATATCATTCCTAAGCATTGTTGCTTCCCCAACGAAAGATTCTTTCGATCGTTAACATACTTGGGAAATCAATCGGTTCTGGAATCAGGCCTTAGGCGAGTGAACATTAACCTTCTTTCAAAAAGGCTGGATTCCATATCTCTAAACCACTTCCCACTCGAATCATGCTTTATGAAAATCCCAAGACATAAGCTGTGATTAGGATAGCCTTTTAGTGAATGAGTCAAAGAGTTCAGAAACATGATCCAATGTCCATGATCACTTTAGGATTTAGATCAAGTCTCACTTTGACCATCATAGTGGTCTCGTTTAGTGCGTCATAACGGTCCTTAAACGAAGCATCTACCCCAAGTCATGTCCCGGTCGTACACTAAGCACAAGTATAGAATGCTCCCACATAGTGATAAACCTTCACTCATATGTTCCACATATATAACTTTCGATATAGCTTGCGTCATAACGGTCCTTAAACGACGCATCTACCCCAAGTCATGTCACGGTCGTACACTAAGCACAAGTGTAGAATGCTCCCGCATAGTGATAAACCTTCACTCATATGTTCCACATATATAACTTTCGAGGCGTATATCAGTCATCGACCTTGTTTTAGCACATCGCCCGAACTCAGGTGTCCAGCGCGTGACTTAGTTTAATATGGAGGCTATGGAAGATAGTTGTTATTGATTCTAATTATTTAGAACTCAACCCACTAACCATACGTTTCTAATAAAGTAGTCATTCTATTTAGTAATCATTTGAGATTAGCTGTTGTGGGCAATAACTCCTAACATCTTAAGCAAACGGGCTTTTGAATTTTTGGAATGATCTTGGCCCTAGGGTTGGCCAAAAATCTCTTCGCCTTAAAAGGCCTATGGCCAAAAATTCTAGTTGGTAGTTACCAACAATTTCTCCTTGGTTGTAAAATTAAAGAAGAGAAAATCTCTCTCAGAGATTATGATATGATAAATGAGAGAGATTGTAGGTTCACTGGTTGAGATCTAATGGCCTAGATTTGATCCATTATGAGAGAATATGTTTCCAGAAGGAGAGAATCTCCCGGAAGGAGAGAATATCTCCCAGAAAATATTTTCTTCTCTGTGCTATAAATAGGGATCGATGGGAAAGAATTTTAACCTAAATTCAAAAGATAATTTCTTGGCTCCCATTCCAATAGTGGTTGTGCACCTCTCTCCCTCTCTTCCCCTCAGAATTATGAAATTCCATTCTTAGAAAATAAGAGAGTGATCCCGAAACACGTACTTTCGAGATCTATTGAGATATCGATTGTGCCTGCTCATCTTTCTTTTTCGTCTTGAAGATTACGTTTCGGAAGACTAAGGTGTCATCCTCGAGTACTCAATTAAGGCAACGCACAAACACGTGAAAGCTTGAAGATGGATTACGCACTGAGATTGGAGCATTCTATAGCAAGTCTAAAACCCGTAAGTTTTCTGATAAATGTTTTCTGATATATTGGTTGCTAGAAAGCTTTCATTGTTAATTAGTAAAATAAATCTAGATTGTTGGGATAACCATAATATTAATTTTCTATTGTTAGCGTAATTAATGAATTTCCGCACTTAATATGTTTACTAAGTTGCATCGATCACCAATAATTTCCTCAGGGATACACGCGAAACACTTTTGGTCATACACCATGTTGATGAAACTCGTGGTGCGCAGGTTAACTGTCTTTTTAGACATGAGGAGGACATTGTATAGGAAATGTATGAGAAGAATCTTTACCCTCTTCTCGTCACTCCAAGTCTCGTTGACCTCCTTCTCAATAGAGGTAATTTTTCCATACTTATTACATAGGGTGCCATCACATAACGTCTCTTGGTACATGCCTTTGTCAACCATGTTCAAATACTCTTCTCGGCGTTCAACATCAAGATCAAATGTCAGCCCCGTTAGCTGCGCGAAGTGTTCTCTGTTTAACTCCATGTGGCGTCCACCGATCTCAATATAAAGAACGTCTTTCGACACTCCAAAATCGCCGAAATAGCCTAATCTTAGAAGCGGGTTACTAATTATTCTGAATGACTTCGTCAGAATTGGCAAATAAAAAAACTTCCCAAAACAAGTCTTCCTGAACAGCTCTCTTTGGGACCTTGTCATCTAAACGCCAAAACTATTATGTTTTCCATGGAAATTAAAAGGATATCCCTCTTTGATATCTTCTTCTTGAATATGTTGGATCCAACCCTATAAACAAAGTCAAGAATTTTACTACATGATCCCAAAACGTTTATTTTTATACCGAAACTATGTAATAGAGAAAAATAACATTTGAGACAACGTTGTCACGAAATGATGTGTATCGTGACAAAGTCGTTGCACACTTCGTTTCGTGACGAAATGGTCACTAATCGTCTGAACTCTGACGATGTCGTCACGAAATTATAATCTCGTGACAACGTTGACACAAAATTAGGTTTTCGTGAGTATATCATCACATGTCAGACCTTTTGTAACCACTTCGTCACAATACAGTGTGTGCATGAAGACTTTGTCACGATACACATTCTTTCGTGGTAAAGTTGTCACACACACATAGTTTTGTGAGAACGTTGTCATGAAAGAGTGTGTAGGTGGCAACGTTGACAGGAAACTATGTGGGGGTGACGAAGTTGTCTTGTCCACATTGTTTCATGACAACGTTGTCACAAAAGAGTGTGTAGGTGACAACGTTGTCACGTTACTATGTTCCTGTGCAAATAGTTTCGTGACAACGTTGTCACCTACACACTCTTTCGGTTGTTCACCAAAATAGGTAAACTCTTAACTTTCTTTCCACTTATAAATCTATTTTATTAACCTTTAACATTTGTTTCATAACTATGTTGTCAGACCTAAAACATTTATTGTATGCATTAAATCTAAGGAAAATAGTAGAATGTAATAGTTTTCTTACCAGTGATTTTTATTCTCCGCGAGCATTTGTATTTACTTGTGTGTTATAGATGCCGGGATCAAAATCGAATGACTTTGAAGATAGTGCGTCAGATTTTTTCAGATTTTTCACAAATTTTTCCGAGAAAAAAGATAATGCGCAATGGTTGAGGTTTGTTTTTTTATCGGAGACCACTTCGTGACCGACTGTTGTACTCCAACGAAACGTGAACGGACAATCTAAAAGTAGTCTGGTGGTCTGCTATCTAAAGGTATTCTTTGACATTTTTCGGAATTTTAAGTTAATTTGTGATTTCAACATCACTAGTGTATTTTAATTATATTTTCCTTTTTGCAATAGAAGTATAGGTAGATTTCTTAGAAGAAAAAAGGTTATACTTGTAAACCCTATTAGATATCTTTGATATTTTCCCTGCAAATAAGTCATTCATCAATATGGACCCACATGATATTAACTTTTCTGTTTCTTCGTATGTGATATGCCCACGTAGTAATAAATTTTAATTAATGTTTGATAATATATAGCCTGTTTGTAATTATTGCCAGCAGTTTTGTGGCTGTTGGGCTCGGAGTGAAAATAATAATGCAAGAGAAACACAAGGAAATCGAATAAAAAGACTCATAAACCAGAAATCTATTTATAGTAGGCAAATCTGAAAGAATTCCAGGAGAGAAAACAAAACCCACATAGGAAAAGTATATCTTTAAAAAATGAGCTTAACTCCTTTCCCGGTGATCACAATCTTCATGATTTTGTTGCAGCCATTCGTTTTCCCAACAACTTTATGCTCACAAGCAGTTTCAGACGAAACCCAAGACTCTGATAATAATCTTCACTCAAAACCATTCCTTTATTATGATTCACCTGATAGGAATAGTGATGAAACACCTTCTCTATTGCCCTTTCTCTTCCGTCGTCGCAGGTTCTTTAAGCCTTCGCCGCCACCGCCACCTCAGTTTCAGAAGCCCCGTGGTTGGTACGTCTCAGAGCCGCCGCCGCCACCGCCGCTCCAGCTTTCAGAACCGCTGCCACTACCAAGCAAGCTTCTAAGACCATCGCCACCGCCCCTTCAGCTTCTAGAACCGCCGCCACCGCCACCGCCACTTGAGCTTCTAGAACCGCCGCCACCGCCACCTGAGCTTCTAAAACCGCCGCTACCGCCACCGCCACCGCCCCCGCCACCGCCCCTTGAGCTTCTAGAACCGCCGCCACCGCCGGAAGAGTGAAATTATTTGGATGTCAATATTTGCGAGTGACCGTATTACATGGGAGATCTAGAAATTTGTTTAGGAGAGTTGGGTAAGATATTGTTTATTTGGAGGGGCTATAATTTTATTATTTTTAGATGAGGGTAATTTAATTTTTTTTAGATGAGGGTGCGATAATTTTTTAGGGGTTTTTTTTTAGGAAGCGTGGTCGGTGCTAGATAATATTATAAAAACGCTTACGGCGGATGAAAATCGTAATTATAAAGATAATAATAAAGCAGAAACCAACGGTAATAAAATAAATATAAGCACAAATAAACTCAATCAACAAGGATATTAAGTGGCCGTACAAGACCTCAACTCACGATCGTCGGCTCGAATGATGTCTTTCGAACAAGACGAGACTAAACCCAACTAGATTAAACACGAGTAATGGTTAACCGTATAGCGCGCAAGATTATGATCTACAACTAAACGTGGCTTATCGGGACGGGACGGGACCAGGAGTCCCGTCCCGGTAAGCAAAAACCCGGTAGGCGGGGTCCCGGTATCAAAATCGGGACCGGGAGCCCCAATACCGGTAGGGGAGACCAGGAGGACGGGACTCCCGGTACCAACCGGTATTTAAAAACAAAAAAAAAACGTGGGCCGTCGGATGTGAATCTGACGGCCAAAATGAAAGATACGTTGGGGAATATAGCCGTTGGTTTCCACTGGTTATATTGACTTTTTTTTTTTTTTTTTCCCCTTCCTTCAACTTTCCTTATAAAACACCTCCCCCCTAAACTCACATTACTGATTACGACATTATGATGGCTGAATCGTTTATTTCATTTTTAGACATTTTTTTTATAAAAGAAACATGTTATTTATCTGCAGTTTACACTCCGACATCATTTCTTGGTTTGCATACTATGACTGCTATTGCGGTTCATTTAGACAAGCATAGAAATGAATCAATTTTTCATAAATGTATTCAAGCAATGGAATCAAAATTTCTAAAGTACTCGGGGGTTGGGAAGGTTTCCCCCCTCCCCCCCCCCCCCCCCCCCCCCCCCCCCCTTCTTTGTGTGTATCACTAATTCAGAGGAATGTGAAATTACCGTTTTACCCCTGAGTTATTATATCACCAAGTCCTCTGTTATTTGTGAACGAGAAAAACATAAAGTGAGATGTCTCAACATGTCACATGTTTTATTTCAAAAAATTATTTATTCGATGAATATCAGGCCTGGTTTATTCGCTCACACTCTCATAACAGAGCATGGTGTGATACTAATTCCTTAGCATTGTTTAAACACAAATTTCATATCTGTGAATCACATATTTCACCTAAACAGTATTATGACACCAACCGTCGGGTCAATGAAACTTCATTTAGCCATTGCCCATTGACAAATCAAATGTCATAAAGTGTTACAAGAAGACATGTACTCACTTCAGGATTTAGGTAATTACTAAAATACCCCTCGTATGTGAGTTTGAGGTTTCGAGTGATTAAACGGTTTTATCTCGAACTTCAAAACTTCACAGGTCTCGTTCAATATCTTCATAAAGATATCAAGAATGAATTACAGAGTCACAACTCTCCATATCACAAGATAAGATATCGTTTAATTCATTCTAACAATCATTACTAGGAATCGATTGCCCAATCGATCTTTAGATTGCGAACTATTATTTAAACTAGTCATAAGAAGGTATCTTGTCAAGTCTGTACTTAGCACTTCTTTCGTTGATAACAGTTTCAAAGCGTAGACATTAATGCATAAACACAATCTTAAATAAGAATGGATATTCAATCTTTATTTAATTTCAAAGCAAAACAACTACAAGAGTATTTAATATAAAAAAATTTCCTTTGTGGGCATAAATGCCAACAAACTCCCACTTGACTCAAAGGAGATGCGAATGATCTTTTAGTCCTAATCCTTCTAGGTATCCATCGAAAACCTTACTGGTTAAAGGTTTCGTGAAGGGATCAGCAAGGTTGTCCAATGTTGAGATCTTCATAACCGTCGCGTCCCCTCTATGAACTATATCTCGTACCAGGTGGTATTTTCGCTCGATGTGTTTTGAGCGCTTGTGACTTCTTGGTTCCTTACAGTTAGCAACGGCCCCACTGTTATCACAGTAAAGTATAATGGGCTTGTTGGCACTTGGAACTACTTCCAAGTACATCAGGAATTTCCTCAGCCACATAGCCTCCTTCGCAGCTTCGCAAGCTGCCACATACTCGGCTTCCATGGTCGAGTCAGCAACGCAAGATTGCTTTATACTCCTCCAGACCACAGATCCACCATTCTGGGTGGACACAGACCCTGATGTGGATTTCCAGAAATCCTTATCCGCTTGAAAATCAGAATCGGTATACCCCGTCATATTCAGGTCATCACCTGAGTATGCAAGCATATAATTTCTCGTTCTCCGGAGATACTTGAGAACATGCTTGACCGCAACCCAGTGGTTGGGTCTAGGATTCGATTGGAATCTACTCAACACGCCCACTGCGTAACAAATATCTGGCCTAGTACAGAGCATTGCATACATGAGACTTCCTACGGCTAAGGCGTAGGGAATATGTCTCATGTCCTCTTATCTCTTGCGGAGTCTTGGGAGACTGCTCACTAGATAGATGCACTCCATGTCTGAAAGGTAGCTGTCCTTTCTTGGAGTTCTGCATACTGAAGCGATCCATGATTTTATCAATATAAGATGCTTGAGAAAGTGCTAACTTTCGGTTCTTCCGATCTCTAAAGATCTGAATCCCCAGAATGTAAGCCGCTTCTCCAAGATCCTTCATCTCAAACTGCTCTGACAGCCAAATCTTAACCTCTGATAACTTTCCCACATCATTCCCAATGAGTAGTATGTCATCTACATAAAGGATTAAGAAGACCATTTTGCCATCGTTTATCATCTTATAAACACATGGCTCATCTAATGACTGATCAAAGCTGTAGCTTTTCACAGTCTCGTCGAATATAATATTCCACGATCTAGATGCTTGTTTTAGTCCATAAATGGACTTTAGCAACTCACAAACCTTGCCCTGTTGGCCTTTCTCCAGGAACCTGTTTGGTTGAGCCATGTAAATGCGCTTGTCAAGATTTCCATTCAAAAATGCAGTATTGACATCCATCTGCCAAATTTCATAATCTAGGGCGGCAGCAATGGATAAAAGAGTACGAATGGACTTTAGCATCGCCACGGGTGAGAAGGTATCTTCATAGTCGATACCTTCCTTTTGTGTGAACCCCTTCGCCACAAGTCGTGCTTTAAATGTCTCGACATTTCCATCCGGTCCGCTTTTCTTCTTGTAGATCCATTTACACCCAACAGGCTTGATGCCTTCAGGTAAATCTACAAGTTTCCAAACTTCGTTGACATACATCGGATGCATTTCAACGTTCATGACTTCTTGCCATAGGTTTGCTTCAGAACTCTGCATCACCTGGGAAAATGATACTGGATCATCTTCCTCCTTGTATGCGACTGGAGCAAAGGCCTCTCCGATGTACATCAATCGCTCAGGTTGTCGTACAATCCTGCTACTGCGACGAATCGTAGGAGGCTCAGGTTCCGAATGTGGTTCTTCTATTGTTGGTGTAGGACTTGTCCTATCTTGTGAAGTACCAACTACTTCACCCAACATCTCCTTCAGCACAAGTTTGCTTCTCGCTAGCGTTCATGCTAACGAACGTTTTCTTGTCAGTAAGACTATAGAATGTGTACCCTTTTGTTTCTTTCGGATTTCCTATGAAAAGACATAATTCTGAACGACTAGCCAACTTGCTAGTGTTTTGTCTCAACACGTGTGCTGGACAACCCCAGATCTTGATGTGGTTTAGAACAGATTTCTTACCACATTATCTCTCGTAAGGAGTGCCAGAAACCGTTTTTGCTAGGAACCGTTTCTAAGGCATATCCCCAGAACGAATCAGGAAGAGATGAGTAACTCATCATTGATCTCACCATATCTAGAATGGAAAATCGTACGCGAGACGATCACCTCTCCGGTGTGATCTCAAATAATATTACCAACATTGAAACTTCCACAGTCGCGATCTAGTGCTGCATCAACGTTAATCGAGAGAGTCTCGTCATTTGTGGGGGTCCATTTACGGCTCGTAGTCACCCTCGGTCTCGTTTGAGTCTCCCCAGTAGCCGTCACTATGTACTCGTCGAGGAAGCTCACCATCCACTGAACTAGCTGATGTTGGTTCCAAACTGATCTCCAGGCAATAACATTGTTTGTGTGGTTTCAGAGTTTCCAAATAATAATAAAAAGTAGCTCGTGATACGAACCTCAAAAATCTCTTTCGCTACCAAGATAGCAACAAAATTAGTTTAATGTAAAATTATGATTTAAAATATAATCCGTACCTAGGGTTTTCTTTTAAAATTTCTTTGTTATATGTTTTTATTTGGTTCCATTTATTTGGTATCTTATTGTACTATTTATGCAATGAGATGCGTCTAATATATGCCGTACTCAGCTAAACAAAGGAATATAAGGAATGGTTCTCTTTTCTATTTGGGTTGGGGATATCTTACGTAAAGGCAATAATTTTTTTTTCGTACGGAATTCTCCACGTTAGGGGGATAATTTTTTTTTTTTATTGATAATTTTTTTCTCCTTAAAAAATTAAAATATAGGATTTATATTTATATTTGATGTTATTTTATGTGATAAGTTTTTAATTGTTTAAACTGAAATACAACGTCTTGGTAAAATTTGTATTGTGACAAATTAATCTGTTGTAAAAGACTATAATACAATCTAAAAAATTAATTAAAAAATTACAAATTCGTCAAATGATTATGTTAGAGAATCAAATATAAAATTTTCAATTTCACAAAACGTCGACTATGTAGAATACAATTTTTGTCAATCGTTAAAATTTCGACCATTTTTGGTGAACTACAACACTTATCGTCAATAATTTCCCCCGAACAAATAAATACGGATTCGGAGAAAATGGTAAAAATCGGAATCGTCAAAATATCACACGCCATACTTGCTAAAATAAGAAGCATTCCTTTATGTTATCTCCACCAATCTAAGAGGTCAAATTTTGTGTTGGAAATTTCAACGTGAAGATGGGTAGTGTATATTGATAGATCCTGAAAAGATCATAAAAATCTTCATCTTTCTTGTGATCATGTCTAATATAATCTTTGTTGATGAACATGTCTTTTAAAAAATAAAATAAAAAATTAAAACCAATTTTTTGAAAATGAGGGTCTAAAATACAAGAATACCTGTACAAGAAAGGAATTTTACCATTACAATATCTTAAAAAGTTATCTTTCATAGAAGAAGTACATTCTCTTGATAAATTTCATATTGCTTATTTTGAAAAAATCGTTGAGATATTGCGCCAAGACAATGAATTGCTAAGTGAAAAGTAGATTTATAAACAATACATCACTAGTACAAATGTTGAATCCCACAACGGACTTTCCACAACCCTTATTACTAAGGGTTGTGGACTTCGAGATCCCACAACCCTTACAATTAAGGGTTGTGGGAAAAGCTTGATTTCAGGTATTCCACAACCTTTATAACTATCGGTTGTGCAAACTAGCTTATTCTACAACCATTGTTCTAAGAGTTGTTTAATTATAATTAATATAAAAAGTCCCACAACCCTTAAAAGATCCGTTGTGGGACAAGTGCCGCGGCGACGACAAATAGGGCCGCGGCGCGACGTCCCACAACGAATACAATGATCCAGTGTGGGAAAAGGTCGTGTCTGGGCAGCGGCGCCGCCTCCCACACCGGTTGTATAGATCCGGTGTGGGAGGCGGCACCACGGCGACGTCATGTGGTGCCGCGGCGCCGCTGCCCAGACACGATCTGGGCAAAAATTTTTACATGGCGCCGCGGCGACGCCTGGTGGGGCCGCGGCGCCGGCGACGAAATCTGTGTATAAATTCGAATTTTTAGGGTTTTTTCACTTTACCCAAAATCCATTTCTCTCCCAAAACCAATTTCGGCCGAGTCTGTCCCGATTCCTCATCGCCCCTCCTTCCCCTTGACGCCCCTACTCCCTCTTCTTGACGTCGCCGCTCCCGCGCCTTCACGTCGCCGCTCCCTCCCGTGCCTTCACGTCGCCACTTCCTCCCGTGCCTTCACGTCGCCCCTCCTTCCCGCGCCTTCACGTCGCCGCCTTCTCCCGCGCCTTCACGTCGCCGCCTCTCTCCCGCGCCTTCACGTCGCCGCCGGTCTCACTTCCTCTTCCATATTTCCAAGGTAAATCCGTCCTTTTCCATGTTTAGGTTTTGATGAATTTTAATTTTTTTAGGTTTAGATAATTGTTAGATTTGTTTAAGTTTAGATTTATAGATTTGTATTGGTTTAGATTTGTAGGTTTGTTTGAGTTTAGGTTTAGATGTTTGTGAATTGAATCCGAATTTGTTGTTATTGTGAATAGATTCCGTCCCTCTCGTTTATGTTTAGATTTATAGATTTGTTTTGGTTTAGATTTGTAGGTTTGTTTGAGTTTAGGTTTAGATGTTTGTGAATTGAATCCGAATTTGTTGTTATTGTGAATAGAATCCAAAATTATGTTTATGTTGAAATTGCGTTTATATGTTGAAATTATTGTTGAAAATGTTGAAATTGTGTTTATGTTTATTTTGAAAATATTGTTGAAATTGTGTTTATGTTTATGTTTATGTTTTTATGTTGAAATTGTAAATGTTAAAATTGTGTTTGTGTTTACGTTTAAGTTGAAATTGTAGATTATGTTGAAATTATGTTTATAATTTTTGTTAATGTTGAAATTGTAGGTTGATAGTTTGCGTTTATGTTGAAATAAGTTTTATTGTGTTTCTGTTTATGTTTATATTAGGTTAAAATGCCTCCGAAATTTACTCGTGCCGCCAAGGGCAAAGCTAAGGTCGCAACTTCAAAGCGTTCCCGAAAAGTTGTGGAGTCTTCTTCATCGTCGGAAAGTGAAGAAGAAGAACATTACGAGTCGGTGATATTCACGTCTCAACAAGCCGAGGATCGCTACGAGTTGCTCGTTAAGCGCTCCGTAATCCAGGAGAGGGGATTTAGTGTCCCCCGGGATGGATTCGACATTGGCCAACAAATCCACAACTTCATCGACGCCTATGGTTGGGGAGAATTTTGCAGTCCTCCCTCGTGCGATGGAAATATCACCATCGTGAAGGAATTTTACGCGAACCTACCGGATGCAATTAATAACATCGTCACGGTTCGCGGAGTGAAGGTAAACATGAGTACCGAGGCGATCAACGCTTATCTTCAAACTCCTAACATTCCTTTCGAGACGGAGGAATACATTCAATATGTACGTCATGCGGATAAGGCAGAGATGGCGAGTTTATTGTGCCTCCCGAACCAAGGTTGGACGACGGAGAAGGGAAGAGAGGTCTTGCATCGTGATCAACTCACAAAGTACGTAATTATTTAACGATTTTTTTTATAATTTGAAATGAATTGAAATATAATTGTGCTTTGAATTTTGTTTTTGTAGGATTGCGAAAGTATGGGTTTACTTTGTGTGCGCTCGCATATTCCCGATCACGCATTTTTCCAGCCTCGACGAGGGTCGCATACAAATATTGCACTGCATCGTGAAGGGGCTCAAGATAAACATTGGTCGATTCATCTCGAGTCGGATGAGGAGTGTTGATTACAAGGCTAAGAAGACTGGTCTACCGTATCCGTCGATCATCACTGGCCTTTGTATGAAAGCGGGCGTGAGAATTGGGAGGCAGGACACGATCAAAGGTCCAATGGGGCCAATCACGAAGTCAATCATCGATCGGTACAAGATTCGAGAGGAGGAGGCGGCGGCGGATGAGGACGAGGCAGCTGAAGAGAAAGAGGAGGCACCACCGCCACGACCGCGTAGAGCGACGGTACTTGAGCTACCTGCACCTCCGGTGCGAGATCCGATGCTAGAGTATATCGCTCACACCAACCACTACCTCGTCGCCGAGAATCAAAATTTTCAACATTACCAACAACAGCAAGGGGAGTACAACGCCATGTCATACGAGGCGTTCAACGATGTCATCAGTCGGTTGGACATAAACAACCAGATAGCGTGGCGGTTTCCTCCGTACCCCCAGTACGAGTACTTACCACATTCAGCCCCAGAATGGCCGTCCGAATTCCCACGTCCTCCAGGAGCACCACCACGACGCGACAACGACAACGACAACAACAACTAGCTTATGCTTTTTTTATTTATTTTAAAGACGCAGTTTGAATTATTAGTTTGAATTATGTTTCTTTCTTTATTTAAATTATGTTTGTTTCTTTGTTTAAATTACGAGACTTGAGATTTTAAGAATTAATATGTTTGTTTTATTGATGTTTATTTAAAATATTGTTTGTTTGTATGAATTACGATAGTAAGGAACTAAAGTATGCATACATTAAATTGTTTCTTCGTATGAATTTGAGTAAAACAAAGTTTTTGATAGGTTTTAACGAAGTTTTACTATAAATTTAACACGGCACCGCGGCCCTATATCCCATAGCCGCGGCACCAGGTCCCACAACGGATGTATATCCGTTGTGAGAACAGCGGCGCCGCGGCCCCTGTACGAGTCGCCGCGGCCCCTGTACTCGGCGCCGCGGCCCCTGTACGAGTCGCCGCGGTCCCTGTACGAGTCGCCGCGGCCCCTGTACGAGTCGCCGCGGCCCCTGTACGAGTCGCCGCGGCGACTCGTACAGGGGCCGCGGCGCCAGTATGAGTCGCCGCGGCACCAACGACTTACAGAGTCTATATAGACTCTGTAAGTCATCGGCGCCGCGGCAACGCCTATCGGGGCCGCGGCGCCGCTGTTCCCACAACGGATATACATCCGTTGTGGGACCTGGTGCCGCGGCTATGGGATATAGGGCCGCGGCGCCGTGTTAAATTTATAGTAAAACTTTGTCAAAACCTATTTAAAACTTTGTTTTACTCAAATTCAAATCAATATAAAGTTATAAATACAACTCAATCAAACAAAAGTTGGAGCTATGTCAGTTCAAAGTAAATGAGAAACATCGTCATCGTCGAAGTCATCCATCTCTTTATCGATCGGTGGTAATCCGGATGTGAATGGCGGTATACTAGTCAAATCTTCGTCTTCTTCTTCTTGAATATATTGCGCTTTCATATGAACTACTAATGACAACTCCGGATTGATTGGATCTGTAACATAAAAGACTTGACTCGCTTGTGAAGCGAGCATGAATGAATCATTCTCGTAACCGATCCTCCTGAAGTCGACAACAGTAACTCCGTCATTGTCAACTTTAACGTGATTATTGTCAGCCCATTTGCACTTGAATAATGTCACCCGTAATCCGCAATAATCAAGCTCCCATATGTCTTCAATGTATCCATAATAGTTCATGAAACCTTTTTTGGGATTCTTATCTTTGGCCGACGAAACATGTAATGTTTCGGCCAATAGTGTTACACCGCTATTTTGAACCGGATGCTTGTCGTCTCTCTCTTTTGTGTAAAATGTAAAACCATTAACAGACCAAGCAGTGTACCTTGTAACCATGCTCGAAGGTCCTGATGATAGTTTACTCAATGTAGTTGAATGACCCGCCTCTTCAAATAGTCGTTTTCCAAGCCATATCTGAAATAAACGGTTGTGCTCTTCTTGCAACCATTTTTCATTTCTAGCTTTCTTTGGATCTTTAACTCTCAGCTCATTCAAATGAATATCCACAAACGGGGTTACGTCAGAAACGTTGTGCAGAACATGTAGCGAGGCTTGTTCCCATTCTTTCCGTTGACGCTAGAATATGTACCTATAGATAATATACTACTACATTAACTAAACAAGAATTAAATTACTCAGCTTTGATCTATATAAAATGTCTCAAATTGACGTACCTGTAGATAGTGCTTTTGACTCAAACCCTTTGTCCTTCGGTAATCCAATTTCATCTGCTTTAGTTAAATATTCAGAGCAAAACTCAACAGCCTCCTCAGCTATATAATTTTCAACGATACTCCCTTCTGGTCGATTGTAGTTCTTCACATAACTTTTCAACACTTTCATGTAATGCTCGATTGGATACATCCACCGTAAAAACACAGGTCCACATAATTTCACTTCACGTACCAAGTGAACAATTAGATGAACCATGATATCAAAAAATGATGGTGGGAATATCATTTCCAACAAGCACATAGTTTTCACAACTTCCGATTGCATCGCCTCTAACCGAGTTGGATCAATGACCTTTGAACATATCGAATTGAAGAATACACATATTTTGGAAATTGCGAACCTCACATCTTTTGACAAAATGCCCCGCAAAGCAAGCGGTAACATTTGTTGTAGTAACACATGACAATCGTGAGTCTTCATTCCAATAAGTTTGAGATCTTTTAAAGATACGAACCTTTTATAGTTTGAAGAATGACCATCCGGGACTTTGATAGATTCAAACCACTTACACAATTTTTTTTCTCCTCCCGAGATAGAGTATACTTTGCCGGTGGTTTTTTTGTTTTTTTTCCACTCTGCTCGTCGACATGCAAAACGCTTCTTATATTCATTTTCTTGAGATCCATTCGAGATTTTATTCCGTCTTTCGATTTATTTGGATCATCAAGTAGCGTACCGATGAAAGATTCACATACATTTTTCTCAATATGCATAACATCCAGACAATTCCGAACATATAATGTTTTCCAATACGGAAGGTCGTAGAAAATCGATTGCTTTTTCCAAGGATTCTCTTGGAACGACTCTTTAGTACTAGCACGCCGCTTCCTTTTACCGAGCACTTCATTAACATTTTTAACCATTTCGAAGACATCTTCACCAGACAATATTCTAGGAGGGGGTCGTTCTTCCGTATTTCCATCAAATGCCTGTTTCAACCTTCTATACGAGTGATCTCTCGGTAAAAATCTTTTATGACCAAGAAAAACAGTTTTCTTACCATGCTTCAAACGAATGGAAGATGTTTCTTTCATGCAAACTGGACAACCAATTGAGCATTTCACAGAGTATCCTGACAAATTTCCATACGCTGGAAAGTCGTTTATAGTCCACATCAATATTGCTCTCAAGTAGAATGAATCGCCGCGGTAACCATCGTTGACCTCAATCCCTGTCTCCCATAACATCTTCAAATCATCGATCAATGGTGCCAAATAAACATCAATATCATTTCCTGGTTGACTCGGTCCTGAAATCAGAAGCGTTAACATCAAGAATTTTCTCTTCATACACAACTTTGGAGGGAGATTGTAGTTCACAGGAATAACCGGCCAGACACTATATTTACTACTCATCATGCTGAAAGGGTTCATGCCATCAGATGCTAAACCAAGACGCAAATTCCGAGGTTCAACACTGAAATCTTTATACTCCAAATCAAATGACTTCCACTGTGAAGCATCCGCAGGATGCCGTTACATACCATCATCGATACGTTTTTCTGAGTGCCAAACCATGTTCTTTGCGTGCTTGGCAGTATTAAACATTCGTCGGAACCGTGGCATTGGTGGTATGTACCATAATGCCTGAAAAACATATAAAATAATAATATAAAAAACATAATCATTTGTAAAACAAGTAATTATTATGTACGTATACCTTGATTGGAACTCCTTTGACCCCATCACGTGGCAATTTACCTTTTTTCCATCTTGATTCTTTGCACCTCGGACATTCATCTAGATCTTCATACTCATTTCTATATAAAACACAATCATTTGGGCACGCATGAAATTTCTCGTACTTCATACCCAATGTGCCCAAAGTTTTCTTAGCCTCATACATACTTTGCGGAACTTTATTGTCTTTTGGGAATGCTTCTTTGAGTGTTTCCAACAATAGAGTAAAACTAGTGTTTGTCCACCCACCCGACGCTTTCAAATGAAATAAAGTAACTAAAAATGACAACTTTGAATAACTTGTTTACCCTTCATACAATGGTGTCTCCGCATCATTCATCATCGACTCAAACAATTCCGGCCGTTCCACAAAATCATTCTCCAAATCATTCATCATCCCGCACATATCATCAAAGTCATCATCTTGAAGATCATCATTTCTATTGTTAATCGTAGGACGGAATTCTTCACCATGATAATACCATATTTGGTAAGAAGTCATTATTCCGTAAACCAACAAATGAGTTCGAACAATACGAAGAGAAAAATGTCTATGATTTCCACATTTCACACAAGGACAACGAATTGATTCCACATCACCGACATTATCTTTAACGAATTCACAAAACTCATTTACACCATTTTGATATATCTCGTTTAACCTATTCTCCCACATCCATTGCCTCACCATCTTAAAAAAAACCCTAATTATAACATGAAATATCAGATTTGAAATAAACAATCCAAAAATATTCAACTTTGTAACAAGTAAAGAGGAACTTACAAGAATTAGATGTATATAGTTGTGAGTTGTGAACGATAATGACACAGAATGGGTCGAAATGTTGTTTCTATTGTTTTTTCGACTGAAGTTTTGAGAGATTTAAGTGCAAAAAACGATTTAAAATGCATTTAAACGCACTTCAGGTCGTCGGCGCCGCGGCCCCGTAATTCATCGCCGCGGCGCATATCCCACAACCCTTCTATGAAGGGTTGTGGAAACCAGGGCCGCGACACCGATAGACGTCGCCGCGGCGCCGGCGACTTCCCGAGAGCACCCGAGAGTTGGAGCTCTCGGGAAGTCATAGGCGCCGCGGCGACGGCTACCAGTGCCGCGACGCTGGTTTCTGGGTTCAGCGGCGCCGCGGCACTGGTAGCCGTCGCCGCGGCGAGGCTCCCACAACCCTTAGTGGAAGGGTTGTGGGATGTTTAAATTTCGGGAAAACTTTAACTTTTTCATAACCCCGCCCAAATTTTGCCCAAAACTAACTTTGACTTCTTCTTCTTCATTCTTCATTTTCACTCTCATTCTCTCTCAAAACTCAATATCTCTCAAAACCCAAACTCATTCTCTCTCAAGCTTCTATTCTCCGGCGACTCAAAACCTCCGGCGACTCAAAACTCCGGCCACTCACTCTCTCACTCCGTCCTTCATTCCCTCACTCCGTTACTCACTCACTCCCTTACCCTCTCACTCCTCACTCCGCCCTCCCTCTTCCTCCCTCCCTCCTCACTCCCTCACTCCCTCACTCTCGCTCCGCCCTCCCTCTCCATCCCTACTCACTCTCTCACTCCGCCCTCCATCCCTCCTCACTCTCTCACTCCTCCCTCCCTCTCCCTCACTCCTCACTCCTCACTCTCTCACTCCGCCCTCCCTCTCTCACTCCTTCACTCCGCCCTCCATCTTCATTTTGTCGTCTCCCTCTCCCGGTTAATTCACCTCATCCCTCAACGGTTAGTTTTTTTTACTACTATTTTTGGTTTGAAATTGGTAACTAGTTTAGATTCACATTCAAATATATTTTGTGTTTGGAATGGTTTAGGTTGACATTTATTTTGTGTTTGGAATGGATAATTAGTTTAGACGCATTGATATATATTTTGTGTTTGAAATTGTATTTTGAATTGTGTTTATAGATTCAATGTCGACTACAACTACTACTACTTCTAGCGACGATATTAGAAAGAAACCTAGACGACTATTAGCATTAAATCCCGATGAGAAAGGAAAGAGAAGAAACACCCTTATGAGTCGTGTTAATAAAATTAGAAGTCTTGGTAGAAAAATCACGATAGAGTTAGATTCCAAAGGGCAACCAAAGGGTAAAGAAGGTGATGTGTTGTTGAGTTACTTTGGCGTATTAGCTAGAGAATATGTTCCACTTTCGACTCGTGATTGGAGATTAAAAGAGAACGATCAATTAAAAGAGAGGATTTGGAACGAAATATGTGAAGGATTTTCGATTCCAATAGAACATAAGCACGATTGCCTCATGAGAGTAGGTGAAGCCGCAAAACTATTTCGTCACGAGTTATATCACGATCTTCTCAAAGACAAAATCAATGAACCAAGCTCGTTAAAAAGACCAAGTTGTGTTTTAAAATTTTACACGAGTATCACCGAAGAAGATTGGGTGAAGTTTGTTGAGTATAGACGAAGCGCAACTTTCAAGCAAACGTCGGAGCAAGGGAAAACTAATTCCGCTAAAGTGGAATACAAATCTCGATGTGGCCGAGATGGATATCGAAAACTAGATCAACAAAAGGTTGAGTTTTTTCATTTATTTATTTTGTATTCGGTTTTAACATTTAATATATGATTAATATGATTACTTGTTAATTAATAGCACGACGAAACCGGGCAATGGGCAACGTTAGAAGAATTATGGATTGACTCGCGTAAGAAAGACGGGATAGACGGAAAAGAGTTCAAGAATGACAAAGATCGACTAATGGGAGAATCAATTGTAAGATTTTAAATAATGTAAGTTATATTTTTAATATTTTTATTTACAAATTATTATAATATGTAGCAAAAATTATCTCAACAAGCAATCGAAGGTACTTTTATCCCGGAAACGGGAAAGAGTATCTTGCAAGAAGCCATGGGAGCAAAGAAATATGTTTGCGGTCAATCCAAACATGTTGCCAAGCGTTTCAAGTATTTTGTTCCTCCGACTCCAAATGAAGAACTTAACAAGATGCGGCTCGAAATGCGTCTCGAGTTGATGGAGTTTAAAAATGATATCTTGAAAGCGGTTAATGGTCGTGGTGGTACAAGTGTTGGAGAAGCGAGTGTTGATCTAGTTGAAGATAATATTAATGCAAGTGGCGTTAATATTGAAGAGAAGACTAAGATTCAAGAAGTCGTCGAAGAGGTCGTCTCTTTAGGTAATCTTTATTCATGCTTATTTATTTAATTCAAAAGTTTGCTTATTTTCGGTATTAAATTGGTGATTTTCATAGGACATGACGATATACATAAAACTTCGAAAGTCGATCCGATTATTGTGGAAAAACTAACTAGTGTTCGGGCTAGTTGCTCATTGAATCCAACCACACCGGTGACACCGTGTTCGAATGAAAGTGTCGAATGTTTTCTCTACATTGACGATATCGTGGAAGGAAACACAATCCATGTTGCAAATGGGCGAGTATATTTGAACGAGGGCGTAATTCACTTCTCAAGTTTAGAGGAAGGAAATGCATGTGTGAGCGTTTCTGGCGTTTTGGTTAAGAAAGCCAAATTACCGATTCCCACCGAAGAAGCTCTAACCGTAGAAGATGCAATGGGAGGTTTTGTCTCGTGGCCGCGACGATTAATAGAAACTGAGACTACGGCAAAAGAGAGTCGCGGCTCTCCCAAACTCGAATCTACGAGTCAACCTACTCCCGACGATAATAGGAGAATTAATTACAAGGTAATATATTTTAACCTACTCATTATTATGTATTGATTGTTCAAATTAGTTATAAGATAATTAATTCAAAGTTTAAATGGTTACAAGGTAATAAATCCCAAGTTTAAATTGCTCGCTCAATATGCCAACAAAATGATGTTAGCACAAGGAAACGTTATTCAAGTCAACGTTTGTCCAACAATCTCTGCTATACCGATTATGTTGGGATTTGATGATATTTCCGAATTTTTACAATTTTCGGAAATTGGGGCGTCAAGCATATCTCTTTACATGGAGTAAGTGTTTCTTTCATGATTTTTTTTAATATTGATGATTGAATATTGAGTGTTTTAACTATTTGAATAATTTGGAATGTAGTTGTATACGCGCATCGATGTCAAAGTTGAAAAAAAAATTTGTCTTTGTAAACGCCGCGTTAGCTTCTCACATGTCTACAAATGACGAAGATTACCATTTGTCGACACGAGTCAAAGAGGTTGGCAACGCGGTGCGAGGATGCACAGTTGGGCAACTAGTTTTCATGCCCTACAATCGAAACTTTCATTGGATGCTTGTTGTCCTTGACTTATGGAAGGATTGTGCTATGTTTTTTGACCCGTTGAATAAACAAATTCCACAAGACTTGGTTTTGTTGATAAAAAGGTAAGTTTTTTTACTTATATATTGAATATTTGTTATAAAGATACTCATACTTATTGTTTTGTAGGGTGTTTTCAAATTTCAAACTTGAAAACAAAGGCGCTATTGGCCACGGACAATCAACATACATAAGGTCAATGGCTGCGCCAAGACAAAGCGGTAACACGGAATGTGGATATTTTGTTTTATGTTATATGCGAGAAATAGTTGTAGGAGGTATAAGTAGATTAGAAAACAAAAACATGTATACACCTTTGGATATAGAGAGAGTAAGAGAAGAGTGGATTAACTATGTACAAACATTTATTGAATGTGATGATTAGTTACATTTTGTGATATTGAATGTATATTTTTTAGATGATTTTGAATGATTATGATGATTTTGGATGTATAGTATGTTTTTAGATTGATTGTGCATGTATTATGCAGGTAATTATATGATATTTTGGGTTTAATCCAATAATAATGAAGAGATGCACTCTTCGGACAATGGCGCTGCGGCAACATATGTTTGGAGCCGCGGCCCCAAGTCCCACAACGGATTCAACAATCCGTTGTGGGAGCTGCGCCGCGGCACAGAGTGTCCAAGCCGCGGCACCAGGTGTCCCACAATAGGCGCCGCGGCGCGGCAGCCCACAACGGATGTTGGGATCCGTTGGGGGACTCCGGTGCCGCGGCACCGATTGGTGGGGCCGCGACGAGATGGGGGCGCGGCGAGACGGGGCCGCGGCGACCCTTTACGGCGCCGCGGTCCCAAGTCCCACAACGGATCCAACCAACCGTTGTGGGACTTGGGGCCGCGGCGCCGTAAAGGGTCGCCGATGAGTTTTCAAAAATAAAAAATTTTTACAACCGATAATTGATTGGTTGTTGAATTTCCCACAACCCATAGACATTCGGTGTGGGAAATATGAACATTCCACACCGGAAGTTTAAGGGTTGTGGGAAATTCCACAACTCAGGCTCCCACAACCGTTATTAAGGGTTGTGGGAAAATTCCACACCCCTTATTAAGGGTTGTGGGAACAAGTTTTTCTACTAGTCCATGTTGAAGGAAGATCACTATGTGGGAGCATTCTACACTTGTCGTAAGTGTACGACCTGAACAGCCCTTGGGGTAGATGTGACGCACTAACCGAGGCCACTATGATGGTCACAGTGATACTTGACCTAAATCCCGAAGTGGTCATGGACACTGAATCATGTCTCTGAACTCTTTAACTCATTCGTTAAAAGGCTATTCATGCTAACCACAACTTATGTCTTGGGAGTCTTCCCCTGGTAGTCTTCTTAGAGCTTGATTCGAGTGGGAAGTGATTTACAGACAAGGACTCCAGCCTCCCTGAAGTAAGTTGGCGTTCGAAAGAATCTTTCGTTGGGGAAACAACGATGCTTAGAGCTGATATATATCAAGAGAAGTATAACAAAATAAATTGACTTCTCTTAACACGGGTTGAACCTGGAGGATCTTGATCACGAACTGACTATATCAGTTGACACTCGTCATGATGAGTAAATATAATTCTAATATTAAAGAAGGGTTCAACCTTTGATTACACTGTGAAGTATTGATAAAGACTAGACGAATCGATGAAAAAGAGATAGGACTATATCGCCTTTTCATCGGGTTCAATAAGATTCTACTACTAGGTCCATAGTCTCTGATTCTGCTATGATAAATGCAGATAAGAACTTCCAAATAATAGTGTTTAATCACTATTTAATCTCCCTTGCTGCAATAGTGATTGACAACATTCATTCTGGAAAATGAGTATTCGCAAAATTAAATAAATGTTTATAGCAAAATTAGTTCCTAATTTCTTATTGGGCTTGGCCTAGAGAGTGACCGGAAATCCCCTAGGGATAGATCTTAGGGGTGGCCGAACTCTCTCCCCCTTTCTCTCCCTTAATTTTGTGAAAAGAAAATTCCTAACCATATATTTATTTGATGGATGAGAGAGAATTTAGATTCACTGCTGAGATCTAATGGCCTAGATTAAATAAAAAAGAGAGAATATCTCTAGAAGGAGATAATATCTCCTGAAGGAGAGAATATCTCAACAGAAAGGAGAGAAAATATCTAAGCGGTTATCTCCCTACCAATGATATAAATAGGGATAGAAGGGAAGATGAAACATACACTCAATCCTCTCAAGGATACTCGGCCAACACACACTCTCTCTCTCGCTTGGTCAAATTTTCTCTTCCCCTATACCACAAAATTGCTAATTCCAATCCTAAATACTATAAGCGAGATCCCAAAACAATTTGGTTTTGAGATGTAAGTGAGATATCGATTGTGCCCACTCATCTTTCTTATTCGTCTCGGAGATTACGTTTCGAAAGACTAAGGTGTCATCCTCGAGTACTAAATCAGACGAAGGAGTTGTGAAAGCTTGAGGACAAAACGACCATTGGATTGGAGCATTTTGTAGCTAAGCCAAAATCAACGTAAGTGTCCTGATCGGCTCTTTTAATTAAAGGTTGCTGAACTGCTTTTATAATTGAATGAAATTAATAATATTTAGATATTGTTAGCAGTCATTATTATTAATTGGCTATTGTGAGTGCAATTAATTATTTTTCGCATTTAATATGGTTGGTAAGGTGCATCAATCACCAACAAGTGGTATAAGAGCCATATGATTTATTAATTTAATTGATTCATTCTTGTGATTAAATTTGGTTTGAAAGAATTTATATTTTCATATGAAATATGTTACAATTCAATATGTGATATGTGAATTATTATTCGTGGTTGATCGTAGTTTTGATTCTCGCTTTATTAGATTTTTCGTGAACCAGAAACTCAAAGAGTGTAGGTTTTTTTTGTAAAATTTGTTATTTTCAATTATTATTATTATTATTTTCAATGTTGTAATCCAACGATCGACGAGAGACGAATTTGCGACTAGGAGACTAAATAGGACTAAAAGGCTGCCTTCCGAGCCTCAAAGCACGACCAGCCGTGAAACTCTAGGGCTAGGGACGACCGCAGTCCTTGGTTGCCCTGGGCAACCGATTGGGCCTTTTCTGCCCCTTGGCGGAGGCCAAACTAACTTAGGTCGGGTCCTACCATGGCAGATTGAGCTCGAGGATGTTCTGGGCTTGGGCCCGGATGCCAAATGTGCCTTAAGGCCCATCCAAAAATATTTATTTTTAATTTGAAATTTTATTTAATTTATTTAAATGGGCTGGACTCATTTAAATATTGATTAAAATATTGAAAAATAAATTATTTTGAAATCAAATTATTTTTCATAAAGACATATGATGAGCTTTTATTCAAATTGAATTTTTCAAAGATGTTACGAAATGAAATATTTTGAAAAATATTTATTTTTCCAGTTTAAGCATATGATTGTGTTCAACTATCATCCATGAACTAATGTGATTAGGTTCATCTCGTTTTAATTTATAAAGAGTGAATTAGGATACGATTAACACAAATCAAAACATGCTTGCTTTGCTTGTTTATTTAATTTCTATTTTATGATTATATGATGTAACTTAGATATTGTATCATTTTTATGGCTGTCATGGGCTTTCATTCATTTAAAATTATAAATTATGATTATGATAGTTAATTAATGAATGAGTTGTACGGATCGGAAAGCTTTGTCACCATGCTGATAAGAGGTTAAGCTGGGGGGTATTTAAGAAGACCTAGCGGCTCACCTTTTCAACTGGGAGCTTTTTCGTGAAGGAATTCTTTTAAGTTAATCAAGACTAGATGTCACGTATTACCTAAAACCTATGCTATATCGACAAATATGTTTTTAAGGGTAGCTTAGAAACAGTCGAGTTTTCAATATGATTTAGTAAACTCGTAGTGGATCAACTAGAATAATGTAAATGCTAGAAAAATTAAAATACTAAAAGTATATTGAGTTTTAGGCCTCCAACATTGACACAACACCGTGAGGATGAAAGATCCCTACGTAACCGGTGTTCGGAGAGATGCCCACAAGAAGATTATTTATTTACATATTGATGCAATATATAAATCTTTCATAAAGTTCTTATTGTAATTTGCTGATTAAATTAATAAAATTTGAAACGCTCATTCATTCCTTTTAGTTTGATTGAAGATTTATGATATTCAATAGTCTTATAGTCCTTAATCAAACATAACAATATATGAAGAGAAAAATGTAGATTTGCGTGAACAAACTCTTCATGGTTTGATTAAAACTATATATTCACAATCTAATGATCAACGAACTATTGATCCTAGTATGATTGTTGGAAGAATATATGATGTTTGGTTAAGAGGCATAGAGAGTTAGGAACTCTATAGTTCTTCTAGTGTATTTTCCGAAAATACTGAATTGACCAGTGGACATTTAGAGACAATGTAAGAACAAATCATTTAACCTCTTCTGGCTCAAGGTCACTATATATGAATTGCATCGTGCTTACCTAAATCCTGAAATGAGACATGTCATTTCATAGCTTTAATATTCTCATTTCAGAAAGTCATATTCTAGATCCATAAAGTGATCTAGACTAGACCAATTGGTGAGAAATTAAGTTATGAAGATGTCAGGAACCAGGTTTGTGAAGTTCTCATAGACATGGAATTCATGTACAAGATTGCTGAAATGCAAATGTATATCACCTCATGCTTAATTACTTGGATTGTGAATAACTGAATCGCGCGGTATCCAAAATTAAGTAGCAACTTTATTTGGATGAAACAATGTGACTTGTTAGCTCCTTGTCAATACATTGTTTCTGACTTATTCACAAGTAACAAAAGAGTTGAAGAAATAACAACTAGAAGGGTAAAATGGTAATTTTATAACTCCCATCTAGTTGATGATATTCACGAAGGGTAATCATTCGACAATATTCATTGGATCCTCTCTTCACAAATAAGTAGATTTTTGAGTAGAAAATATATTCATTTGAATCGAGAGATTTTCAGTGTCAATTCTTTAGTGGAGTCCGTTGACATTAAACTAGACTTGGAAAAGTTTGTGAACTTTGAGTCAAAGAGTTATAGTTAAATCTTTGTTCATTTGGGTCCATAAGGTCACTATCACAATTCATTAGAGTAGAGTTTGTTAAATTAGAAGCTAATTCAAAATAATTTCAATTGTTGAACTAGACGTATTTTCCGAAAATGGTCTAAAGGGTATTTTTGTCCTTAAGGATAATTGATATAAAATGTAAAATAAAGATTTTGAATGTTAAAATAAGATTTGGAATTTTCTCACAAATTAATTTGAAGTCACACGGCTCAAAATTTGTTTTCATGCTTTGTGAATTAAATTTTGTAACATGTAATTGTATGGGCAATAAGGCGAGGGCTTTTCCGTAATTTGTTATGAACAAATTAGGAAGTAAATATGTGTGTGTAGATATGTTCAGCCACTTTACATCAAAGAAGGGAGAGAAATATCTTCGTTTATTTGGTGCATTATTGCATATTGGTAATTACACAAAAGAAAAGAGGAAATGAATTTCTTTGACAAGGAACCAAATGTGCTAAGTGAGGAAACAAATTTCCCTCACTTATGGCATAGAGTGGCAGACCATGTAGAGAAGAAAGGGAGGAGAAAATCAAATATTGTGTCATGAATACACAATAGGAAAGGGTAATTACCCTTTCTTGTATTTCCTTTTCCTATAAATAGAAAACAAGTTTTTTGGTCGTGCTCTCTCTCTCTCTTCTAGCCGACCACTTCTCTCCCTCTCTCTCTCTATCTAAAATACTCTTTTATTTTGGCACCTAGATCCTCACTTGATCTAGAGAATTAGGTTATGATCCAAGAATTGTTCTTGGTTCATATTGTTTAACAGTGCCCACTCACTAAACTCTTCAAACGCTCGAAGACTCTAGTGGTAGAAACTTTCGTGGTTGCTCGAGCATCAAAAGATGAAAGGCAGCGAGACAAGGAGAAGGATCTTCATCGAAGAAGAGACTCCAAGATCAAGCAACAAGAGAAAGGTTAGTATTCAAGTATTTTATATAATGTTCATGCGCTTTGCCTAGGTTAGTAAAATTGTTTTACTTGAAAAGAAATTTTATATTTTTCTTAACCATAGACCTATTCCAACAACCGGTGCCCTTTTAAGGGATGGATGGTCTATTCCTCAGGACATACTTTTTCTAATTCCAATACCAAGGTTGTGTTTATGACGATAGGTGGGAGGGTTGATCTCTGTGTGTACTGGCTAAGTTAGTGCATAGGGCTAGACTTTTCTCACTTGAATGTTGGGTCGACTCATGTATGAACCAACCGGTAGTTGCTCGGTTACTGTTCAAGTATTTTAAATAATGTTTTTAAATATACACATGTTCATGCACTTTGCCTAGGTTAGTAAATATGGTTTTACTAATAAAGAAATTTTTATATTCCATCATTAATGTGTTAATAATAATTTTGCTTAACCCTATACCTATTCCAACAGAACATTCATCATCTCATAGCCTCCGTATCAAACTGAGTCACGTGATGAGCACCTGAGTTTGAGCGGTGTACTAAAACAAGGTCGATGACTAATATACGCGTGTGGAGCTATATCAATAGTCATATATGTAAAACACATGAGTGAAGGCTGATCACTATGTGGGAGAATTCTACACTTGTGGTAAGTGTACGAACTGTACAAGCCTTGGGGTAGACGTGTCGTTAAAGGACCGTTATGATGCACTAACCGAGGCCACTATGATGGTCACAGTGAGACTAAATCTAAATCTTGACGTGGTCATGGACACTGAATCATGCCTCTGAACTCTTTAACTCATTTGCTAAAAGACTATTCATGCTAATCACAGTTTATGTCTTTGGAGTCTTCCCCTGGAAGTCTTCTCAAAGCATGATTCGAGTGGGAAGTGATTTACAGACATGGAATCCAGCCTCCCTGAAAGGAAGTCAATGTTCACTCACCTAAAGGTTGATTCCATAATTGATTGATTGCGTGCACTTTCGAAAGAATCTTTCATTGGAGAGCAACAATGCTTATGGCTGATATGTATTAAGAGAAGTGTAACAGAATAAATTGACTTCTCTTGACACGAGAATAACCTGGAGGATCTTTATCACGCACTAACTATATCCGTGGACACTCGTCACGATGAGTAAATATAATTCTAATATTAAAGAATGGTTCAGTCTTTGATTATACGGTGGAGTATAAATAAAGATTAGATGAATCGATGAAACGATGAAAACGAGATAGGACTATATCGTCTTTTTCTTCGGGTTTGTTAAACTTCTAGCACTAGGTCCGTAGTCCCCGATTCCGCTATGATAAAGGCAGATAAGAACTTTCGAATAATAGTGTTTAATCACTATTTAATCTCACTTGCTAAAATGGTGATTGACAGAATTAATTCTAGAAAACGGGTATTCACATAATTAAATAAATTTTTATAGCATAATTGTTTATTTATTGTTGGATCAATTAAATAAATAATTACTTGGATTTTTGGCTTGGGAATTTCGGATTGGGCTTGGCCTAGAGTGTGGCCGAAAATCCTCTAGGGATAGACCCTAGGGGTGGCCGAACTCTCTCCCCCTTTCTCTCCCTGAATAGAAAAGTTCTCAACCATATATATTTATCTGATGGATGAGAGAGAGTTTAGATTAGCTGGTGAGATCTACGGGCCCAGATTAAATCCAAATGAAAGAATATCTCTAGAAGAAGAGAATATCTCCAGAAGGAGAGAATATCTCAACAGAAAGGAGAGAAAATCTCTCAAGGGTTATCTCCCTACCAATGCTACAAATAGGGATATAAGGGAAGAGGAAATATACACTCAATCCTCTCAAGGATACTCGGCCAACACTCTCTCTCTCTTGGCCGATTTTTCTCTTCACTTATTCCCCAGAATTGCTAATTTGAATCCTAAATAATAGGAGCAAGATCTCGAAACAATTTGATTTTGAGATCTAAGTGAGATATCGATTGTGCCCACTCATCTTTCTTATTCATATTGGAGATTACGTTAGGGAAGACTACGGTGTTTCCTCGAGTACTAAATCAGAAAAAGGAGTTGTGAAAGCTTGAATACGGAACGAGCATTGGATTGGAGCATTCTATAGCTGAGCCAAAATCAATGTAAGTGTTATGATCGCCTCTTGTAATTAAAGGTTGCTGAATTGCTTTCATAATTAAATTAAATAAAGAAATCTAGATCTTGTTAGCAATCATAATTATTAATTGGCTATTATGAGTGCAATTAATTATTTTCAGCATTTAATATGGTTGCCAAGGTGCATCAATCCCCATCAATTACGCCTCATAATTGATCTAAAAATAAGTTGAATACTGTGTACCAAATAAGTAATATATGTAAGAGAACTTCATCCTCAACATGACTAAAAGATTGGTGTTTGGAAACGATGTACTCAAATGATTTTCTCCTATGATCTAAGTGATTGTGAGTAGTTATATTACTTGAAGAACAAGTCTCGGAACACTTCTTGTGGTGATGTTTGAGACATGAGGTTCCTTATACACAATTTTGAGCTTTGATGATATTTCCACATGTTTAAAAATTTTCTTCATGGGAAAAATCGTAGGTTATTTGCTCAAAGAATTGCCATTAGCGGATCGAGCCTTCACTTCTTTTGGGGTCTTTGCTCTTGTTGTCTTGGTCATGGTATTTGGATTGGTGAATGATGTGGGTGCTCCTCGAACTCCTCCTTTACTTCCTCCTCCATGGCCTTCTCCTGGACTTCCACCTCAACTGCCTCCTATTGTATTGTTGACTTTGATGGTGTTGATATACTTTGAAAGTATCCGTACACTATTTCGATCTTATTCCTTAGGATGTTATTAAAACTTATAGACAAAATAAGTAAATAATTATAAAGTAAATGACACTCTGAATTGGTTACCCAATTCGGCTCTTGCCTGCACTTGGGAGATATCTATCTCGGTGAAAAAGTATACTTTAAATCGAAAAAGCAGTGAGTTACAGAGGTGTTACAAGGAATCTCCACTTCCTAAACCAAATCATATATCTTCAATAGTAATACTAACCTAAAGCTCCACTAGGTGTGAGCTCTATTCACATTTCACTATAACACTCGCAATGTTAATAATCAATGTCCGTGTAGAAGGAACTCAGTACAATATAAATGCATTTAGAATTCTGCTCTTCTTCGAGAAGCAAAAGCCTTACATAATGACATTGACCAAAAACTTCTTGGATGACTCCAATGTGAACCAACTCATGCCACAATGACTGATAGAGAACTTACAACAAAGAGGAAGAAATCATACAAACTAAACAAGAGAAATACCGTAGTTTCAGAGTTGTTTTAACACATCACAAACACAATTCTACTCCCCCTATTTATCAAACAATGTTTAAGGGCAAAGAGAGAAAACACCAAAGGAAAAATGGTTTTTATTACATGCCAAAAAATAGAACACAATATAGTTAAAGTTTGAGAACAAGAAACAAACTAGGAGGATGAAGGAACATTCGTTGGAGCAGGGGAGGAAACGGGGAAGAGACGCTTCAGGGTGTCCGAGACATCTCATTTTTGATGAGTAGATGAGAAATTACTCTATCCAAGAACTTGATATCTTCCATCAAGGTAAGAGCCGCAAAGGAGCGGAATTAAACAGTAATAGCGCTAATCAAAGGCGTGGTAGAATCTATAAACATTGCATGAGGAAAACGAGTAGGAGGAGGCGTCTTAGTATCGGAGACATGGTGGGCCTGGAAGAGCTTATAACTGAAAGAGATCTTCCTAGGCGCATTTCTGTATTCCTTAAGCTTACCGTGGTAGAGAATATCTGAAAATTGCTTGAGGACAATGCCAGAGATTATTAGGGGAAAAGCAATGGGGACCTTGATGGCCTCTGAACCCGCGTCCCTTATAAGAGCATCTACAATGCAAGCTCTCATGGTTGCTTTAAATATTATAATAAATAATATTATTAAATTAGTTTGATAATGATAGAAGTTAATAATGATTGAATTTGGTCCCACTAAAACAAAATTATTGATGGGTATAATATTATAACAATTTTTTCAAAGAAAAAATGAAAAGTATCGGTGCTAAAATTTACTTCATTGTTGTAATCATTACATGCCAACTATATAATACATAAAAGTAAAAAAAAATTTGGCATTTTCATATGAGAAAAAAAGCAACTTTAGTTGCTAGCATTGGAGATGCTCTAATTTGCTAATGGAAGAACTGAGCATCATTGACTGGAGCACGAGTCTTGATCTTGTAGATCAACTGAGCTAAAGCTAGCGAGATACTAGTATGATGGGTAGTAGGACCCCAACTTTTTTTTTTTTGCTTATTTTGAGCATAATAGAAAACTTGGAGCTAAGCATTGAGGCATTATAGGGACCATGCTCCAACTGTTAGGAATTCTTGGCCACGAGAAGATACTTATGAAAATTCTCGATGATATTATTAATAAAATAAAATTTGACATTTATAATTTATTCGAATTGAAATGGTTATTTCTTAGGTATTAAGATTTATAGAACATTAAATCATTCCATTGCCTGCATATCAAACTCAGCCACATGATGGGCACCTGGGTTCGGGCGGTGTGCTAAAACATGGTTGATGACTGATACACGCCGTGATACCCATATCGAAAGTCATATATCTGGAACACATGAGTTAATGTTGATCAATAGATGTGTCTTTTAAGGACCGTTACGACGCACTAACCAAGGCCGCTATGATGGTCATAGTGAGACTGGATCTAAATCCTAAAGTGATCATGGAGATTGTATCATGTTTTTGAGGTCTTTAACTCATTTGTTAAAAGGCTATCCATGCTAATCACAACTTATGTCTTGAGAGTTTTCTCAAAACATGATTCGAGTGGGAAGTGATTTAAAAACACGGAATCCAGCCTCCCTGAAAGGAAGTTAATGTTCACCCACGTAAGGGTTGATTCCAGAACTAATTGATTGCACACACTCGCCTAAGGGCTCATTCGAGAACCCATAGATTGCCCAAGTATGTTAATGATCGAAAGAATATTTCGTTGGGGAAGCAACAATGCTTAGGGCTGATATGTATCAAGAAAAGTATAACTGAAAAATTGACTTCTCTTGGCACGGGTAGAGCTTGGAGGATCTTGATGAGGAACATATTATATCAGTGCACACTCGTCACGATTATTAAATATAATTATAGTATTAAAGAAGAGTTCAGTCTTAGATTACACTGTGGAGTATTGAGAAAGACTAATGAAAAGGAGATAAGAATGCATCGTCTTTTTCGTCGGTTTCATTAAGCTTCTACTACTAGGTCCATAGTCCCCAATTCGGCTCTAATGAAGATGGGTAAGAACTTTCAAATAATAATGTTAAATTATTATTTAATCTTACTTGTTGTAATGGTGATTGAGAACATTAATTTTTTAAAACGGGTACTCGTAGAATTAAATAAATGTTTCTAGCATAATTTTTTATTTATTATTGGATCAAAGTAAATAAATATTTAATTGGATGTTAAGCGAATTAGCCTTGAATATTAATGGGTTGGGCTTGAATATGCTTGGCCGAAAATCCCGTAGGGTGGCCGATTTTGCCTCCTCATTCTTCTCCCTAAATTTCTCTCTTATAGAGAAAATCTCTTCCATAGATATTTATTTGATGGATGAGAGAGAGTTTAGATTCCTTGTTGAGATCGAATGGCCCAAATTAAATCCAAATGAGAGAATATCTCTAGAAGGAGTGAATATCTCTAGAGGAGAGAATATCTCTCAGAGAGGACAGAAAATCTCTTAGGTGATATCTCATTTCTAAATGCTATAAATAGGGATCGAAGGGAAGAGTAAAATTCACTCTATTCTTCATAGAAACACTTGACCACTCTCTCTCTGTAAGTGGTCGAATTTCCTCCCCCAGTTCCCTAGGAATTACATGTACCGTTCCTAATTTATAGGTGAAAGATCCCAAAACAATCTGGTTTCGAGATCTGGTGAGACTCGATTATGCCGACTCATATTTTTTATTCATCTCGGAGATTACGTTTCAAAAAGACTACAGTGTCATTGTCAAGTACTCAATTCAGAAGAATGACAACCATGTTGGAATTTATTTAACGATTAAACAATAAATTATATAAGAAATCTAAATATGGCGGAAATATATAATTTGACCTAATATATTAAAAACCATTTGTTAACATATTTAATTTAACATAGGTATTAGAAATAGTAAATATGTCATTAAACGTTTTTATTCCAAACATGTGATTAACAATTAAGCAAACATATTATCAACATATATAAACTATTTATATTTTCATCCAACTCGTTAGGAAGGACTTACACGTGAGATCGTATACAACCTCGTGCATGGATCGTTTTCGTGGAAATGCCTCTTCGAATTGCTCAAAAAATCTCGTTGGATTGCCATGGAGACTCGCCGGCCAGAATGGATAGGAGACTCGCCAGATTGAGTCTGCCGGATTAGACTAGTGCGCCTGCGAGATTACGAGCTCGTCGACTCAATCTGGACCGCCACACCTGTGCAAGAACCAGTGGGACACCTAGGGTCAAATTCTGGATGAGCTTGACGTGGCTGGAGAGGTACAACACGGTGGTGGCACGCAAGGCGCGCCTGCAGGCACAGTCCGGCCAGTAGGCTATCAGGCGGGTTTTCTGGTCGGCTGTCAAGGTTGAAATGTGCCTCGACGTGACTCCTTTGATTCCTTCGCGTTCTGCTCTTGTTTTCTGCAAAATAAAATCACTCAAACACCACAATGGATTCAGGGATATGGATCTCGAATTTATGGGAGATTTAAGAGTGCGGGCTCTTCAACTGAGTAACGGGAATAGGGAACTCTCAACCGGTTCAACCAACAAATCAAGAAATGATTTATGGATCAATTTCCTCTCTCAAAAGTCTCGGCCAAAAACTCACATGTGGAGGGGATATGTTGGCCGAGTGTTTTTTTATATGAACAGGGTTAGGGTAACCTGAATTTCAACGTACTTATATTAGAGAGATAATGGGATTAAGTTAGGTCAAACCCAATAATCAACTTACGCCTTTTTCAATCTTTTAATGAGTTTTTAATTTAATAATCAGCCAATATTAAATTAAATGTGGCCGGCCATCATTGAACATATTTCCCTAATTGATTTATTTCTAAAATAAATATTTTAATTATAAAAAAATTCGACGAATTGGCCTTGATTGACAAACGTGTTTGGAAAAGTCCAACCTTTGGTAAAAATTTCGTAAATAGCCCTATTGATGACGTGTCTATATGTAGTATTACTTTAAAGCCCTTTTTTAATTAACCAAATTTAATTATTTTTTAATACTTATTTCGAGTTTTAAACATTTATTTTCATTTTGAAATTTCAAAATTGTTTCCGTGTTTAGATAATTTGGTTATTAAGTGTGGGAATGATTTCCTTAATTAGTGGGTTTACTTTTGTTTTCATATTAATTTAACTCATTAAATCCGATTATCCTTATCTTTATTAATTTTGAAAATTTGTTTATATTAAGCCATAGTAATTATCGGGCTTTTCTATTTTGTTTTAAACGTTGACTATTATTTCCATGCATTCAGACTATTTATTATGTTAATTGACTTTCCATTTACCAGTTTGAAGACTAGTTTTATTGAAAAGTTCGAATTTTTATTTTCATGTATTCATACGATTTTATTCTCTCGTTACTTGACTTTCCATTTACAATGCAAATTGAATTTGACACTGATAATGTTTGTTAATTGATATCCAATTTACACTAAACTATTCAAATTAGTTTTGAAATTTAAACGTGAATTTCATTTGATATTTTAAATAAGTTTCCGAAAATTGAAAGTAGCTGGTTTATACGGCTTGAATATTGTTTCCTAAATTAGTGGATTGACTTTTATTTTAAACAATAGCCTATGAATTCAAGATAACGTTTTAATGACATATTATTTTCATCTTAAATTCGAACAATATTATTTTCGATCAATTAGTGATAAGTTTATATATTTGGAAATTATTTTTAATCTGTCGAATAATTTTCCCCGAACTGTCCATACGATTTTATTCTCTCGTTAAATTGACTTTCCATATACAGTGTAAATTGAATTTTAAACTGATAATTTATGTTAATTGATATCCAATTTACGGTGATCTGTTCAAATTAGTTTCAAATTTTAGTCTTAATTTTGTTTGAATATTCAAATTAGTTTCCGAAAATTGAAATTAGGCGGTTTATATTGCTTGGATATTGTTTCCTAAATTAGTGGGTTGACTTTTATTTTAAACATTAGCCACTTAATTCAAGATAACTTATTAATTACTGATTATGTCCATCTTAAATTTGAACAGATCATTTTCGATCAATTAGTGATAATTTTATATATTCGGAAATGATTTTTAATCTGTCGAATATTTGTTCCCGAATTGTTCATACGATTTTATTCTCTCGTTAATTGACTTTTCATTTACAGTGTCAATTAAATTTTACACTGATAATGTTTGTTAATTGATATCCAATTTACATAGAAATAAAATCGCACCAACGTAAATTGAGTTGTGTTTTACAACGTAAATTGATTTTTACACTGATAAAAACACGATTTTGATTTAAAAAGAAGAATAAGAAGAAGAAGAAAAAGAAGAAGAAGAAGAAAAAGTACGTAATTTCTTATTAAATAACAAAACACTATTTTGATTTATTTTACTAGATATAAAAATCAAAATTGAAACAAAAAAAAGAAGAAGTAGAAGAAGAACGAAAACAATTATTTTGTTCAAAACTACAAAGGAACGCGACGATACTGTCCACCATGAAAATTTTTACATCCCGCCCACACCTTTCTCACTTTCTCCTTACCATATCCTCAAAAGTCGCATATGAAGTGTTCCAATCCGACCTCAAGTCCTACTGACGTCGATCGTGGATCCATACAGCCGATTAGAGAACTTTCTAATCGCGAGCTCAGAAAAAAATAAGAAAACCACGATTTAAAATTCAAAATCCAAAAATAAAGAAAATAAATAAACGAGGGGTAGAAATATACCTATTTTTTTAATGAATTGCAATTTGCAAAAGCTTTACGATGAACAAAAATGGCGAATTGTGTTTTTATGATCTACATTTTTTGAGATTTTGGAGAGAAAATGTATAAAAAATTGTGGCATAATGATTTGAAATTCTCTCTCCATAATATGGACGTTTTAATTAATTGGTAATTTATTTCTAGATTTTAAGGATCTAATTTACATAAAAAAAATCTGATTTTTTTTAATTAATTTTCATTTGGGCGGGTGAAGGTTTTTGGGCTTTTTGGGAATGAAATTTTGGTCGAAATAATTTACCAGAATTTTACCAAAGTTTTACACAACGTTGGAAAAATTTAAATTAGGAAACCTATATAAGGCTATACTATACAATTACCCTATAATTAATTTAGAACTTACCATTTATTTAATGACAAATCATTAATTATTTTTATTCTTCTTAACGTAGTACGAAACGACAAAATATTCATTTTCATCTTTTATTTTTTGAATCATCAAATTATATTACTAATCGATATAATAACATACTATGATTCATTAAATAAATGTAACAATAAATAACTAATTATTTATTTAATTACTTAGAAAATAAGTTTCTATATGTGAATCCCAATTTACATTTAATGAGAAAATCAATCATTTTATTTCAATAAATCTCATTCGAGAATCTATCATTAAGACTTTATGGACCCACATGAACGAAGCTTTAGAATAAAGATCGGACTCAAAAGTTCACAAAGCTTTTCCGTCTTTCAACTCTTAATATCAGTCGATTCCACTAAAGGACTAATATTGAAACTTTCTAAGTTCACATGCGTTTATTTTTCGTTTGATGTGACAAAACAATTCTTCACACGTTCCACAAAGTACTTTACGATATTACCCTTTATATGTCACTAACTAATGAGAATGTAAAATTGCCGTTTTACCCCTGAGTGAGATCTCTTTACATGTCACATGTTTTAATCAACGAATGTTCTCATTCGATGATTACCTGACCAGGTTTATTCATTCACACTCTCATAACAAAGCATAGTGTGCTACTAATGCATTAGCATTGTTTTAACATGAATTCTGTGTCTGTGAATCACATAACCTAACACGGCAACGTTATGACACCAATTATCAAGTCGAATGCAACAATATCTTAGCCATTGCCAATTGATAAATCAAATTTTATAAGGTGTCATATCAATTATGCATTCATTTTAGGATTTAGATAATTACCAAAGTACCCCTCGTATGTGATCTTAAAGTTTCGAGTGATTAAACGGTTTTATCTCGAGTTTCAGAGTATCATAGGTCTTGCTCAATATCTTCTATAAGATATCAAGAATGAAACACAGAGTTACAACTCTCTATATAACAAGATAAGATATCATGATTCATTCAAACAATCATTATTCAGATTCGATTGCTCTAGCCGTCGTAAGATTGCAAACAAATGTTTAAACTAGTCACAATGGGCTATCTTGTCAAGTCTGTACTTAGCACCCCTTTCGTTGATGACAGTTTTAGAGCATAGCATTCATACATAAATATAAACATAATAAATAATAAATATTTAACTTTATTAATGTTTCAGTAAAATAAAAATACAAAAGTATTTCAATGTCTAATATCTCCTTTATTGACACCAATCCCAACAAAAACGGAGTGCGCGTTAGATCGGGGCATTTCTGTAGCTGAGCCAAAATCTATGTAAGTATTCCAACGAATTGGCTTGTATCGGTTGTTGAATTTCATTCATAAATGAATTAAATTAATAAATCTAGATCTTGACAATCATTATTGTTAATAGGATATTGTGAGTGCAATTAATGATTTTCCGCATTTAATATGGTTATTAAGGTTCATCAATCACAACCGAGTGGTATCAAAGCTAGATGATTTATTAATTTAATTGATTCGTTGTCGTGATTAAATTTTTTTTGAATGAATTTATATTAAGACATGAAATTTATACAATTCAATATATGATTATGTGAGATGTAATTTGTGGTTGATCGTAGATTTATTGATTCTCGCTTTATTGGAATTTTTGTAAACTCGAAATTCAAAGGGTACATGGTTTATGTAAAATTTGTTTTTCAATTAATATTATCATTGTTGTAATTCAACGACGATGTTCTTGATACCGATGATCGCCGAGAGACATATCTACAATGAAGAGACAACGGAATGGGACCTAAGGGCTGCTCTTTCAGCCTCAGAGCAAACCGGTCGTATAGCCTTCAAGAGCTAGGGCTGGCCGCAATCTATGACCTATCTTGTGCGCTCAATTGGGCCAAGGCCTCCCCTTGGAAGCGGCCCAATCAATTCGAGTCGGACCTTACCATAGAAATTAGGGTTCTAGGATAATTTGGGCTTGGCCTCGATGCCTGGTGGGCCTTAAGGCCCAATAGTAAAATAATTGAGAAAAATAAATATTTTTAAAAATGATTTATTTTCTCTTTGTGGAAACATATGATTGTGTTCAACCATCGTCCATGAACGAATGTGATTAGGTTCATTTTGTATTACTTTATAGAGAATCAATTAGGATATGATTAACAAGAATCAAACCATGCTTGCTATGCTTGTTTATTTAATTTCTTTAATGTAATTGTCTGCTATAACTACGATAATGTATCGCTTGTGTATGGTCGTCATGAGTTTTTTCATTCATTTAAAAATTATCTAATTGGATTGAGATAGTTAATTAATGAATGAGTTTAACGGATCAGAAAGCTTTGTCACCAAGCCGATTAGAGGCTAAGCTCGGGGGTATTTATGAAGACCTAGTGTATCGCCTTCTCAACTGAGAGGTTCCCCGTGAAGGAATGCTTTTAGGTTAATCAAGACTAGGAGTCAAAAATTATCTAAAACCTAAGTTGTAACGAAACATATGTTTTTAAGGACAACTTAGAAACATTCGAGTTTTTAATATAATTTAGTAAACTCGTAGTGGATCACCTAGACTAATGTTAATGCTTGGAAAATTAAAATACTAAAAGTATATTGAGTCTAAGGCCTTCAACATTGACACAATACCATGAGGATGAAAGATCCCTACGTGACCCGCGCTCTTTTAAGAGATGGAAGGTCTATTTCTTAGTACAGGCTTTTCTGATTCCAATACCAAGGTTGTGTTTTTGACGATTGGTAGGAGGGTTAATCTCTGTGTGTACTAGCGAAGTTAGTGCGTATGGGCTAGACGTTTCTTACTAGAATGTTGGGTCGACTCATGTATCAACCAAACTGGATGTTTTCGAAGATTAGTATTTTTTTCCCGTGCTTATGCATTATATTTTTATATCCTAAATATCTTGATAGTTTGTTTCATTTCATATTTCTTATAAAAGTGGTTTTATGTTTTTAATAATGTCGAACCATATCATGGCCCTATTGTAGAAAGACGTCGTGACAGTAGATAACTTCTCTAAATAAAAGTTGAATCTCAACATTGTGCTAGTGAGTTAAAGAATTCGCTTTATCCTCACTTCCTTACTTCAAGTTAATCCCAAAACATGAAGGAGGACTATGACAAGTGGACCAATGCCAATAACAAGAAAGTGTTATACATGCTCGCAAGCTTACCCGATGCGTTGCGAAAAAAAGATGGAAGAAAAGGAGACTATTATGGAGATCCATGAGTCGTTGAAAAAAATGTTTAGGATGTAAAGCGAGCAAGCCCGCATTGAGCTTACACGTAAGTGCACTAACACTAGGATGGCTGCGGGAAGTCTGGTGAGAGATTATGTCATCAAAATGACTGACTACTTCAGCAAAGCTGAACTCCATGGGTCACAGATGGATGAGGTCACTCAGGTGGGAATAATCCTGAATTCCCTTTCGAGTGACGTCATATCGTTTATGTCCAACTATATAATGAATAAGTTGACGTATGGACTATCTCAGCTGTTGAATGAATTACCGACTTTCGAGTCTATAACTCGACATGAAGAACAAAGGGTCAGCTATGTATGCTGACAAGAGTTCTTCGCCTAAAACCAAGAAGATGTTGACTTCTGGTGCTGAGTCATCTAAGACACATCCAAATACTTCTAAGGGGAGAGGTCCTGCTAAGAAGGAAAGGAGGAACTTCAAGAGAAGTGGAAAAGGAAAAGAGAAGAAGTGAGAAAGCTTTGGCAAATGTCACCACTGCGACACTAAAGGCCACTTAAAGAGGCATTGTCATTTGTACTTGGTCGAGCTTCAGAAATATAAGAAGAATGCTGGTACGGTACCTTAAAATTCATGATTAAAGATATCCTAAAAATATTGAAGGCTATTGGAAGAGGCATTGTCCTTTGCACTTGGCCGATCTTGAAAAAATAAGACGAATGCTGGTATGGTACCTTAAAATTCATGATTGAAGATATCCTAAAAATGTTGAAGGCCATTGGAAGAGGCATTTTCCTTTGTACTTGGCCGAGTTTGAGAAAAATAAGAAGAATGCTAGTATGTTACCTTAGAATTCATGATTAAAGATATCTTAAAAATGTTTTGAGGATAATTATTCATGAGCATACTTATTTTCTGGTTGTAGAGTATATCTGGTGAAACACATGAGTGATGATGACCTTGCTGAAAAATGTCAGATTCAAACCAAACTGGTTGTAGAGTATATCGGGTGAAACACATGAGTGATGATGACCTTGCTGAAAAATGTTAGATTCAAACCAAAATTTTGGAGAAGCTCATGCACCGCTAAAGATATAAAATTCTCGCTAGTTTCATTACTTTCATTTTTTGATGTATTTTTTAACATGGGATGTGTAATTTAATAATCCAAGATTTTCGCGACTGTAGTTTTTATGGCTATTCCAGAAAGGATGAATCTTTATTTCTTTATGTTTTATTATATTATTTATGAACACATAGTTGTGTCATTAAATATTTCCTTCTAAACATTCATGCATAAACAAGTGTAACAAAAGCATTCAAGACATTCAATTTTTAGAAGTCGGTGGCCGGCCAGGTCCCCCCAAGCACAAGGACGGCCGGCCAGGTCCCCCCAAGCTCGAGGACGGCCGGCCAGGTCCCCCCAAGCGAGAGGACGGCCGACCAGGTCCCCCCAAGCGTGAGGACGGCCGGCCAGGTCCCCCCAAGCGAGAGGACGACCGGCCAGGTCCCCCCAAGCGAGAGGACGGCCGGCCAAGTCCCCTCAAGCGAGAGGACGGCCGGCCAGGTCCCCCCAAGCGCCCTTTGATGTGGAAGATGGGTCCGTTGACGATTTTGTTGGTTCCTTTTTATCTTCCCTTGAGAGCAACACCTTTTCAATTCCCACTTTACCCTTTTCCCCAAATCCTGAATCCTCTCTCTCTCTCTTCTTTGACGACGACGACTTGAACGCGTGGATGGCCGCCGAAGGAATCTCGAATGGAGCGTCGAAGGTAGGGGTGGAGATCCTCGCTGAGATGGCTAGCGAGCAATCCGGCGGAGGGGCGCCACCCTTGGGCGTGGCGCCTCTGCGCGCTACGAGGGAGGAGGTCGACCCGCGACGGGCGTCAGCCAAGGGTGGGAGAGTGTCGGCCTTGGGCTTCGCGTCTTTGCGTGCCACGAGGGAGGAGGAGGCGCGAACAGCGTCGGGGACGACCGGCGAGGGAGGCGAGGTTGGAGCGGCGTCGGGGACTACCGGCGAGGGAGGCGAGGCGGTGCTCGAGGGCGAGGGCGGCCCAGGGCCCGCGCGCGACGCGACGGGAAAAGACCTCCGGCGGGACTCCCCCAGATCTGGCTCCGGGGACGCGGGCGCGGGGAAGGCGACTGGGTTGGATCATATAGAGCGTAACACACCAAACAGTTCGCAGTGGTCACAAACGTACCCAACAAGTACCGGTATGAATGGGTATGGGTTTCAGAATCCGCCTTCGGCTCATCCCCTCTTGAGTTTGGGCATGTGAAGATTCCAAACCCAGCCGCCGACCCAGAGCTTACGGAGCTCGGCAAGGTCGTTCATCGTCTCCCATCGGTTCGCCGCCAGGCTTCGATCTTCACGTCGCCTGATACCATGGCCATCACAGGGTGGTTCATTTCGAGCACCTCCCCGCTTCCCCGGGCGCATGGTCGAGGGCGGGACGAGTCGGATTCAGAATCCGATGAAGACGTCCTTCCGGCCGATCGTTGTAGTTGTACGAGGTACCCCTTATTATGTCGTTCACTCCTGCCCACTAACTTGATTGCTTTTTCGTTAGGCGGTTCTCATAGACGACCCCGGGGAGGCGTAGCGACTTCGCCCCCTCCGCGTGAGACCCATGCTGTGGGGCGAACGAGCCCATCAAAGGAGCGACCTGAGCCCCGAGCCCTGCCACAGACTCAAGAGGGCGGAAGCAGCGGCCCCCACGGAAACGCTATCATCGGTGAGCGACGCGCCGTCGGGTTCTCGGAGGTTGGTTGAGGCACCCTCCGTTGGCGGTGGTGGGTCGTTCTATCTCGCCGAGGCGGCAGACCTGAGGGATCGGAGCGCCCGAGGGCTCGCGGATTCAACTCCCAAGTGCTTCAAGGAGCTCGTCGTTGTTAGTGACATGGAGCTCTTTCGGCAAGGAACCCGCGATGCGCGAAAGGTTTTGGCAGGTTTTGGCACGTCATGAGCGGATGGAGCTCATGATGGAGGAGGCTGCCCGCCGCGAGCGGGCGTTGAAGGAGGCGTTAGCCAATGCGATCTCCGGCCGAGATGCGGCCGAGGCGAAGTTCGCGGAGGAACGGGCCTCGAGGGAGCAAGTGGAGAGGTCCGCAAGTGCTTTTCTGGCGGAGAAAAAAGCACTGGAGAAGACCCTGGCATCTCGCGACGTCGATCTCGCCTCCGTTCGCAGCCAGTTGGCCGTGAGCGAAACCGCCCACCGGAAGGCCGCCGAGGAAAACGATGCCCTCCTAGCAGAAATGCAAGCCGTTGTTGATGACCGTGACGAGGCCGTGCGCATCAAGGAGCGTCTGAAGGATGATTGGGATGTTGTGGTATACGAGGCCCGGCATGCCGCGGCCGTCCGCGTCCGGGATGCCATCGTTGCCGAGAACAAGCCCCGAGAAGTATCCTTCGCATTCTCACCGCCATGTTCCCGCCGATGGAGGATGATGCGGGCTTCGACAACCACGGCGGCCAACGCCTCATCGAGACCACGCAGTCTTTGGTGGGCATATCTCCTTCTCATCCGAGTGCGGATCCCGGCAAAGAGCAAATCAATTTCGGCTCCGACTAGGGTTTTGTTTTACCTGCGCCTATGTTTAGCGCCTCTTTTTCGTATTCTTTTTACTTGTATTGGATGTTCAAAGCTTTCGCCTTTATGACATTTATTTTTCCTTTCCGAAAGCCGTTCTTTATTTTTTTCCAATGAAAATCCACCACGCTCGCATGGGCTTCTCTTTTCACGATTCTTGCGTCGTTTAAGGCCTTCGACTTACGACGTGCCCTTTTGGGAGGACGCGACTGATAATTAGAGTTCACCGAGGGGTTTGTCCCTTTTCAGGTTGGCGGACCATGTCATCGGTGTGGCATTCCGGTCTTTATGCCGCTAGGGGCCTTCGATTTACGATGCGTCCTCTTTGCCAGATACGATCGATGATCGGGAATTTCCGTTGCCGTCGCCGACTTATTATGGTTGGCGACCACTGTTAGCGGCATGTCGCACGTACTGCGCGGTCGATGGTGGGAGACTCGTTTGGTCACTCGTTCGATTTTCTCTCGGGCATGCCCGTGTCTCGAGGAGCATTCGTCGTCTTATCTACTTACGCCCCACTTACCTGGCGACATCCGAGCTCGCATTCTTTGGTTTTGGGTATTTTTCTTCCTAACCGTGTTCTGAGCTTCTTCATTCGTGAGCTTTCAGCGATGGCCTGTCGGCTTACGGCTGGGATCTACAACGGGGGAATCCCGAGATCTGGCTCGATCGATGACACGTCGATTTTTGACGTTGGTTTACGATTTTCCTTGTGAGGCGTCGCGCGCATTCATCTCTAGGGTATTCGTTTTACGTTTTAGGATTCGGCTTTGACATTGGCCCGACTATGTGTCAGCCGAGGTTCGTCAATTTTCCTCAAATCCATGGGCGCCCAGATGCAAGATTGTTTCCTTGTTACTGATTTTGATGGAGATATCTCCAGCCACGGGGCTCATGCCTCGTGCTTTTGTGGGTTTTTGATTTTTTCGAATGCAAAGCCGTTATGGTTTTGTTATCGATTCGCCCATCGTTCGGAGATTTTGATTCCCGTTAGCGTATCGTTGCTTGTCGGGTTACCTCTAGCCCCCCGATTTTTTAGGAATAATAACCATTATTTTTGGAAACTTATAGAGGGAAGTTGATTGAAATGATGACACAAAGAGACATTTATTCGATGTTCAAATGAGTACATTTATTGAACTACGATAATCGTGGCCTTGTGTTTACATTTATTGAAAATTTGGAACGTGGCGCTGCCTTCACGTGTGATATTTCTTTAGGTGTTCGACGTTCGAGGGGTGGGAGAACACGAGCCCGTCCATGCTCTCTATTTCGTATGTGCCGTTGTGAATGGCCTTTCGAACTCGGTACGGGACTTCCCAGGTTGGGCCTAGTACGCCGGCTCCTTGCACTTTGGTATTTGGGAACACTTTCCTCAAAACCAGGCTGCCGTCGGAGAAGCTTCTAGGCTTAACCTTTGAGTTGTAGTAACGCTCGACCTTTCTTTTTTGGGATGTCAGACACGTGAGCGCGTCGGTCCTCTTTCCGTCGATGAGGTCGAGGTTCATTCGAATTGCCTCCTTGTTTTCCTCTTCATGGAAGGCTTCCATTCGGAAAGTGGGGAGTGTGGTCTCTATCGGGACCACGGCCTCGACCCCAAAATTCAAGGCAAACGGGGTCTCCCCCGTTGCATTCCGCGCCGTGGTGCGGTATGCCCACAATACGAAGGGCAGCTCGTCTGCCCAAGCGCCCTTTCGGGTCTCTAACTTCTTCTTCAAATTTTCTTTTATCGTGCGATTTGCTGCCTCCACTTGGTCATTATCCTGGGGGTGCCTCAGGGAATAATAGGTTTTACTAATCCCGAGCTGCTCGTATATCTCGCGCAATCGCACGTTGTCAAATTGTCACCGTTATCTGTCACAATTGATTTCGGGATACCATGGCGGCATATTATGCTCTTCCATATGAAGTTTGTTGTGTTTGCCTCCGTGATCTTTGCCAGGGGCTCGGCCTCAACCCACTTAGTGAAGTAATCGATCGCCACTATGGCAAACCGAAACTGCCTTGGGGCCATAGGTAATTCACCGATCAAATCGATCCCCCATTTGGCAAATGGTCGGGGAACGACGATCGGACACAATGGCGCCGGGGGTTGCCTGGGCACGTGGGAAAATCTTTGGCATTTGTCGCATTGTCGGGACTAGTCGTGGGCGTCCTTTTTCAAAGTCGGCCAAAACTAACCTAACTTTAGGAGTTTCATGGCCATTGACTGCCCCGCCGCGTGATTCCCGCATAGTCCTTCATGGACTTCTTTCATGGCTCGTCTCGCCTCGTTGTTGTCAAGACAACGAAGGAGCGGCATTGAGTAGCCCCTTTTATACAGCACGTCTCCGCGCATTGTATATTTCGATGCCAAATGTTTCAGCTTTTTAGCGTCCTCACGATTCTTTGGAGTGACTCCGCTCGTGATGTATTATTTTAGGGGAGCCATCCAAGATGGGATTGAGGAGTTACTAACCATCCTCACATCGCTCCTTGACACGTAGGGTCTAGTTAGTACATCAATCGGGACTTTCCCATCTTCCTCCGGATCAATGCCCGAGGCGAGGCGTGCCAAGGCATCTGCCTCAACGTTCTCTTCTCTGGGGACTTGTGTGATTTCGAACCAAGCTATCGCTTCTAGGTTCTTCAACGTCTTGGCCAAGTATGCCACCATGTTTGGTTCTTTGGCGGTGAATTCGCCCTTTACTTGATTCACGATCAATTGCGAGTCGCAAAAGATGTGCAAGTTTTCAGCGCCAAGTCGGTGAGCAAGCTCCAAACCGACTATCAAGGCTTCGTACTCTGCCTCGTTGTTGGAGGCTTTGAATTCGAAGCGCAGCGCATACTTTAGGTTTTCCCCGTCGGGGTTGGTTAGAACTATCCCGGCCCCGGCTCCTTGAGCGTTTGACGCGCCGTCGACGTGTAACGCCCATGCTGGCCCTGCTGGGCCGGAGCCTCTTTTTCTTGGCGATTTTGGTGTGAGAGCCGTAGTCTCATTTCCGAACCCCTGGTGTAAATTCCGCCACAAAGTCTGCCAGGGCTTGGCCCTTGATGGCGTTTCGTGGCTGGAATCTTACCCCATATTCACTAAACTCTTGCGACCATATGGCCATCCTCGTCGAGGATCCTCGTTGTAGTGCCTTTTCAATTGGATGACCGGTTCGCACGATTATTTGATGTGCCTGAAAATACGGGCCTAGTTTCCTAGCGCTCATCATGAGCGCGAGCGACAGCTTTTCGATCTCTGGATACCAAGTCTCAGCATCTAGGAGAGCTTTGCTGACATAATAGATTGGCCATTGGACCTGCCCCTCCTCACGAATGAGGACTGCGCTAGTAGCCCTTTCGGACACCGCGAGGTAGAGCACGAGCGGCTCATGGTCTATAGGTTTGGACAAGAATGGGGGCGTTGCGAAATACGACTTCATTTCACGAAACGCCTTCTCGCATTCGGGTGTCCACTTGAACCCGCCTTTCATCTTCAACGCTTGGAAAAATGGTTGGCACCTATCGGTTGCCTTAGAGACGAACCTAGCCAATGCCACGACCCTGCCCGTCAAACTCTGGACCTCTTTGGGCTTTTTCGGAGATTTCAACCCAAGTATGGTGGCGATTTTCTCGGGGTTGGCTTCGATTCCCCGCCTACTAACCATGTAGCCGATGAATTTTCCTGATTCTACCCCAAAAGTGCATTTGTTGGGGTTTAGTTTCATCCCATATTGACGGAGGATTTGGAACATAGCCCCGAGGTCGCGGACGTGGTTTGAAGCCAGTCGGCTCTTTACCAGCATGTCGTCCACATAAACCTCCATGGTCTTACCGATCTGATCGGAAAACATCCGATTGACCAATCGCTGGTAGGTGGCGCCGGCGTTTTTGAGGCCGAACGGCATCACCTTGTAGCAATAGAGACCTCTGTTGGTCACAAAGGTCGTCTTGATTTGGTCATTCTCGTGCCTCCGGATCTGGTTATAGCCAGAATAAGCATCCATAAAGCTGAGCAACTCGTGGCCCGCTGTTGCGTCCAACAGTTGCTCGATCCGGGGGAGTGGAAAACTATCCTTCGGGCAGGCTTTGTTAAGATCTTTATAATCTATGCAAATGCGCCACTTCCTGTTGGGCTTTTTGACCATTACTACGTTCGATACCCATTTCGGGTGTTCCGCTTCCCGTATAAAGTCGGCGGCGAGGAGTTTGTCTACCTCCTCTCCGATGGCTAGATACCTTTCACCGCTAAACGCCCTTCTAGGCTGTACCCGCTCGGGTACATTACAGTCATCGTTTAGGCGATGTACCATAATCTTCGGGTCTATGCCCGGCATGTCTGCATGTGTCCATGCCAAGACATCCTTGTGTTCCCTGAGGAAGTGGGCCATCATTTCCTGTTCTTCGGCGGACAACTGAGCGCCAATTTTGACCGTTCGGTCAGGTTTGGCGGGGTCCAGGACTATGGCGACGAGATCGTCGGAGGTTTCAACGCGACGGCGCTCGGCTTCGTCGCGCTGATCCAACTCTCCGAAGGCCCCACCTTCCTCAGGTTTGCAGGGATGCTCGTCCGTGATCTGGTATGTCGTGAAAATCGTTGCATTCCCCGCTGGTTTGGTGGTCTCTTCTTTTATGGCTCGCACATGACACGTCCGTGCCATGGCCTGATCTCCCATCATGAATGCAATCCCCTCGCTAGTAGGGAACTTCACCATGAGGTGGTAGATCGAAGTGATGGCCTTCAAGCCAACAAGGGTCGGTAGACCGATCATCATGTTATAGGTTGTTGGCTCATTTATGATTAAGAAAGTCACAATCCGAGTGACTTCCGCGCTACCCCGGGTTCCGAAGGTTACGGGAAGAACGATCGATCCTTCCGTCCACACCTTTTCTCCGGAAAACCCATAGAGAGGGGAGCGAATTAGGGCGAGCTTTACTCCGTCGAGTTTCATCCGCTCAAGCGCCGACTTATAAATTATGTCCACCGCACTTCCGTTTTCGACTAGGATCCGTAGGACCTTGTTGTTAGCAACCGTTGCGGACACAACAAGGGCATCGCTGTGCGGGTGCAAGATCTTTTCGCCTCAGCCTACCGGATCTCTTCAAACAAAGCCGGCGGGGGGCTATTTGAGTGAGGTTGATACCATTCCTGGCTCTCTCATTAGTCACCGCCCTTAGGTACTTTTTCCTTTGGTTACTTGACTTGCCACATTCGAGCCCTCCTGTAACTGTTCTCACAATGTTCATTACGGAGTTTTTGGGCTCGTTACTAATTGTAGCGATGGCGGCAGCCTTTTCCTTTGTCGGCATGTTACCTTGATTCGGCGGGCACTCCTCCGGAATAGTCACCTCGGCCGCCCGCATGACAAACTCTTTGAGTTTCCCATCTTGGATAAGGGCTTCTCTCTGCCCGCTTTAGTTGGAAACAATCGGGCCGAGGATGCATTGAGCGGGGTGAGAGCTTCTCCCCGAAACTGGTCGACGAAAGGTTTCCTCGGTTTGGAGAAGGGGTCATCGCGGTTGTTTCTCCCGCGCTTTCGAAAGCTGAGGTAATCTTCTACCCCCATGTGTGTTCTAGCACACGCAATAAGTTCGGCCATGTCCCTCGGGGTCTTTCCCACAATCGATTTTAAGAAATCGTTGGGCTCGGCACCCTCGGTGATGGCGACCATGGCATCCCGGTCGTCGAAGTCTTCGACTTTATGGGATTCCTCCGTGAATCGAGCCAGATACTGGCGGAGGCTCTCGTCCGGTTTTTGCTTAATCGTTCATAGGTACGATTTAGACTTTTTCTGCGCCACAAGCGTGGCGAACCGAGTAAGGAATGCTTCCCGAAGAGCTTGGAAAGATCCGATGCTACCAGGTTTCAGACTCCTGAACCATTCCAAGCTCGACCCTGTCAGCGTTAAGCTGAATGCTTGGCAAAGAGTTGCATCTGATAGGCCTTGCATTAACATCCACGTCTCATAATGCTGGATGTGAAAATTGGGGTCGGACCCTCCGTCATAAGACGAGATGGTGGGGAGCTTAAATCCCCTTCCCGGCGGTTGTGCTAGCACTACCGCCGTGAAAGGCGAGTATGACCCCTCCAGACCATTGTAAGGTCTAGAGCCCCCCGAGCCTGTCCCTCGGAGCTCGATGATTTGATTATGGAGTCCCTGAATCATTGTTATCATCTCGAGCCCATTGGCGGCTCCCGCGATGGGTCCCACAGGCGTGGGGCCCTGTCTTTCGTTGGACCCTTGATCCATGATATTGGGAGGAGGGTTCCCGAGGGTCGCGGCCTCAGCCGCAGTCCGGCGGGCGTCCAACTTTTTCCTCAAGTCCTCCTCGGGGGGACCCCTCCGTGAGTTAAGGCGAGCCTTGAGATCCTCTCCCGAGAAGCGCGAGCGCCTTGTCGTTGGCGGGCGACCTTCACGGCGGATCTCATGACTATCCGCTCCGTCGTCGCCCCGTCGGGACAACGCACGCCGCAGACGCCTGGCTCGCCTGCCATGGGAAACGTTGCCATTTCCCGGCACTCGAGGGTCACTGGACCCCTCGAGTTTTGAACCTGTTTGTGCTCGACTGACCGATGGTCCTAACGGAGCGTCGCTCACACGGACCAAAGGCGAGGGAGTGAAGGTTTGACTTGCTTCTGTCTCTGGGATCACATCGTTTCCGACATAATCCTCGTCTCGGGTCGAGTTAGCCTCTTCTTCATACTCGAGGAGGTTAAGCAGCAAGCCCTTGTTCACTCCCGGCCGTGCCAAAAGTTCCGCCAATCGGCGATTGGTTTCGTCTCGCAGGCCGCCTTCGTTGTCGCGAAGGACCGGATCGACGTCCTCGATTCCCCTCGTAGGGGCCTGCGGCCTTGCCTCCCGATGGGGCAATTGCCGGAATTCGTATTGCGAACCGTGGGTTTCGCAGGGGTGCTACTCATTTCGTATGAAAGATCAAGAAAAGAGATGAAAGCAAAGAAATGTGGATTGGATGAAATTTAAGGTCGAAAGCCCCCTCCTTCTAGCGCCAAAATGTTGTCGCTGAAATTTGGACAACGTTCAGAGACCTAAGCGGTCAGATCCTCGCTCAGAGCGGGTGACCCTCACTTCGGCCTAAGCGTGTCGGATCCTCCCAGATCGTCTCTTAGCTATCCTATGGCCTTCGAGTCCTTCTGTTATCTGAAAAGAGTAAACATACGTGAACTAAGAAGCGAAAATAGAGGGGGGTCCTCTGTTAACCTCTCCGGCGCTCAACATTAGTATAATGCGGGTGGAGTTATAGAATGACGAGGAGGGATCGACGAGATCGAGCGAGACAGGGATATGGGATCACCGGCGTCTCGAAGCTCGGATCTCGGATCTTTAGGGAGAACTCTTCCAGTCGGGAGAGAATTCTCGAGGTACCTCACGTGAGAGTGAAATACGTGTTTTGAGAATAAGAACCCGTGCTGATATTTTAGCAGAGTTCCGGGTGTAGAGAAAAGTATATCTGTGAGAATTTTGACCTTAACTTTTGTAGAGGGTGTGAAGGGCTATTTCTAGCCGCGGGTATAACTTTGGGGCTGAATGGGAGGCCCCTAGGAGTCGGTGGCCGGCCAGGTCCCCCCAAGCGCGAGGAAGGCCGGCCAGGTCCCCCCAAGCGAGAGGACGGCCGGCCAGGTCCCTCCAAGCAAGAGGACGGCCGGCCAGGTCCCCCCAAGCGAGAGGACGACCGGCCAGGTCCCCCCAAGCGCGTGGACGGCCGGCCAGGTCCCCCCAAGCGAGAGGACGGCCGGTCAGGTCCCCCCAAGCGTGAGGACGGCCGGCCAGGTCCCCCCAAGCGAGACGACAACCGGCCAGGTCCCCCCAAGCGTGAGGACGGCCGGCCAGGTCCCCCCCAAGCAAGAGGACGGCCGGCCAGGTCCCCCGAAGCGAGAGGACTGCCGGCCAGGTACCCCCAAGCGCCATTTGATGTGGACGATGGGTCTGTTGACGATTTTGTTGGTTCCTTTTTATCTTCCCCTGAGAGCAACACCTTTTCAATTCCCACTTTACCCTTTTCCCCAAATCCTGAATCCTCTAGCTCTCTTCTTTGACGACGACTTGAACGCATGGATGGCCGCCGAAGGAATCTCGATTGAAGCGTCGGAGGTAAGGGCGGAGATCCTCGCCGGGATGGCTGGCGAGCAATCCGGCGGAGGGGCGCCACCCTTCGGCGTGGCGCCTCTGCGCGCTACGAGGGAGGAGCCGCCATCCTCCCGGACGAGCTTTCTCCACTTAGTACTTTGGGAGAAGGGGGAATATATATTTAACGTCGTAAAACGCGGAGAATACGGAGACAACAATATGAATATCCACAAATGACATGATATCGGAAACGTTGTGTAACACGTGAATAGAGGCTCGCTCCCATTCTTTGCCATCGACGATAGATAAAATACCTGTACATAAAACGTGGTTATATAATATTTTATGGATTTAACAAAAAATAAAGTGTAACCAATAAAAGATTCATGTAGATAAGGATTTTGATTCAAAACTCAAATTTTTCGGCATGCCAATTTTGTTTGCTTTAGCTAAATATCCAGAACAAAACTCAACAGACTCTTCTGCTATGTAATTTTCTATTATGCTCCCTTCCGGTCTATTGTAATTCTTATCATAACTTCAATATTTTCATATAATGCTCGATTGGATACATCCACCTCAAAAATACGGGTCCACATAATTTCACTTCATATTCCAAATGACGGTTAAGTGATCTGTGATGTCAAAAAACGAAGGTGGGAAGAACTTTTCTAGCATACGATAACTTTTGAGCATATCGAGTTAAAGAATATGCTTACCTTAGATATTGCAAATCTCACATCTCTTGACAATATACCACGTAAAGTGAGAGGTAACATTGTTTGTAGTAATACATGACAATCGTGAGTTTTCATCCCAATGAGTCTTGAATCTTTTAAAGATACAAATCTCTTATGTTTGAAAAATGCCATCGGGTACCTTGATAGACGCGAACCATTTGCCCAACTTTTTCTTCTCATCCCGGTCTAGAGTGTATTTCGCCGGTGGTAATTTTTCTTTTCTCTCTCCTTCTTGAGGATGCAAAATGCTCCTAATATTCATCTCCTTGAGATCCATTCTAGCTTTTATTCCATCTTTCGATCTATTTGGATCATCAAGAAGCATTCCAACAATCGATTCGCAAACATTTTTTCAATGTGCATAACATTCAAACAATGTAGAACATAATGCGTCTTCCAAGGATTATCTCTGAATGATTCTTTAGTACTAACATTTCGCTTTCATTTCCCGAGCACTTCTTTGACGTTCTTAACCATTTCGTAGATATCTTCACCAGTCAAAATTCTAGGAGGAAGTCGTTCTTCTGTTTTTCCATCAAATGCCCGTTTCAATCGCCTCTACGGATGATTTGTTGGTAAAAAAACGCCGATGACCAAGAAAAACTGTCTTCTTCCCATGCTTCAACCGAATGGAGGATGTCTCTTTTATGCAAATCGGACAACCAATCGAGCATTTCACTGACTATCCTGACAAGTTTCCATAAGCTAGAAAATCATTAATAGTCCACATCAACATTGCTCTTAAGTTGAACGAATCTCCACGGTAAGTGTCTTTGACTTCAAATTCTTTCTTTCATAACATCTTCAAGTCACCAACCAATGGAGCTAAATACACATCAATATCATTACATGTGTTGCTTGGTCCTGGTATCAATAGCGTTAACATCAAAAAAATTCTCTTCATGCACAACTTTGGAAGAAGATTGTAGTTCACAAGTATAACCGGCCACACACTGTATTTACTACACATCATGCTGAACGGATTCATGCCATCAGACGCTAAACCAAAACACAAATTTAGAGGATCAAGACTGAAATCCTTATACTCTAAATCGAAAGATTTCCATTGTGAAGCGTCAGCAGGATGTCTCAACATTCCATCATTGATACGCTTCTCGGAGTGCCAAACCATGTTTTTTTGCGTGTGTGACACTACTAAACAATCGTCAAAACCGCGACATTGGAGGAATGTACAATAGTGACTGAAATAAATTTAATCAGTACAAAAATTATAAACATGGAATTTAATAATTAAATTGTAATAAGTTGCATACCTTAATCGGGACTCCTTTAACTCCGTCACGTGGAATTTTACCCTTCTTCCACCTTGACTCCCCACATGTCGGACATTGATCAAAATCTTCATTCTCGTTCCTATGTAAAACACTTAATCGGACACGCATGAAATTTCTCGTACTTCATGCCTAATGTGCCCAAAGTTTTTTTCACCTCATACATACTCAAAGGCACTTTATTATCCTTCGGAAATGCATCTTAAAGCGTTTGCGTCAATAACGTAAAGCTTGTATTTTTTCAACCACTTGATGTCTTCAAATGGAATACAGTTGCTAAAAATGATAACTTCGAAAATTTTGTACACCCTTCGTACAATGAGTTACCACATCATTCATCATCGACTCAAATAATTCCGGCCGCTCAACAAAATCTTCCTCCAAATCATTCATCATTCCAAACATATCATCTTCAACATCAACTTCGTCAAGATCATTTTTGTATGTGGCTTTAGATCTAAAAACCTCACCATGGTAGACAATATTTGATACGACGTCATTATTCCATGTTCAAGCAAATGATTCTGAACAATCTTAATTGGAAAATGTCTATGATTTCCACATTGCACACAACGACAAGGAATCGACTCATCTTTCATATTTTTTCTAGCAAAATCACAAAATTCATCCACACCTTTTTCATATATATCACTTAATCTATTCTCCCAGATCCAATTTCTCATATTCTGAAATCTTCATGAAAAATATATAGCCCTAGTTAGCATATAGTATAATCCAACACACAATTGACATTAATACTTAGAAAAACTTACAAGTTTTGAACGTATACACTAGATCTGCTTGAGAGAACAACACAGAACCGTCCGGATAGAGTTTTATAATGATTTTTGAAATAGAAGATGTGCTAAAAACAACAAAATAAAGAAGTTTTTATATTCCCGACAACTTGTCGCGGCGAGATCTCCAGCAATGATTGGTATAAACGTTGTGGGAGGTGTTTCGCCATGGCTAGTTCTGTGCATCGCCGCAGCTAGATGTCAACAAAGTCTACCAAGAATCTCTCAACAAGTCGCGCCATAGTGACGCTGAAATTAGGCTTCAGCCAAATGTGTCTCGCCGCGGCGAGATTTCAACATAGTCTACCCAGACTCCCACAAACAATCTCGCCGCGACGATGATGGAATTTGGCTGCGGCGAAATGTGTTTCGCCGCAGCTAGTTTTGTGCCTCGCCGCGGCGAGATGTCAACAGAGTCTACCTAAAATCTCGCAACAAGTCGCGCCACAGAGACGCCAAAATTAGGCTGCAGTGAAATGTGTCCCACCGCGGCTGGGTTTGTGCGTCACCGCGACGAGATGTCAACAAAGTCTACCCAGACTCCTACAAACAATCACGTCGCGGCGACGATGAAATTCGACTGCAGAAAAATGTGTTTCGCCGCGGCTCGGTTTGTGCGTCACCGCGGCGAGTTGTCATGAGAGTCTACCCAGACTCTTACAAACAGTCTCGATGCGGCGACGTAGACATCTTGCTGTGGCGAGAAATTCCCACAACGGTTTAAACATCCGTCGTAGGATCTCGCCGCATCGAGATTTGTACATGGCTGCAGCGAGATCCCACAACGGATTTTGTTAAGCATTGTGGGAGCGTTTAAAATGAAATTTTTTTCCAGATTTTCAGTTCCCGCCAAAAACCTTTCGACCTAAAAACACATTTTTCTATCTTTCTCCCCTCACTCTCCCTCTCTCCCACCCTCTCCTCCATCCCGCCCTCTCCCTCTCATCCTCTCCCTCTCCTCCCTCTCCTCCCTCCGCCTTCTCCCTCTCGCCCCTCACCTTCTGATCTCTCCCTCTCGCCCCTCCGCCCCTCGCCCTCTCCCTCTCCCTCTCGCCCCCTGCCCTCTCCCTCTTTCCCCTTGTTCTCTCCCTCTCGCCATCTCCCTCTCCTCCCTCTCTCCCCTCGCCCTCGCCCTCACCCTCCGCCCTCTCCCTGTTGCCCCTCATCGTCCCGCCATCTCCCTCTGCCGTCTTCTTCTCGCCCCCCGCCCTCTCCATCTCCCCCTCCGCCCTCTCCCTTTCGCCCCTCGCCCTCCCGCCCTCTCGCCCTTTCCTCCCTTTCGCCCTCTCCTCCCTCCACCCTCACTCCGGCCTCCCTTAGGTATGTTTTCTTTTGTTTTTTAAGTAGAATGTTAATGTTAGTGTTAATTGGATTTGTGTGTGTTAATTAAAATGTTACTTTCAGTTTTTATTATAACGTTTTATGAAGAAATTGAACTAGAATGTTAATGTTAATTATTGTGAAGAAATTGAACTAGAATGTTAATGTTAATTAGAATGTTACTGTGAGTTTGAATTATAATGTTTTATGTTGAAATTGAAATAGAATGTTAATGTTAATTAGAATGTTAGTTTGAGTTTGAATTATAACATTTTTTGTTAATATTGAATTAGGATGTTTCTTGTTATATTATTTTTTTTTGGAATTACATTTTAATTTGTGTTTAACTAGGTTCGATGTCGTCTACTACCACTAGTACTAGCAATAACAGCATTAAGAAAGTTAGAAGACTCTTATCGGTAGATTTTGAGGAATCCGGAAAATGAAGAAATACATTTATGAGTCGAGTTAATAAGGTCAAAACTATAGGTAGAAAGATACCATTATCATTTTATGAAAAATGTCAACCAATAGGTAAAGAGGGGGACCAATAGTTGAGTTATTTTGGTGTGTTAGCTAGAGAGCACATTCCTATTTCGATGCCCGATTGGAGGTTAAAGGAGAACAATAAAATAAAAGAGCGTATTTGGAACGAAATACAAGAAGGATTTGAAATTCTGAGTGAATGGAAACACGATTGTCTTATGAGAGTTGGAGAAGCGGCAAGGTTATTTCGTCATGATTTGTATCATGATCTAGTCAAAGACAAAATCAACAAACCTAGTGTTTTAATGAGACCGACTTGTGTATTGAAATTCTTCACAAGTATTACCAAAGAAGATTGGATTAAGTTTGTGGAGTACAGAAAAACCGAAGTATTCAAACAATCATCATATAGTGGAAAAGAAAATACCTCAAATCAAATACAAATCGCGAACCGGCCAAAATGGATATCAAAAATTCGATCAACAAAAGGTTAGATTTATTTTAATTGATATTTACTTCATATTACTTAATTATTTGTTAATCGATCGTATTATTGTAGTATACTGAAATGGGAGTATGGGCCACAAAAGAAGAATTCTGGATTGACTCGCGGAAGAAAGACGAAGAAACATTCAAGGACAATGACGCCAAAGCAATGGCGGAAAAAATTGTAAGTCTTATATATATTTTATACTATTACTATTGTATTGTTTACTAATAATAATATAGCAATTGTTATCGCAACAACCAAAGGAAGGGTCTAGGAGACCAGAAAACGGACAAAATATATTACAAGAAGCCTTCTGAACATCTCAACAATGCCGTCAATTGAAGCACTCTACGCGATTTCAGTATTATGTCCCTCAAAGTTTGAGCGAAAATGAGAAGAAGATGCAACAACAATTAAATATGCTTACATCATTAGTCATGGCGAAATTAGGAGGAAATGAAGGCATAAATTTGAATGAGTATATGTATAGTTGTGATAATGTTAAGGAGGGTAGTCATGAGCATGTGAAAGAAAATATGAATGTCGACAAGATACCAATCTCGACAAAAATATAATGTAAGTTTTTTGTATTCTTATTAGTATATATTAATTAGATGTTTATGTATAGCGTTATGAATGTTTATTTATTTTTGTAGAAAACGATGATGTGTGCATAAATATTCTTCAAGACGAAGGAAATCTCTAATGCGTTAATAAGTAAAATAATTTTCATGCTAGTAACTCATTGAATTCAACCACGCCGGTAACTCCAATGTGTCAAATGTCGTCTCTTTATTGATGATGTTTCGAATGTCGGTATGATTCATGTTGCGGATGGCCGGGCGTACAAGATGGGAGCCGTAATTCACTTTATACCAACGGAGGAAGAAAATATACGAGTAAGTATTCTAGGAGTGTTGGTTGAAAAACCAAAATTGTCAATTCCTACCGAAGAAGCCATCACCGTTGAAGATGCCATGGGTAGGTTCATTGAGTGGCCAAAGAGGTTGGTGGAATTTGATGTGGCAAAGTGGAATCGCGGTCCGGTTGTCAAACAAGAATAAAAAATGATGAATGAGAATCAACCAAGTCCTGATGACAGTAAAAAAATTCAATACAAGATTATTAATGCTAAATTGCGATTGCTCGCTCAACATGCCAAAAAAATCATGTTACCTCGAGGGGATGTAATCATGGTTCTTTCAAGTCTCGCCGCCATTCCGATTTCAATATGCTTTGATGAAATTTCCGATCATTTGCGGTACGACGAAATTGGCAGGGGATGCATATTGTAATACATGGAGTAAGTCTTTATTTTACACGTTTTATTCATAAATATCTAATTTTCGTGTTTTGATGAAGTTAATATTTTATTTGTTATAATTATCTACATTCCAGGTTAGAAAAGGTCAAGAAAAATCACGATTATCTATTTCTCGATCCGAGTGTAAGTTCTCACATTCCAACAAACAACGAAGATGATTTTTGTCTAAACGAGTCAAGGAAGTTAGAAACATTGTACGAAAATGTAGGATCGATCAATTAGTTTTGATGCTGTATAACATAAATGTGCATTGGATGCTCGTTGTTATTGAACTTTAGAGAGATAATGCCTCGTTTTTTGATCTGTTGAGCAAGAAAGTACCGCAAGATCTAACTTGATTGATAAAAATGTAATTATTTTTTTTCCACATCAAGAAATTAATGTACATTCATATCTTAACATTTTTCTTATGTTTTTCATGTAGGGAGTATGCGGATTTTAAACTCGAGCACCAAGACGCCAATTGTAACGGGCAATCAACTTTCATCAAGCAATGCGTAGCTCCGAGGCAATATGGAGACACGGAATGCGGGTATTTTGTGTTATCGTATATGCGTGATATATTTGTAGGAGCTATAACAAAATTACTAAGTAGGAAATCATATATGGCGGAAGATTTAAAAGAGTGAGAGAGGAATTGGTGACTTATATTCAAACGTTTATAGAATGTGATGATTATATTATTTGTCGATTGATTTTGATTTTTGGATGTAATAATTATATTTTGGATATTATAGTTTGGATATTTTAGGTATATTGTGCAGTTTTTTGTAAATCCGAATTTTGCAGATTTTCGTAATATTAGGCTTTAGTGACGTCGTCGCAACGGGGAGATTTCTCTCTCACTGCGGTGAAATTTTTGAATATTTTAAATTTTGTCCCACAACGCTTGAACTAAGCGTTGTAGAAATTCTCGCTGCGGCGGAAGTTGTACAAAGCTACGGCGGGGTCTTCGCCGCGGTGGTGTACAAATCTCGATGCGGCAAAATTTCCCACAACGCTTAGTTTATGCGTTGCGGAAAATCTCGCTGCAGCGAGATTTGTACACCGCCGCAGCAGATTATTTGGTACAGTAAGGCAGCTTCTATGTACAACTTTCGCTGCAACGAGATTTCCCACAACGTTTAGGGTATCCGTTGTAAAAATCCTTGCCCCAGCGGAATTTGTACATAGCCGCGGCGACGTTTTTGGCTAAATGATTGGGTTCCCACAATGGGTAGTAAGCATTGTGAGACGTTAAAAATCCCATAACGGATACTAAATGTTGTGGGAGATCAATTCTCCCACAATGGTTAGCTAAGCGTTGTTGGAGCTTCTATAATGCAGGATCTCACAACACTTAATAACGATTGTGGGAGATTTCTACAACTGTAAATAAGCGTTGTGGGATCTAGTTTTTGTAGTAGTGGGTATATTTTTCCACATGGATATAAAATGATGTGAATGTTAAAATAAGTTTTTGAATATTGTCATATGATGGAAATATAAATTATTTTCTAAAGACGAGAAGTCGCTTGAGGCATTATGAAATAAATAATTATTGGTGCAAATCAATTATACAATGGGTATTTTAAGAATTATTTTGAAAGAAATAAGGAAGAATCTAGAAGCTCATTCCACGACCAACATCAAGAAGATTAGAGGGTGAGCCGGCCAACAAGGGCCTTGAACAAGGTCCGACGATCGGTTGAGCCTTCGGTAAGCGTTCGGAGATGTCTTAGGCTTTACCTGTAAGGAGTAGAGACCAGGGTTGTCGCGGAGCGCTCTGAAGCTTTTGACGAAGAGCTGCCGATCGGGAGGTGACAGAAGAATTTATATGAATGAGTCGCCATGGAAAATAAGACGACAACACTAGTCGTTAAATCTCCGTCAATCTTCTCAGACGGAACAACCCCACAAAAATTTCTCAAACCTCTCAAATGTTAGTGTTTACAAATTCTATCACTACTCACGATCAAGGAGATCGAACGATCTCAAGAACCCCTGTACAACACTAGTCGTCAAATCTCCGTCAATCTTCTCAGACGGAACAACCCCACAAACATTTCTCAAACCTCTCAACTATCACTATTTATAAATTCTATCACTACTCACGATCAAGGAGATCGAACGATCTCAAGAACCCCAATACAACACACACCGATTACAGATCTCATACACAGAGAATAAATCGAACTAGGAAAATCTTAATGTTCTCGGGGAAGAATATTAATGAATCGATTAGGTCAAATGTCTTGAAAAGAGTCTTTTATACTCAAGCTTCAGAAAATATCTCAGCCGTCCATTCTCCTTTGAATCCGACAACAATGACTTGGCAAGTCATCAAAATGATAAGTTGTCGTTTCTCTCTACCTCAGTCACTACCTGTCGTTTTTCGTTACCATTGGGCTTCGGCCAAGATTCCAATCATTTGTTTTGATCTAGGCTTCAACAACAATACTCTCCAACTTTGCAGTCCTATCGAGCCATGACATATCTTCAACGTACTAGCTCATTAGTCTCTTCAACGGTCTTCATCGCAGCAACTCCAAATTGGACTATCCCACAAACAACAAGTCCATACAGTGTCTAAACTTATTGCAAGTGACAACCTTAGTACCGAAATCTGAAGGATTATCATAAGTAGAGACCTTTAACAGCTTAACAGTATCACTATGAATAATAAAATGGTACGTGATATCAATATGCTTAGTTCTTACTTAGATGCAATGCACTTTGACTATCAGTAAACATAGTAACTACATAATGCAACAATTGAGATTCTTTTAACAATCCTTGAAGCCATACACCTTCTTTAAAAGAATCAGCTATATATATATGTATTCAGATTCAGTTGTTGACAAAGTTACTAGTGACTAAAGTTTTGATTTTTAGGTAATACAATTACTACCTAAAGTGAAACAGAAACATGTAGTTGACTTCCAAGAGTCTCTATCGCCAGCATGATCAAAATCGACAAAACTAATTAAGTCATAATTTTCATTTCTTTTACCAAAACACACACCATAATCCAAAGTACTATTAATGTAGGCTATTATCCATTTCAATGCAATCCAATGATCATACGTAGGATTAGACATAAACCGATTGAGTAAAAAAATAGAATAGAAAAGATTAGGATGAGTACTAATATTAACATACATAATAAAACAAATAGTACTAGCATAGGGTATACTATGCATTTTTACCGTATCATATTTAGAACTAGGACATTAACTCTTACTTAGCATCAAATGAGAAGCTAATAACAAATTTACATGTTCAGAATTCAGATTTCCAAATTTTTAAACTAACTTAATAAGATATTGTTTTTGATGAATTTTACGTGTACAGTTCTATTTCCAAGAGAAGTAAAATAGAAACATGAATCCTAACTACTTCTCGAGAAACCAAGATTGACAACAAAAGAGTCAAAATGCCTATACCATTGTGTATGGGATTGTTTCAAACCATACAGTGATTTTTTAAGCAAAAAAACATAATCAGGATGAACTTTATCCTCAAATCTCTCAGGTTGTCTCATAAAACATTGTTTCTTCTACTTCACTGTGTAAAATAGTAGTTTTCACATCTGTTGTTCTAATTCCATATTTAAACAAGTAAAATGTGATAGCATTATGTTAAAAGTTTTATACTTAACCACAGGTGAAAATATTTTATTGAAATCTATTCTTTCTCTCTAAACATATCCTTTAGTTACAAATCAAGCTTTAAACCTAGGTGGTTCATTATCAGTCAAACCTTTCAATTTGAATAACCATCTACATTCTACAAGTTTTTGAATTTCAGGTTTAACAAGAATCCAGGTTTTATTTGCAGCTAGATATTTTTATGTTGGAATAGGTGTAGGGTTAAAAAAAATTATCATTAACAAGTTAATGGCGCAATATAAAAATTGCTTTATAAGTAAGACAAGTTTGCTAACCTAGGCAAAGTGCATGAACATCATATTATTTAAAATCTTATACAATTATATTTTATTTGGGACTAACCTTTCGTGTAGCTTGATCTTTGAGAAGTCTTAGGAAAGGTTGATCGTCACATCTTGCTCGTTTCCTTCACATCTAGTCGTGAACTCAAGAAACCTAAGGTTTCTATTACAAGAGTCCATAAAGAGTTTGAAGTATTTGTGTGTGGGCACAATTAAATACAATAACTCAAGAACAAATCGATGAGATATAGAGCTAATTTAAGCTTAAGTCTAATGAGGACTTAGATGCCAAAATAAAAGATATATTTTAAAGGGAGAGAGAGGAGAAGGTCGGCCACAAACAAAAGAGAACAAGAGCAAAAACTTATTTTCACATCTCAATGTGAGCCTCTATTTATAGGAGAAGGAAATATAAGAAAGGGTAATTACCCTTTCCTATTGTGTATTCATGACACGATATTTGATTTCCTTCTCTCTTTCTCTTCTACATGGCCGGCCACCTTGATGCATAAGTGAGGGAAATTTGTTTCCTCATTTAGCACATTTGTTTCGTTCTCAAAGAAACTCATTTCCTATTTTCTTTTGGGAAATTACCAATATACAATTATGCACAAAATAAAAACAGAAAGTCCTCTCTCTCTCTCCTCTATGACGCTTGGCCTAAGTCTATGTGTATGGAGGGAGCTTCTAGATGCTTCCTTATTTCTTTTAAGACATTTCTTAAAATACTCATTGTTGAACTAATATTTCACAAATAATGAATTTAATTTCATAAACAGCTTCTCGACTTTAGAAAATAACTCATATTTCCATCATATTAAAAAATTCAAGGAATTCGGCCAAGCATCATAGAAGAGAGAGAGAAATATCTCTTATTTTTTTGTGCAGCATTGTATATTGGTAATTTCCCAAAAAAAGAGGATTCTTTAAGATGGAAACAACTGTGCTAAGTGAGGAAACAGGTTTCCTTCGCTAAAGAAAGAGTATGGCCGGCCATGGCTATAGAGAAAGATGAGCGGAAATCAAATATTATTTCATGAATACACAATAGGAAAGGACAATTACACTTTCTTTTATTTCATTCTCCTATAAATAGAGGTTCGCATTGAGATGTGAAAATAAGATTTTCTTTCTCTTGTTCTCTCGTAGTTGCCGACCATATCCTCTCTCTCTCTCTCTAAACATACCTCTCTTATTTTGGCACCTAAGTCCTCATTAGACTTGGGCTTAAATCAGCTCTTTAGCTCATAGATTTGTTCTTGAGTTATTGTGTTTAATGTGGGCACACACAAATCCTTCAAACCCCCTATTGACCCATGTAATAGAAACCTTAGGTTACTGGAGTTCATGACTAGGTGTGAAGGAAATGAGCAACACGAGACGATCAACATTTCCTAAGGCACCTCAAAGATCAAGTTACAAGAAAGGTTAGTCTCAACTAATTATATAATGTTTTTAAATAATATAATGTTCATGTATTTTGCCAAAGTTAGTTAAATTGTTTTACTTATAAAGAAATTTTTATATTCCGTCACTAACTCGTTAATGATAATTTTTTTCTTAACCCTCCAATAAATGGTATAAAGGCATAGGTCAAAATATAAGCATATACATGTTATTTAAAATAATTACACGAAAATTGTTTTCAAAATTTACTTGGATAATGATTTTGCTAACACTAGAGCTTAGACAATTTTAATATTTTGGTGTTACCTCTAAAATTAAATTTGTGTATATTTTCTACATGTTAGGGATGCTATATAAACACATTAAAATCATATCTTAAATATTTTATGTTTAGAATACTCAAATATAGTTTTTTGACAAGTTTGAAAATTTATGTACATTGTTACACTAGTTTATAGTATTTTTAATTTAAATTTATTATTGAATGTTTTATATTATGTTGTTATTTTTACTTTGTGTAAATCATTATATTGTTAATATAAAACATAATTTAAATCAAACAAATAAATAAAATACTTCAATAAACTACGTTTCTCAAACACCTTGATCCGACTTACGTTTCAAAGATTTTTCAATTTCTGGACAGCTTGTTATGACTCAGTAAACTGGGAATAACTTTTTTCTGGGAGATTGAAAATTAGTGGTTCTTCAATTGAATTAAAGATATGGATATTATCTATCAAATGAAATTAGTTTCAACTCATTTGGGTACCGGATATGTCATATATGACCTTTTAAGTCCAAGGTATTTGGCATTTCGCGAGTCTAAGATTTTTAGTCCGAATTTGCGACTCCTTACTTCTTTCCATCTTCTTGATGCAATTGCGATTTATCAACGTTAACGCGCTCAACCACCATGAAAAAGGCTTCAAAGAATATGACATGAAGACCAATAAAGTAGTTTTAGGGAGGTTTATTAATCTTAATATTTTCAAGTGCAAAAGTGAGACTTTGTATCTCACACACTTTCTTTAGGAAAATAAAAGATCCGAGTACGTTCCTTGGGCCTTAGTACATTACTGCTCTCCCCTCACAAATATCAATTCTATGCCTTTTTTTTCTAGTGTTCTACTCTATCTCTCTTTACTCAAGGAAACATGTTTCCAAACGTACAAGAGAAGATGTGTCAATTCTAAAAACGAAGTGGGAGGATTGTATTTGTTGTTTGCAACCCATGATCCCCAACACTAATAATAAGTGCAAATGTCACCAGACTAAGAGTCACTCTCGTGACCCTCTCTTTAATGAGAGTACTGCGCTTTGCCCTTAACATTGCTTGTAGAGCTACGTTCAAAAGTGAAACAATGAGACAAGGCATCCCCTCGGTGGATTGTTTTCAAAGTACATCTTTTGAACTAAGTGGTTGGTTACACACTTAAGCTCAATCTCTAGTAATCCTCCCTTGAGGCCCTGCGAAAATATTTGACTGATCAAAATTCTTATAAGGTGGCTAGTCAAACGTTGATGAATTGACATCATGACTATGCATTAATGATGTATCATTTACTTATGAAAGACGACTTTTTGCGGCCTTCCCTCGAATGAGTAAAGTATCCTTTTGTTCATAACACCTTTTAATTTTTCCTGTTATTATTAAACTTAAAATCCTAAACAAAGACTAATCATAAACTGTTTCAACTTTCAATAACATGACTCTAAACCGTCTCTCTACTATCCTTTACTCAAACAAACTTGAAGGGGATAACTACTAGATTGAAATGTAACCTAGACATCGTCCTTATCATGGACAAGCACAAATTAGTATTGACCACCCCATGTCCTCCTGAAACGAAAGATGATTCGATTCAAGAGGACGAGGACGCCCTTGCGGCCTGACTCGGATCCGATGAGATTTCGAGGTGCTATTTTAGCATCGATGAACAATGTGATGCAACAAAAACATCGTGATATTGGGTCATCCTATCCCATGCACTACAATCTCCAAGATATTTTTGGAGGGCAAGGGCATCAAGCTAGATAACAAGCGGTTCGAAGGGATAAGAGCTGTCGTATGAAAGCTCGGACTCCCGTTATGATGTTGATCATAAGTGATCTCAATGAAATGGAAATCCTTGGATCTGAGATTGATGGAGAAACCAAAATAGATATGATCTTGGAGACTCTCCCTGAATCTTTTGATACTTTCAAGCTGAACTACTCCATGAATAAGCTAGGGTATATAGTTTCTAAGATAATGAAGAAGCTTCACACCGCTGAGGAACTCTTGAAGAAAAAGAGAGCTAATGGAGAGCATCATGTTACTGAGCATAAAGCCTCCACCTCTGGATCTAAGAAGAGACCTCATAGATCCGAGAAGAAGAACCTTAGCAAGGTTCAGAAGAAGAAACTTCACCGAGCTATCAAAGTGGACAAGTCTAAGGACAACTGCCACCAGGCTAAAGGGAAAGGTATTGTACTTACTACCGAAACTTGTTTAGTAGCTGATAATGTATCATCGTCGATTCTTGACTCTGCTACTACTAACGATATTTGTTGTTCCTTGAAAGGATTCAGGAAAAGTAAACGCTTAAAGCATGGTGACTTTTTTTTCAAGTGGAGTGATGAGAGCTTAGTGTCTGCTAAGACTGTGGATCTGTGACATTGTCTATTGAAGAAAAATATTTAAATTTGAAAAATCTGTATTTTATTCCTTTCTTTGAGAGAAACTTAATATGTGTAGCTCAAATTGTTGACCTGAATTATTATTTAAAGTGTATTGATAATGGAATCCATTTCTTTTTCCAATTTATTTGTCACTGATGCTAACATGAAGAATGGTATATACTATCTTTAACCTACACAACCTTTTCAGTTAGACACTGAAATAGATAATGATCTAGTTAGGGAACCAATGAGGATCAAACTTAATGACTCCTCTGATCTAATAAAATCAACACATCTTTGGCACTTAAGACTTTGCCATATTGGTCTAGATAAGATTAAGAGACTTCTGAGCGATGGTCCACTCCAAGCCTCTACAATAGGCTCATTGCCTACTTGTGAATCTTGTATAGAAGGAAAAATGACTAAGCGACCTTTCTCTGATAAAAGCTGAAGAGCCACTGAGTTGCTAAAACAAATACATTCTGATGTATGTAGTCCACTCAGTATTCATGCACGGGGAGGATACAAATACTTTGTTACCTTTACCGATTATTGCTCAAGATATCGATTTGTCTATTTGCTCAAACACAAATCAGAGACCTTTAACGTATTTAAGGTTTTTCGGGCTTTATTGGAAAAGCAAACTGCCAAACAGATCAAAACCCTTCGATCCAATCAAGGTGGTTAATATTTTTCTGAAGAGTTCAATGACTTTCTTAAAGAAGAATGTATCTCTTCTCACCTTACACGACCTGACACACTTCAAAAAAACAGAGTGTCAGAGAGAAGGTATCAAACTCTGATGGAGATGGTTAGATTAATGATGATTTACTCATCACTCCCTAATTCCTTTTAGGGATATACTCCAAAACTGCCACATATATTCTGAACCAAGTTCCATCTAAAGCGGTCCCAGGTACTCCTTATGAACGATGGACTGGCGTAAAGTTAGTTTAAGTCATATCAAAATTTCGGGTTGCCCTGCACATGTGCTAAGGCAAAAGACTAAAAATTTGACTAGTAGGTCAAAATTATGTGTGTTCGTTGGATATCCAAAGGAAACCAAAAGTTTCACATTCTATAGTCCAGAGGACGACAAAACGTTCGTCAGCACTAATGATCGTTTCCTTGAGAAGGACTTTATGAAGAATACGAAACCTAGAAGCAAAATTGTGCTTGAAGAAAAGTTGGGTAAGGATGCTTCTACCTCGTCTGTAAGAACTACTCTTACCCCAAGTGAAACGCAACCTAACAATTCAGAATCTCGTCAAGTAGTACTTTGACGTAGTGGGAGGGCTTCAGAAAATCCCGACAGGTACATGTGTTATGGAGGAACTCTCGTAGCCATCTCTGACATGGATGACCGTGTTTCCTATATCCAAGTAATGGCTGGTTCTGAATCAATCATTTGGCTTGACGCCATAAAAGTTGAAATGCATTCAATGTATGTCAACAAAGTCTAGAAACTCTTAGACCTACCTGAACGGGTTAAACCCGTAGGGTGAAAGTGGATCTATAAGAAGAAAAAAGGTCCGGATGGTAATGTTGAGACGTTCAAATCACGACTAATGGCTAAGGATTACACCCAATAGGAAGGTATCGATCAAGTAGAAACCTTCTCGCATGTTTCAATGCTTAAGTCCATCCGCATACTTTTATCCATAGCTGCCGCTCTCGATTATGAGATCTGAAAAATGGATGTCAACACTTCCTTTCTGAATGCCAATCTTGACGAGTGCATTTTCATGGCTCAACAATACCGTTTTGTGTAAGGTGGTCAAGAGACCAAGGTTTGTGAGTTGTTTAAATCCATTTATGGATTAAAGCAAGTATCTAGGTCATGTAATATTAGATTCGATGAAAATGTAAAAAGCTTCGGTTTTGAACAGTCAATAGATGACTCTAGTGTTTATAAGTTAATACACGAGTGCAAAGTTGTGTTTCTGATATTATATGTCGATGATATATTACTCGTTGTTAATGACTGTTGGAATTTATTTAACAAATTAATTACATTACACATCCTATGTGGCGGAAAAATATAATTAGATCTATCATATTAAAACTATTTTAATATGTTTAAACAACCTAAGGCATTAAAATTTATTTACATGTTCATAAACAATTTATTAAAACATGTCACCCAACATTAAAACACACTAACAACCTATATAAACAATTTATATATTTTTAGGAGTCAAATTCGTTGAGAAAAACTTACAATTGAGATTGTAAACAACCTCGGCGTTACTAGCTATCTCCGGAAGGCCACAGCGAATCCAAAACTGGAAAGAGGCTCGCCGGACAGGATAGGCCACGTCTTCGCCGGACTGGGAAGACAAGGACGCCGGAGAGGGACTTCTCGCCGTGCATGATGCTCGCTGGACAAGGAACTCGCCGGACAGGGAACCTACTGGGAAGACTCGCCGGACAGGGGCCTTCGCCAGACTGGAGACTTCGACCTTGGGACCGCCGGACTGGGACTCGCCGGACTGGGACTCGCCGGACTGGTGTTTGCTGGACAGGGGCTCACCGAACTGGGGAGGACTCGCCAGATAGGGGCTCACCGGAATGGGGCTCACCGGAATGGGGAGGACTCGCCGGACAGGGGCTCCTCGGACTGAGGCTCGCCGAACTGGGGAGGATAGAAAGTGTCCGGCCGGCTAGAAACTTGCAAAAAACTTTTTTTAAAAATTTTAACAATGATTTTCTTAATTGAAAAACGCACCAAACACCACAAGTGAAGAATCAAAAATATAACATGAGGATTTATTGAAATTGAAAGGGTGGGCTTTCATGAACGCTCGGGAATTGAATGAAGAACAAGAAAACAAATTTTATTTTCTCTTTTCTTTGGGATATTCGGCTGAGAGACTCAAGGGGACTGAGAGGGAGAGTTTTGTCGAATGAAATTAGCGTTAGGGGTTAAGTCCAGGGTTTCTGCGTAAGCTCACTTATAAATAGTTTAGTGTGGGCTTAAGTTGAGTCAAACTCATGGTCCGTTGACTTGTAATTCTCGGCCAAAACACTCTCAAAATACTCGGCCATATTCATTTAATTCATTCCCAAATATTTTTTATTTATATTTAAATTCAATTAATTTAGAACTCTCATTTTATTTAATGACATTTCATTAAAATAATTCCAAAATTTCCATATAAGTACGAAACGGAAAATTGTTTATTTTCTCCTTTTATTTAATTGAATTTCTCAAGTGTATTATTATCAATATAATAATAATCTATGATTCAATAAATAAATGTAACAATAAATAACTAATTATTTGTTTAGTCACTTAGATAAATAACTTTCCCGATATAAATCACAATTTTATTCAATGAGTAAATCAACAAATCTAGTTCATTTAATCTCTTCCAAGTGTCTATCATTGAGACCTTATGGACCCATATGAATGAATCTTTAGAATAAAGATCACACTCAAAAGTTCACAAACTTTTTCCGTCTTTTAATTCTTAATATTGGTCGATTCCACTAAAGGACCAATACTGACACTCTCTCTGTTCATATGCGTATATTTTCCGTTTCATGTGACAAAACAATTTTTCACACGATTCACGAAGTAGTTTATGATATTACCCTTCATGTAAAATTATTGTTTTACCCCTTGAGTTATTATTTCACTAACTCTTTTGTTATTTGTGAATGAGAAAAACATAGAGTGAGATGTCTATACATGTTACATGTTTTAATAAAAATTGTTCTTATTCGATGAATACCTGGCCAGGTTAATTCATTCACACTCTCATAACAAAGCATAGTGTGATACTAATGCATTTGCATTTTATCAACATGAATTCCATATCTGTGAATCGGATAACCCAATATCACATCCTTATGACACCAACCGTTGGGTCAGATGAAACTATAACTTAGTCATTGCTCATTTACAAATCAAATGTCATAATGTGTAATATCAATTATATATTCACTTCAGAATTAAGGTAAGTACCAAAGTACCCCTCGTATGTGATCTTGAAGCATCGAGTATTTAAACGGTTTTATCTCGAGCATCTAAGTATCACAGGTCTTGTTATATATCTTCTATAAGATATCTAGGATGAATCATAGAGTCAGATCTCCCTATAGCACAAGATTAGATATCATGATTCATTCTAACAATCAATACTAGATTCGGATTCTCTATAGATCTTAAGATTGCGAACAAATGTTTAAACTATTCACGAGGGGCTATCTTGTCAAGTCTGTACTTAGCACCCCTTTCATTAATGGCAGTTTCAGAGTGTAGCATTCATACATAAACACAAACTTAGCAAAGAATGAATATTTATTAATATTAATGTTTCGGCAATATATAAATACAAATGTATTTCATTGTCTACTATCTCCTTTGTGGGCACCAATCCCAACAAACTCCCATTTGACTCAAAGGATATGTGAATGATCTTTCAGTCCCAAACTTCTAGGTGTCCCTTGAAGACTTTACTCGTTAAAGGCTTTGTGAATGGATCAGCAAGATTGTCTAACGTTGAGATCTTCATGACTTCCACGTCCCTTTTGTGAACGATTTCGGTACCAAGTGATACTTCTGCTCTATGTGTTAAGAGCGCTTGTGACTTCTTGGCTCCTTACAATTAGCAACAGCCCGACTATTATCACAATAAAGTGTAATAGGCTCGCTTCCACTTGGAACTACTTCTAAGTGCATAAGGAATTTCCTCAGCCACACAGTCTCCTTCGCAGCTTCACAAGCTGCCACATACTCGGCTTCCATGGTCGAGTGAGCAACGCAAGATTGCTTGATACTCCTCCAGACCACAGATCCACCATTAAGGGTGAACACAAACCCTTATGTGGACTTCCTGGAATCCTTATCCGCTTGAAATCGGAGTCGGTATATCCCTTCATATTCACGTCACCGCTTGAGTATGCAAGCATGTAGTTTCTCGTTCTCCGAAAATACTTGAGAACATGCTTGACAGCAACTCAGTGCTCGGGTGCTTGACTGAAACCTACTCACCATGCTCACTGCGTAACAAATATCTGGTCTAGTGCAAAGCATAGCATACATGAGACTTCCTACGGCTGAAGCATAAGGAATGTTCTCAAGTATCTTCGGAGAACGAGAAATTACATGCTTGCATACTCAGGTGGTGACCTGAATATGACGGGATATACCGATTCCGACTTTCAGGCGGATAAGGAATCCAGGAAATCCACATCAGGGTCTGTGTTCACCCTGAATGGTGGATCCGTTTGGAGGAGTATCAAGCAATCTTGCGTTGCTAACTCGACCATGGAAGACGAGTATGTGGCAGCTTGTAAAGCTGCGAAGGAGGCTGTGTGGCTGAGGAAATTCCTTATGTACTTGGAAGTTGTTCCAAGTATTACACTTTATTGTGATAATAGTGGGGCAGTCGCTAATTGTAAGGATCCAAGAAGTCACAAGCGCTCTAAACACATAGAGCGGAAGTATCACCTAGTTTGAGACATCGTTCACAGAGGGGATGCTGAAGTCATGAAGATCTCGACGTTAAACAACATTGCTGATCTCTTCGCAAAGCCTTTAATGAGTAAAGTCTTCGAGGGACACCTAGAAGGACTGAGACTGAAGGATCATTCATATCTCCTTTGAGTCAAGTGGGAGTTTGTTGGGATTGGTGCCCACAAATGAGATATTAGATAATGAAATACATTTGTATTTATATTTTGCTGAAACATTAATATTTAGTAAATACTCATTCTTTGTTAAGTTTGTGTTTATGTATGAATGCTATGTTCTGAAACTATCATCAACGAAAGGGGTGCTAAGTACAGACTTGACAAGATAGCCCCAGGCGGATAGGGATTCCAGGAAATCCACTTCAGGATTTATGTTCATCCTGAATGGTGGACCTGTTGTTTGGAGGTGTATCGAGCAATCTTGCATTATTGACTCCACCATGGAGGCAGAATATTGGGCTGTTTGTGAAGCATTCAAAGAAGCTGTATGGCTTAGAAAATTCCTTACTTATTTGGAAGTCGTTCCAATGACAACGAGTCCATGAGACTTTATTGTGATAATAGTGGAGTTGTTCCTAACTCAAAGAAACCTCGAAGCCATAAGCGCTCTAAGCATATTGAGAGGAAATACCATTTGATTAGAGAGATCGTCCAGCACGGAGATGTGGAGGTGAAGAAGATGTCAACGGTAGACAACCTTGCAGATCTATTCACCAAGGCCATATTCAACAAGGTCTTCGACCAACATCGAGACGGATTAGGCATGAAAGACTACTCTCATCTTCTTTGAGTCAAGTGGAGTTTGTTGGCAGAGATGCCAACAAGAAGATTAGTTATTTGCATATCAATGTAATATAAATATCTCACGAGTCCTTATTGCAATATGCTGATTAAATTAATAACAGTTAAAACGTTCATTCATTCTTTTTTCGTTTGTTTGAAGATTTATGATATTCAATAGTCTTATATTCCTTAATCAAACATAACCACGTATGAAGAGACAAATGTAGATTTGCGTAAATAAACTCTTAATGGTTAGCTTAAAACGAAATATTCACCATTTAAAGATCAACGGACTATTGATCCTAGTATGATTGTTGGAAGAATCTATGATATCTGGTTACGAGGCATAGAGAGTTAGGAACTCTATCGTTCTTCTAGTGTATCTTCTGAAAATACTAAATTGACCAGTGCACATTTAGAGACAATGTAAGAACAAACCATTTAACCTCTTCTATCTCAAATTCGCTATGTATAATTTTTTTTAAGGCAATCTTTACTTGCGATGGGGATTGAACCCATGCTCTTCAAATTGGAGGGGGTGTGTATTACCACTAAAATTTAGCGCGCTATGTATGTATGAATTATATCGTGATTACATTAATCCTAAATTTTCCATATCAACGAATATGGTTCCACGCAGTATTTATTTGTCTTTTTAGGTCTCGCTGGAAGAAGTATCTGATTAATAACCACGTAGCAATAAATTATATGCAAATGTTTGCCAACATACGTGTAGCCTGTATGTGATATTTTCCAGCAGGTTTGTGGGGCAAAATAAACACAAGGAAATTGAAGAAGAAAATCTTGTTGATATTCGAGGAGAGGGAAACAAAATCAGAAATATGGATCAGGAAAACAAAAGAAAAAGAATGACCTCAACTATGTTCCCCGTGATTACAATCTCCATGATTATGTTGCTACCGCCATTAGCCTTATCTACAACTTCATCCCCACAAGCGTTTTCACAGTCTGACAATAATCTTCACTCAAAACCTTTCCTTTACAACTCACCCAATATTAAAGTCGACGAAACAGCTTCTCTACCGCCCTTTCACCGGGACCGACGATGGCCAGCTTCACGGCCGCCGCCACCTCAAAAGAATCCGGCTCGGGGTTGGTTCTTCTTTCCAGAATTCCCGCCGCCACCCCCGCCGCTGCTTACAGAACCGCCGCCGCCACCTCCACCACCGCCACTTCTTACAGAACTGCCGCCACCGTCAGTCCTGCATACAGAAGAGCCACATTAAGTCCACGATATGGTCTCCTCACTCAATTTTAGAAAATCTAATATTTTACATGCAACTAATATTGTAACTTTTTTTAGATTTATTATTGTTTGCCCCTAACAGATTATTATCCACACTTTTTCTAGCTGCTCAGCCACTAGCCATCGCTACCAGTACCAACGGTCAGTAGCCAGCTTGGGCCAAGAAAGTTTTTGATATATTTTTGTTGTACGTTTCTTTGCCCATTTTAATTTTTTTATCTACTTTTTAAAAATGTGCAAAATAGCTCTTGTCGAAATAATTGTCACATTTTAACCTCTCCTAATCTACAAATCTGGCTCCGTCCCTGCCCCAGTAGCTTCCATAAGCACCGCCATCCAAGCTTCACAAGGTGGGGCCACACTGAAAAATAATATCTCTAATTATGAGACAGTGCTTTAAAAGATGGGTTGTTCCGGTAGGTGGGGATTAGGGAGGGCAAGTCTTGGATATTAATGTGGATTTGATTTTGTGTAGAAGAAGTCTTTCATAAGTTCATTAAAAGAAATACCTTTAGCAGAATCGGCTACAGAGATAAGATAAATATAAGAACAGCATTCTTAAAGCCAAAATACATGAGACGAATATTTGTAGTTACGGGCCACAACATTTTCATGGCGTGATGAAGTGCACGGATCACCGTAGAGCAGTGAGCGAATGTCGATATTGAGGCAGATGTTCTAATGTTTTCACACGAAATGCCGTGGAAATATATTTTCTTACAGTTGATCTCACAAAAAAAATATTATTAAAATCTATTAAGACAAATTGAACAACAAATGACAAAAGTGGTCACAAACATATCAACTTTTCCTTTTACAAACACTTAAATAAAAAATAAAATAAAATTGATTTATATGTTAAGGTAAGGGGTTATGACTTCACTATTTTACCTAGTAGTCTGAATTCTTATCTTAATCCATCTCCATTCCTAAAGAGAATTACTTCATGTCACCTTCATTTTCGACTGCAAAATGCGTTTTGCTACAATAACACGCTAGATATAACGTGACACTGTTTATTACGCTAAATATCTTTTTGGTCCTTCTAAAAATATGTAAATTATATACTCGCATTGATTTATAAAATTATATCATATTTATTCTTGAAATTATTTATATTATTAATATCGAAATAAAATAATATTACCATTAATACCGAAATTAAAAAAATACAATAACATCAAAGTTATAATGCATAGTTGTAGTTTATTTTATTTTATTTCTATTGTATTGTCATTTTATTGAAATAAATATGAATATAAGTTTGTATGTATTTACATATTGAATTATTTTATGGAACTATATTTTGTTTAAATAATAAAAAGTGATTTAATTGAAAGATATTAAGTAAATATAAGGGTATAAAGATAAATAAGAAAAACTTGAATGTAAAATTAATATATCAATTTGGTGTAAAAATGGAGTAGGGAGAGTGCTCGTGTAGTGATTAATGTGACATATACTGCAAAATGGAGTTGAAAATGAAATAACGGGATACAAATGGTAGTCATATTCAATACACCTTAGTAGAAAATCTAAAGACTTATGTCTAATACCAAATTTCATCTTTCGATAAAGAAACATCCAAAGTATGACGAGCATTAAAATTAAGAACGTTCATTTGACTCCATGAAATTCTAGTTATATCTAATCTATAGAAAATAATGGCAATCCGGAACTAGCACTCTAACAACCTAATAATTTTCAAGCATTAAATTGTGTTTACAATCAAAATTGGATTCATGACTTCCGCTCTTAGCTTTAAGCACAAATTCGAATTAAGCAAACTTGGAAACAAATGTATACATATTCAAAATTATACTAAATCGAATCAAAACCATAATGTAGAGAACAGGAAATAAATAAATATAAACGATGAATTAAATGGACTCGTGAAAATGAACTCCAAACACAATTGATAATAAAAATATGGAAGTCCCAAATTAAAAAATAAAATAAAATAAAATTGTTGAAACACAGACCAAGTAGTCTGACATGTGTGCGAGTCAACGACCAAGTAAACTCGTAGGTGGAAGGAAGCTGATAGGCGGGATCCCCTTGAGGACAATCGAATCTAAGTGTGAGCAAATAAAGAGTTGGGACTCTGCGATTTATTCTTTATGTCTTAATGAAGACATTGAACAAGATCAGTGATACTTTGAAGCTCGAGATAAAACCATATAATCACTCGAAACTTCAAGCTCACATACGAGAGGTGGTAATTACCTAAATCCTGAAGTGAATACATAGATTCTTGTAACACTTTATGACATTTGATTTGTCAATGGGCAATGACAAAATGAAGTTTCATTTGACCCGACGGTTGGTATCATAATGTTGTTTCATTGAATTATGTGATTCACAAAAATATGGAATTTGGGTTGAAACAATGCTAAGACATTAGTATCACACCATGCTTTGTTATGAGAGTGTGAGCAAATAAACCGGGCCTGGTATTCACCAAAAAAAACATTCTTTGAATAAAACATGTGACATGTACAGACATCTCATTTTATGTTTTTCTCGTTCACAAATAACATATGAGTTGGTGAAATAATAACTCAGGAGTAAAACGGTAATTTTACATTCCTCTAAGTTAATGATAGACACAAAGGTAATATCATACAATACTTTGTGGATCATGTCAAGAAATGTTTTGTCACATCAAACAGAAAATAAACGTATATGCACTTAGAGAGTTCCAATATTAATCCTTTAGTGGATCTTTTTGCTGGTAACCCATATTTATGTTTAGTAATTTCATTTTACCCAACGTTTGGTACATATTTTTTGTAAATGTTAACAAAAAATTTGGGACTAAATTGGCCTTGGTTTGACTTCCCGCCCAAACCATGTCGCTCAAAATTTGGTTCAATTTAAAAATAAGTGAATATCAGTTATTAATGGGCGTGATAATTACAAACATGATGAGTCAATAATGAAATGATGTTTACCCAGATTGTTTTTCTAGTAAAGAAATTTTTATATTCCGCCATTAATGTGTTAATGATAATCTTTTCTTAACCCTAAACCTATTCCAACAATTTTAGCCCCGACGATGATTGCTCGGTGCAGAGTTGGTACCATATAGAGTGTGACTCTTGATGTGTGGCAGGTCCCGCCGTACCTAAACTTGTTGATGCATGGTGACACTATGCATGGAAGCTCAAAATCTCGATAAAGATCCAATTTTCTATCGAAGACGACGAAGAATTGGATTCCCATGATCGGGAACCTTAGCAAGGATGTTTATCGATATGTTTTGCTCTTGGCGTACTAAAGAGAAGAAATCCACTTTTCATGTGCAACCGCGAGAGAGTCGGATTTTGGAAGATTCTCGGGTGATGAAAGCGAACTATCATAGGGAGACTCTTGATTTTATCTTTACCCTCACCACTCTCTTTCCTTTACATGACTTCATATTATTCGCTACGGTACTTTGGAATGTATGAAATCGTTGGAACAACACGATCTATCATTCATACGTGAAATCCATCTACGACTTCATCAACGACGCCATCAGACTCTTGGAAGACTTTTGGAGGCTTGCGGTCCTAAATTTGCGGAAGGGCTAATCTTACCCCAGAAATGCGGTCGCCAATCCATCCCCGGAGGTGACGATCATAAGTGCGGATGCGACTATCGGGGGTACATGTGAGATGTGTGGGTCAGGAGCAAGGAAAAAAATTGCGCGCGCCGATAACGTGCCAGTGGCTCAAAAATTTGAAAATTACGATGGCCGATTAAAATTGTGACGGAAATAATGTGAAAATTTGAAAACAGAATTACGGAAAAAATTGCGGTGGCCGACGAAAATTGCGTTAAATTACAAAAATTCCGATGAAAATAATGTTGCGAAATGATAAATATAAAAGATAAAAAACAAACACATTTTTAAATTTCAAATTAAATAAATTTAATTAAATTTAATATAATTTTATTAATAGCAATAATTATAAATTGGGCTGAATTTTTTATTTGGACCGAATATATAAAAAAAATCTCATTAAATTATATGGTATATAGATTAAAACCTTATAAAAAAAATAAAAAAAAACCTTAACATTTTTCTCTCCCCTCTTTCTCCAATATCCCTTTTGCACACTTTCTCACATTTCTCATTGTTCTTTCTCTTTCTATCTCTATCTCTCTTTCTTTCTCTCTCCCTCTCTATTTCTCTATACCGCCACGACGTTGTCGTTTTGTCATCGTCATGGTGTCGCCATATCAACGTCAAAATGTTCCGCAACGGAGAACGTAAAAAAAGATCAGTCATTTCAATTGGGCGCGATTGCGGCGCAAAATTGTCGAGATACCGCGCTATTTTATTCCTTGGTTACGAGGTATTTTTCAGAACTCTTGTGGATTTTTCCTCCTCTCTTGGAGTTCTCTTTGTCGGCGGAATTTTAGCCCATTTTGAGGAAGTCATGGCCATTTTTCGGATATTAGAGGAAAATTTAAGGAGAGGTTTCTCCCGGATAATTATCCAATCGCACTATAAGGTGGCAATCAAGTACATGGAGGCGGGTCTAATCTTATCAGACATTGCAAGCTTAATTTTCCAGTTTCATAGTTATGTATACATTTCACATTATTTTTATAGTTTAGCTCTTTTAAAAAGGATTTTTTGTTTGATTTGGATGTAATGTGGAACAATCTTATCTTTCTTAATTTAGAAGGGGTTCGCGGAGATGTCTAATGATATATAAGGTCTTTGATCACCTTTAGAAAAACATAAATAAAATAATGTCGGGAAGAATGTGCTGTCTTTCAACTTAGGCACACAGTATAAGGAAGACTTGAAGGAAGGACTTCCGGAATAAAAGTAGCTATTTCTGGGAAATCTTACGGAAATATCACTTCCGTGTATCAGTGGAAGACACCTTAATAGTACACAAATTTTTCTCCCACCGCGGAAGACCTTTTCACGAAACCCGGAAGATCACATCCTTCCGTTTCCCAGGTTGAGTTTCACCCTCATGCAAGGTGTTATAGACTCAGCATTTGTTTCCCTCCAGAGTGTCCGAGGCTATGGCAATTCTCGTAGGGGATCATCCACCAGTCTGACTGCCTGGGCCTCATCAACTACCTTAATCTCCGCTATATGATTAGCTCGGAGCGTTGGAGTTATTCTTCATGACATAATTGCAGCCACCGAATTTGTCAATGTTCTATAGCTTTCCGAGGTTTTGAAATCAATGGTTTCTAAAAAGAACTTGGTATCGATTTTCTTTTAGTTCCAAACGTAGCCTGGAGTTAATGGAACATGAAAAGCTAGCAACCTCCGTGGAAATGCTGCTCGTCGTGCTCATTTTTTTTCCTGAATCTGTTATCCCTCAAAAGAGAACCAACAAGAAAACCACTGGTTTCCTCTATAGAATAAAAAATTGAAGAGAGCTACAAAGAAAACAAAAAACGAGTTACTACAAGAGGCAATGCTTTCATTGAGTTGTTGCGATAGCAGCGGGAGGAGCTCTAGACCGAGCCCACGACACGAGGTCTTCCCTGGTGGCCTCGAACCGACCGGGCCTGTCTCCGCTGGGCCTGAAGGGCGCTCCGAGCTTGTCTACATGGGCTGCGAAGGAATTCGCGAGGCCCAGGGAGTACTTGTGGGCCCCACTCCCGGCCTGCGCGGAGAGAACCTCTGGGAGCTCGCCGGCGTCCCTCTGCACGATCCGGTAGAGGGTCCCCAGCCACTCCTCGAGAGCAGTGTGAGCGGCCCCGATGGAGAGCGACCTCACATCGAGGCACCACTCTCCTCCGGCGGAGGCTTTGTTGTGCAGGCCCGGGTAGAGGCCGAAGAGCGTCCCCAGGTAGAGCAGCTCGTGGGCCCGGCTCTCGCGCCCCGCCTTCCGGCACATGTCGATCAGGCAGTTGCAGAAGGGCCTCCTCGACTCCACCGAGGCCGCTCCCACCACCGCTCGGAACTCCTCCTTCGCCGCCTCGAATCCCACCGACCCGTCTCGCAGCGACCCCACGAGCCTCGCCAGCCTCGGGTTGGCTCCCTCGAGGCAGCCCAGCACCTTCGCCTCTTCTTCCGAGCCTTCCTCGAACAGGGCGGCCACCGAGAGCAGGCACCCGGAGAGTCGATCGTCGCAGGCCACTCCAGACTCGAGAAAGATTCGGGCCATCTCGTCGACCCGCCGGGCTTTCCCGAGGCACCGCACCAGGCAAGTCAACCCCATCACGTTGAGCGGGATCCCTCTCCCTCTCATCTCCTCGAAGACCGCGAGGGCTTCCTCGACCCGCCCCCCGCTCCCGTAGATGTTGAGCATGGCAGTGTAGCTCCAGGAGTCCGGCGACTTCATCTCGGAGAAGAGCCGCTCGGCCTCTTCCTCAAGGCCGAGGTCGGCGCACATGTTGAGCAGCGTATTGTAGAGGATGAAGTCCGCCGGCCACGACTCGGCTCGCATCCGCTCCCACAGCTTCATGGCGTCGGAGGCCCAGCGAGCCTTGCCGTAGACCTTCACCATGGCCGTGAGAGTCTTCTCGTTCGGCGCCAGCCCCGAGGCGACCATCTCTTCGAAGAGCCGCCTCGCCAGCCCCGGCTTCCCCGCCCTCCCCAGCCCTTCCAGCAGCGTGTTGTAGACCACCAGGTTGGGCTTTACTCCCACGGATCGCATTTCCTCGAGCACGTACATGATTCCGTCGAAGTCCCCGGCCTCGCCGAACATCTTTCCCATCACCGCGAAGGTCACCGCGTCGGGTTTCCAGCCCCCGGCTCGGCCTCGGGAGTAGAGGCTCAGGACCTCCTCCACCTTCTTGAGCTGAGCGTAGACGTCGAGGATCGCCGAGTATGTCACCTCGTCCGGGATGATCTTCCCCGTCCGGTACATCCTTTCGAACCACTCGACGGCTTTCTCGAATTCCCTGCACCGCTTCGCGCAGGTTATGATGGTCGAGTACGTGATGTTGTCGAGCTCCATTCCGTCTCTGATCATCTCCTCCGCCAGCTCCTCCACGAGCCCGAACTGGCGGCCGAACCTCAGGGACTTCATCGTCACGTTGTAGAAGATGGTCTCAATCGGAAACTCCGCGTGGTACTTCATCCAGGTGAAGAACTGGTGGGCTTTCTGCCACGGCTTCAGGGAGTTCAGGATGAGGAGGGAGTTCTCCCTGGTCGGCGGGAGAGGGATCTCCGCCATGGCCGCCGCGAAATCCTCCGGGGAGTCGCCGGCGGAGTTGAGCTTCTGGGCGAATCGGCGAAGATCTCTGATCTGGGGGTTGTGGGAGTGAGGGGCTTTCCTCTGCCTCTGGAGAGAGAGCACCGATTTTCTCGGCCGCGCAGGGTTGACCCACGTGGACTTGGGTTTCGAAAGGAGGCTGGTCTCCATGGCGGAGTCCGGGAGGGTTGTGGCGGTGAGGGCTCTGAGCTGGTCGGAGAGGGAAGGGTTCTTCTGGGCGCACGAAATGGTTCTCCGTCTGGTTCGGGTGTTTCGGGAGCGGCTTAGGAGTGGTGTCGTGAAGAAGACGAGCGACGGTCTTTTCGGGTCCGCCGAGTGTTTGGTGAGGTGGACATCGAGTGGTGTAGATATGGCTGCTGTGTTAGCCATCGCAGAGAGAGAGAGAGAGGAGGGGTTTTGGGTTCTGTCTATTATCTCACACAAGGAACAGCAGGATGTTATTTTTTATGGAGTACTAAATTAATTCTTCAATTTCTCTTAAGCGACCTTATCTGAAGTGAATTGCATCAAATTGGCAGTTACAGGCAGAGCAGTTAGCATGTATGAAGATTGTAGTGTTTTTCGTTTAAATAATCAATAAGTTTAATTAAATCCTGTAAAAGTTCACAACATTGTTATTTGGATTTTTTAGTATGGTTGTTTTGGTACACTTTTATAATTTGGACGACCTTAATAATTTGATAAATCTTATAGAAAATTGTGTTCATTCAGCTTCCATTGGTATTCATATAAATCGGTGCCTCAGGTCCTTTTCTATATAATTAAAATCGAATTTGAAGGTCCATATTATAGTTGGAGAAGCTTTTGTAAACTAGTAAAATAATAAATAAGTTTGTTAAAATAATTAATGTTTGATTCATTCTACGAAATAGTCTATCAATCACATTAATCAATTTGATCAGACAAACCACTTTATTATTAAGATGAAAAGTTATAAATATAAATTGTTCTAATAAAAATAAAAATAAAATAAATATTCTTATTATTGCTATATTAAAAAAAGTCTACTGGATCATGGAGTCGACTTATATTCATCTCGAGACACCGACCTTCTTACCGGACATATATCTTTCATAAATTTTAAAGTCTCAAGTCCAATTCGCCGTGTCTAAGGCATTGATTAAAATTAGTATATGTGCAGGGAGGGCAATGGTCGAAGATCTGCGCAGGGAAGGCGGAGGGCTGAGCATATGTGACCAATTCCATGAAAAAAGAGAAAACAATAAATTTAAAAACGCGGAGGGAGGGAGAGCACGACAAGAGGGCAAGAGGGGTTGGGGAAGACCGTAGGGAGGGAGTGACGCACAGGAAGCAGAGGGAGGCAGAGAGTGTTTTGAAGTCGGAGGGGGATTATTGAAGAGAAATGGCAAAGTAAGGGGAAGAAGGAGAAGGAATCCCGAGTTTTTAATGAACTAGTGACATTAGAAGTGACGTTATAAGCGACTAGTCGCTTATGTTGTCCTTTATAATAAAAACGACAACATTTTGATAAATGGGGACAGTAGAAGCAACTAGTCGCTTCTAATGTCCTTACAAGTGAAGTGAAATTTTGGAGGAGAAATTTTGGAGCACATTTTTTTGGGCATTAGAGTCGCTTCTAATGCCCAAAAATTTATACTTAGTGATATTTTGGTGGATAAATTTCAACCTAAATATTTTGGGCATTAGAAACGATATTTAGAAGCGACTAGTCTCTTTTAATGCCCAAAAACCTATACTTGGTGAAATTTTGGCAGATTAAGTTTTGACCCAAATATTTTTGGGAATTAGAAGCGACTAGTCATTTTTAATGCCAAAAATACAGAAAACATTTGTTGGAAAATGCGACCCAAAGTATTTGGGTATTAGAAGTGACTAGTCGCTTCTAAAATCTCAACTGTGACTATTAGAAGCAACTAGTTATTATTCTTAAGGTCAAAATTTTCTCTTTTTTTTGGAAGAAATGGGGGTAGATACGTTAGAAGCGACTAGTCGCTTGTAAATGTAAAATGTCGCTTCTAAAGGTAAAATGTCACTTGTAAAGGTAAACTGTCACTTATTATTAGAAGCGACTAGTCGCTTCTAAAGGTAGGCGTCGCTTCTAAAATTCATTTTTGTAGTAGAGACAAGAGACAACATCAAGTGATTGTGTCGGATGGAAACAAAGGAATACTTTAGGTAGTTGCATAGGTTTTTGCAAATAACGGATAAGTATTGCATGTACCATCTGTTAAAGAACGAGATGCAAAGATTCAAAGGTTTACCGAAAGAAGCCTCATGGAAATTTGTTGTAAGTGCTATGGAGTTTCCTATTTCGAAAATCTTTGTTTTCTAGAGGTCCAGAGGATGACTAAATGGTTTTACGAAAGAAGAGAAAAACATACAAAACCATGACTACACTATGGTCGGAGGTTGCGTTCATGGTAAACATGATTTTTACTTAAATGCAAAGCACTTTGACTATCAATGAACACGATAACAACAGAGTGTTGCGGTTGAGATTCTTTTAACAATCCTTGGTGCAAAACAGATTCCTTATAAGAATCAGCTATAACTATGTATTCAGATTCAGTTGTTAACAAAGTTACTAAAGGTTAAAGTTATGACTTCTAGGTAATACAATCACTACCTAAACTGAAGCAGTAACAAGTTGTAGAGTTCATAGAATCTCTATCAATAGCATGATCAGAATAAAAAAAACAACTAAGTCAAAATTTCCATTTCTTTTACCCTAAAAAAGTCCATAATCCAATGTACTATTAATGTAAAGTATTACGCATTTTAAGGCCATCCAGTGATCATACCCAGGATTGGACATAAAGCTATTGGGATTGGTGCCCACAAATGAGATATTAGACATTAAAATACATTTGTATTTAATTTTTCTGAAACATTAATACAAATAAATATTCATTCTTTATTATGTTGGTGTTTATGTATAAATCTACGCTCTGAAACTGTCATCAATGAAAGGGGTGCTAAGTACAGACTTGACAAGATAGCCCCTTGTGACTAATTTAAACATTTGTTCGCAATCTTAAGATCGATAGAACAATCGAATCTAAGTAATGATTGTTTGAATGAATCATGATATCTTATCTTGTGATATAGAGAGTTGTGACTCTGTGTTTCATTCTTGATATCTTATGGACGATATTGAACAAGACAAGTGATACTTAGAACCTCGAGATAAAACCGTTTAACCACTCTAAACTTCAAGATCACATACAAGGGGTACTTTGGTACTTACCTTAATCCTGAAGTGAATATATAATTGATATTACACTTTATGACATTTGATTTGTCAATGAGAAATGACTAAGTTTTAGTTTCATCTGACCCGCCGGTTGGTGTCATAAGGTTGTGATATTGGGTTATATGATTCACAGATATGGAATTCATGTTCAAACAATGTAAGTGCATTATTATCACACTATGCTTTGTTATGAGAGTGTGAATGAATAAATCTTGTCAGGTATTCATCCAATAAGAACATTCTTTGATTAAAACATGTGACATGTAAAAACATCTCACTCTATATTTTTCTCATTCACAAATAACAAAGGAGTTAGTGAAATAATAACTCAAGGGGTAAAATGGTAATTTTACATTCTCCTTAGTTAGTGATACAAGTGAAGGGTAATATCGTAAAGTAATTCGTGGATCGTGTGAAGAATTTTTTTGTCACATCAAACGGAAAATATACGCATATGATGAGAGAGAGTCTCAGTATTAGTTATTTAGTGGAATCGACTAATATTAAGAATTAAAAGACGGAAAAGGTTTCTGAACTTTTGAGTCCGATCTTTATTCTAAAGATTCGTTCATATGGTACCAGAAGGTCTCAATGATAGACATTTGGAAGAGATTATATGAACGAGAATTATTAATTTACTCATTGAATATGAATTGGGATTTATATCGGGAAAGTTATTTTTCTAAGTAACTTAGTTTATGGATCCAAATGAACAAAGCTTGAGCTTCTATACTCGGACTCAAAAGTTCACAAACCTTTTCCGAATATTAGCTTAATGTCAACTGACTCGACTAAAGAGTTGACACTGAGAATCTCTCGGTTCAAATGAATTTATTTTCTACTCAAATTCAACTTAATTATATTGAGCGGATCCATTGAATGTTATCTATGTTTACCCTTCATGAATATCATCAACTAGTTGAGATTTATAAAATTACCATTTTACCCTTCTAGTTGTTATTGACGAGGAGCTAACAAGTCACATTGTTTCATCCAAATAAAGTCGCTACTTAAATTTGGACACTGCGCAGTTGATTTATTCACAATCCAAGTAATAAATCATGAGGTGATATATATTGCATCTCAGCATTCTTGTACATAAATTCCATATCTGTGAGAACTTCACAAAGTTGGTTGATGACATCTTCATAACTTAATATCCCACTAATAGGCCTTGTCTAGATCACGTAATGGATCTAGAATTTGACTTTCTCAAATGAGATTATTAATGCTATGAAATGACATGTCTAATTTAAGGATTTAGGTAAGCATGATGCGATTCATACATAGTGACCTTGAGATAGAAGATGTTAAATAGTTTGTTCTTCTATTGTCTCTAAGGTGCACTGGTTAAATCAGTATCTTCGAAAGATACACTGGAAGAACTATAGAGTTCCTAACTCTCTATGCCTTGTAACCAGACATCATAGATTCTTCCAACAATCATACTGGGATCAATAAACCGTAGATCTTTAGATTGCGAATATATCGTTTTAGTCAAACCATGAAGAGTTTGTACACGCAAATCTACATTTGTCTCTTCATACATTGTTAGGTTTGATTAAGAACTATAAGACTATTGAATATCATAAATCTTCAATCAAACTAAAAAGGAATGATTTAACGTTTCAACTTTTATTAATTTAATCAGCAAATTACAGTAAGGACTTTACAAAAATTTTTATATTACATCAATATGTAAATAAACAATCTTCTTGTGGGCATATCTGCCAACAAACTCCCACTTGACTCAAAGAAGACGAGAGTAGTCCTTCATGCCTAATCCGTCTCGATGTTGGTCTAAGACCTTGTTGGATAGGGCCTTGGTGAAAGGATCTGCAAGGTTGTCCACCATTGATATCTTCTTCACCTCCACGTCTCCACGTTGCACGATTTCTCTAATCAAATGGTATTTCCTCTCAATATGCTTAGAGCGCTTATGGCTTCTAGGTTCCTTTGAGTTAGCAACAGCCCCACTATTATCACAATAAAGTGTCATGGGCTCGTTGACATTTGGAACAACTTCCAAATACTCAAGGAATTTTCTAAGCCATACAGCCTCTTTGGATGCTTCACAAGCAGCCACATATTCTGCATCCATTGTGGAGTCAGCAATGCAAGATTGCTTGATACTCCTCCAAACAACAGATCCACCATTCAGGATGAACATAGATCCTGAAGTGGATTTCCTGGAATCCTTATCCGCCTGAAAGTCGGAATCAGTATACCCCGTCATAGTCAGGTCAGTACCTGAATATGTAAGCATCAAGTTCCTAGTTCTCCGACGATACTTAAGAACATGCTTAACAACAACCCAGTGCTCGGGTCCAGGATTTGATTGGAAACTACTAACTACGCCTACTGCGAAACATATATCCGGTCTAGTTCACAGCATAGCATACATGAGACTTCCTACGACTGAAGCATAGAGAATTTTTCTCATGTCCTCAATCTGTTGTGCAGTCTTGAGAGACTGGTCCTTAGAGAGTGAGACTCCATGTCTAAAGGGGTTTTCACCCTTCTTGGAGTTCTGCATGGCAGCGATCCATCACCTTATCTATATAAGATGCTTTGGAGAGCGACAAGGTCCGGTTCTTTCAATCTTGAAAGATCCGAATTCCCAGAATGTATGCAGCTTCCCCTAGATCCTTCATATAAAACTGCTTAGCTAACCAGATTCTAACCTTAGATAATTTGCCTACATCATTACCAATGAGTAGTATATCATCGAAATATAATACCAGAAACACAACCTTGCCCTCGTGTATCAATTTATAGACACAAGGTTCATCTATTGACTGTTCAAAACCGAACCTTTAAACAGTATCATCGAATCTTATATTCCATGATCTAGATGTTTGCTTTAATCCATAAATGGATTTAAGCAATTCACAAACTTTGTTCTCTTTATCACTTTCCACAAAACCGTCTGGTCATGAAAATGCGCTCGTCAAGATTGCCATTCAGAAAAGCAGTCTTGACATCCATTTGCCAGATCTCGTAATCGAGAGCGGCAACAATGCATAGAAGTATAAAGATGGATTTAAGCATTGCGACTGGCGAGAAGGTTTCTTCATAATTGATACCTTCTCTTTGGGTATAACCCCTAGCCACTAGTCGCGTTTTGAACGTCTCAACGTTCCCATCCGGACCCTTTTTCTTCTTATAGATCCACTTACACCCTACATGTTTAGCCCCTTCAGGTAGGTCTACAAGTTTCCAGACTTTGTTGACATACATCGAATGCATCTCAATTTTGATTTATTCACAATCCAAGTAATAAATCATGAGGTGATACATATTGCATCTCAGCAATTTGTACATGAATTTCATATCTATGAGAACTTCACAAATTTGGTTCATGACATCTTCATAACTTAATATCTCACTAATAGGCCTTGTCTAGATCACGTAATGGATCTAGAATTTGACTTTCTCAAATGAGATTATTAATGCTATGAAATGACATGTCTCATTTAAGGATTTAGGTAAGCATGATGCGATTCATACATAGTGACCTTGAGATAGAAGATGTTAAATGGTTTGTTCTTCTATTGTCTCTAAAGGTGCACTGGTTAATTCAGTATCTTCGAAAGATACACTGGAAGAACTATAGAGTTCCTAACTCTCTATGCCTTGTAACTAGATATCATAGATTCTTCCAACAATCATACTGGGATCAATAGTCCATTGATCTTTAGATTGCGAATTTATCGTTTTAGTCAAACCATGAAGAGTTTGTTCACGCAAATCTTCATTTGTCTCTTCATACATTGTTAGGTTTGATTAAGGACTATTAGACTATTGAATATCATAAATCTTCAATCAAACTAAAAAGGAATGATTGAATGTTTCAAATTTTATTAATTTAATCAGCAAATTACAGTAAGGACTTTATAAAGATTTTTATATTACATCAATATGTAAATAAACAATCTTCTTGTGGGCATCTCTGCCAATATCATTCACACTAGTTCATGTGTCAAAACACCCCAACAAAACGGGATAGCCGAAAGAAAGGATTGTCGTTTACTTGAAGTAGCAAGATCCATTATGTTGACCACAAATGTTCTACAACAATTTTGGGGAGAGGTAGTACTCACTGCGGCATATTTCATTAATAGAATGCCAATTTGGGTTTTAAATTCTCAAACCCCATGCCAAATGCTCATATTCACTTTCAAAGGTTCAACATTGTTCATGAATATCGCCCTTAAGTTATTGGGATGCTCAACCTTAGTTCACTTATATGACCAAAACAAACTTGATCCTAGATCCGTTAAGTTCACATTCACTAGAAAATACAAAATTCTTCCATACAATGGATGTCACATTCTTTGAACATGCTCCATATTATGCCAAATATTAAATTTAGAGGGAGAAGAGAAACAATGAATCTTAGGATATTTGGAGTCAAGAAATTATTTCCATTCCGGTCTGCATATCAAAAAATCAGTCAGAAAATCACACACACAATCCCTCACAAGCATTGCTTCAAGATGGCCAATCATCAACTTTGCTTCCATTTCCAAGAACAAACTTTGATGAAACATGTATTGATGAAGAAAATTCTCGTTTCAAGAAACTGATTTGCTACCTAATGATGATCTTCTAATAGCCTTGAGGAAATTTTGCCAGAAATTCTACTCCTTACCAGAAGAAGGAATTTGTGTACTATGGAAAGTTGTAATCCCAGTACTGGGCATATGTAGCAAAGATTAATGAGATAAAGATACCAAACAGCTTGAAAGTGGCCTTATCTATTTCAAAGTGGAAAGAAGCTACATTTGAAGAAATCCGAGCCCTAGAGAAAAACGACACATGGGAACTTGCCATACTACCACCATCGAGGAGAACTGTTGGTTGTGAATGGTGTTAACAAAGATGCGCACAGGAACATTATTTATTTGCATATCGATGTAATATAAATCTATCAGGAGTCATTATTGTAATATGCTGATTAAATTAATAAAATTTGAAACGTTAATTCATTCTTTTTTCGTTTGTTTGAAGATTTATGATATTCAATAGTCTTAAGATCCTTAATCAAACCTAACAACGTATGGAGAGATAAATGTAAATTTGCGTGAAAAAACTGTTCATGGTTTTCTTAAAACGAAATATTCACAATCTTAAGATCAACGGACTATTGATCATTGTATGATTGTTGGAAGAATCTATGATATCTGGTTATGTGGGCATAGAGAGTTAGGAATTCTATAGTTCTTCCAATGTATCTTCCAAAGATACTGAATTGACCAGTGCACCTTTAGAGAAAATGTAAGAAAAAACCATTTAACCTTTTCTGTTTCGAGGTCACTATGTATGCATCATGCTTACCTTAAGCCTGAAATGAGACATTTGAGAAAGCTACACTCTTGATCCAAGGTTGTGAACTAGATGCGCTCTATTAGCGATGTATTGGGTTATGAAGTTGACATGAGTATACTTTGTGAAGTTCTCATAGATATGGAATTCATGTACAAGATTGCTGAAATGCAATGTATATCATCTCATGCTTTATTACTTGGATTGTGAATAAATGAACCGCGAAGTATCCAAAATTATATAATGACTTTATTTGGATGAAACAATGTGACTTGTTAGCTCTTCGTCAATATATTGTTTCTAACTTATTCACAAGTAACAAAGAATGGGTATTTTAAAAATTGTCTTTAAAAAATAAGGAAACATCTAGAAACACCCCTCTAATGTGGAATTCGGCCAAGCATCATAGAGGAGAGAGAGAAATATTATTTTGTGCATTATTGTATATTGGTAATTACCCAAAAAGAAAAGAGAAATTAATTTTTGTGAGAAGGAAACAAATATGCTAAATGAGGAAACACATTTCCTTCAGTAAAGCAAGAGTATGTCCGGCCATGTTGATAGAGAAAGAGGATAGAAAATCAAATATAGTGTCATGAATACACAATATGAAAGGGTAATTACACTTTCTTCTATTTCCTTCTCCTATAAATACAGGCTCGCGTTGATATGTTAAAACAAGCTTTTCTTTCTCTTGTTCTCTCATAGTGGCCGACCATATCCTCTCTCTCTCTAAAAATACCTATCTTAATTTGGCACCTAAGTCCTCATTAGACTTAGACTTATTTTAGCTCTTTAGCTCATAGATTTGTTCTTGAGTTATTGTCTTTAATTGTGCCCACACACAAATCCTACAAACCCTAAATAGACTCCTGTAATAGAAACGTTTTCTCGAGTTTACGATTAGGTGTGAAGGAAATGAGTAAGGCAAGACGATCAACCTTTCCTAAGACTTCTCAAAGATCAAGCTACAAGAAAGGTTAGTTCCAAGTAAATAATGATTTAGATAATGATTTTAAATAATATGATATTCATGCACTTTGCCTACGTTGGTAAAATTATTTTACGTGTAAAGAAATTTTTATATTCTGCCAATAACTTGTTAATGATATGTTTTTCTTAACCCTAGATCTATCCGAACAAATGGTATCAGAGCTTAGGTCAAAGTATAAACATGTTATTTAAAATCATTACACGAAAAATTATTTTCAAAATGTACTTGGATAATGATTTTGCTAAGACTAGAGCTTAGATAATTTTAAATTTTTGGTGCGACCTCTAAAATTATATTGGTATTGACTTTATACATGTTAAGGATTGGACGCCTGACTGGGATCTTCGTCGGACTGAGACCTGTGCGCCTAGAGATCGCCGGACTGGGGATCTGGCCGGACAGGAAGCCTCGCCGGATTGGCCTGGACATGGGGAAGTCGCCGAACAAGTCTTCCTTGGAGCTTCAGGACTTCTAAATTAATTCTAAAAATCAAATTTTTGCAGAATTAAATTACCAAACACCATAACAAAGAGTCAACAATAAAACACGAAAACTTCTATGAAAATGAGACGGTGGGCTCTTCAATGAATACTCGGGAATAAGGGAGACTCTCAAATAAGGAAGAAAAATAATTAGGGTTTTTGGCCGAGTGTTTAATTAGGGTTCGATTAAGTGACTAGAGTTTACTTAAGCATTTATATAAGCAAGTTAAATGGCTTAAGTTGGGTCAACTGACACATTCACATGAAATTCTCGGCCAACTCTCTCCTTTTACTCGGCCACATTAATTTATTTTATTCCCAAATCCTTTTGATTTATCTCTAAATTCAATTAATTTAGAAATCTCAGTTATTAATGACATTTCATTAATTAATTTCATACTTCTCAAACAAGTACGAAATGAGAAATTGTTTATTTTCTTCTTTTATTTATTTGAATAATCTAAATGCATTATTATCAATATAATAACACTATATGATTTATTAAATAAATGTAACGATAAATAAGTAATTATTCATCCAGTTACTAAGAAAATAACTTTCTCGATATAAATCACAATTATATTCAATGAGAAAATAAAATATTCTTATTCATTTATTCTCTTCTAAGTGACTATCATTGAGACCTTATGGACCCACATGAACGAATCTTTAGAATAAAGATCAAGACTCAAAAAATCACAAACCTTTTCCGTCTTTTAATTCTTAATATTAGTCGATTCCACTAAAGGACTAATACTAAGACTCTTTAAGTTCATATGCATATATTTTCCGTTTAATGTGATAAAACAATTATTCACACGATCCACGGAGTACTTTACGATATTACTCTTCATGTGTATCATTAACTAAGAGGAATGTAAAATTATCATTTTACCCCTTGAGATATTATTTCACCAACTCCTTTGTTATTTGTGAATGAGAAACACATAGAGTGAGATGTCTTACATGTCACATTTTTAATAAAAGAATGTTCGTATTCGATGAAGACCTGGCCAGGTGTAATCATTCACACTCTCATAACAAAGCATAATGTGATACTAATGCATTTTCATTGTTTTAACATGAATTCCATATCTGTGAATCATATAACTCAATATGACACCTTTATGACACCAACTGTCGGGTCAGATGAAACAATAACTTAGTCATTTTCCATTGACAAATCAAATGTCATAAAGTGTATTATCAATTATATATTCACTTCAGGATTTAGGTAACTAACAAAGTACCCATCGTATGTGATATTGAAGTTTCAAGTGTTTAAACGGTTTTATCTCGAACTTCTGAGTATCACTAGTCTTGTTCAATATCTTCTGTAAGATATTAAGAATGAAACATAGAGTCACATCTCTCTATCTCACAAGATAGGATATCATGATTCATTCAAACAATCATAACTTAGACTCGATTGATCTATCGGTCTTAAGATTGTGAACAAATGTTTAAGCTAGTCACCAGGGGCTATCTTGTCAAGTCTATACTTAGCACCCCTTTTGTTGAAGACAGTTTCAAAGCGTAGCATTCATAAAAAAACACAAACATAATAAAGAATGAATATTTACTTATATTAATGTCTCAGAAAAAGTTAAATATAAATGTATTTTAATTTCTTATATCTTCTTTGCGGGCATCAATCCCAACAAACTCCCACTTGAATCAAATGAGATGTGAATGATCCTTCAGTCCAATCCTTTTAGGTGTCCCTCGAAGACTTTACTCGTTAAAGGTTTCGTGAATGGATCAGCAAGGTTGTCTAACATTGAGATCTTCATGACTTCAGCATCCCTTTTGTAAACGATATCCCGTACCAGGTGATACTTCCGCTCTATGTGTTTAGAGCGCTTGTGACTTCTTGGCTCCTTACAATAAGCGACAGCTCCACTATTATCACAATAAAGTGTAATAGGCTCGCTTGCACTTGAAACTACTTCCAAGTACACAAGGAATTTCCACACCCACACAGCCTCCTTTGCAGCTTCACAAGCTGCTACATACTCGGCCTCCATGGTCGAGTGTGCAACGCAAGATTGCTTGATACTCCTCCAGACCACAGATCAAACATTCATAGTGAACATAGACCCTGATGTGGACTTCCTAGAATCCTTATCCACTTGAAAATCAAAATCGGTATATCCCGTCATATTCAGGTCACGACCTTAGTATGCAAGCATGTAATTTCTCGTTCTTCGAAGATACTTGCGAACATGCTTGACAGCAACCTAATGCTCGGGTCCAGGGTTTGACTGAAACCTACTCACCACACCCACTGCTAGCAAATATCTGGCCTCGTGCAAAGCATAGCATACATGAGACTTCCTACGACTGAAGCGTAAGGAATATGTCTTATGTCCTCACCTTCTTGAAGAGTCTTGGGAGACTGCCCACTTTAGAGATGCACTCTATGTGTTAAAGGTAGCTGTACTTTCTTGGAGTCTTGCATACTAAAGCGATCCATGATCTTATCAATATAAGATGCTTGGGAAAGCGCTAACTTTCGGTTCTTCCGATCTCTAAAGATTAGAATTCCCAGAATGTAAGCCGCTTCTCCTAAATCCTTCATCTCAAACTTCTTTGGTAGCCATATCTTAACCTCTGAAAACTTTCCTACATCATTCTCAATGAGTAGTATGTCATCTACATATAGGACTAAGAAGACCACCTTGCTATCGTTTATCATCTTATAAATGCATGTCTCATCTACTGACTGATCAAAGCCGTAGCCTTTAACAGTCTCGTCGAATCTAATATTTCACGATTTAGATGCTTGCTTTAGTCCATAAATGGACTTCAGCAACTCACAAACCTTGCCATGTTGGCCTTTCTCCATGAACCCGTCTGATTGAGCCATATAAATGCGGTCGTCAAGATTTCCATTCAGAAATGCAGTCTTGACATCCCTCTACCAGATTTCATAATCCAGGGCAGCAACAATGGATAAAAGAGTACGGATGGACTTCAGCATCCCGACCGGAGAGAACGTATCTTCATAGTCGATACCTTCCTTTTGTGCGAACACAATCACCACAAGTCGTGCGTTAAATGTCTCAACATTTTCATCCGGTCATCTTTTCTTCTTGTAGATCCATTTAAACCCAACATGCTTAATGCCTTCAGGTAGTTCTACAAGCTTCCAGACTTTGTTGACATACATCAAATGCATTTCAACGTTCATGGCGTCTTGCCATAGGTTTTCTTTGGAACTCTGCATCGCTTGAGAAAGTGATACTGGATCATCTTCCTCATGATATGCAACAACAGTGAAAGTGTCTCCGATACCCATGTATCGATCAGGTTGTCGTACATTCATGTTACTGCGACAGAGCACATGAGGCTCTAGTTCCGAATGTAGTTCTTCTACTGCTGGAATAGGACTCGTCCTATCTTGTGAAGTACCAGCTACTTCACCCAACAGTTCCTTCAGCACAAGTTTGCTTCTCGGTATAGAGTTCTTCATATATTCTTCTTCCAGAAACCTAGGTTCGTGCTAACGAACGTTTGCTGATCAAGAGCACTATAGAAGATGTACCCTTTAGTCTCTTTAGAATATCTCACAAAAAAGCATACTTCTGAACGACTAGCCAACTTGCTAGTATTTTGTCTCATCACATGTGATGGACAACCCCAGATGCGAACGTCGTGTAAAACTGATTTTCTACCACTCCATCTCTCATAGGGAGTACTAGGAACCGTCTTAGATGGAACCTGGTCCAAAGTATAAGCTGTCGTTTCTAGGGAATATCCCCATAACGAGTTAGGAAGCGATGAGTAGCTCATCATCGATCTCATCGTATCTAGTAGAGTTTGATTCCTTCTCTCTGACACACCGTTTTGCTGTGGAGTTCTAGGTGCGGTAAGCTGAGAATGAATACCTTCTTTGCTAATAAGTCTTCGAATTCTCTAGATAAGTACTCTCCCCCTCGATCTTATCAAAGGGTTTTTATTTGTTTCTCCGTCTGCTGCTCAACTAAAGCCTTATACTCTTTGAACATTTCAAAAGTATCCGACGTATGTCGCATGAGGTAGACATGACCAAACCTTGAGTAGTTATCAGTGAAGGTTACAAAGTATTCCTAACCTCCTCTTGTCGGGATGTTGATTGGACCACACACATCACGATGTATGAGTTCTGACACCTGCGTGGCTCTTAGACCCTTTGAAGAGAAAGGTCTCTTGGTTATCTTGCCCTCGAGACAGGATTCACACGTGGGAATAATTTCCACGGTTAGAGATTTTAAAGGACCATCCTTTGTTAACCTCTTAATCCTATCTAAGCCAATATGTCCAAGACGTAAGTGCCATAGATAAGTGTTATCAGTTTCATCACTATAAAACGTTTTACACTTCCCGAGTGAATCTCTATTCACTTCGGTGTCCAAGAAAGTCGGCTCATTTGGATATAGATAATAGATAGAATCTACACGATGAGCTTTAGTAATAAAAGAACCATTAATTAAAATTTGAATACCATTATTGATCTTAAAATCAAAACCATGTTCTTCTAAACGACCAAAAGAAATCAAATTCTCGTAAAAATCTTGAACATAATAAACATTATTCTATAATAAAGTTTTGTTTCCAAACTTAAGCTGCATGGTCCCGACAGATCTTGCTCCAACCTTCGTTCCATCACCCCAGTTGAACGCGAACTCCCCGTCACTTAAGCTCCTGGTTTTCCTGAAACTATTAAAATTACACACGATATGGTCAAACGCCCTGTAATCTAAAATCCAGGGAGACGCCTTATTTGTCGTGTAACAAGCTTTCGTAACAAGGATCATACCTTTCCCCTTGAAGCTCTTGAGGTAGGTAGGACAGTTTCTCCGCCAGTGGCTAGCCTCTCCGCAATGGTGACATTTGTGCTAAGACTTGTCCACCTTTGCGATGCCTTTGCCCTTAGCATCCACAGCCTTCCTGTAAGACTTTTTGGAACCCGTTCGGTTGGCGTTTTTGGGTCTTTTCGTCATCCTCTTAGAACCAGAGGTCGAGGCACTGTGTTCAACAATATTGAGCTCTCCACACTTCTTCTTGTTCTTAGGGAGAAGTCCCTCGGCAGTCTGTAACTCTTTCATAAGCTTAGTCACTGTGTAGTCGAGCTTGTTCATGGAGTAGTCAAACGGAAGCTATCGAATGAATCTGTCAGAGTTTCCAAGATTATGTCTATCTTGGTCTCTTCGTCGATCTTAGAACCTAGAATCTCCATGTTGTTCAGGTGACCCATGATCAGCAGCATGTGTTTCTGAACTGAAGATCCTGACTTCCTCCTGCAGTTCATAAAACCGCGGATAGCTTCCTGCCTTGCCTGACGCCCATGACATCCAAACATCTCATGGAGATTGTATATCATCTCTTGTGTTGTGTCCATGTCATGATGAGATTCCTACAATACGTTGCTCATAGATCCTAAGATGTAGCATCTAGAAATTTCATCGGACCTCATCCACGCATCATAGGCGTCTTTTTACTCTTTACTCGAGTCAGCACTCCAAGCAAAGGGATATGGGGTCGTGAGAACATACTTGTGCTTTTCCACCAATAGTAAGATGTCGAGGTTACGTTTCCAGTCAACGTAATTCTCACCCTCGAGTTAATCTGGAGTTAAAATCGTTTATAGTGGATTAAAAGACATTTTGCTGAAAACATAAATAAAATAAATAACTTTAGTATGTGCTACCTTTTTCGAATGATATGGATGCATGAAAAATCCTAAGATGGTGAGGAAAGTGTTAAGTAATTCATGGTATTATGAACAACAATAGTTAATTACTTTTCCTAGGGAAACCGTAATTAACCGCCTTTCATAGTCGTGACAACTTCTACTTCTTACTAATTACCATAAACCTTTGGTCACTTATTTTTAATGCGGGGCCTCTATGTGAACGATAACTTTAAAACATAAGTCTAATTGTGTAACCGACACGTCGGTCTTTATTGAAGTTACTTTGAAAATAGTTACCTCTGTGGAGGACCCGCTTCATCCTTCCTCTTTAAGACTTAGTTCGTAACAGTATGATTAATTATATACTTCCGAAGTACTCCCATTGAAGGGAGGGCCACTATGTGTGACTCTTAGTTCATCATATATTTAATTAATTATACTCGTGTCGGGGACCTTGGGTTGCTTCAACGATAAAAAACCCTCCCACTTAGTTTTTTGCAAAGAATCATATTCTTTTAAAATAGTTTACAAATGTTATAACTCTTTATTAATTATAAACTATATGAAAAACTCATTTTAAAATGATGTTGAAGTTCTATCCTATATGACATGTGAGGTAATATGCAATGAGTTTAAATAGTTTAAAGCATAAAATATTTAACTCACTAAATGGCCCATTTCTAAATACAACCCAATAGGAAAATAAAATGAAAATTAAACTATTTAATCTTCAAGTAAGAATCCGGCCAAGGGGTCTTGTGACGCGTCATCGGATGTCTTGGGTTAGCCTTCACACGCTCTCCAACATGCGGCCAAGCTCGAGGTGCTGCCTCCTTTGTGTTCTCGTCGTCGAATTACAATAAATGTAATTAAAATTTAAATGTCCTCACACATTGAGGCTTACAATTGAAATAAATAAAAATAAAACCAGAGACGATAACCGGAAACAAAATCCTAGGACCATATTAAATGAGGATCGATCCATAAACACATTCATACAATTTATAACATTCAGAATGCAATAAAAAATCATACAAAAAATTCCAACACCAACTAGTCAAACTTCTTTCAAAACTAGTCATTAAACCTAAATTTTAATGCATTTTATTAGCTCTGATACCATTTGTTGATATTTATTTAACAATTTAAACAATTTAATTATATAACACATCCTATGTGGCGAAAATATATAATTGGATCTAATATATTAAAAATTATTTTTTAATATATTTAAACAACCTAGGCATTAAAATTTATTGACATGTTAATAAACAACTTTATTAAAACGTGTTAAGCAACAATTGAACACACTATCAACCTATATAAACAATTTATATATTTATAAACATCCAATTCATTGAGAAATACTTACAATAGAGATTGTAAACAATCCTGACGTTGCTAGGTATCTCCAGAATGCCACACTGAATCAAAACGATGAAGAAGGCTTGCCGGATTGCCCTAGACACGCGCTGGCCGGACATGGAAGAAAGTCGCCGGACTGGAAGACCTTTGCCGGACTGGGACTGGGACACTTCTGCCGGACAGGAGCACGCAGGACGCCTTCGTCGGACAGGAATCCCGGGATGCCTTCACCAGACTGGTTTTCCTTGGAGCTTCGAAACTTCTAAATTAATTCTAAAAATTAAATTTTTGCAGAATTAAATCATCAAACACCATAACAAAGAGTCAACAATAAAACACGAAGAATTCTATGAGAATGCGAGGGTGGGCTCGTCTATAAATACTCGGGAATAAGGGAGACTGTCAAATAAGGAAGAATTTTTTATTTCCTTCCATGCTCTCTCAAAAGGGTCGGCCGAAACATACAAGGAGAAGGGAGAGTTTTGGCCGAGTGTTTAATTAAGGTTCGGTTTAAGTGACTAGGGTTTTACTTAAACCTTTATATAAGCAAGTTAAATGGGCTTAAGTTGGGTCAAACCCATGACCTAGTCACTTGAAATTATCGGCCAACTATCTCCTTTTACTCGGCCACATTGACTTATTTTATTCCCAAATCCTTTTGATCTATTTCTAAATTCAAATTAATTAAGAAATCTCATTTATTAATGACATTTCATTAATTAATTACATACTTCTCAAACAAATACGAAATGAGAAATTGTTTATTTTTTTCTTTTATTTATTTGAATCATCTAAATGCATTATTATCAATATAATAACACTATATGATTTATTAAATAAATGTAACGATAAATAACAAATTATTTATCCACTTACTCAGAAAATATGAATGAAGTTTTAGAATAAAGATCGGACTAAAAAGTTCACAAACCTTTTTCGTCTTTTAATTCTTAATATTAGTCGATTCCAGTAAATGACTAATACTGAGAGTATCTAAGTTCATATGCGTATATTTTTCGTTTGAAGTGATAAAATAATTCTTCACTCGATCCACATAGTACTTTACGATATTACCCTTCATGTGTATCATTAAGTGAGAGGAATGTAAAATTACCGTTTCACCCCTTGAGTTATTATTTCACTAACTCCTTTGTTATTTGGGAATGAGAAAAACATAGAGTGAGATATGTTTACAGGTCACATGTTTTAAACAAAGAATGTTCTTATTCAATGAATACTTGGCCAGGTTGATTCATTCACACTCTTATAACAAAGCATAGTATGATACTAATGCATTTGCATTATTTTAACATGAATTCCATATTGTGAATCACATAACCCAATACAACACCTTTATGATACCAACCGTCGGGTCAGATGAAACTATAACTTAGTCATTGTCCATTGACAAATCAAATGTCATAAATTGTTATATATTCATTTCATGATTTAGGTAAGTACCAAAGTACCCCTCGTATGTGATCTTGAAGTTTCGAGTGTTTAAACGGTTTTATCTCGAACTTCTAAGTATCACTGGTCTTGTTCAATATCTTTTATGAGATATCAAGAATGAAACATAGAGTCACAACTCTCTATATCACAAGATAGGATATCATAATTCATTCAAACAATCATAAATTAGACTCGATTCCTCTATCGGTCTTAAGATTGCAAACAAATGTTTAAACTAGTCACAATGGGATATCTTGTCAAGTCTATACTTAGCACCCATTTCGTTAATGACAGTTTCAGACCGTAGCATTCATACATAAACACAAACATAATAAAGAATGTCTCAGCAAAAATTAAATACAAATGTATTTTAATGTCTTATATCTCCTTTATGGGCACCAATCCCAACACTTGTTCTTGAGTTATTGTATTCAATTGTGCCAAATCAAAAATCCTTCAAAGCCTCTATAGACCATTGTAATAGAAACGTTAGGTTTCTCGAGTTCACGACTAGGTGTGAAGGAAATGAGCAAGGCAAGACGATTAACCTTTCATATGGCTTCTCAAAGATCAAGCTACAAGAAAGGTTAGTTCCAAGTAAATAATAATTTAGATACTTGTTTTAAATAATATGATGTTCATGCACTTTGACTAGGTTAGTAAAATTGTTTTACTTGTAAAGAAATTTTTATATTCCGCCATTAACTCGTTAATGATAAATTTTTCTTAACCCTAGACCTATTCCAACAAATGGCTCTTCACAGTGAAACACAATTCAGATGGTTCCGTCGAAAGGTTCAAAGCTCGTTTAGTGGCAAGAGGATACACACAGACATGTGCCGTCAATTATAAGGAGAAATTTTCCCAGTTGCTAAACAGAACGCTATTCGAGTACTACTGTCCATCACTGCAAATTTTGACTGGCCTCTCCATCAACTCGACGTTAAAAATGCATTCTTGAATGACGAATTAACAGAAGAAGGCTACATGGATATTTCACCCGGATGTGAAGATGATCAAAATCAATGTAAGGTGTGCAGGCTAAAGAAAAGTCTTTATGGACTCAAATAAAGCCCTCGAGCATGGTTTAGTCAGTTTTCACATATACTAAAGAAGATAGGATGTTCTCAAAGCCAAGCTGATCATACGTTGTTCTCTAAGATATTGAAAGATGGTATGATATCCATCTTGAGTGTATATATGGACGATATCATCATCACATGAGACAACCACGAGGAGATTATCAAGCTGAAGGAAATCCTAGCTACATAATTTGAGGTTAAAAATCTAGTAAATTTCAAGTATTTTATTAGTTATGAAAATTTCAAGATCACAAAAAGGGATTTCAGTCTCTCAATGAAAGTATATGTTAGATCTTTTGCATGAAACTAGAATGAACGATTGCACGCCAACATCTACAACGATGGAGCATAATTTGAAATTGGATAACAACGACGATGAAGTCAACATGGACAAAGGCCGGTACCAAAGACTTGTTGGGAAGCTCATTTACTTGGCAAACACGGGACCTGATAACGGTTTCGCAGGCAGTCTCGTACGTAGATTCATGAGCAATCCTAACGAGTCTCACATGGAAGCTGTGTTTAGAATCTCAAATGGTTTAGCTAGAGGGGGAGTGTAGAAATATACCAGGAATGATGTTAGTGATTATAGTAGTAAATTATTGTTTCTAATGTTATCTCCACGTTGGTAGAGTTATTAATGGTCATTTCAGTTATGTTGGTCGATTTACTTGGCCTTTATTTTAGGCTATTCTTTTGGTTTGTTTCGTGTAAACGCTGGTGTAAACATCATAAAATACATAGATCATCATCAATAAAGTTATTAGATTTGATTCTCCTTAAATATCAAAATCTTTCACACGGTTTGTAGAACATCCTTAACTATATTGCTATCTCGTATTATATTGTCTTTATTTTAGAGAAAGTTTTGTCTATTAGACTGAGAAGCTTCGAGATTGTGTACTCGTAAATTATGTTACTTGGTGAGATAATTGATACAAATTTTACATTTTAAGAATAATGATCTCGTATATTACGAGAACTTGGATTATATTATAAGAAGAGATAACTTAGATAGGAATTTGTAGCCCAGATGTAACAGTTGTTACTGCCTCGGAGAAATCATGACGTCGAGAAGTCTTGGAAAATCTATAGAGTTCCCAACTCTCTATGCCTCGTAACCAACCATCATAGATTCTTCGAATAATCATACTAGGATCAATAGTCCGGCTATCTTTAGATTGTGAATATTTTGTTTTAAGCAAACCATGAAGAGTTTGTTCACGTAAATCTACATTTGTCTCTTCATACATTGTTAGGAATATTAAGGACTATAAGACTATTAAATATCATAAATCTTGAAACAAACGAAAAAGGAATGGATGAACATTTCAACTTTTATTAATTTAATCAGCAAACTACAATAAGGACTCATGATAGATTTATATTATATCGATATATAAATAAATAATTTTCTTGTGGGCATCTCTGCCAGCAAACTCCCACTTGACTCAAAGAAGATGAGAGTAGTCCTTCATGCCTAATTCATCTCGATGTTGGTCGAAGACCTTGTTGCATAGGGCCTTGGTGAATGGATCTGCAAGGTTGTCCACCGTTGAGATCTTCTTCACCCCCACGCCTACGTGCTGCACGATCTATTTAATCAAATAATATTTCCTCTCAATATGCGTAGATCCCTTATGCCTTCTAGGTTCTGTTGAGTTAGCAATAGCCCTAATATTATCACAATAAAGTGTCATGGACTCGTTAACATTTGGAAGGACTTTCAAATACTTGAGGAATTTTCTAAGCCATACAGCCTCTTTGGATGCTTCACAAGCAGCCACAAATTCTGCTTCCATGGTGGAGTCAGCAATACAAGATTACGTGATACTCCTCCAAATAACAGATCCACCATTGAGGATGAACTCAGATCCTGAAGTGGATTTCCTAGAATCCTTATCCACTTGAAAGTCGGAATCGGTATACCCCGTCATAGTCAGGTCAGTACCTGAATATTTAAGCATCAAGTTCCTAGTTCTACGAAGATACTTAAGATACGTAAGAACATGCTTAACAGAAACCCAATGCTCGATCCAGGATTTGATTGGAAATGGGTAATTACGCCAACGACGAAACATATATCTAGTCTAGTGCACAATATAGCATACATGAGACTTCCTACGACCGAAGCATATGGAATCTTTCTCATGTCCTCAATCTCTTGTGCACTCTTTGGAGAATGGTCCTTAGAGAGTGAGACTCCATAATTAAAGCGGGTTTGGCCCTTCTTAGAGTCTTGCATAGCAAAATGATCCATCATCTTATCCATATAAGATGCTTGGGAGAGCGATAGAGTCCGGTTCTTTCAATCTCGAAAGATCTGAATCCCCAAAATGAACGGAGCTTCCCCCAGATCCTTCATTTCAAACTGGTTAGCTAACGAGATTTTAACCTCTGATAATTTACCCACGTCATTACCAATGAGTAATATATCATCAACATACAATACCATAAACACAACCTTGCCCTCGTGTAATAACTTATAAACACAATGTTCATCTATTGACTGTTCAAAACCGAATTTTTTTACAGTTTCATCGAATCTAATATTCCATGACCTAGATGATTGCTTTAATCCATAAATGGATATAAGGAACTCACAAACCTTGGCCTCTTGACCACCTTCCACGAAACCGTCAGGTTAAGCAATGAAAATGCGCTCGTCAAAATTGTCATTTAGAAAGGCAGTCTTGACATCCATTTTCCAGATCTCATAATCGAGAGCGGCAGCTATGGATAGAGGTATGCGGATGGATTTAAGCATTAAGTTAGGGGAAGAGGTTTCTTCATAATCGATACATGCCTTTTGGGTGTAACCCTTAGCCACAGTGAAATGTGTGTGCATATAATTGGTTTGGTTTTCACAGTTTTACAAGTGTTTGCATATCACAAATGTTATGAAGCATAAAAAAAAGATGAGTTTACCGTCATACTATAAAACTCCGCTCTTCCACTGTCTGAGATTACTGTCCCCAATATTAGTAAATCAGCCTTGACTGGATTTTGAGCTTCGAAGTTCCAAACTCAGGTACACGTTTTCCTTCCCGATAACTTTTGCTTCCATGTGTATACCCAGATTAAATAAAAACGCATGACGTGTCCTAATTAGGGCTATCCAAAACTACAAAATAAAAGAGAAGATTGTCGAAACAAAAAAAAAGTGAGAAACAGAGAATAATAATAAAAAAAATAAAAGTTTGGATTTGAGATATGATCTATGAATCTAAGTAGTCTCGAAGAAGGTTATTCACAACCTTGCAATGTTAGTAAGATTTCCTAGACAGAGAACGTATAGAGTAGGGGAGAAAAGTGGAAGAGTTGTATGAGAATTGAAGGAAATTGAGTAAAAAAAGAAAGATATATTAGTAAATAAAAATAATTTAATGTTACTTGATTTTGGTCAAAAGTATCACATTTTTTTATATTCATGCTCAATAACCAAAATTAAAACAATAAGTCGAATGTATTGACAAGTAAATATGAGAGGGAAAATTGGAGTAAAAAAGTCATTTAAAGCAAAGAATCACCTAAAATCAAACATACGGAATCGAAAATTTCATAAGCATAATGATGATGCAGGATTTGATAGATGAAATTATGTTGTCTTAATCACAATCTTGATATATATCATATGTATCATATCTAATGCCAGTAAAACTAAAAAGGTCGAGGAAACAACCTGCTATTCCTGATCCATGATAAATACATTTTTGTTTCCCAATACCTTTTACATAATGGAAATGCAAATACCTTTAATGAATGGAGCAATTATTGGTTGTTCTATTTATATTTTTGGTTGTTCAATGTGAATTGTGGTTGTTCCCACATATTTGACAATAACTAACATCTGAATTTACATGAGTTTTTCATATTAAATGCTTAATGTCAAATATATTTGAATGACTAAAATGAGTTTTTTTTATAATTAAATTGTGATTTAAACAACGCAGTTTAAATAAAATTTATTACGAAATAAGAAATGAATGGAACAACTATTGGTTGTTATGTTTATATTTTTGGTTGTTCTATATGAATTGTGGTTGTTCCGAACATTCGGATGATTACAATGATTTTTAATTAAACTATGATTCGAACAACGTATTTGATATAAAATTTGTTACGAAATAAGAAATGAATGGAACAACTATTAGTTGTTCTATTTATATGTTTGGTTCTTCAATGTGAATTATGGTTGTTCCGATATATTTGACTACAACCAATATGTGAATTTACATGTGTTTTACATACTAAATGCTTAGTGTTGAATATACTCGAATGATTAATATACTATAACTAAATGGAAGTGCAAATTTACTATAGCAACTCTTTTGCAATTCGTGTGCCACATGGTTTTCAAATTGCCAGCTTATTATTGCATGTAAATTGAAATGTGCAAGGATATAATTGATTTGGTTTTCACAGTTTTACACATGATTGCATATCATAAATGTTATGAAGTATAAAAAGTATTAGTTTATCGTCATATAATAAAACTCTGCTATAACTAAAAGGGTGTGCCACCTGGTTTTTCAAATTGCCAAGTTATTACTGCATGTAAATTGAAATGTGTATGCATATAATTGGTTTGGATTTCACAGGTTTACACATGTTTGCATATCAAAAATGTTATGAAGCATAAAAAAAGGGTGAGTTTACCATCATACTATAAAACTCTGCTCTTGCACTGTCTGTATTACTGTTCCCAATATTAGTAAATCAGCCTAACTGCATTTTGAGCTTCCAGTTCCAAGCAAAGGTACACGTTTTCCTTCCCGTTAATTTTCGCTTCCATTTGTACACCCAGATTAGGTAAAAACGCATGACGTGTCCTAATTAGAACTATCCAAAAATACAAAACAAAATAGAAGATTGTTGAAAAAAAAAAAGTGAGAAACAGAGAATAATAATAAAAATAAAATTTTGGATTTGAGATATAATCTATGAATCTAAGCAGTCTTGAAGAAGGTTATTCACAACCTTGCTTTGTTAGTAAGATTTCCTAGACGGAAAACGTATAGAGCGGGGGAGAAAAGTGGAAGAGTTGTATGAGAATTGAAGGAAATTGAGGAAAAAAAGAAAGAGACAACAATAAAAAAAAATTAATGTTACTTGATTTTGGTCAAAAGTATCACATTTTTTTATATTCATGCTCAATAACCAAAATTATAACAATAAGTCGAACGTATTGACAAGTAAAGAGGAGAGGGAAAATTAGAGTAAAAAAGTCATTTGAAGCAAACATAAGGAATAGAAAATTTCATAAGCATACTAATGATGCATGATTTGATATATGAAATTATGTTGTCTTAATCATGATCTTTATATATATCATATGTATCATATCTAATGCCAGGTAAAACTAAAAAGGTCGAGGAAACAACCTGCTATTTCTGATCCATGATAAATACATTTTTGTTTCCCAATACCTTTTACATAATGGAAATGTATATACCTTTAATGAATGGAGCAACTATTGGTTGTTCTATTTATATTTTTGGTTGTTCAATGTGAATTGTGGTTGTTCCGACATATTTGACTATAACCAACATCTGAATTTACATGTGATTTACATATTAAATGCTCGATGTCGAATATATTTGAATGACTAAAATTAGTTTTTTTTATGATTAAATTTTGATTTAAACAACGCATTTTAAATAAAATCTATTACGAAATAAAAAATGAATTGAACAACTATTGGTTGTTCTGTTTATATTTTTGGTTGTTCTAAGTGAATTGTGGTTGTTCCGAACATTCGAATGTTTACAATGATTTCTAATTTAAACTATGATTTAAACAACGTATTTGAAATAAGATTTACTACGAAATAAGAAATGAATGGAACAACTATTAGCTGTTCTATTTATATGTTTGGTTTTTAATGTGAACTGTGGTTATTTCGACAGATTTGACTATAACCAATACATGAATTTAAATGTGTTTTACATACTAAATGCTTAATTCTGAATATATTCGAATGATTCAAATGAATCTTTTTATTTAAATAAGATTTAGACAACGCATTTAGAATAAAATTTATTACGAAATAAGAAGTGAGTGGAAAAACTATTGGTTGTTCTATTTAAATTTTTGTTATTTCTTTTTTTTTTTATCTTAGAAACATCTTCGTTGACCATAAAAAAGAAAAATGCAAAGTTGTCCCTCATAGCGCAATGATACAATTAACAAAACTGTCAAGCTTCACACTGGTTTCTACGGAAGTTTCAAAGATATCTCCGCACAAGTTTTACTTTGTTGAGTACGACCAACTTTCAGAGAGAATCGAAAACAACAATATTATTACCGGTAATATACTTATTCTAATTTCATTACATTTGTACGCATACAACTCTCAAATATCAATATTCATTCGCAGATGTAATCCCAGTTCTAAAAATTGTCCAACCAATACAAGAATTCTGGGATTGGTGCCCACAAAGGAGATAATAGACATTAAAATAAATTTGTATTTATTTTTGCTGAGACATTAATACAAATAAATATTCATTCTTTATTATGTTTGTGTTTATGTATAAACATTGGTTCGCAATCTAAAGATCGATAGAGCAATCGAATCTAAGTAATGATTGTTTGAATGAATCATGATATCTTATCTTGTGATATAGAGAGTTGTGACCCTGTGTTTCATTCTTGATATCTTATAGAAGATATTGAACAAGACCAGTGATACTAAGAAGCTCAAGATAAAATCGTTTAACAACTCGAAACTTCAAGATCACATACGAGGGGTACTTTGGTACTTACCTAACTCCTGAAGTGAATATATAATTGATATTACACTTTATGAAATTTAATTTGTCAAAGGGCAATGACTAAGTTTTAGTTTCATCTGACCCGACGATTGGTGTCATAAGATTGTCATATTGGGTTATATGATTCACAGATATGAAATTCATGTTGAAACAATGCAAATGCATTAGTATCCATCGAATAAGAGTGAATGAATAAACCTGCCTATGTATTCATCGAATAAGAACATTCTTTGATTAAAACATGTGACATGTAAAGACATCTCACTCTATGTTTTTCTTATTCACAAATAACAAAGGAGTTAGTGAACGATAATTTTACATTCCCCTTAGTTAGTGATACACATGAAGGGTAATATCGTAAAGTACTCTGTGGACAGTGTGAATAATTCTTTTGTCAAATCAAACGGAAAATATACACATATGATCAGAGAGATTCTCAGTATTCGTCCTTTAGTGGAATCGACTAATATTAAGAATTAAAAGATGAAAAAGGTTTGTGAACTTTTGAGTCCGATCTTTATTCTAAAACTTCGTTCATATGGGTTCATAAGGTCTCAATGATAGACATTTGGAAGATATTAAATGAACAAGAATAATTGATTTACTCATTGAATATAAATTGTGATTTATATCGAGAATATTATTTTTTGAGTAACTTAATAAATAAATAGTTATTTATTGTCACATTTATTTATTGAATCATATAGTATTATTATATTGATGTAATACACTTGAGTAATTCAAATAAATAAAAGAAGAAAATAAATAATTTCTCATTTCATACTTATTTGAAAAGTATGAAATTATTTAATGAAATATTATTAATAAATGAGAGTTCTAAATTAATTTAACTTAGAAATAAATCAAAAGAATTTGGGAATAAAATAAATCAATGTGGCCGAGTGTTGGGAAGAGAATTGGCCGAAATAATAAGTGATTGGATCATGGGTTTGACCCAGTTTAAGCCCATATAACATGTTTTATAAAAAAGGCTTAAGAAAACCATAATCACTCATCTCCTAGAGAGAACTAAATAGAGAAAATTGTTTTCATCCCTTTTTAGTGATTGCTTATTCCCGAGAGTTCATAGAAGAGCCCACCCTCTCAATCTAATTGAATTTCTCGTTAATTATTATTGATTCTCAAATTGTGGTGTTTGGTGTTTTTAATTCTAAAAATTGTGATTTTTATAATTGTTTTTGAAGTCCCAAAATCTCCCAGCCATCCTCGGTCGGCCAGATCCTCCCGCGTGCCTCCAAGCCAGCGAGAATCCCAGTCGGGCGCTCTAGTCTGGCGTGAATCCTTGTCCGGTGAGAATGCAAGTCAGGTGCTCCAGTTCGGCGAGAATCCCAGTTCGGCGAAGGTTCCAAATCGGCGGAAGCGTCCAGGTCCCAGTCCGGCGAAGGTGTCCCAGTCCAGCGAGCGGAACCTGTCGCAAGATCCTAGTCCTGCGAGTCCCAACGTGTTCCCCAGTTCGGCGAAGACCCTGTCCGGCGACCCTGTTCCCCCTGACCGGCCAGTGTGTGTCTAGGGCAATTTGGCGAGGTTCCTTCCACGTTTTGACTTGGTGTGGCCTTCCGGAGTTTACGTTTTGACTTGGTGTGGCCTTCCGGAGATAGCGAGCAACGTCGGGATTGTTTACAATCTCTATTATAAGTATTTCTCAACCAATTGGATGCCTATAAATATATAAATTGTTTATATAGGTTGATAGTGTGTTCAATTGTTGCTCAACATGTTTTAATAAATTGTTTATTAACATGTCAATAAATTTTAATGCCTAGATTGTTTAAACATATTAAAAATAGTTTTAATATGATATATCTATATTTTTCCGGCACATAAGATGTGTAATATAATTAAATTGTTAAATGGTTAAATAAATTCCAACGTCAACGTCAACAATAGAGTTACATTTAGGAAAACGATCAATATTCAAAACATCAGGTAATTGAATTCTATAATTTTATAGTCAACCTAAGAAAGTTCTTCATCTTTAGAGTTTTGAGTATTTTATTTTTTTCGCAGAAGTGACAATTTACAAGTTACATTGTAGGGAGAACTAGCATAAACAAATGTTTGATGACGAACTTGGTAATTAACCGACGCAACGACAGTCATAGTTTTTGCTGCAATGTTGGTCAAATATGTGATCCGGTATGTCATTCCATATTATTCAACTACTTTCGCATACTTGTATATTATTGTTTCACGCCTAATTTTCTACATATTTTGTTGGTTTATTATAGAATGCTAAATACACAATCAATGCAGAAATCACAAACTTTGATACAACACAAGGTTGGTATTACAATTCCTGTCCCACTTGCAACAAAATGGTCAAACCCTCGGAGACATTATGATGGTGCGACGATCATGGATATATACAAGGTCTTCCAGTACCATGGTATTATTTACTCATAATAATGTTGTTTTCCATAACACAAACCACATAACATACTTATCTTCTATGTATTCAATATGATACAGGTACAGGTTAAACGCACAATTAGAAGATGAAAGTGGAAAAACGACTGTAACTCTATTCGGGAAAATCGCACAAATTCTTATACAAAAGTCATGTCATACGGTCACTTTTGTTCAAGGTTACACCGATCAAGCAGTAATTCTCCCAAATATCGAACGCCTCAAAAGTTTACACAAAATCTTCCAAGTTTACTTAAAACCACATGATGCATCCACACGTGTCATTGTTCCGAAGATATTTGACTATCAGCCTGAAGAACAAAAAAAATCTCCATACTAAACTACTCCAAGTTTAGATCAGCCTCAAGAAAAGAATGAGCTATCAGTTTCAAATGCTCCAATTTTGATCCCACAAGCTCCAAATCCAAAGCCATTAAGATCCATGTGATAAAATATATATTATTTCTTTATACGATTAACATTCTCATTTATCTAAGTATTTAACTATTTTTTGTAGTGTTAAACAAGAAACGCCGTCAACATCTGTCAAACGAAAACTTTTTAGGTAAATATCTACTATTTTTACTATTTTTATAATAATAACTAATCTCTCATAGATCCAATTCGTACATGTTTTTTTTTAACTTATACCGAAATTGAGGAAGACACGAACAAGAATAAGCAGTAATTTTTGTCATGGGCTACACTTTTTAGGAAAACAAGGGTCATAAATATGTATATATACTTACCAGTGCACAACAACTTCAACCCTTAGAACTACAAATCTAAAGATAGCAAACACAAAGACTGGAAAAAGATCGAATAATTAAGGTACTTCCTTCTTCATTATATATTAAGTGTATGTGTTTTATATCTCCTACAGAATATTTGCATACTTAGAAACAAATTATAATGTCTCTTGCAAATAATGAATGACATTTAATTTAGATCTTAATTTTTTGGCAGTAAAAGATGACATCAATCCCTGAAATGGAGCATTTATAAAGAACATGTCTTATGTTATAGCTTTATTTACAATCACTTTTACTTTACACAACTGATATTACGAATTTTGCACTGCACCATTTCTAAGAACAAGATCGAGAGGTTCAACTGGTATTGACTCAAACTACTATTATTTTCGCAAATATTAATTTTTTTCAAATACTTCATTTCAGATTGAAGACAAAAAAAATCCCATAGTTAATGAAATTAAAAATAAATTATTCATAAAATCCGCGGCAATAATTTACTGATAAAAAAAGCCGTAATAATTTTTATACCGCCCGCTTAACAAATAAATATAACCCGCGGCAACGCGCGGGCTACATACCTAGTTTAATCTAAAAATATGATAATAGTAAGTATTATATAAAATAGATATTATTAATTGGTACTTTTATGTTGACATTATAAGGTTTTGCTGTGTATTGTCATGGAAAACACTGGTTTACCTCTTATTTTGCAGTTTAACTCTGCAATAACAGTTTACCTATCTATAAGGACAATTATTTTCTTTTGAAAAACTCAGCGGTAACCAGAAATATGAGTCCCGGCGCAGTAAAAAGAAGCGCTAGATTCACTTCGAGCCCCATTTCCAGAACACGAGAACCGGAAGGTAAAATAGTCATTCAGTTAGATAGTTATTAATATTTTACTTGACAGGGGAAATTTATGGGCTTAATTGTTAATGTTTCGCAGGATTTAACGATCTAGCTCGGTTGCCTCACTGAATGCTATGGTATTACATCTCTTTCAATAATTCGGTTCTTTCAAAATAAGTCATAGAAAGCGGCCTGGGGTAATGGGGATAAGAAATATTTACCAGCTTGAGAAAGAACAACATTTGTTTCTTATTTCTGTGAATGAATACGAATACATACATGGAATAGAAGGTCATCAAGGTTGAACCAAAGTCGGGTCCAACAACTCGACGATGTGACTCTCTACTTGGCTGCGCAGAGAAGGATAAGGTATTCGCTGAAAAATCTCGGCGGCGAAGGAGAGAACGAGAGCCCTTCTGGCGGTGGAAAGGGCAATCCCACGTGCACGGAAGTAGAATAGTTGGCTCTCTTCCAAATCGCTGATCGCTGCTCCGTGGGAACATTTCACATCATCTGCGATTATTTGGAGATTTGGTTTCACGTTCACCGAAGCGCGCGGCTCCAAGAGAAGGCTCCGAGTTAGTTGACCCGCCTCTGTCTGCTGAGCATATCTTTGCATTTCCAAACCAAATAAAAGTTTATAAAATTAAGACCATTTTCATTCTTTTTCAATGAATTATTGCGGTTCTGTCGTATCAAATAAAAATGGTCCAACTTGGTCACTAACTTTACCAGTTTAGTCTATTTACTGATTTTTAAAGCAGCGAAGGTGGGGTTCGAACCAGCGACCTCCTAACTGGAAGTTATGTGCTATTATCACTAGACTATCATAGCTATCACCATAGTATCTTTTCATTTGTAGACCTTAATTAGTGCAAAATATTAATATTAGACCCACTATAGTTAAAAATACAAATTTTCGGCGAAATGACCCTACTTTACTAACTCATTTTGGATATGTCCAACGTTTCGTAAAACTCATGTAAATGGCCCTACTGCTTACGTGTCATGTCAATTTTTACGTTGTAAAACTCAATTTATGTTGTAAATAATAACGTAAATTGATATGACACGTAAGCTCTAGAGCCATTTACACGAGTTTTACGAAAAGTTGGACCAAAATAGCAAACGTTTATAGGGCTACTACATACAATAACCCTTAAAAATATCCAAAGCGGACTTCTGACTCAATTTCTGAAAAAATATCTCCGAAATTTCCAATGACATCCGGCTAAATATGATGCTTTCATTCGAGATCCGACCGGATCGATGACTCAAATTTTTTTCGATGAGTTCCAGTCATTTACGATGAAGGGGTATTTACGTAAAATATCAAGTCAAAAGTCCAATTTCGGATATTTTAAAGTAATGGGTTTGCAAACTTTTGACTGAAAGTTCTCTAATAGTACTGTTATCGGCTGTGATATTTTAATAGTTGGTTGAAATAATCAAGTAATTTTGGCTATTGTTAGCAAAAATATTGCTCCAAGAACTAAACTGATAGGACTTATAACTAGGAAGAGCACAAGTTTTAAAGGGTATATCATTGCCAACATTAACCCTCCCAAAATAGGAATGAGAAGAGAGTGAAAAAGCCTGCTGACAAATAATAAACAGAAACACGTGTTGGATGAATTACCTGTTGACCTTGACATTTCCGTCAAACACGGCTTGTCCTTGCGAGTGAGCCACGATGCACTTGTGAAGCTGCCGGGAATAGCCACGCGGATGATCGAGAACCAGACTGCTGTGCAGATCTTGTGTCTGGTCTCCGACACACAATTGGAGCGTTGATAGCTCTGTTTTGGTCTCCGGTCCCAGTTGCTTTATCTCCAGATTGTGTCTGCTTAGTTTCCCACCACTACTTATCTCTATCATCTCGTATTTGCTACATGATTCCTGCAATAATCACACATTCCGTGATTTTCCTAAGACAAAGTACAAACTCAGAGGAAGAGGGAAAATCACACTGAAGCACTCTTTCTTATGTCATATATAAAGGATATCACTCTGAAGCAAATTAGGTTGTAAAGAAATCGGGTCCATGGAACTATGTGTTCCGATTCGTATTTCTTCTCCTTTTCTTTTGAGAACCACAAAACCTTATCATAACTTAAGAAAGAATTAAGCACAGAAGTCATTGTTGTTCGCAGAGTGAAACTACATTCGCCATAGAAAATACACTTTTTGCTTACCTCGCTCATCCAATACGAGTTCATGTTTCTCAATTACATATCTAATGGAGTTCAAAAAGGAAGTCTTTAGCAATTCAGTCTTTACGTAATCGAGCCAAGACAAATTCGCACCCTAAACAAAGTTTTCCACACAAAGAATCTTCGAATAATTTCGTGTTCATCTACAAGCTCTTTAACAAACCATGAAAACCAAGCAAGCAAGATAACCAAACTACACTAAACAACAAACCCGTATTAACCCATTTCCTGCCTAAAGCTATACCCTCTCTGTACTTTTCATCTAACCTTTTTCTCCTAAGAGCCACGAAACCTCATCCTAGTTGATGGACGAATAGACCTTATGTAATGCAAACTGTTGACCATTGAATCACAACTCAACCGAGTGGTGAAAAATCACGTCCTAAATCATAGCATCTTTACAAATACTACATTTCTCGCTAACTTCATTACGCTAAAGCCCTATTCCCGAGAATTGCAAGATATTGACTATCCTCACCTGTGTAACCGAAGTCCACTTGATATGAGCCGAGGCGAGAGACTGCCTCTGAACATAGCAATGTCTAACAATTCCCCCTTTCCCAATAACAACGTCCAAAACAGCGTTGGTCCAATAATTTCCGTCCCCGGAAAACTCCTCAACGATCTCCACTTCCCCACCTTCCTCCACCACGACCACCACCCTCGGATTCGACACCGACATCACCGCCGGAGAGCCCTTCTCCGACGATGAGAAGTACCGCACCCATATTGGAGTCTCTACTCTACACCCAGCCGGCACATAAACCACGCCCAAATCTGGAGCCCCAACGCCGTTGATCGACCAGAACAAGTCCTTCTCCGACTCGCCTCCCAGAATCTCGGCGACCCTACTCGCAACGGAGGTCTCCGGCGAGACGTCGGAGAGGTTTCCGACGAAAACTCCGTCGGGGAGTTTAGCCGAGTCCAACGGAGAATCGAGTAGATACCCATCGGAAATTACCAAATTCGCGAATTGGGTCTCCGCCGGAGTGGCGGGAGAGTTTTTCGGGGGAGAGGCTGGTTGGATTCGGGAGATTTTGATGAACGACGTGTCGGTGTAGCGAAAGGGCTCGTCTTTGCGGGTCGGCCATCGAGTTGAGAGCAGGGTTTCGGAGGAGGCTTCTCTGAGCTTCTGAAGAGTTGACGAAGGAGAAGAGGAGGAGGAGAGAGAGTCTTCTAGGGTTTCAGCGAGCTGGAGGACGAAAGGGTCGGAGAAATTGGGTTGGAGAGGGAGAGAAGAGGACTGGATTGGGGAGTAGATTCTAGCTAGTGTTCTGCTGGGTCTTTTGATTGTGGAAGGGAATCGCAATGATGGTATTGTGGCTCCGTGGATTTGGGGTGTGAATGCAATTGAAGCCATGGAGGTTTTGGCACTTACACACACTGACTATATGGTGGGTTGAAAGAATTAAGCTGGAGCTTTATCGTGTCCTCTTCTCGTCTTTGGAGGATGATTGTTTAGAATTCAGTTGAAAGAATTCAAGTGCATAATCGAAAAATGACTTAAGAAAACAGAATTATTACTTGAGTCATCTCGCATTAGATAGATGGGTCCTAAAAAAGAAATTTCATTTTGGAACCATTGAAATATTAATAATAAATTTATTTTTTTAAAAATATGTAAACTTACATTCTAGTTCAAAATTTGATCAAAATACCTTTCAGCTTATTGATAGGATTTACTAAAGATTTCAATCTTATTTTCTACTTCCAATCCACTCAAATCCTCTTTAAATTCGTTGAAATCACATAAAATTATCGAAATAATAGGTATGTTATTTCATTAACTCTATTTAAATCGCTATTCGTAGTCGTTTTTGTGTTAGAATCGTTTTTCGATCGAAAAAACAAGTTTGTCTAAAATTTGGAGTTTTTGTACGATAAGTTAGCTTGAAGGTCATTGTACGCCATCGTACGATGTCGTACGACGACATACGACATCGTACGATGGTGTACAACAGTTTACAATGACAAATGAAAAAGTATTATTTTTGAACAACTTAAGTTGATTTTTGGGCAACTTAAGTTGATTTTTGGACAACTTTAGATGATTTTTAGATAAATTAAGGTGGTTTTATGATAATTTATGATGATTATGTTAGATGTTTGACTAGTTTTAAGTTTGGTTAGTTTTTGACAAATTATGATGAATATGTTACATGTTTGATTAGTTTTTGACAAATTTGAGAAGTTTTTGATAAGTGAAGATTAATTATTAACATTTTATAATGAACATGTACACAATATATTATGAATATGTTACATTTGGCATGAGTTGTTGACGAGTATGTGTGATGTTTTGCAGTTTTCGTTAGTATTGGAGGAATGTGGGTGATATTACATATGAAATTTTAGTAAAGCTCGTACTTATACAACGAATGCTACAAAAAGAATGACGTATGATGCGTTGGTCGATATGATTTAACAAAATTTCCAAGGTCGATAGGATGGCGTATGACATAAAAATTGAAGTCTTGTACACCTTGGGTACCGTTGTGTTGGCGCTAGCGATCTTGGTGACCGATGATGATGTCGCATATTATATGAAACACGATTACTGAACTAAATTTACTATTTGCATGAGCTCGGATCCGAAATGAATCATGTCACTGATTGCTAACGATGTGGATCCGAACCGAAGAGAAAAACCAGTGTTGAAGGTTCCTCGCATTGAGAGCAGAAAACATCATCATCATGATACTCTCGCAATTAAAGTCTCGCAAAGTAATATGAAACCAAATGATGATCACTTTGTTGTCGAGGATGAGTTTCACACATACAAGAGCGACAAATATGAAATATATAGACGTGATAGAGATCCTTTTGACGTCGATTTTGAAGATTTGAAGGAAACGAAGATGACGGCAACAGTGAGGATGTTAAAGATAGTGAAAATTTTGAAGATTTTGCGAATGATGAAGAGTATGTTGAGTTTGTTGAGAACTTTGAAGTCCCTTCTAGTAACTACCATCTTGAAGTTAATCATTGTGGAGGATCCTCGGGAACTTATATTTGGAAATATCCTCAATTAACGCAAGAATATGTAGTTCATGAGATAGAATATCGTGAAAACCCTAGTCAAACCTTTTCAGGTAAGTTATCGGATACTTAAAATTTGTTTGTGTTGTGAACATAACTGTTTACCGTTTAATGTAATAGGTAGCTCAGAAGACTTCTATTTTGGAAAATAGCTTGAGAACAAATCAGAAATTAAGACAAATGTGCACTTGTTCGTTGTTTAATGTAATAGGTAGGTCAATGGTCAATTATTCAGCGCACAACGTTCGAGAAGAAAGTGAAGACAAGATGGGGTTTGAACATATCGTATTTGAAGGCGTGGACATGTAAGGAAGTAGCTATTGGACTCGTTCGTGGTACACCTGAACAGTCGTATCAGAAATTACCTTCTTGGTTGTACATGTTGAAGCAGAAAAACACAGGCACGGTTAGTGATTTTGTGAGAGACGGTGACAAATTCAAGTATGCATTTTTTTGCCATTGCGCATGTCTTAAAAGATTTAAGTATTGTCGGTCGGTAATCTCTTTGGATGGTTCATTAATAAAGACTAAATACGGGGGACAATTGATTGTAGCTATTGCATTGGATGCGAATTCACATTTGTATCCAATAGCTTCTAGCGTTGTCGATTGAATGTCCTGGATCATGAATGTGGTGTTTTTTGAAGTTGAAAGAAGTCATTGGTGAAGACATACCTTATTTGGCAATTAAATCCGATTGACATGTTAGTATCAGTCATGGTGTCAAAGTTTTTTTCTGGGAATACCTCATGATTATTGCTACCATCATATGCACATTAACGTTGAACACAAATTTAAGACAGATCATTGTCGTGGTGAATTGTAAGAAACTTCTTATTGTTTCAATAAGACGTCGTTTGAAGCTCACTTCAAACAACTCAGGTGAAAAGATGTCGAAATGGAAAAATATCTCGAAGAAATGGGGTTTTGATTGATGGGTAAGATCGTTCTTTCCTGGGAAAAGGTAATATTCAATAACTTTGAATCAAATATTCATTACCTGAAATCTTTATTGCTATGTTTGACAGATATGATATTATGACGAGTAACAACGCCGAAAATTTGAACGCTAAAATAAGGCATGCGAGATCTTTCTCGATAACGAAGCTTCTTGAGTTCGTAAGATTCACGATACAGTATTGGTTCGTCAACCGAGAAGACATTGCGCACAAGTTAAACACGGAAATTACACCATACACCAAGGTGGCAAGAAGCCTTTGAGAATACGAACAAAAAAGCACAATTCATGCACGCGTACGAGATTAGGTTGTACGAATGTCACGTAAAAGATGACGGGGTGAATACGATGTAAACTTGCAAGAAAATACATGAACTTTTGGAATTCTTCAACTTCTAGGTATCACTTGTGAACATGCCATTACATCAGCTCAACATCGTTCGGTGGACGTATACTCTTTATGTAGTCCTTTTTGGAATAGGTCTAGGGTTAAGAAAAAATTATCAATAACACATTAATGGCGGAATATAAAAATTTCTTTACAAGTAAATATATTTTACTAACCTAGGCAAAGTGAACGAACATGTTGTTATTTAAAATTCTTATTTAATTACTTGAATACTAACCTTTCTCTTATAACTTGATCTTTGATGAGCCTTTCGAGAGGTAGATCGTCTCTTGCTGGTTACCTTCACACCTAAACGTGAACTCGAGAAACCTAATGTTTCTATTTGCAAGAGTTTATAGAGGTTTGAAAGATTTGTGTGTGGGCACAATTAAACACAATAGCTCAAGAACAAGTCTATGAACAAGTTTAGATATTTGAGAGAGAGAGAGGGAGAGGGTCGGCCAAAAACAAGAGAGAGGAAGAAGAAAACTTAATTTTCACATCTCTATGTGAGGCTCTATTTATAGGGGAAGGAAATACAAGAAATGATATTTACCCTTTCCTATTGTGCATTCATGACACAATATTTGATTTTCTCTCTCCTTTCCCTTGTACATGGCCGGCCATCCTAGAGCACTAGTAAGGGAAATTTATTTTTTGACGTAGCAAATTTATTTCCTTCTCAAAGAAATTCATTTCCTCTTTTCGTTTGGGTAATTATCTTTATAATTAAAGGCAAAAAATTCTCTCATATTTGGATGTGTTTGGGCCGACCTCTACACCTAGGGAAGCAACTTCTAGATGCTTCCTTATTTCATTTAAGACAATTATGAAAAATACCTATTGTAGAATTAATATTGCACAAATAATGAAATTAATTTCATAATGCCTCAAACGACTTCTCGGCTTTAGAAACTAAATTATATTTCTATCATATGAAAATATTCAAAATCGTATTTTGGCATTCACATCATTTTATGTCGATGTGGACAAAAAAATACTCTTTAGACATTTTCCGAGAAAATGTCTAGTTCAACACTTGAACTTAATTTATTTGTCATTGATGTGTGTATGAAGAATGGTTTGTATTATCTTTATCCTACACAACCTTTGCTGTTAGACACTGAAATAGATAATTATCTAGTTAGGGAATAAAAAAGGATGAAATTTAATACTCCTCTAATCTAATAAAATCAACACATCTTTGACACTTAAGACTTGACCATATTAGTCTAGATAGGATTTAGAGACTAGTGAGGGACAGTCCACTCCAAGCCTTAGCAAAAGACTCACTGCCTACTTGTGAATCCTGTATAGAAGGAAAAAAGACCAAGCAACCTTTCTTTGAAAAAGGTCGAAGAGCCACTGAGTTATTGGAAGTAGTACATTTTGATATATGTGGTCCATTCAGAATTCAGGCACGGGAAAGATACGAATATTTTGTTATTTTTATCGATGATTACTCAAGATATGGATTTCTTTATTTGCTCAAACACAAATTCGAGCCTTTAACACATTTAAGGTTTTTCGGCCTTTATTGGAAAAGAAATCTAGTAAACAAATCAAAATCCGTTGATTGGATAACTTTCTTAAAAGAAGAAGGTATCGCGTCTCAGCTTAATTTACGTGCCACACCTCAACAAAACGGAGTGTCAGAGAGAAGGAATGAAAATCTAATTGAGATTCTTAGATCAATGATGAGTTACTCACCACTCCCTAATTCCTTTTGGGGATATGGTCTCGAAACTTTCGCATACATTCTGAACCAAGTTCCGTCTAAAACGGTTCCTGGTAATCCTTGTGAAAGATGGACTGGGAGTAAAGTTAGTTTGTGTTACATCAAAATTTGGGGTTGCCATGCACATGTGCTTAGGCAAAAGACTAGCAAGTGTTCTAGTATATCTGAATTATGTGTGTTCGTTGGATATTTAAAGGAAACCAAAGGTTAACATTCTATAGTCCCAAAGACGACAAAACGTTTGTTAGCATTAATGCTCGTTTCCTTGAGGAGGACTTTATGAAGAATACAAAACCTAGAAACAAAATTGTGCTTGAAGAAACGTTGGTGATGATGCTTCTACCTCATCTCTAAGAACTGTTCTTATTCCAATTGAAATGCAACCCAAACATTTAGAATCTCATCAAGTAGAACTTCGACGTAGTGCGAGGGCTTCTCAAATGCCGGACAAGTTCATGTCCTATGGCGATACTCTCGTAGCCATCTCTGACATGGATGACTCTGCTTCGTATAGCCAAGCAATGGATGGTTCAAAGTCAAACCTTTGGCTTGATGCCATGAAAGTTAAGATGCATTCGATGTATGTCATCAAAGTCAAGAAACTTGCAGACCTACCCGAAGGGGTTAAACCCATAGGGTGTAAGTGGATCTAAAAGAAGAAAATGGGTCCGGATGGGAACATTGGGACGTTAAAAAGCACGAATAGTGGCTAAGGGTTACCCCAAAAGGAATGTATCTATTATAAAGAAACCTTCTCAGCTGCCACAATGCTTAAGTTCATCCGCATACTTATATCCATAGATGCCGCTCTCAATTATGAAATCTTGCAAATGGATGTCGCCTTTCTGAATGGCAATCTCGACGAGCGCATTTTCATCGCTCAACCAGACTGTTTTGTGGAAGGTGGTCAACAGACCAAGGTTTGTGAGTTGCTTAATTTAATTTATGAATTAAAGCAACATTCTAGGTCATGGAATATTAGATTCGATGAAGTTGTGAAGAGCTTAGATTTTGAACAATCAATAGATGAACCTTGTGTTTACAAGTTAATACACGAGGGCAAGGTTGTGTTTTCTGGTGTTGTATTTTGATTATATAATATTCATTGATAATGACGTGGATAAATTATCTGAGGTTAATATCTAGTTAGCAAAGCAGTTTGATATGAAGGATCTATGGGAAGCTGCATACACTCTGAGGATTCATATTTTTTTCGAGATCGAATGAACTAGATCATGTCACTCTCCCAACCATCTTATATAGATGAGTGATGGATTGTTTCGTTATGCAAGACTCTAAGAAGGGTTAGACCCCCTTTAGACACGGAGTCTCACAGGACTGCACTGGATTGCTATTAAGGATGTTCTTAAGTATATTCATAGAACTAGGAACTTGATGTACTTACCTGACTATGACGGGATATACAGATTCTAACTTTCAGGCGGATAGAGATTCCAGAAAATCCACTTTAGGATCTGTGTTAATCCTGAATGATGGATCTGTTGTTTGGAGGAGTATCAAGAAATCTTGCATTGCTGACTCCACCGTGAAAGCATAATAGATGTCTGCTTGTGAAGCATCCAAAGAGTTTGTATGGCTTAGCAAATTCATTAAGTATTTGAAAGTCGTTCCAAATGACAACGAGCTCATGACACTTTATTGAGATAATAGTGGGACCTATGATGTGTGCGAATGAAAAATAATGACGATACACAATTGTAAAGTTAGTGTTAATGATACATTAATTGAGTGCAAACTTTCTTAATGGAACCTAGTCAATTGGATTGATCACGTAAAAGAATCCTTATATGGATCCGTATTGCAGATTAAATGGAAGCATCTCTAATTAGATCCTAGGCACAATTATTCATTCAATATAGTAGAGGATTATTTCTTGGATCCTTGCTACTAAGCGTCCTATTATTGAGTGACATAATGCTTGAGTGGATCCTTGTCGCCTAGGTCCTGTTATTAAGATGTAACATCTTTATTTATATCCTAGCCATAATTGTTCATTGAATATAGTAGAGCAACCTCTCTTTGATCCTAGAAAAATGTGTTACTAATAAATTATAATCGTTGTATATATGTACTGATTGTGACACAAGTAAATTGGATGAGCTAACTTGTTATGAAACTTGAGGTTTAGAAACGACAAGCTCATTCCGTGATTCAAACATACTTATCGGCTTAAGGTATAAGCTCAATGTTGTCGCTACAGATATTGCTATTAAAAGGACTATATCAAGTCTTAGACAATATCGAATTTTTGAGAACATACATGTTAAAAACACTGTGATGTATGCAAATAATGAGATACGTTGGTTCTTTGATTTTTTTAAAATTAAATATGACATGATTGGATGAACCATAATAACTTGACATTAAATAGGTAAGTAAAATATCATTTGCAAAGAAGCATGGACTAGATGATTATAAAAAGAACACATGTCTAAACAACAAAGGAGTGTATGTGGTATCCATAAGATGAAAATCTCAAACTTTAAAAACGTCTAAACTCTCTAAACGATGGCTAAGAATTAAATGGCAGAACATATCTTCTATAGTTAAAGTGGGAGATTGTAAGAAATATTGCCCACTTGAAGATAATAAAATGAATGACTAATAAATTATAAGAAATTAATTTTATTAGTATCATATGATTATTTAGTCGATGTCTAATTAATTAAAATTGTTAGTATCTATCTTCCATAGTATTCTTATTAAATTTAATCGCATGCTGGGCATCTGAGTTTGAGCGGTGAACTAAAATTGATCTGTGAATTATGTGTGTCTGGAAACCCATATCTGAAGTCATATATGTAAAACACAAAAGTTAACGCTAATCACTGCGTGGGAGCATTGTGTACTTTTGGTAAGTGCAAGATATGAAAATACTTTGGTTCTAGATGTGTTGTTTAAACATCGTTATGACACACTAACCAATGTCACAATAACGGTCACTGTGAGAATTGATCTAAATCCTGAATTAGTCATGGACTTCTATATTGTATTTTGGATTTTTTCACTCCTCTCGTTACTATTTAGTACATAATTTGATTAAAATTATGTCTTGGGAATCCGAAATATGAATGTAGAACAAAGTGGTTGATGGATACGAGATCCAGCCTACCTATAAAAAGAGGTTAATGTTCAATTACGTCAGGGTTGATTCCGGAACCGAATGATTCTGCCCACTTCCAAAGTTACATTATCTTGAATCTTTCTATAGGGAAGCAACTATACATTGGGTATATATGTAAAAATAATATAAATAATCATTACCATTCTTAATATGGGACAAACCACGAGGACCTCGATAAAAAAACTAATTACATCAGTGGAATTTCATCGACAAGAGTAAATATAATTTTAGTGTAAAAGAGAGATCAAACCTTGTATTCCATGATGAAAAAAGCAATGATTTTTTAGTCGTTTTGTTCAGATTCGTGTAACTCCTTTTACCAGGTCCACAGTCTCTGAGTCGCCTGCAAAATGATCGGAATAAACTAACAATAATGTGTATCATTATTTTATCTCACATGCTATAATGGTTATTACCAACATTAATTTTGAAATATGGGTGTTTGCGTTATACAATAATTACTTGTAGCATAAGTTTTTATTTTTGTTGGATCGAGTAAATAATTAATTTAATGTTTATATATTGTTGGATAAGATAAATGAATAATTAAATTGGATTAAAGTCGTTGTGTTGGGATGAAATGCTCACGAACTTAAATGAGCTTTGACCAATGAGGCAAGTAGTGTTGCGCTGATTTTTCCCTTTATGGCGTATTGTATGGCTACCATTTTAAGTTAAGGGATAGCCAAATTTCATTATTTGTTTTAAAAAATTGAGATATTATACAAAATTCGATTTCCCAAAATTGTCTTCCTATCCTTATAATATATCATTTTGAGTACTATAAATAAAGAGAAAAATGAAGTAATTTTTGACTTACTTATTTAAGAGAAATTTAGTTGCTCCCTATACCCTAGGATGGTCAAATTTTTACTCCCTCCCTTTCTCCTCAGAATTGGTTCAATTTCATTCTCGGAAATAAGAGAAAAAAAGATCTTAATGCCTGGTTTTGATCTACGAGATTAAAGACAGTACCCTACACACATTTTGTAATTGCTAGGGAAATTACGTTCCAAAATACCGCGGTGTCATCACATCAACAAATACTAAGAAGGATATCTGTTTGTCGAGTATAAGAAGACGATAGACTAGTCTATATAGATTAAATAATGGTCGTCAAGGCTTGAAGTGTCATTTCGTGAGCCCATCTCACAAGTCCTCTAACTCTATTATTGGTTTCTTTATTTTATCTCTTCATGCTTAATAAATTAATCTAGATTATTGTATATAACCATATTTAGTTAGTTGATGATATCGTAATTATTCTTTCCACATTTTAATGGTTGTACGAGCTGCCTGAAATGAAACATCAAATATATTGTGGGATGACGACGAAAGGTGAGGATTCGACTTGTATGACGGTTGATTTGAGCGAAAATGACGTGAATAAAAACGCCCAATATTATGGCAAATGTTCTTTGGAGGTAAGGAAAGATATGCTAAAGATCTCTACAAAATGATGATGAGGAAAAAGAATAGGAATATGATGGAAGACAGAATCCTTTAAGAGATGCATGCGAATCCCGGTCCAATTGGCTAAAAAACAAGAAAATATACGCCACAATGAAAAGAAGTCATTAAGAGGCTACTTTGGGGGTTATATATCATGTCATATAGGTTCAAGATCTCAATTAGACATGAGATGGAGCTTGTTTGACAGGATCGAGCAGACTAATTCCTTCTTCTCTTTATCATCAGACTCAGCACTACAACCACACGTCCTTATAGCAAGCCGTATGTCTCTCAAGAATCAGTTAGGTAAAATTGTGAGCCGGTTATTGATACGCTCTGACGCATAAAGTGAAGTCACATAATTTCCCAAACTTGATGCTAGAGGCGACAAAAATTAGTCAGTTAACTATAAATTATTTAACGTATTTACGATCTTCTATTAAACAAACAAAGTAATATTTTTTCGTGATTATAGGTCGAAGAGTTTTGATGCCTCTTCCGTATGAGATTCACAACACGTACCTTAAATAAAGATTACATACGCACACGTATACGTTGATAGTGAATGAAAAGTGCAAGAAGAGAGTGTTGTACTATCATGTCTGACGGATGCACATGACCAACTAAGTTGACCATCATCAACATTATGGTCTACTCAACCAATCAAATTGTGTTATTGAAGTCTGTTGATGCATTTTATAAGATTAAAAAATTCGTAGTACAACTATAAAGTCTTGTATGCCATGATTAAAGACGTCGAAAGATAACATCATCCAATTTTTCATAGACAATGGACCAGGCTACAAAAAGGAGGAATTATATTGATGAGGAGATTTCACTATTATTGGAGACCTTGTGCGCTCACTAGTCTAATGTTGAAAGATGTTGGTAAGAGAGACATCATTGCACGTGTCTTGAAGGATGCAATGGGGATCACCAAATTCATCTGCAACCTCGGTACTATGTTGGCCAAGAAGAGAGATCAACATAAATGTGTGATCATTTCTTCCAATCCTATACAAGGTTCGTCACAAGCTTACGGAGCAACAAGGCTGGCTTGAGATGAATGTCTACATCTAATTGGTTGGAGATGATGACACTACATACTATACCCGGGGAGGTTTTTTTTATAATCCAAAGTCCTTGACTAAACTTTTTGATAATACCTTGACGGGTTATCTAAGGAAAGAGTTTTGGTTATGAATTATTAATATGATTTTGGGTACAATAAATTTTGTTAATCTGTTTGGTTTATGAACTAAGTGTTGGAATCGGTGCACACGAATGAGATATTAGACATTGAAATACATTTCTATTTAATTTTGCTAAAACATTAATACAAATAAATATTCATTCTTTATTATGTTTGTGTTTATGTATGAATATTACGCTCTAAAACTGTCATCAACGAAAGAGGTGCTAAGTACAGACTTGACAAGGTAACCCATTGTGACTAGTTTAAACATTTGTTCGCAATCTTAAGATCGATAGAGCAATCGAATCTAAGTAATGATTGTTTGAATGAATCATGATATCTTATCTTGTGATATAGAGAGTTGTGACCCTGTGTTTTATTCTTGATATCTTATGGAAGATATTGAACAAGACCAGTGATACTTAAAAGCTCGAGATAAAACCGTTTAACCACTCAAAACTTCAAGATCACATACGATGGGTACTTTGGTACTTACCAAAATTTTGAAATGAATATATAATTGATATTACACTTTATGACATTTGATTTGTCAATGGGCAATAACTAAGTTTTAGTTTCATCTAACCGACGGTTGGTGTCATAAGGTTGTGATATTGGGTTATATGATTCACATATATGGAATTCATGTTGAAACAATGCAAATGCATTAGTATCACACTATGCTTTGTTAGAGTGTGAATGAATAAACCTGCCCATGTATTCATCGAATAAGAACATTCTTTGATTAAAACATGTGACATGTAAAGACATCTCACTCTATGTTTTTCTCATTCACAAATAACGAAGTAGTTAGTGAAATAATAACTTAATAAATAAATAATTAGTTATTTATTATACGTTTATTTGTTGAATCATAGAGTATTATTATATTGATAATAATACACCTGGGAAATTCAAATAAATAAAAGAAGAAAATAAATAGTTTCTCATTTCGTACTAATTTGGAAAATATGAAATTATTTAATGAAATGTTATTAATCAAATGAGAGTTCTAAATTAATTGAATTTAGATTTAAATCAAAAGAATATGGGAATAAAATAAATGAATGTTGCCGAGTATAGAGAAGAGGTTTGTCCGAATTCTATAAGTGATTGGGTCATGACCCAGCTTAAGCCCATTTAACTTGTTTATAAAAAGGCTTAAGAAAACCCTAATCACTTAACTCCAACCCTATTTCATTTGGCCAAAAAGCTTCTCTCCGTCCCCTCTTGTGAAATTCGGCCGACTCTCATAGAGAGAACAAAAAATAAAAATTGTTTTCTTCTTTTTGTGTGTGATTCCCGAGAGTTCATAGAAAAACCCACCCTCTCAATCTCATAAAATCCCTTGTGTATTATTATTGACTCTTGATTGTGGTGTTTGATGTTTTAATTCTTGAAATTGAGAATTTTCAGAATTTTTTTGAAGTCTCCATAGCTCACAGCCCCTCCAATCCGGCGAGATCCTTTCCAGCGTCCTTGTCTGGCGAAATTCCCAGCAGGAGTGCCTATCCGGCGTGATCCCCAGCAGGTGCTTGAGTCCGGCGAGAATTCCTGTCCGCTGAGGATCCCAGTCAAGCGCTCTAGTCCGGTGAGGATCCCAGTCAGGCGCTCCAGTCCGGTGAATCCCAGTCCGACGAAGGTTCCTGTCCGGCGGAAGGGTCCAGGTCCCAGTCCGGTGAATGTCCCAGTCTGGCGAAGGTCCCAGTTCGGCGAGCAGGTCCTGTCACCAGGTTCCAGTCCGGCGAGTCCAAGTGTGTTTCTAGTCTGTCGAAGGCCTTGTCCGGCGACTTTGTTCCCCATGTCCGGCCAGCGTGTGCCTAGGGCATTCCGGCAAGCTCTCTTCATCAATTGGACTTGGTGTAGCCTTCCGGAGATAGCGAGCAACGTCGGGATTGGTTACAATCTCTATTGTATGTATTTCTCAACCAATTGGATGCCTATAAATATATAAATTGTTTATATAGGTTGAGAGTGTGTTCAATTGTTGCTCAACATGTTTTAATAAATTGTTTATTAACATGTCAATAAATTTTAATGCCTAGGTTGCTAAAATATATTAAAAATAGTTTTTAATATATTAGATCTAATTATACTTTTCCGCCACATAGGATGTATAATATAATTAAATTGTTAAATAAATTCCAACAAATGGTATCAGAGCTATATAAATGCATTAAAATTTAAGTTTAATGACTAGTTTTGAAATTTTTTTAAGTAGTTGGTGTTGGTGTTTTTTTTATGATTTTTTATTGCGTTAAGAATGCTATAAATTGTGTGTATGTGTTTATGGATGGATCCTCATTTAAGATGGCCCTAGGATTTTGTTTCTGGTTATCGTCTCAGGTTTAAATTGTTTTTTTAAATTGTGAGCCTCAATTTGCGAGGACATTTAAATTTTAATTAAATTTATTGTAATTCGGCGACGAGAAGACAAGGGAGGCAGAACCTCGGGCTTGGCCGCATGAAGAATTGTTTTATAACATAAAATGAAAATATAAACGCATTTGAACTTAGTGAGTTTCAATATTAGTGCTTTAATGGAATCGACTAATATTAAGAATTAAAAAAGCGGAAAAGTTTTGTGAACTTTTGTGTCCAAAATTTATTCTAAAATTTCATTCATGTGGTCCATAAGATTTTAGTGATAGAGTCTCAGACGAGATTTATAGAACTAAAACAATTGATTTTCTCATTCAATGTAAATTGTGATTGAGACTAAGAAAATTATTTTGTAAGTAATTAAATAAATAATTGGTTATTTATTATTAAATTTATTTAATGAATCATATTGTGTTATTATACTGATAATAATTTAATTTGATGATTTAAATAAATATAAGATGATTATAAATTTTTTTCGTTTCATATTTGTTTGCATAGTATGAAAAGAATTAATAACATGTCATTAAATCAATGACATGTTCTAATTTAATTAAATATAATTTTATAAATAAATCAAATAAAGTTGGAGAAAATAAAATAGTATGGCCGGCCCTAATTGTTAAATTAAGGATTGGAAAACTATTTTTAAACTCATTAAAATGATTACTGAGCTTAAGTTTGTCTAGTGGGCCACTATCTTATTTTGACCTAATTAAAGTCCAGTCGCTCATGTATAAAAAGAGCTTTTGTATCAATTAAACCTTACCCTAGATGATAATACTCGGCCACTGTTGGAATTTATTTAACAATTTAAACAATTTAATTATATTACACATCATATGTGGTGGAAAAATATAACTAGACCTAGCATATTAAAACCAATTTCAATATGTTTAAACAACCTAGGCGTTAAAATTTATTGACATGTTTATAAACTATTAAACATGTTGCACAACATTTGAACACACTAACAACCTATAAACAAATTTATATAATTTCAGCAGTCCAAATCGTTGGGAGAAACTTACGGTTAAGTTTATAAATAATCCCGACGTTGCTCGCTATCTCCGAAATGGCACACCAAGTCCAAACATGGAATGATGCTCGTCGGAATGGGTTGAACGCGCGCTGGCCGGATAGGGAAGTCTGTCTCGCCGAACAAGACCTTCGCCAAACTGGGAGGGCTTGCCGGACTGGGGACAGGACGCCTGGACACTGCTCACCAAACAGGAGGCCTTCCTGGGGATCTCGCCGGACAGGGACACGCCTGGAGACTCACCGGACTAGGATCTGGTGCTGGACCTGCTCGCCGGACAAGGAGACCATGAATGCCGTCTGGGTCACCGGACAGGATAACTAGGATCCTTGCTGAAGACGCTCGTCGGACATGAGGCTCATTGGAGGCCTTCGCCGGATTGGAGCTCGGCAGGAACTCCTCGCCGGATTGGAGGCCTGGATGACGGCTTGGGCACTTGCGAAGGACAGGTCGGCCGAGAGGGCTGAGAAATAGTTATAACTCCAAAACAATTCCAAAATTGAAAATTTCCAGAATCAAAACACACCAAACACCACAATCAAGAATCAATGATAATTCACGAGGGATATATTGAGATTGAGAGGGTAGGCTCTCATGAGAACTCTCGTGAATAAGGAATCACTCAATAAAAGATGAAAACGATTTTTCTTTTATTTCTTGGTTGGAAATTTTGGCTGAGAAATTCACAAGGGGGAAGAGAGAAGCTCTGGCCAAAAATCTTAGGTTTAGCGTTCACAGTGATTAGGGTTTCTCAAGTCTTTTATAAACAACTTTAAAATGGGCTTAAACTAGGTCAAACCCATGACCCAATCACTTAAGTAATTCGGCCAAGTCACAAGAGGCTATCTTGTCAAGTCTGTACTTAGCACCCCTTTCGTTGATGATAGTTTCAGAGCATAGCATTCATACATAAACATAAACATAATAAAGAATGAATATTTATTTATATTAATGTTTCAACAAAATCAAATACAAATGTATTTCAACGTCTAATATCTCCTTTGTGGGCACCAATCCCAACAGCCACTCACTTCCCCTTCAGAGCTTTTGCCCGAGGGACATAAAGAGAGAAAGAAAAGAAAATTGATTTATTTGATTCGTCAATCCTTTGAGTTTTCCCCTCCTCTCATTATTCAATTAAAGATCCCCCCCTTTTGATCTTTAAAACATTCAAGAGAATTATCATTAAATTTTCTTGTGGTATTTGTGTGAGAAATTTTTTCAATAGGGTCGGCCAACTTGAAGAAAAAGGACGACGAGACTCGTGTTAAAATCTTTGCTCTACATTTTGGCAAGTGAAAGCCCAATCCGGCGAGCGAAGTCTTAAACCGGCGAGGGGCTATGAAAGCACATACAAGGGTGTTCCGGCGAGGGACTATGAAGGTACAGGGAAGGCTCATCATTCCGCCAAGAGCAGGCTCGGGCCTAGTCAATCAAGCTAGCGAGAGGCAGGGGCACGACTGATCCAAATCCGGCGACCAGAAGGATCAATTCTTAAAATAGCCATTGTAGAATATTGAACAAATAATGAAGTTAATTTTATAACGCCTCAAAACACTTCTCGGCTTTAGAAACTAATTTATTTTTTCGTCATATGAAAATATTCAAAATCTTATTTTGACATTCACATCATATGAAACGTCTAGTTCAACACTTGAACTTATTTTGACTTAACTTCTAGTTTAACAATCTTAATCTAAAGACATGTAAGAGTGACCTTATATATCCAAATGAACAAAGCTTGAACTATTATACACGAACTCAAAAGTTCATAAATTATTTTCGAGTATTAGTTTAATGTCAACTTTGACTCCAATAAAGAGTTGACACTAAGAATATCTCGGTTCAAATGAATTTATTTTATACTTCAAAATTCAACATAATTATATTGAGTGGATCCATTGAATGTTATCTATGATTACCCTTCATGAATATCATCAACTAGATGAGATTTATAAAATTACCATTTTACCCTTCTAGTTGTTATTTGCTCAACTCCTTTGTTACTCGTGAAAAAGTTAGAAACGTATTGATGAGGAGCTAACAAGTCACATTGTTTCACCAAATAAAGTCATTACTTAATTTTGGATACCGCGCGGTTCATTTATTCACAGTCTAAGTAATAAAGCATGAAGTGATATACATTGCATTTCAGCAATCTTGTACATGAATTTTATATCTATGAGAACTTTACAAAGCTGATTCATGACATCTTCATAACATAATATCTCACCAATTAGTCTAGTCTAGATCACTTACTAGACCTAGAATTTGACTTTCTCAAATAAGAATATTAAAGCTATGAAATGGCATGTCTCATTTCAGGATTTAATTAAGCATGATGCATTTCATCCATAGTGACCTTGAGACGGAAGAGGTTAAATGGTTTGTTCTAATAATGTCTCTAAAGGTACACTGGTAAATTCAGTATCTTAAGAAGATACACCGGAAGAACTATAGAGTTCCTAACTCTCTATGCCTCGTAGCCAGATATCATAGATTTTTTCAACAATCATACTAGGATCAATAGTCCGTTGATGTTTAGATTGTGAATATTTCATTTTAACCAAATCATGAAGAGTTTGTTCACGCAAATCTACATTTGTCTTCATACATTGTTAGGTTTGATTAAGGTCTATAAGACTATTGAATATCATAAATTTTCAAACAAACGAAAAAAGAATGTATGAACGTTTCAGTTTTTAGTAGTTTAATAAGCAAATTACAATAAGGACTTATGAAAGTTTTATATTACATCAATATGTAAATAAATAATCTTCTTGTGGGCATCTCTGCCAACATCAACGATATCTTATTTTGTGATATAGAGAGTTGTGACTATGTGATTTATTCTTGATGTCTTAATGAAGACATTGAACAAGACCAGTGATGCTTTAAAGATCGAGATAAAATCGTTTAATAACTCGAAGATTCAAAATCACATACGAAGGGTGTTTTGGTAATTACCTTAATCCTGAATTGAATACATATATTATTGTAACGCTTAATAACATTTGATTTGTCAATGGGCAATGATTGAATGAAGTTTCATTGACCCGACAGTTGGTGTCCTAATACTGTTTTGCAGATATGTAATTTGTGGTGAAACAATGCTAAGGATTTAGTGTCACACCATGCTTTGTTATTAGAGTGTGAGCGAATAAACCGGGCCTGGTATTTAACGAATAAAACATGTGACATGTAAAGACATCTCACTTTATATTTTCTCGTTCACATATAACAGAGGTGTTGGTGAAATAATAACTTATGGGTAAAACGGTAATTTTATATACCTCTGAGTTAATGATATAATAACTGTCAATTCTAATGTCCCCACTTACAAAACTCGCGATTTCTCTTGCCTTCTTCCCCATTTCATTTCTTCTCCGAAAATCTTCTCACCTCTGACCCTCGGCCACATTTTTTCCCTTCCGAAAACCCTCATCCCCTCTGACATCGTCTTCGGCCTCAGCCTCCTTTTTGACTTCCCCAAAGCCTCCGACCGGCCCAGCCCCTCCACCTCTGTCCTTGCCCTCCTCTCCGGCCCCTACCTCCCATCCACCTCCCCTCCTCCTCTCCCTCCGAGCCGCCTGCCCTTCCCTCCGACCGCCTGCACTCTCTCCGGGCCGCCTGCCCTCCTCCCCTCTCTCCGGGCCCCCCTTTGTCCGCATGCCTCCACTCCGGTCGCATGGCCTCCCTTCCGGCCCCTACCTCTTCTCCCCTCCGCCCCTGCCTCCGCTGCGCTGGCCCCTGATCTCCCCTCTGCCCCTGGCCCTCCCTCCGACCGCCTGCCCTCCCCTTCAACCCGTCTGCCCTCTCCTCCAGCCCGCCTACCCTCCCCTCCGCCCCTGCCCTCCCTTTGGCTGCCTGTCATCCCTTCCGGCCGCTTGCTCTCCCCTCCGCCCCCTGCATCCTCTCCCGCCACCAGTCCTCCCTTTCGCCTGCCTACCTCCTCATTTGCCGCCTGCCCTTCCCTCCGCCCCTGCGTCTGCTGCGCCGGCCCCTGCCTACGTTGGGCCAGCCTCCGCCAATGTGTCATCCTCTCTCCCTTCTCCTCCCTCCGCCTCTCCCTGCCAACAATAGCTATCCGTCCTCACCTCCACCTCTCTCTCCTTCGTCGTAATTTTTAAATTGTTTTTGTCGATTTGACTAGATTTTAATCAGTTTCGATCTCGTTGTGATGTTTTTGACCTCCGCGACGTTTCTTTCCAGCCTTGGTGACTTTTTATTGGGATTGGTGCCCACAAAAGAGATATTTGACATTAAATAAAATTGAATATCCATTTTTTATTAAGTTTGTGTTTATGTATGTTTGCTACGCTCTGAAACTGTCATTGATAAAATGGGTGCTAAGTACAAACTTGACAAGATAGCCCCTTGTGACTAGTTTAAATATTAGTTCGCAATATAAAGATCGATAGGGCAATCGAATCTTAGTATTGATTATTTGAATGAGTCATGATATCTTATCTTGTGATATAGAGAGTTAAGACTTTGTGATTCATTGTTGATTTCTTACAGAAGACATTGAACAAGACTTGTGATTCTGAATGAGTCATGATATTAGCCGTTTAATCACTTGTAACTTCAAGATCACATGCGAGGGATATTTTGGTACTTACCTAAATCCTGAAGCGAATGCATAATTAATGTGTCACGTTAAGACATTTCATTAGTCAATGGGCAATGGCTAATTGAAGTTTCATCTGACCCGGAGGTTGTTGTCATATTGTTGTTACATTGGATTATGTGGTTCACATATACGAAATTCGTGTTAAAACAATGCTGAGACATTAGTATCACACTATTCTTTGTTATGAGAGTGTGAATCAATAAACCAGGCATGCTATTTATCGAATAGAATATTATTTGAATAAAACATGTGACATGTAAAGACATCTCACTCTACGTTTTTTTAATTCACAAATTACAAAGGAGTTAGTGAAATTATAACTCAAGGGTAAAACAGTAATCTTACATTCCTCTGAGTTAATGGTACACACGAATAGGAATATCGTAAAATAATCTGTGGATCGTGTGAAGAATTGTTGTGTCACATCAAACGGAAAATAAACGAATATGAACTTAGAGAGTTTGAATATTAGTCCTTAAGGGGAATCGACTAATATTAATAATTAAAAATCGGAAAAAGTTTGTGAACTTTTGAGTCCGTACTTTATTCTAAAGATTCGTTCACGTGAGTGCATAAGATCTCAATGATAGACTCTCGGACAAGATTTAGTGAACTTGAACAATTGATTTTCTCATTGAATGTAAATTGTGATTTACATTAACAAAATTATTTTCTAAGTAATCAAATAAATAATTGGGTATTTTTATTACAATTATTTAATTAATCATAATGTGTAATTATAAATAACAATATAATTTGATGATTGAAATAAAAAAAGATGAAAAATAATTTTTTCTCGTTTCGTACTTGTTTTCATAGTATGCGCAGAATGAATGACGTGTCATTAAAACAATGAAATGTTCTAATTGAATAAAATATTATATTAGAAATAAATTTTGACTAATGAGTCATTATTTGATTTTGACCTAACTTAAACCCATCCTCCCTAAAATAAATGAAACACTTAAATTCTCTCTTGCCCTAGCTCTCTTTCACGCGTTCTCTCTCCCCTTTACAGACCTTGGCCGACTATTTTTCTCCCCCTAAGGAGAAAACAATCGGCCAAACACACCACAAAGAGAAAGAGAGAAAGAAATTTGATTTCTCCAAAAGCCTTGGTTTATTTTTCTATAATTCCTTCTTCCGTTGTTCACCCAAAGAGCCCACCCTCTTGATCTCCTAAAAACTCCTTAAGTATTATTGTTGAATATACTTGTGGTTGTTTGAGTGTACAAGGCCAGTTTCATTGAACAAGGAGCGAGGATGATTTTTGTCTTCGTAGATGCGTGCGTGAACGGGAATCGGATTTGCCTCGCGCGTGAGTGGCTGCCTCTTTTCCAGAAACACTTGGCCGTTGTGTGGACGCATGACGCAGACTCATAACCCACATATCCCACGACTGATTCGTTGTTCTCGATCAATCAAGGAGCTTGACGCCGATCATGAATCCCGACGAGGCTTTCCGGTGAAAGCTAGGAACACACGAGATTACTTATAATCTCATATGTGAGTCTTCTAACTTATTGGATCTGTATTCATAAAAATGTTATAGGTTGCTAGTGTGTTCAATTCGTTGATTAACATGTTTAGAATAAATCTATCGACATGTTAGAATTTTTAATACCATGTTTAATTGAATATGATTATAATGTGTTTTAACATATTAGGATCGATTTTTTTTTTCCGCCATATTTAGATATGTTATGCAATTTAATACGTTAATCGTTAACTAATTTCCATCACTTAGTCCCTCTGTGCGTGCCCGTGTCCCTGCGTGAAGACGTTGATCACTTAACCGGTAAGTTTTTTTTAATATGTTTTAGTTAGTTTTTTTTTAATTATGTCAAATGTTAACCAATATTTTTCTTAATGTCTCACATGTCATTTAGTAATCCGTCTCCCAGCTCGTCTCGTAGTTCGTGTCATAGCCTCGTCCATTCTCGCATCGTGTCGCAACCCGTTTTGACGTCTCGTAAAAAAGGAATTTTAATGTTTTTGTAATTTAGTTAACTAAAATATGTAGTTTGTTAATAAATTAACTAAGTTGTTAGATTATGTAAATGTAAATTACTTTGTAGTTAATATCTTAGTGAATTTGTTAAATTGTATAAGTAATTTGCTAATTTAAGTATGTAATTGAATTAGTTAACTAAATTGTATTAGTCAATTTAAGTATGTAACTGTATTAGTTAAATATGAATTTGAAAACGTTAAATATGTAGTTTGTTTTATTTAGATTTGAAATGTATTTTTTCAATAGGATTGTTCTGGTTGTTATATATATGTTTTTTTAAAATTTCAAGTTTTTCGGTTTGTCAATATTTTAGGGTAAACTCTGTCCAAATTTATGTAAATGTTTAAGTAATTAATTGATTAAAACAATATTTTGATGTTCTTTATTTAGTTATCTAAACTCAACAACTTTTTGATATCATACCATTAAAAAACTCCTATTAATTAAGTATATCATTCAATAGTCATCAATCTCACAACTTTCATAATATCCAACATTCAGCGTCATGTCAAATCCAAGTAGAGATTGCATAATTAAGAATAATCGATGTGGTCTTGAATTCGAAATGGGCATGAACGAGTATATTCGAATTCCAGGATTCCAAATGAAAAACGAGCACAAAGTTAAATGTCCATGTCGTAGTTGCAATAATGCGTTAAAACATAAAATAGGAGTTGTTCAAGCGCATCTCATATTCAAAGGATTTACTCCGTATTACACTTGGTGGTATCATCACGGCGAGTCACATGACGAAATCGTTCATGTACCAGATATTTCAATGATTTAAACGACCAAGACGATGTTGGTGGAATCCAAAACGTACTCGACGATATTAGGGATGATCTTGATTTTTTTAATGATCTGACTGCAAAAAATGTGGCCAACGAAGAGCTTATCGCGGATCTATTTTCCGAGTTGAATGCATAATTGTATCTCGGCTGTAAGAAGTTTTTGTCATTATCTTTCTCGGTTAAATTAATGCACACCAAAGTGATGAACCATTGGACGAACAAGTCATTTATAGAACTTCTGCAACTCTTAAAAAAGTCTAATCCTATTGGGAATAGAATTCCAAAAAAATATTATGAGGCAAAGTCAAAAGTTGAAACGATTTGGCATGGTATACGAGATGATTGACTTGTGATCGAACGCTTGTGTCCTGTTTTGGAAGGATTTGAAAGGTGCAGATGTTTGTCCGGTGTGTAACGAAAGTAGATGGGGTCAAAAAACTGTGTGCGAAAACTTACTCGGGACGTTGTTCAACATTGATGGAAAGGATAAGGACAACGATAAGGCGAGGCAAGACTTAAAAGACTTGAAGGTTAAGTTTAGTTTACACTTGGAGAAGCGTATAAGCAGATGGTTCAGACAATAATCTCCATACGTTCTTACACCCATGCAACGGAAAATATTTGCCTAATTTATCAAGTCAATTAAGTTTCCCGACGGTCTCGCATAAAATTTGAAAAAGAATGTCATGTCCGATGAAAAAGTGACACGGTTGAAGGCACATGACTTGCACTTGATAATGCAAAGTTTGTTGGCAGCGAGTGCTGGTCCTTATGTTCCGAAACAAATCCAAAAGACGATTGTAGAACTTGGAAACTATTTTAAGCTCATTTGTTCTAGAACGTTACGAGTGGAGGATCTCGAGAAAGCAAAAAACTCCATCGTTGAGATATTGTGTAAGATGGAAATCATTTTCCCGCTTGCTTTCTTTACAATAATAGTTCATGTCATCATTCATCTACCTCAGAAATCTCTCGAAAGTGGTCTAGTGCATATGAGGTGGATGCATCCATTTGAAAGATATCTCGGAACACTTAAGAATTTTGTTTGAAACAAAGCGAGACCCAAATGATCTATAGCCGAGGCTTATGTTGTGGAAGAAACTTTGACACTCGTTGCAAGGTACTTTGAAGATGCCTCGACCGTTGTCGTTCAGCCTCGTGAGTTGTCTATTTTCCAATCCGAGAAGTGCGTGCCTTATGGGAAGATGAATCCGACCTAGTTAGACGATTAGTCGAGAGAGATGGCAGAGTAGTACATCTTGACAAATTGTACCGAAATTGATCAGTATAAACAGTGAGCATTGGAATCTCATGTTATGCAGGCTCGGATATTAGCTCGAGTGGGTGATCTACAAGAGTAAGCTCGGGCGCCAGGACTTGAGGTGGACACGGGTGGTTTGGAAGAGGTTCCTATGAGCGAAGTCCTCCGGATGCGACAACATTTCGCACTTGGACATGCTTGTAGTCAAGGCCCATGACACCTCATCGTCTTCTGTAGGGAACGCGAGTTCGAAGTCTTCATCTGATATGGAATAGAAGTTGACGTCCCTCCAAGGAGCTGTGTTGGCATGGCTGCTAGATTGAGCAAGAATCCGAACATCAATGTGGATCCCGTGTTTCAAGCGACTTTCGGCCAGTACATGTCCCTTTTTGGACCCTCGACGAGTGCTTCGGGTTTGCAGCAAACATTGGATCAGCCTTTGCTTCCCACCGACACCGAGCCAGACTATCCTCCTCACAGACCCGCCAAAAGACGCGGAGGATGAGGACGACGATGAAGATAGTAGTTTCTTCTATGTTTTAGACTTATCATTTTACGTTCATTAACTTACCAGATTATGCTTATAAACTTATCGACTTTCGCTTATATTAATATCGACTTTCAAATTAGAGATTTAGAAGCGACAAGTCGCTTCTAATACGCTCCTAATTTTTGGCGGGTTACATTTAGAAGCGACATTGTCGCTTCTAATCCCATGTCAATAAATTCTTTAGACCTTGTACAAGCGACTAGTCGCTTCTAAATATATGGCGGGTAACTTTTAGAAGCAACTAGTCGCTTCTTAAGGTTACCCGCCATATTTTGCCACATTTTTTTGGTCCGTTATAGCGACTGTAGGAGCGACTAGTCGCTTCTAAATTTGTCGCTTAAAAAAATTAGAAGCAACTTATTTTTAGAAGCAATACTTTAGAAGCGACAATGTTGCTTCTAAAGATCATTTAGAAGCGATTTTTGGCTTTTGGATGCGATTTTTGTCGGTTCTAAAGTCTTTTTTTGTCATACTGTATCGAGAAGCGGTCGAAAATGAGTTCACCTTCTCTCATATGCAATTTTTCAAAGTCTTCTCTTAAAGTTTGAAGATGTACCTTATTGACTTGATCTTTTTTGTATTATGAGGTTTGAAATTTCTCCCAAAACTTCTTTGGCCAACTCTGAAACCTTTTCAAATGCGTCTTTATCTAATCCTTCATAGACAAGATAAATACTCTTATTGTCTATCTTCCTTAAGTCTTTCAAACTATCCTTTTGAGTTTGATATAAACGACTTTCATATTCTCCAGTTCGGCGTGGCTTTTCCCTACTTTCTCCCACACATCTTCTGCACCAAATAGTGGTACCATTCTAAGACTCAAATTGTCATAGTTGATTTTGTTAGTAATCGCTTGAAAGAAGAGAACATCACTAATATTTCGGACTTCAAATATGAAAATTTGGGAAAAAATCTGGCAACATTCAAGATTTAAAATATCTAGCAGTATCCATCAATATCGAGCAGTTTCTAGCAGTCTCCGGAAGTCTCTCACAAACTCTAACAAAATCCTGCAATTTTTGGGAATTTTCGTCAATTTTACTAAAGTAGCTGTTTTGATGTATTTTCTTTTCATAATATATGTTTAATTGAAGTAATATTTTTTCAGTTTCAATACTGGTAACAGAACATGGGAGATTGATGATGATTTGTGGAAGTTCAAAAAATAAAAAACATATATGATTGAAGTTTCAAAAGACATGACGTATTTGGAGTTAGTGGATAAAGTGTACCAAAGAATCGATATATATATATATATATAAATTCAAGTTTGACTTGAAAATTGAAGTTCCGTACGTGGTGAGAACGATGTCGATAGAGCCCGCTATTTTGAAAGACGATGATAATGTTTCTTACTACACAAAGCACAAAAGACTATCAAAGTTTGTGGAGAATTTCAAAATACGTTCCAGATATTGTTAGACGTCCCGTGAGCCTCATATAACCTCAACAAATTGTGTGTCTGATTCGTAGAAAGCCCCCGAGTTCACTGCCGATGATGTTGTCAAAGAAGAACCTAGTCATGGTGTAAGTATGTTTCCCACATCTTCCACAGGTAAATATAAAAAAAAAATCAATTTTGGTTTATATTATGCTTATTATTGCAAATAACATTATATTCTCCCTTTAAATGTCATAGGTAGCATAAAGATATATATGGTTGAAACGAGTATGAGTCGGAGCAAGATCTTATTAAAGAGATCCACATATACGCCTTGAAGAATAATTCTGAATTTAGAGTGAAATCTTCATTGAAAAGTAGATGGTATGTCGTATGCAAGAATGATGAGTGCACTTGGAAGTTGAGGGGTGTTGTGCAGTGGTCTGGGTTGAATCAGATTACATCTTACAAGAATAGACATTCTTGCTCACATGTGGTTTGAAAAGAAGGTCATCGAGGATCTGCGCCATGGGTCATTGGTCATGTCTTCAAAGATAAATATATTATTAATTCCGTGGCTGATTACTCCTCTCATAATGTTAGAGAAGAAGTCAAAACAAGATGGGGTATTGACATATCCTACTTGAAGGCTTGGAGAACCAAAGAGAAAGCTCTATCATACGTAAGAGGTACCTCGGAAGACTCGTACCAAAAGTTACAATCTTGGCTTTACATGCTAAAGCAAAATAATTATAGGAAATTGACGGAGTTTATGAAAGATGGTGACAAGTTTAAGTATGCATTCTTTCCGGTTGGAGCGTGTCGTAGAGGATTCAAGTCATGTCGTCCAGTCATATCAATTTATGGTTCATTTATGAAAACAAAGTACGGAGCCCAATTGTTGTGTGCTATTGCTATGGATACAAACTCACAACTATATCCACTTGTCTTTGGAGTCATAGATAGCGAGTGTCATGCTGCGTGGATTTGGTTCTTAAGGAAGTTGAGAGAAGCCATCAGTGAAAACATTCCAAGATTGGTGTTTATATTTGATCGACATATTAGTATCACACACGGTGTCGTAGTTGTATTCCTAGGTGTTCCTCACGAACCATGCTATCATCATGTAAAAATGAATGTTCAACACAAGTTCAAGACCGATCATTGTGAAAATGAACTCGACGGCGCCCCTTGTGCCTTTAATAAAATAACATTTGAAGCTCATTTCAGGCAATTGAGGCGAAAAGACATAGAGATGGCAAAGTACCTCGAAGAAATCGGTTTTGAACAATGGACAAGAGCATTCTTCCCTTGAAAATGGTAAATCAATATTAAAACGTTGCCTTCGTATGATCTTGTCTAATAACATGCCATTTCGAAATTATTAGGTACGATGTGATGATGAGCAGCAACGCAGAAAGTTTCAATAATAAGATGAGAAATGCAAGAAATTTCCCATCACCGCGTTGCTAGAGTTCATTCGATTCACTCTACAGAATTGGTTTTTCGTTCGAGAAGAGATTGCAAGGAAATGCGATACAATTTTGTCAACTAAGTTTTAAGATAATTTCACTCATTTGAACAAAAAAAGCACAATACGTCACGGCATACGGACTTGTACTTGTTAGCAAAGACTTGTACTTGCGGTTTACCGCAACTTCTCGAGATCCCATGCGAGCATGCAATTATGTATGCGCAACACCGTAGTGTCAACGTTTATTAATTGTGTAGCTCTTTCTACTCAAAATTAACATGAATCGAGTTGTACAAAGAATCCATATATCCTGTCGGCAATGAGGACCAGTGGATCCTGCTAGAACACGAGGGAGGTTGCCAAATCCTGTTGGAACGCGCGGGAGCTTGCTGGATATCGCCAAAAATTTGGAACTTGCTGGATTTCACCGGAAACAACGGGAGGATGCCGGATTTTTTCCGAAATATTTTTTTCTTTGAACATTACCTAGACTCTTTTCATACACACAAAAAATTAAAAAACATACCTTTTTCATCTTCTACGTATTCAAAATCAAGCTTCAATGGAGGAACTCGTCGTAAAAAATGGAGGCGGTGGGGAGTCGAGATATCAGCGGAGAGGGACGGATCTCGTCAGATCTCTCTTGAAGTTTCCAACCGGCCAAAATAAAACAGAGAGAATGGGAAAATGAAAAGAAGAGTTAAGAAATAAGAACGAGATTGCTTCAAAGGAGGAATTCGTCGTCGAAAAAATGGAGGCGGTCGGGAGTCGACCGGAACTCTCCGGACATGGACGAATATCACCAGAGATGGACGGATCTCGTTGGATCTCTCTTCCAGTTTCTATCCGGCCAAATACGAGAGAGAGAGAGAGAGAGAGAGAGAAAAAAAGAGTAAAGAAAGAAGAAATGGATCTGAAAGGGTTTAGGTTTTTTTTGGGCAGAGATGGTATTTTTGTCTTAATTGTGGCACCGAGTCTAATTTGAGATATTTCTCAAACTATAAGGTCTAATGGTGATATTTTTATATGTATTGGGTCCAAAAAATGAAATTTCTCTTTTAAATAAAATGTTTGAAAAAAAGAGGTAACAAACTTCTCTCTAGAAATGATAACTTTTTTTTATTTTACAAAGAATTTTTCCTAACTACTTATTATATTAAAAGATAAAATTATTATAGAATTTGTTCTCCATGAATATCATAAACATATCAAGAAATTAGACTAATAAATTAGGTCAAGATGTTTAAATCTCAAATAAAAATTATAAATGACTATGCTCAATATACAAATTTAATTATTCAACAGACAGAATATCTGGATTCAATTAAACGTGGAGGTATAATTTAAGAAATATATTGTAGTTCTCTTTTTCTGTGTAAATTATTCCTTTTTCAGTATATTGCTTGTTATTTTCATGTTGTTGTCGATGTTATCCGGCGATAGGAACGACGATCGATTGACGCCGGAAATACATACGATTTATAGTGACGACCCGAGGCGAGCAGCCCGGGAAGGTGCCAGCCAACCGAGAACCTCCCCCAGCGTCCCCTTCGGCCGGCCTGGACGTCCTCCCAGCGACCGGCCTGGACGTTCACCCAGCGATCGCCCGGCCTGGACTTCCTCCCAGCGACTAGCCGGCCTGGATGTCCTCCCAGCGATCGGCCTGCACGTTTTTCCAGTGAACGGCCTAGACGTCCACCCAGTGACCGGCCGCCCTGGACGTTCTCCCAGCGGCCGGCCTGGACGTCCTCCCAGCGAGCGGCTGGCCTGGACGTCCTCCCAATGACCGGCCGGCCTAGACGTCCTTCCAGCACCGGCCCGGACGTCCTTCCAGCACCGGCCCGGACGTCCTTCCAGCGAGCGGCCAGGACGCCCAGCGAGCGTCCTGGACGTCCAGCGAGCGGGATGGACGTCCAGTGGGTTGTCCCAAACTTCCTTCTCCATTCCACTCGCCTAGGAGGTGTCTTGGCCGGCCCCAAGGCCTTCCTTAAGCTATAAATAGCACAAAAATCCCCACAACAGAGGTAGGCAAGTTTTCCCAAGAGAAAACTACTCTTTCTCCCTCTATCTCGGCTATACCCTACACGGAAGCTGAGTCTAGAACAACTTCCGATCGGAATTGTTCCCTAAGATCCGAGGTCCGAGCGTCGAAACGACGTTGACTCCTTAGTCTCCGTTTTCGCCCGATCTTGTCGATCCCTCCTCGTCATCCTACAAACTCCACCCACATTATACTAATGTTGAGCGTCGGAGATGTAAATAGAGGACCACCCTTTGTTTTCCCTTCTTAGTTCACGTTTGTTTACTCTTTTCAGGTATCAGAAGGACTCGAAGACCACACGACGGCTAAGAGACGATTCGAGACACCGGATCTTACACGTTAAGGTCGAAGTGAGGGTCACTCGCCCTGAGCGGGGATCTGACCGCTTAGATCTCTGAACGTTGTCCAAATTTCAGCGACAACATTTTGGCGTTAGAAGAAGGGGGCTTCCGACCTTGAAGCTCGTCCGATCAACATTTCTCTACCTCATCTCCTTTCTTTTTCGCTCGTTAGAAAATGAGTGACGTTGCGGCAGCTTCCGCAGCTGCCCGATCGAGCAATCCCGTCGTTTGAGGTACAAGCTCACAATATGAGTTTCGGGAACCCCCCCATCGAGGGACCAGGCAACAACCTGTGGTAAGGAGTTCAGGAAACGCCGTCCCCGGCCCCTCGTAACAACGAGGAGAGCTTGAGGGATGAAACCAACCGCCGCCTGGCGGAGTTGCTGGCTCAGCCGGGGGTGGACAAAGGTCTGCTCTTGGACCTCCTTCGATACGAGGATGAGGGTTATTCGACCCGGGATGAGAATTATGTTGGAGACGGCACAGTCTCGGAAATGGACACGAGGCCGTCATTACCCACTCACCTACAAAGAATGCAGGCGACGCTCCATTAGGCCTGCCGGCGGAGCAGCGTCGAGAGAGCTCGCGACATGAGGGTTCAAGTAACCCTCGGGCGCGATTGATAGAAGGTACCTCCCAGAGCGAGCAGTCTCGAAGTGCGCGTCGGGCATCCTCCCTGGCGAGGGAATGCCGGCACAGATAGCGGTAGAACTCGTTGCGAAGACCGTCCCCCGCCGATTAGACCTTTGCATTCTGCCAAAGGAGATCTAAGGAACCGCCTTAACTCCCGGCGGTATCAACACGAGGGGGACTTAAGGAGGAAGTTGGATGCCCACCGGGCGACTGCCGGGGCTACCACCCTCAGAAATCCTCCTCCGAACGCCTTGGACCAAGGGTCCAATGAGCGACAAGTTCCCATGCCAGTGGGGCAAGTCGTAGGAGCTGCGAACGGACTCGAGATGATCACAATGATTCAAGGACTCCAGAATCAGATCATCGAGTTGCGTTAGGCAGGCTCAGGATGTTCCAGGGCGTACAACGGTTTGGAAGGGTCTTATTCGCCTTTCACGGCAGTAATTCTTGCACAACCCCCTGGGGGGGGATTCAAGCTCCCCACCGTGCCTCCATACGACGGACGTTCCGACCCAAACTTCCACATCCAACACTACGAGACCTGGGTGACAATGCAAGGGCTATCAGATGCGACGCTCTATCAGGCGTTCAGTCTGACATTGGCTGGGTCAGGGTTCGAATGGTTTCAAAACCTGAAGCCTGGGAGCATCAGCTCATTCCGCGCTCTTTGGGAGGCTTTCCTCGCGCGGTTCGCCACATTGATGGCACAAAAGAAGTCCAAAACGCACCTTTGGACGGTCAGGCAGAAACTGGGCGAGACCTTGCGTCAATACCTGGGGAGGACTTCCATGATCGGGATGCCATAGTCTCCATCACGGAAGGCGCACGACCAAGCGATTTTTTAAAATCGATTATGGGGAGGGCCCCGAGGGACATGGCTGAACTCATGGCATGCGCTAGGACGCACATGGGGGTTGAGGATTATCTCAACAGTAGGAAAGGCGAGGGTCACGTCAACCGCTCTCGCCCGATTGACCATCCAAACGCTCGGGGAAAGCGGGGGAGGAACAGTCACAATGCCGGCGATAACCCCCCGCCAAGGTCGAGGAAGCCATTTGCTGATCAGTTTCGGGGAGAAGCTCTCACCCCGCTCAATGCGTCTCCGGCCCAAATTTTGGCTCTTCATCGAGACAAGATCGGATCCCCGACACCATTGAGGAAAGGTTTCGCGACGCGGGACAAGAGCAAATACTGCGAGTATCATCGGGATCACGGACACGTGACCTCCGAGTGCTATAAGTTGAAGCGGCAGATAGAGGCCCTGATTCAGGATGGTAAACTCAAAGAGTTTGTCATGAGGGCAGCCGGGGTGACAATCCCGGAAGATCGCCCGCAAACCCAAAACAGGGGCCCAACCAAAGAAAAGGCCGCGTCAGTCGCCACCATCAGGGACGAGCCCGAAACTTCCGAGATGAACATCGTGAGAACGATCACCGGGGGACTTGACTGTGGCGAGTCAAGAAACCAAAGGAAGAAGTATTTGAGGGCAGAGACCAATGAGATGGTTAGAAATGACATTAACCTCACTTACGTCGCCCCCCCACCTACTCCCTTTAAGGATATCCGTTTCACCGAAGAGGAGGCAAAGAGGATCCTCCACCGGCATAACGACGCACTCGTCGTCTCTGCAACCGAGCCAACAACAAGGTTCGACGAATCTTAGTTGATAATGGCAGCGCAGTGGACATTGTATTCAATTCGGCGCTCGAGCAAGTGAAGCTCGATAGAGTAAAACTCGCCCCGATACGAACCCCCCCTACGGCTTTTCCGGGGAGAATGTGTGGACGGAAGGATCAATAGATCTTCCTGTCACCTTCGGAACCCGAGGTAGTCCCAAGGTCACTCGGATCGTGACGTTTCTGATCGTCAACGAACCGACGGCATATAACATTATAATCGGCCGACCGACCCTGAAGTTCCCCACCGAGAAGGGAATCGCATGCATGATGGGGGACCAGGCCATGGCACGGTCGTCTCATGTGCACGCCGCCAATGATAGGATCACCAAGCTTGAGGGGAAAAAAGGGGTTTGCACAACTTATTAACTTAACGACGAGCACCCGTGCAAACCCGAGGAAGGAGGAACCGTCGGTGAGGTGGACCAGCGCGACGAAATTGAGCGTCGGCGCATGGAGACTCCCAAAGACCTCATCACGGTCATCCTAGATCCCGCCAAACCTGACCAAACGGTCAAAATTGGTGCCCAACTATCCGCCGAAAGGCAGGACTCGATGGCTTCCTTCCTCAGGGAGTATAAAGATGTCTTTGCATGGACACACGCAGACATGCCAGGCATTGACCCAAAGATTATGGTACATCGCCTAAATGATGACCATAACGTACCTGAAAGGGTACAGCCCAGGAGGGCATTTAGTGGGGATAGGTATCTCGCCACAAGGGAGGAAGTTGAGAAACTCCTCGCCGCCGACTTCATCAGAGAGGCGGAGCACCCCAAGTGGGTGTCGAATGTGGTATTGGTAAAGAAGCCCAATGGAAAATGGCGCATTTGTAGAGATTACAAGGACCTTAACAAAGCCTGCCCTAAGGATAACTTCCCCCTTCCCTGGATAGAGCAGCTCGTGGACGCGACAGCGGGTCACGAGCTGCTTAGCTTCGTGGATGCATATTCAGGCTATAACTAAATCTGGATGCACGAAGACGACCAGCTAAAGACGACCTTTGTGACGAACCCTCAAGAATCTAGAAGCAATAGCTCGATTCAAAATCGCGCAAATCCCCCGAGAGGAAAACATCGAGGCCGACGCTTTAGCGCTCCTCGCCTCGGGGATAGACGAGCAAGAGGATGGAGGTGTTCCGATCAAGGTCTTGACCCGCCCCTACGTTTCCAGAAGCGACGTTGGACGGTCAGTGACTCTCCAACCCCATCTTGGACAACTCCCTTAACGGAATACATCACGAACGACAAACTGCCCGAGAATCGCGACGATGCTCGAAGGCTAAAGGTCTTGGCATCAAGGTACACCATGCGCGGAGACGTGCTGTACAAGCGTCGGTTTTCAATGCCACTCCTACACCATGCGCGGAGACGTGCTGTACAAGCGGCGGTTACCTTTACCGATGATTACTCAAGATATGGATTTGTCTTTTTGCTCAAACACAAATCCGAAACCTTTAACGTATTTAAGGTCTTTAGGGCTTTAGTGGAAAAGAAGACTGGCAAACAGATCAAAACCCTTCGATCTGATCGAGGTGCTGAGTACTTGTATGAAGAGTTTGATGACTTTCTTAAAGAAGAAGGTATCGCTTCTCACCTTACAGCACCTGGTACACCTCAACAAAACTGAATGTCAGAGAGAAGGAATCAAACTTTGATGGATATGGTTAGATCAATGATGAGTTACTCATTCTTCCCTAATTCCTTTTGGGGATATGCCCTCGAAACTGCCGCATACATTCTGAACCAAGTTCCGTCTAAGACGGTTCCTGGTACTCCTTATGAATGATGGACTGGACGTAAAGCTAGTTTAAGCCACATCAGAATTTGGGGTTGCCCTACACATGTGCTAAGGCAAAAGCCTAGCAAGGTGGCTAGTAGGACAAAATTATGTGTATTCGTTGGATATCCAAAGGAAACCAAAGGTTTCACATTCTATAGTCCCGAGGATGACAAAACGTTTGTCAGCACTAATGCTTGTTTCCTTGAGGAGGACTATATGAAAAATGCGAAACCTAGGAGCAAAATTGTGCTTGAAGAAAAGTTGGGTGAGGAAGCTTCTACCTCATCTATAAGAACTGTTCTTACCCCAACTAAAACGCAACCTTTAAATTCAGAATCTCGTCAAGTGGTACTTCGACATAGTGGGAGGGTTTCTGAAAAACCTGACAGGTACATGTCCTATGGCGACACTCTCGTAGCCGTCGCATATATGGATGACCCTGTCTCCTACAGCCAAGTGATGGCTGGTTCTGAATCAAACCTTTGGCTTGATGCCATCAAAGTTGAGATGTATTTGATGTATGTCAACAAAGTCTGGAAACTTGTACACCTACCTGAAGGGGTTAAACCTGTAGGGTGTAAGTGGATCTATAAGAAGAAAAGGGGTCCGGATGGGAACGTTGAGACGTTCAAAGCGCGACTAGTGGCTAAGGGTTATACCCAAAAGGAAGGTATCGATTATGAAGAAACCTTCTCGCCAGTCGCAATGCTAAAATCCATCCGTATACTTCTATCCATAGCTGCTGCTCTCGATTATGAGATCTGGCAGATGGATGTCAAAACTGCCTTTCTGAATGGCAATCTTGACGAGCACATTTTCATGGCTCAGCCAGACAGTTTCGTGGAAAATGATCAAGAGGACAAAGTTTGTGAATTGCTTAAATCCATTTATGGATTAAAGCAAGCATCTAGATCATGGAATATCAGATTCGATGATACTGTTAAAAGCTTCGGTTTTGAACAGTCAATAGATGAACCTTGTGTCTATAAATTGATACATGAGGGTAAGGTTGTGTTTCTGGTATTGTATGTCGATGATATACTACTCATTGGGAATGATGTAGGTAAATTATCCGAGGTTAATATCTGGTTAGCTAAACAGTTTGATATGAAAGATCTAGGGGAAGCTGCATACATTCTGGGGATTCAGATCTTCCGAGAACCGGACCTTGTCGCTCTCCCAAGCATCTTATATAGATAAGGTGATGGATCGCTTTGCCATGCAGAACTCCAAGAGGGGTGAAAACCCCTTTAGACATGGAGTCTCACTCTCTAAGGACCAGTCTCCCAAGACTGCACAAGAGATTGAGGACATGAGAAAAGTTCCCTATGCTTCAGCCGTAGGAAGTCTCATGTATGCTATGCTGTGCACTAGACCGGATATATGTTTCGCAGTTGGCGTAGTTAGCCGTTTCCAATCAAATCCTGGACCCGAGCACTGGATTGCTGTTAAGCATGTTCTCAAGTATCTTAGGAATACTAGGAACCTGATGCTTACATATTCAGGTACTGACCTGACTATGACGGGGTATATTGATTCCGACTTTCAGGCGGATAAGGATTCCAGGAAATCCACTTCAGGATCTGTGTTCATCCTGAACGGTGGATCTGTTGTTTGGAGGAGTATCAAGCAATCTTGCATTGCTGACTCTACCATGGAAGCAGAATATGTGGCTGCCTGTGAAGCATCCAAAGGCTGTATGGCTTAGAAAATTCCTTAAGTATTTGGAATTTGTTCCAAATGTCAACGAGCCCATGAAACTTTATTGTGATAATAGTAGGGCTGTTTCTAACTCAAAGGAACCTAGAAGCCATAAGCGCTCTAAACATACTAAGAGGAAATACCATTTGATTAGAGAGATCGTGCAGCGTGGAGACGTGGAGGTAAAGAAGATCTCAACGGTGGAAAACCTTGCAGATCCTTTCACCAAGGCCCTATCCAACAAGGTCTTCGACCAACATCGAGACAGATTAGGCATGAAGGACTACTCTCATCTTCTTTGAGTCAAGTGGGAGTTTGTTGGCAGAGATGCCCACAAGAAGTTTGTTTATTTACATATTGATGTAATATATAAATCTTTGTAAAGTCTTTATTGAAAGATTGTTTATTTACATACTGATGTAATATATAAATCTTTGTAATTTGCTGATTGAATTAATAAAAGTTGAAACGTTCATTCATTCCATTTTAGTTTGATTGAAGATTTATGATATTCAATAGTCTTAAAGTCCTTAATCAAAACTAACAATGTATGAAGAGACAAATGTAGATTTGCGTGAACAAACTCTTCATGGTTTGACTAAAACGATATATTCGCAATCTAAAGATCAACGGACTATTGATCTCAGTATGATTGTTGGAAGAATCTAGGATGTCTGGTTACGAGGCATAGAGAGTTAGGAACTCTATAGTTCTTCCAGTGTATCTTTCGAAGATACTGAATTGACCAGTGCACCTTTAGAGACAATAGAAGAACAAACAATTTAACATCTTCTATCTCAAGGTCACTACGTATGAATCGCATCATGCTTACCTAAATCCTGAAATGAGACATGTCATTTCATAGCATTAATACTCTCATTTGAGAAAGTCAAATTCTAGGTCCAATGTGTGATCTAGACAAGGCCTATTGGTGAGATATTAAGTTATGAAGATGTCATGAACCAACTTTGTGAAGTTCTCATAGATATGGAATTCATGTATAAGATTGCTGAGATGCAATGTATATCACCTCATGCTTTATTACTTGGATTGTGAATAAATGAACTGCGCAGTGTCCAAATTTAAGTAGCGACTTTATTTGGATGAAACAATGTGACTTGTTAGCTCCTCGTCAATACATTGTTTCTAACTTATTCACAAGTACTAAAGGAGTTGAGGAAATAACAACTAGAAGGGTAAAATGGTAATTTTATAAATCCCAACTAGTTGATGATATTCATGAAGGGTAAACATAGATAACATTCAATGGATCCGCTCAATATAATTAAGTTGAACTTGAGTAGAAAATAAATTCATTTGAACCGAGAGATTCTCAGTGTCGACTCTTTAGTGGAGTCAGTCGACATTAAGCTAATACTCGGAAAAGGTTTGTGAACTTTTGAGTCCGAGTATAGAAGCTCAAGCTTTGTTCATTTGGATCTATAAGGTCACTATTACAGGTCATTAGAGTAGGATTGTTAAACTAGAAGGTAAGTCAAAATTAGTCCAAGTGTTGAACTAGACTTTTTCTCGGAAAATGTCTAAAGGGTATTTTTGTCCACAAGGACATAAAATGATGTGAATGTCAAATAAAGATTTTGAATATTTTCATTTGATGAAAATATAAATTACTTTCTAAAGCCGAAAAGTCGTTTAAGGCATTATGAATTGTCGTTATTTGTGCAATTATAATTCTACAATGGGTATTTTAAGAATTGTCTTAAAAGAAATGGGGAAGCATCTAGATGCTCCCCCCCCCCCCTCCCCCCAGGTAGAATTCGGCCAACATAGCATCAAAGAGGAGAGCTTTATTTCCTTTTTCTTATAAGGATAATTACCCAAAAGAAAAAGGGAAATGAATTTCCTTAAGAAGGAAACAAATTTCCTCACTAATGCACTCATATGGCTGGCCAAACAATGAGGGAAAGGGGAAGGGAAAATCAAATATTGTGTCATGAATGAATAATTGACCTTTATAGATTTTTCCTTCTCCTATAAATAGAGCCTCACATAGAGATGTGACGGTTAAGCAATTTTCTTCTTCTCTCCCTATTGTGGCCGATCCTCTCCCTCTCTCTCTCTCTACAAAATACTCTTCTTATTTTGTACCTAGATTCACATTCAATCTAGAGAATTAGGTTATGATCCAAGAATTGTTCTTGGTTCATATGGTTTAATTGTGCCCACACACAAATCCTTCCAAAACCTCTATTGACTCATGTAATAGAAATCTTAGGTTTCTCGAGTTCAAGATTAGGTGCGAAGGTGACGAGCGAGCCAAGGAAGAGGATCTACCTTTCTCGAGACACTTCAAGATCAAGCTACAAAGAAAGGTTCGTGTTCTAGTAAATTAAATAATGTTTATAATGTATAACATGTATATGCTTTTTTCTAGGTTAGTAAAATTGTTTTACTTGAAAAAGAAATTTTTAAATTCCGTCTTTAATTTGATTAATGTTAAATTTTTCTTTAACCCTGCTCTACCCCGTCGTTGTTCCCCGACCATTTGCCACATTGGGAGTCGATCTAATTGGGGAGCTCCCCATGGCCCCAAGACAGTTCCGATTCACAATAGTCGCGATCGACTACTTCACGAAGTGGGTCGAAGCAGAACCTTTGGCAAAAATCACTGAGGCAAACACGACGAGCTTCATTTGGAAGAGCATCATATGTCGCCATGGGATTCTGGAATCCATCGTGACAGACAACAGTCGGAAATTCGACAATACCGGCTTGCGCGAGATCTGCGAGCAACTCGGGATAAGAAAAACATATTCTTCCCTAAGGCACCCCCAAGCCAATGGCCAAGTGCAGGTAGTCAGCCGCACGATAAAGGAAAACTTAAAGAAAAATTTGGAGTCTCGAAAGGGTGCTTGGGCGGATGAGCTGCCGTTTGTGTTGTGGGCTTATCGTACCACGGCTCGGAATGCAACGGGAGAAACCCCTTTCGCCGTGACCTTCGGGGTTGAGGCGGTGGTCCCGATAGAGACCACGCTCCCCATATTTTGCATTGAGACCTTTGACGAAGAGGAAAATGAAAAGGCAATGCAGGCAGAACTTGACCTAATCGACGAGAAAAGGTCCGACGCGCTCACCCGTCTCGTCGCTCAGAAAAGGAAGGTCGAGTGATACTACAACTCGAAAGTCAAGTTGCGGAGCTTCGCAAACGGGAGCTTGGTGCTATGACGGGTGTTCCCCAACACCAAGGTTCAAGGAGCCGGCGTCCTGGGCCGGACATGGGAAGGCCCATATCGAGTTCGAAAGACCATTCACAACGGCACCCTACGAACTCGAGAATTCGGATGGCCTTATATTCGCTCACCCATGGAACGCCGAACACCTGAGGCATTATTATTAATAGCGGCAGCAACTTCGCTCCCAGTTACATTCCATGTAAACACAATAGTTATCGTAATTCAATTTAGTTCAAATGTACTCTTTTGAACATTGAATAAAAAAGCCTATTTGTGTCATCATGTATTGTTCTAAAAAAAAGTTTCTAAAAATTTGTGACACGTCAAAAAATTTCATGAAACTTGGGGGGCTAGGGTGGCTCGGTTGCAGCACCAAAGGGCCGACGCCAGAAAGAGCCTAAATTCGGGAGAACCGATAACAAGGCCTCACAACCTTGCATTCGGGAATATCACATTCCACGAAGCAAAACCATGAGGCGATAGCCCCATGACCGGAGAGATCCACCAAAGCCAGTAACAAGGCGGCAACCTTGCATCTGGACGTCCATGGATCTGAGGAAAAATCGACAAATCCCGGCCGACACACGACTGGGTCAAAGTCGAGCCCAATCCTAAGGCGGAATACGAATACCCATATGATGAATGCGCGTGACGCCCGAATGGGTAATTGTAAACCAGTAAGGATCGACCAACGCCCATGAGGCGAGTCGTAAGCCAACAGGTCATCAATCGCGCCAGATCCCGGGATTCCCCACCCTCCGTAGAGCATAATCGCAAGCCAATAGGCCATCGATGAAGGCTCACGAACAAAGCGCTCCACTCACGGTCGTCAACCCTAAACTCTTAAAAGATCTGAATACCCCTGAGGTAACTCGGATGAGCGTCCACACCCTAAACCCAAGGCTAACACCCCGGGAGGTGCCTAGCCCGTCAAAAAACCTCCTGGAACATCCTCTCCCGGAGGCCCGGACGTCCTCATGGCCCCCGTCGATGGTCTGGACGTCCGGCGTGTGGCGTGGACGTCCATCGGGTGGCCTGGACGACCGGCGTGTGGCCTGGACGTCCATCGGGTGGCCTGGACGTCCAACGAGTGGCCTGGATGTTCAGTGAGAGGCATGGACGTCCAGTGGTCGGCCCGGACGACCAACGAGTGGCCTGGACGTCCAGTGGACGGCCTGGACGTCCATCGAGAGGCTTGGACGTCGAAGGGTCGGCCCGGACGTCCAGTGATTGGCCTAGACGTCCATCGGGCGGCCCAGACGTCCGACGTGTGGCCTGGGCGTCCATCGAGTGGCCTGGACGTCCGGCGTTTGGCCTGGGTGCCCATCAGGTGTCCTGGACGTTCGATGAATCACCCTGACGTCCAACGGGCCGGTTTGGACGCCCCCTAGGAACCCCGATCGCATGAGTCACGAACCCGACGGGTCGTCGACGGCGACGGAAAACCTTGGTTGCCGTCAACTTCATTGGGTGTCTCCGAAGCATATCATAAGTTTACGACCATTAACAAAATGAAAGTCTAATAAAAAACCACGCAAGTATAAGAGATAGGGACTTATGATAGAAAACGAATGCCACGAAGGTGCAAACAAAGAAAATATCCGAAAGAAGTCAGCAAAATGAGATCAAAATTCAAAACGCTAAACAACGGCGTAGAAAGCAACAAACAAAAAGTCGCGGCCCGGATGTTCACGGAGCCAAAGTCGACTTGCTCTTCGTCGACGGAGCAGAGTGACATCAGATGCGAGGACGAATTACCAACCGATGAACGCATGGTCTCATCGGGGCTGGTGTCTATCGGATCGCCAAACTCCGCGTCACCCCCTAGCGGTGGGAATAACCCATCGAAAAAGGCAAATGTCACCTTGCGTGACAAATTCTCGGCAATCGTCGCGTCCCGGACGCACACGACGGTAGCATAGCAGGCCTCCTCCAAGGCCACCTCCCAGTCTTCGTCCGATCGGACCTTGGCACGCTCGGAGTCATCAATGATGGCTTGCATCTCTCGTCGGAGAGACTCGCTCTCCTGAACAGCCTTTGCATGGGCCGCACCACTCGGGGCTAGCTCGGCCTCTCGTAGGGCCACGACGCCTTCAAATTTCTTGCTCTCTGCTAGGAACCCGCAAGCAGATCGCTGAACTTGCTCTCGCGCCGTGCACTCTTCCTTCAGCTTCGCCTTGACGGCCGCTAGTTTCGCTTCGGCAGCTTTCCGACCAGCGGCGGCTTCGGTGAGGGCCGCGGCTTGTAGGCGATCCTTCCGGTCGCTGACCTCTTCCAAGATCCGTTCGCGGTGCGCCATCTCCTCCATCATCAGCTCGGCGCGCTCTTGGCGCGCTAACATCTATAAGACAAGTAGTGAGGTCAGCCAGGAGTGCAAGTTGAGAAGGGAAATGGGGAAACGAACCTTTCGGGCATCAAGAGTGCCCTGTCGAAAAAATTCCATGTCGCTAACCACGACAAGCTCGTTGAAGCACTTCGGAGAAAAGTCCACGAGCCCCCGGGAGCCTCGGTCCCTTAAAGCGGTCACCTCCGCCAACTAGAGGGGGGCACTGCTGGGCCCCGTAGACGAGCCGATCGGCCGCCGGGAGCTGGAAGGCGTTTCGTTGGCAGACGAAGCGGCGGGGAGTTTTTGAGGCGGGCCGTCACCCCCTCCCGCATGGACCGTCGGTGCGACGCGGGTCGGTGCCCGTCTCCCCGGGCTCCTAGTCTCCACGATCTCCGGCACGTTCGAAAAAGAACCTAGGGTGCTCGCGGCACCGTGGGAGCCCCTGCCTGGCAAAACACCTAAACAAGAAAGGACGCGGTTAAAAGACTCCAAAAACAACAACAAAGCGTACGCAACCCATACCGCATGGGGTATCGTCATCGGAACCTGAGTCGACATCTCGTCACCCCCGGCCCCGGGACTGAGGAGGCAGTAGGACGGAGGAGGTAAACCACTCAGTAGCAGCCATCATGTCCGACGTTTCGAAAATGGAAGCCTGACGCCGGGGTCCGGAAACTTCCGAATCACTTTCCCAAGCTCGGTAAGATCGGGGTCCTTCGCTGACTCACGAATCTTGTAGGGGCCGAAGTTAAGCGGAACCATTTCAAAAGCGGACTCGGAGACCCACACCCATTGATACCGAGGCTTCGTCGGCCCGTTCGTGATGACACTAAACTGTTTTCGATGATAGGCCTTGTACGACCCAACTCACGTAGGGACTTCGGCAATGATGAGGAACTCGAAAATTTTGCCGGTCGTCACAACTCGCCTCTTGTCACGAAAATACATCATGTCACAAGCGGCGACCGCTCGATAGAACAAAGAAGACATTTGGAACGCGTGTACCTCTAGTTGGGAAAGGATCTCTTGTACGACCTGCTGGAAAGGTAGTCGGAGTCCACTACGGAAGAAAGCCAAGTGAACGGCGGCGAACCCCTCTCGGGGTCGAGTCGGTCGGTCGGTGGCGAGAAGACGAAGCAAGTTGACGGTTCCAGGGATGCCGTACATACTACGAAGTGCTCGGAATGTCGCCAACGACGGGGGTAGCGGAGTGTCAATTCCCTCGCACGCAAACGATCCCAAGATTCGCGAGCCCAAGACCGGGAAGGCGCTCGTCCTCTCCCCCTCTTCGAGCGCCGTCAAGGGTGGGACTCGTTCCTCACTCGGCGGGGAGGACTCGCCGGCGGCAACCGTCCGACATCAACGGACAAGACACTCCCTGAAGCCTGGGCGAAGGCCCGGACGTCCGTCTAATATGGGACGATGGCCCGGACGTCCTCCGTCCCCCAGGAGGCAGCCCGGACGTTCTCGTCTCCTCCAGCGACGGCCCGGACGTCCTCCGGCCCCAAGGAGGCGGCCCGGACGTCCTCACGTCCTCTAGTGACGGCACGGATGTCCTCCAGCCTCAAGGAGGCGGCCTGGACGTCCTCGCGTCCTCCGGCAATGGCCTGGATGTCCTCCGGCCCCAAGGCAAAGACCCGGACGTCCTCGCGTCCCCCAGCGATTGATCGGACATCCTCTGGCCCCGGGATGGCTTCCCAGACGTCGTCGCGCCTCCAGCACGTATCCGGACGTCCTCCAGAATTCGAGCAAGGGCCCGGACGTCCTTTGCGGAGGCCCAGACGTCCACGCGACTTGGGCCCACTAGGTCGGGCCCAACACCCCCTAAGGCTCCCTAGACGGAAACCCCCCGAGCGATCCGCAAGGGGAAGGGGGCGGCCGGCGCCGCAGGGGACTCTTCTCGGACGATGCCCACGACTCCCACCGTCGCCGGCGACGACGGAGATCTGTTCGCCGAGAGGCCTGGGCTCCCTCCATCGAGACGCGCGAGGCTGGGTCCGCCTTCGCTCGTCCGCGTCCCCGACGCCGCCCCTCGGCCGGTGGCGATCTCCTGGACGTCCAACGAGATCTGGGGAGGGAGACTTACCCGGGACCGAGAGCGAAGCTCCCCGACGGCTTGGACTCCGACGACGCAACCCCCGACGTCCGCCAGGACGCCCATGTCCGACGCGTCCGACTCCGTCGCCCTGAGCTCCTCGGCTCTTCGGCAAATGTTGTCGATGTTATTCGGCGATATGAACGACGATCGATGGAGGACGGAAAAACGTACGATTTATAGTGACAACCCAAGGCAAGCAGCCCAGGAGGGTGCCCGGCCCACCGAGAACCTCCCTCGGCGTCCCCTTCGGCCGGCCTGGACGTCCACCCGGCGGTCGGCTAGCTTGGACATCCTCCCTGCGACCGGCCGTCCTGGACATGCACCCAGTGATCGGCCGGCTGGACGTCCTCCCAGCGACCGGCCGGCCTAGACGTCCTCCTAGCGTACGACCTGGACGTCCATCTAGCGACCGGCCGGCCTGGACGTCCATCCAGCGACCGGCCGGCCTGGACGTCCTCCCAGCGACCGGCCTGAACGTCCTCCTAGGCCTGGGCTCCCTCTGTCGAGACGCGCGAGGCTGGGTCCGCCTTCGCTCTTCCGCTTCCCTGACGTCGCCCCTCGGCCGTGGCGATCTCCTGGACGTCCAACGAGATCTTGGGAGGAAGACTTACCCGGGACCGAGAGCGGAGCTCCCCGACGGCTTGGACTCCGGCGACGCAACCCCTGACGTCCGCCAAGACGCCCATGTCTGACGCGTCCGACTCTGTCGCCCTGAGCTCCTCGGCTCCTCGGCTAATGTTGTAAATGTTATTCGGCGATATGTACGACGATCGATGGAGGCCGGAAAAACGTACGATTTATAGTGACAACCCGAGGCGAGCAGCCCAGGAGGGTGCCCGGCCCACGGAGAACCTTCCTTGGCGTCCCCTTCGGCCGGCCTGGACGTCCACCCGGCGGTCGGCCTGCTTGAACGTCCTCCCTGCGACCGGCCGGCCTGGACGTGCACCCAGTGATCGGCCGGTTGGACGTCCTCCCAGCGACAGGCCAGCCTGGATGTCCTCCTAGCGTACGACCTGGACGTCCATCCAGCGACCGGCCGGCCTGGATGTCCATCCAGCGACCGGCCCGCCTGGACGTCCTCCCAGCGGCCGGCTTGAATGTCCTCCTAGGCCTGGGCTCCCTCCGTCGAGGCGCACGAGGCTGGGTCCGCCTTCGCTCTTCTGCGTCCCCGACGTCGCCCCTCGGCCATGGCGATCTCCTGGACGTCTAACGAGATAAGGGGAGGGAGACTTTCCCGAGACCGAGAGCGGAGCTCCCCGACGGCTTGGACTTCGGGGACGCAACCCCCGACGTCCGGCAGGACGTCCATGTCCGACGCGTCCGACTACGTCGCCCTGAGCTCCTCGGCTCCTCGGCTAATGTTGTCGATGTTATTCGGCGATATGAACGACAATCGATGGAGGCCGGAAATACGTACGATTTATAGTGACAACCCGAGCCGAGCAGCCCAGGATGGTGCTTTACCCACCGTGAACCTCCCTCGGAGTCCCCTTCGGCCGGCCTGGACGTCCACCCGGCGGTCGGCCGGCTTGGACGTCCTCCCAGCGACCGGCCGGCCTGGACGTCCTCCTAGCAACCGGGCTGGACGTCCATCCAGCGACCGGCCGGCCTGGAGGTCCATCCAACGACCGACCGGCCTGGACGTCCTCCCAGCGGCCAGCCTGAACGTCCTCCTAGCATGGGCTCCCTCCATCAAGACGCGCGAGGCTGGGTCTGCCTTCGCTCGTCCGCGTCCCCGACGTCGCCCCTCGGCTGTGGCGATCTCCTGGACGTCCAACGAGATCTGGGGAGGGAGACTTACCCGAGACCGAGAGCGGAGCTCCCCGACGGCTAGGACTCCGGCGACGTAACCCCCGACGTTCGCCAGGACGCCCATGTCCGACGCGTCCGACTCTGTCGCCCTGAGCTCCTCGGCTCCTCTGCTCCTCGGCTAATGCTGTCGATGTTATTCGGCGATATGAACGACGATCGATGGAGGCCAGAAATACGTACGATTTATAGTGACAATCTGAGGCGAGCAGCCCAGGAGGGTGCCCGGCCCACCGACAACCTCCTTCGGCGTCCCCTTCGGCCGGCCTAGACGTCCAACCGGAGGTCGGCCGGCTTGGACGTCCTCCCTGCAACTGGCTGGCCGGGACGCGCACCCAGTGATCTGCCGGCTGGACGTCCTCCCAGTGAGCGGCCGGCCTGGACGTCCTCCTTGCGTACGACCTGGACGTCCATCCAGCGACCGGCCGGCCTGGACGTCCATCCAGCGACCGGCCGGCCTGGACGTCCTCCCAACGACCGGCCTGAACGTCCTCCTAGGCCTGGGCTCCCTCCGTCGAGACGCGCGAGGCTGGGTTTGCCTTCGCTCTTCCGCGTCCCTGACGTCGCCCCTCGGCCGTGGCGATCTCCTGGACGTCCAACAAGATTTGGGGAGGGAGACCTACCCGGGACCGAGAGCGGAGCTCCCCGACGGCTTGGACTCCGGCGACGCAACCCCCGACGTCCGCTAGGACTCCCATGTTCGACGCGTCCGACTTCGTCGCCCTGAGCTCCTCGGCTAATGTTGTCGATGTTATTCGGCGATATGAACGACAATCGATGGAGGCCGGAAATACTTAAGATTTATAGTGACAACCCGAGGCGAGCAACACAGGATGGTGCCCGGCCCACCGACAACCTCCCTCGGCGTCACCTTCGGCCGGCCTGGACTTCCACCCGGCGGTCGGCCGGCTTGGACGTCCTCCCTGCGACCGGCTGGCCTGGACGTGCACCCAGTGATCGGCCGGCTGGACGTCCTCCCAGCGACCGGCCGGCCTAGACGTCCTCCTAGCGTACGACATGGATGTCCATCCAGCGACCGGCCGGCCTGGACGTCCATCCAGCGGCCGGCCGGCCTGGACGTCCTCCCAGCAACCGGCATGAACTTCATCCTAGGCCCGGGCTCCCCCTGTCGAGACGCGCGAGGCTGGGTCCGCCTTCGCTTGTCCGCGTCCCCGAAGTCGCCCCTCGACCGTGGCAATCTCCTGGACGTCCAACTAGATCTGGGGAGGGAGACTTACCCGGGACCGAGAGCGAAGCTCCCCGACAGCTTGGACTCCGGCAACGCAACCCCCGACGTCCGCAAGGACGCCCATGTCCGACGCGTCCGAATCCATCGCCCTGAGCTCCTCGGCTCCTCGGCTAATGTTGTCGATGTTATCTGCCGATATGAACGAGGATCGATGGAGGCCGGAAATACGTACGATTTATAGTGACAACTCGAGTCGAGCAGCCCAGGAGGGTGCCCGGCCCACCGAGAACCTTCCTCAGCGTCCCCTTCGGCCGGCTTAGACGTCCACCCGGCGGTCGGCCGGCTTGGACGTCCTCCCTGCGACCGGCCGCCTGGACGTGCACCCAGTGATCGGCCGGCTGGACTTCCTCCCAGCGACCGGCCGTCCTGGACGTCCTCCTAGCGACCGGCCTGGACGTCCATCCAGGGACCGGCCGGCCTGGACCTCCATCCAGCGACCGACCGGCCTGGACGTCCTCCCAGCGGCGGGCTGAACGTCCTCCTTGGCCTGGGCTCCCTCCGTCGAGACGTGCGAGGCTGGGTCCGCCTTCGCTCGTCCGCGTTTCCGACGCCGCCCCTCGGCCGTGGCGATCTCCTGGACGTCCAACGAGATCTGGGGAGGGAGACTTACCCGGAACCGAGAGCGGAGCTCCCCGACGGCTTAGACTCCGGCGACGCAACCTCCGACGTCCGCCAGGACGCCCATGTCCGACGCGTCCGACTCCGTCGCCCTGAGCTCCTGGGCTCCTCGGCTAATGTTGTAAATGTTATTCAGCGATATAAACGACGATCGATGGAGGCCGGAAATACGTACGATTTATAGTGACAACCCGAGGCGAGAAGCCCAGGAGGTTGCCCGGCCCACCGAGAACCTTCCTCGGCGTCCCCTTCGGCCGGCCTGGACGTCCACCCGGCGGTCGGCCTGCTTGGACGTCCTCCCTGCGACCGGCCGGCCTGGACGTGCACCAAGTGATCGGCCGGCTGGACGTCCTCCCAGCGACCGGCCGGTCTGGACGGCCTCCTAGCGTATGACATGGACGTCCATCCAGCGACCGGCTGGCCTGGACGTCCTCCCAATGACCGGCCGGCCGGGACGTCCATCCAGCGACCGGCCCGCCTGGACGTCCATCCAGCGACCGACGGGCTTGGACGTCCTCCCAGCGGCCGGCTTGAACGTCCTCCTAGGCCTGGGCTCCCTCCGTCGAGACGCGCGAGGCTGGGTCCGCCTTCGCTCTTCCGCGTCCCCGAAGTAGCCCCTCGGCCATGGCGATCTCCTGGACGTCTAACGAGATCTGGGGAGGGAAACTTTCCCGAGACCAAGAGCGGAGCTCCCCGACGGCTTGGACTTCGGCGACGCAACCCCCGACGTCCAGCAGGACGCCCATGTCCGACGCGTCTGACTTCGTCGCCCTGAGCTCCTCGGCTCCTCGGCTAATATTGTCGATGTTATTCAGCGATATGAACGACGATCAATGGAGGCCGGAAATACGTACGATTTAAAGTGACAACTCGAGGCGAGCAGCGCAGGAGGGTGCCCGGCCCACCGAGAACCTCCCTCGGCGTCCCCTTCGGCTGGCCTGGACGTCCACCCGGCGGTCGGCCGGCTCGGACGTCCTCCCTGCGACCGGTTGGCCTGGACATGCACCCAGTGATCGGCCGGGCTGAACGTCCTCCTAGCGACCGGCCTGGACGTCCATCCAGCGACCGGCCGGCTTGGACGTCCAAATGGCGACCAGCCGGCCTGGACGTCCATCCAGCGACCAGCCGGCCTGGACGTCCTCCCAGCGGCCAGCCTGAACGTCCTCCTAGCGACCGGCCGGCTTGGACATCCTCCCACCGACAAGGCGGCCTGGACGTTCTCCCATCAACCAGCCTGGACGTTCACCCAGCGACCGGCTGGCCTGGACGTCCACCCAGCGACCGGCCGGCCTGGATGTCCTCCTAGCGACCGGCCGGCCTGGAAGTCCTTCCAGTGACCGGCCCGGACGTTCAGCGAGCGGCCTGGACGCCCAGCGAGCGGCCTGGACGCCCAGCGAGCGGCCTGGACGTCTAGTGAGCGGGCTAGACGTCCAGTGGGTTGGCATGGACGTCCTCCTCCATTCCACACGCCTAGGAGGTGTCTTGGCCGGCCCCAATGCCTTCCTTAAGCTATAAATAGCACAACAATCCCCACAACAGAGGTAGGCAAGTTTTCCTAAGAGAAAACTACTCTTTCTCTCTCTCATTCTCTCTCTATTTTGGTCATACCCTCCACGTGAAGCTGAATCTGGAACAACTTCCGATCGGAATTGTTCCCTAACATCCGAGGTCCGAGCGTCGAAACGACGTTGACTTCTTATTCTCCGTTTCCGCCGATCTTGTCAATCCCTCCTCATCATCCTACAAACTCCACCCACATTATACTAATGTTGAGCGTCGAAGAGGTAAACAGAGGATCACCCTCTGTTTTCCCTTCTTAGTTCACGTTTGTTTACTCTTTTCAGATATCAAAAGGACTCGAAGACCACATGACAGCTAAGAGACGATCCGGAAGACCGGATCTGACACGCTATGGCCGAAGCGAGGGTCACTCGCTCCGAGCGGGGATCTGACCGTTTAGGTCTCCTAACGTTGTCCAAATTTCAGCGACAACACATGTGGCTATTAAAAATTATTTTGAATTAGCCTTTGGATAAAAAAACGTAAGTTATATTATTAATATTTATTTGCATTGACATTATATAAATATTTATGGCGTGGCAATGTTCAATTTTTTACACTGTTCAATGACAGCTAATAGTTGTCATCCAAATATGTTGAACGACAGTTATATGTCATCCAAGATTGGAAGACACTAACTTGAACGTTTTTTTTAACGAATGACACTCGGTCGTCTATTTTAAAGATGGAGTCAATGCTATTAAGACAGTTCTTTTTTATTATGTCGTTCAAGCCAATATTTGTAGTAGGGTTGGATATTCATATAAAAGAGCATCGTTTAATACTTTCCACATAATCAGTGTTTAGCAAGACATATCTTGTCGACAGTTTGTCGGTTCTATAATCTTGACGATGTGACATTATTCATGCATTAGGATGAACTTTAATCTATATGATCGCAAGCAAACACACCATGCATGCATCGTATTCTTGTCTTCTTATAGTTTTCGCTCATTGTTTATTATTTATGAATTACGTTTTTTCCCTTTAAATATAAACCAAATGATTACGATCCCATGACCTTGAATGACCAAATTAATATTATTTGCCGTGGTCGATGAATAAGAAAAATTGCCAAATGGTACAATAGAAGTCAAACTCACTCATTTCACATCCAGCCAAATTAATTAGCGTCGACCTTTCACTTTATTATAATTGGCGTCATCAGAATTTTCCACAATCTTCATTTGTTTGTCTAAATGTGATTTTTGTTTACGGGGTTGGATACCTCAAGTAGCACTACCACAAAAAAACATTTTCAAATGCGAACATTCTAGTTTTGATGGTAATATCAAATGTGACAATAAATAAAAATGTGTAGCTGAAAGTTTTGGTTGCACAAATAACACTCGAAAGTGTTAGAAATATAACCGTATAGGTTTCGAGTGTTAGAAATATAACCGTATAGGTTATTTAAACCATTTCTGGTCGTTGAATAAAGACAATATATGTGAATAGAAGGTGTGGGAGAGAGTACCAAATTGATTAAATACAAAAGAAAAGTGCTTTTTATATATGATCTAATTAATAAATTTTATTAATTGACTGGTAAGTTAGTTCAGTGCCAAGTGGAGGTGAGATGGCGGTGAGGTGGCAGTGAGATGGCGGGACTATGTCAATTTTCACTCTCATGAACATCTTCGCCGATTTTTCCAACGGATACACCGGCGACGGCTCCGGCGTAGAGTCGCTTAGTGGGACTTTGTAGGCGCACTTTGGCACGACAGTCAGGTCTCGGGTTCGTGGCGCGGTCCGCGGCGATTCTCGCCCTCGCAACGGTCACGCTCCTTGGTCGTTTTTCGGTTACTACTTAGTATCCGTTTGAATGAACAGTTTTGTCGTTTGGAATGAAACAACCATTTGGCCAACGGTTGTGTCGTTTATCCGAATGGGTGCCATATAACTATATAATTGCGCTGAGTTTCAAATGTGGGCACCCAATTCATTCAAATCTCATTTCTTCACTCTCACATTCTCTCAAGATATTTCTATTTGTCTTCTTTTCGAATTTCACTTGGTCTTGGTGCAGTTCGAACCCAAACTTGTCGTATCCTGCGGTATTCTTGTCTGTGACCTTAAACCAATCTCGAGGTGCAAAAAACTTTATAAGGAAAGCGCATCTCATGCGTGATTCAAGCCGAGACGTTTTTTATTTAGAAGATTTTCACAACAATCTTATAGTATCTTCTATAATGGTGACCGAGGCCTCAGTTTCAAGCCTGAAAGTGATGAACCAAGACTTCGTAAAGTTGGACCGTTTCGATGGTACCAACTTTACCCGCTGGCAAGACAAGATGCGGTTCTTCCTCACTGCCATGAAAATTTTCTACGTTCTGGAATCGACGTTGGATCCCATTTCAGAGGCGACAGACCAAGATTCTAATGAACTCAAGGCGGACCGGAAGAAGCGTCAAGAGGACGAGTTGTTGTGCCGTAGTCATATTCTCAACACTCTCTCCAAAAAACTCTACGATCTCTACACCGATAATCCTTCGACTACAGATATCTGGAAGGCGCTCGAGTACAAATTCAAAGCGGAGGAAGAAGGTACCAAAAAGTTCCTTGTCTCGAGTTAATTTTCATTTAAGATGTTTGATGACGAGTCTATACTTGCTCAAGTTCATGGATTGCAAGTAATTGTCAACAAATTGAGGGCCGTGAAGATAGACGTTCTGGAGATCTTTCAAGTTGGTGCAATTATTGTGTAATTGCCCAATTCCTGGAAAAGTTACCAGAAGAAACTTCTTCACAACACCGAGGACTTCTCTCTCTCTGGAGCAGATCCAGAAACATATTTGAATTGAGGAGGAATCAAGAATGAGAGATAAGACGTCAGATGCCGATACTTCTAAAGCCACTGCGGTGAGCGCGAAATGAAAAAGGAAGTGGAATGACAAAGGTAATTCTACGGGTCCCAAAAAGGACGCGAAGAAATTTAAGCATTCCGGCAAATCCCCATTCGGAAACAAATCCGATCCAAGGGGTCCATTACAGGATGCTATGTGTGTGGCAAACCTATTCACTATGTTTGAGATTGTCGACTTCGCAAGACAGCGGAAAAAGAAGTCGATACCAGTACGACCGACGCAAACATAGTCGCTACGGTGAGCAAACTTATGGCGGTCAAAGGCAAAGTTCAAGAGTAGTGGTATGATACATGTGCTACCGTCCATGTTACCTACGATAGGGCTGCTTTCAACATTTATTATGAAGTCAATGGAGGACAAGAGGTTCAGATGGAAAACGAGCACCGCTCCAAAGTTGTTGGCATCGGCAATGTGGATTTCAACTTCGCATCCGGGAAAAAAGTTAGTTTGACCAATGTGCTTCATGTTTCAGAAATTAGTAGAAACCTTGTTAGTGGTGATCTCTTAGGAAAACCAGGGATTAAATCTGTGTATGAATCGGGCAAACTTATCTTGACCCGAAGTGGTATTTGTTGGCAAAAGCTATTCCAGCAAAGGGCTGGTCAAGTTATGTACTATTGCCAATGTTATCAATAAAATATCTACTTCTCTGCATATGATTAATTATGTTTCTTTATGGAACAACAGATTAGCACACAACACTACGAAAAGATTAATTAAATGCGGTTTAATTTCGTGCAAATTTGATAAGTCTAACAAATGTGAAATTTGTGTGAAATCGAAAATGATTAAGAAACCTTTTCATAGTGTAGAAAGAAATCCTAAGTTTCTAGATCTTATATTATTGGATATATGTGAATATAGTGGCATGTTAACTCGTGGTGGAAATATATATTTTATTACCTATATTGACGATTGCTCTAGATTTGCATATGTTTACTGGTTAAAACATAAAGATGAAGCTTTGAATGCTTTTAAGATTTATAAGGCTGAAGTGGAAAATCAATTAAGAATTAATTAAAGTCCTTAGAAGTGATAGGGGTGGTGATATTTTCCTAGTAACTTTAATTCGTTTTGTGAAGAAAATGGTATTGTACATGAATGTTCCGCACCTCGTACACCACTACAAAATGGTTTGGCTGAACGTAAAAATAGGATACGTCAAGAAATGATAAATGTCATGTTAATGCATTTGGAATTATCTATTAGTTTATGGGGTGAAGCTTTACTTGCTGCATGTCATATTCTAAATCGTATTCCTTTAAAGAAAACTCAAGTTTCTCCATATGAGATATGGAAAGGGAGAAAGACAAATATTGGGTATTTTAAAGTGCGAAGTGTTTTTGTAGGCTATGCCACCAATAGTAAGGTGTATAGACTTCTAAATTTAGAATCTAATATCATAGTAGAATCCCGTGATGTGGAATTCTTTGAGAACCTTATTTTGAAAGAAAAAGAGTCTCATACTTCCACAGATGAAGAACCTCGAGAGGAAAGTTCTTCAGAGGTTGTTGTTGAGCAACCCGGACATCGGATTAGCAAAAGAATGTTGGAAATTAGTTAACGTTTAAACAATAATATTATATAACTTATCTCAATATGGCGGAATGATATAATATGATCGAATATCTTAAAACACATTATAAATATATTCAATTAACCTAGGAATTAAAAATTACTAACATGTCAATAAATTCTATTCTAAATATGTTGTCAACAAATTGAACAAACGATCTAACAACCTATAAACAATTTATAAATTTTCATCGCAGATTCAATTTTTTTAGGAGACTTACATGTGAGGTTGTAAACAACCTCGTGCGTTGCTTGCTTACAGTTGAATGCCACACCAAAGTCTCACCTGAATTCAGTCTACTCCATGCCTTTGTCGTGCCTAGGTGTACACATGTCCTTCAAGTGAAGATCCTTGGACTTGCGCCTACGAGTCGCTGAAAAGGCAACCTGCCCTCACTCCTAGAATTCATAGGATTGATCTGCAAGCACACGCGCCTCACAGCCCACCAGATTGCAAGCAGTCGCGCCTAAGAACCCGCCGAAGTTGGTCTTGTGCCGCGCCTAAGCCTTCGCCAGAAGGGCAGCTTGTGCGCCTTCTCTCTTGCTTGACGGAAGGGCATTCCTTGAGCCTCAAATCCTCATTAGAATGAACCAAGAAGATCGCCGGAAGTACTGGCCCAATCTGCGCCTGAATTCGCCAGATGCGCCAATGCGTCGCCGGATGCGCCTAGGGTAGATCCGATCGAATCGTCTTCGCTTCTCTTCTCCAAATCAGCCGGCCATGTGATGCAAATAATCACACAAACTTCAACAAGAAGAGTCAGAGATAATTCTCTCGGATTTTAGGGAGAAGAAGAGGGTGGACTCTTTGATCGAACAATGAGAGAAAGGGGAACACTCAAGAATCAAGATTAAGAAACATTTTCTTGATCTTTCTTTCTCTCTCTAACTCTCGGCCAAGCACACAAGGAAGGGAGAAGAGGGCTGGCCGAAGTTCTGATTAGGGTTAGGTTAAAAAGTAATACAATATCCTAAGAGAATGGGCTTCAGTCAGGTCAAAATCCAATTTTGGCCCGATAGTCAAACTTAAACCCAATGATTTTTTTAAGGAGTTTAAAATTAATTTCCCAGCTTAATTCTCTTAATTATGGCCGACCACAATTATTTATTTTATACTAAAAATATTTGATTTATTTTAAAATAATATTTAATTAATTTAGAACATCTAATTTATTTACGAGAAATTGCCCAAAGTACCACCATTTGTAATTGATTTTCCTAAAATCCACTAAAATTAATTATTTACGAAAGTCTAAAATTTTCCTAAAAAAATCATTAATTCATTTCATACTTTGTGCAAGTGGTACTTTGTTCAAATACTCTTTAATTAATGACAAGTCATTAATTCATTTCATACTATGCAAACAAGTACGAAACGAGAAAGTATTTATTTTCGTCTTTTATTTATTTGAATCACCAAATTATATTATTATGAATATAATAACATAATAGAATTCATTAAATAAATGTAATAATAAAGAACCAATTATTTATTTACTTACTTAGAGAATAATTTTCTTAGTTTAAATCACAATTTACATTCAATGAGAAAATCAATTGTTCTAGTTTAATAAATCTCGTCCGAGAGTCAATCACTGAGACCTTATGAAGTTTTAGAATAAAGTCCAGACTCAGAAGTGCACAAACTTTTTCCTACTTTTAATTCTTAATATTCGTTGATTCCACTAAATTACTAATATTGAAACTCTCTAAGTTCAAATGCGTTTATTTTCCGTTTGATGTGACAAAACAATTTTTCACACGATCCACATAGTATTTTACGATATTACCCTTCATGTGTATCAGTGACTCAGAAGAATGTAAAATTACCGTTTTACCCCTGAGTTATTATTTCACGAACTCTTTTGTTATTTGTGAATGAGAAAAATATAGAGTGAGATGTCTTTACATGTCACATGTTTTAATAAAAGAATATTATATTCCATGAATACCAGGCCTGTTTTATTCATTCACACTCTCATAACAAAGCATAGTGTGATACTAATGCATTAGCATTCTTCCAACATGAATTTCGTATCAGTGAATCACAAAATCCAATACAACAATGTTATAACACCAACCGCCGGTTCAGATGGAACTATAACTTAGACATTGCCCATTGAAAAATCAAATGTTATAAAGTGTCACATCGATTATGCATTCACTTCAGGATTTAGGTAAGTACCAAAATATCCCTCGTATTTGATCTTGAAGTTTCGAGTGATTAAACGGTTTTATCTCGAGCTTCAGAGTATCACATGTCTTGTTCAATATCTTCTATAAGATATCAAGAATGAAACACAGAGTCACAACTCTCTATATCACAAGATAAGATATCATGATTCATTGAAACAATCATTACTCATGTTCGATTGCTCTATCGATCTTGAGATTGCGAACTAATGTTTTACGTAGTCACAAGGGTTTATCTTGTCTAGTCTGTACTTAGCACCCCTTTCGTCGATGACAGCTTCAGAGCGTAGCAAACATACATAAACACAAACTTAATCAAGAATGAATATTTAATTTTATTTAATGTTTCAGCAAAAGAAAATACAAATGTATTTATAATGTCTAATATCTGTAAGACTAAGGATCTAGGACCCAATGAAATAGATTCTCAACTTATTTATTTTTATCTTATAGAAGGAAATAGAGAGAATTTTGCTCGAAAGATTCCTATTGTTCTTCTAGTTCAAGACGATCCTAAGACTTATAATGATGCTATTAAAGATTAAATGGATTCTACTATGTCAAACCACACTTGGGAAATTGTCGATCTACCTAAAGGATCGAAACCTATTGGGTGTAAATGGGTGTTCCAAAAGAAGTATTGTAGTGATGGTACTGTTAACACCTATAAGGCTAGGTTGGTAGCCAAAAGTTTCCGACAAAGAGAAGGAATATATTATTTTGACAGATATGCACCAGTAGTAAGAACAACAACAATTAGAATATTTACATGGAGCTGCCAGAAGGATTTGTACTTCCGGGTAATGAACAAAAGGTTTGTAAGCTTGTCAAATCATTGTATGGATTAAAACAAGCTCCCAAACAATGCTATCAAAAGTTTGACTCTGTCATATTTCTAATGGATTTGTTCCTAATGTTTGTGACAAATGTTTGTACACAAAGGTGCAACATGGTGATATTCCTATGTCTTTATGTTGATGATATGTTGATCATTAGCAACGAGATAAAATGAATTTTAGAAGCAAAGAGGTTTCTATCTTCTACTTTCAAAATGGATGATCTTGGACAAGTTGATATTATTTTAGATATCAAGGTACTTAGAACCAGTGGAAGTTATGAACTTAGTCAATCACACTATGTTGAAAAAGTGCTTGATAAGTTTAAATATTTGAACTTTAAAGAACCAACACCACTTTTGATCCAAGTATAAAACTTGAAAAGAATGATGGAAGAGTAGTGACTCAATTGGAATACACTAGTGTTGTTGGTTGTCTTATGTACTTGATGTAATGTACTCAACCAGACATAGCATTTGCAGTTAGTAAAATGAGCAGATTCACTAGCAATCCAAGTACCGAGGATTGGAAAGCTATAGGCAGAATACATGGTTTCCTTTTGAAAACCAAGACTCTTGGTCTCCAATATGGTCGTTTTTCCGCCATATTAGAAGGATATACTAACGCAAGTTGGATATCGAGTATTGGAGATGATAAGCGTACGACAAGTTGGGTGTTTACACTTGTCGGAGGTGCAATATCTTGGAAATCCAAGAAACAAACGTGTATTAGTCATTCGACTATGGAATCAGAGTTTGTGACTCTAGCTTCCGTAGGTTAAGAGGCTGAGTGGTTAAGAGATCTTCTTTTAGAAGTTCCATTGGCAAAAGCTGATGTATCTGCTGCGTCAATACATTGTGATAGTAAATCCACTTTGGCAAGAACATACAGCGAAGTGTATAATGAGAAATCTAGACATATTAGTCTACAACATGATTATGTGAAATTAATTAAAGATGGAATCATTTCACTCACATATTTGTGATCAAGCTATAACATAGCAGATCCTTTCACAAAACCTCTTGCGAGAGACTTAGTGAAATCTACCTCAAGAGATATGAGTATTAAACTCCTTGAGTAGTGATCTGACAATGATGGCAACCCAACTTAACGTTAGGAAATGACTAACATTAAGTTCAATGGGTATAAACAAATCATTGATTTGGATATTCACAACATTTAATAAAATATTGACTGTTACAATCAGAGGTTGGATAATTATATTATTAATGAAGTTCAGTCATGAGGACAAGTATCTATAAGTAATAGAGATACTGTAAGAATTTCACCTATGTGAATTTTGAGATTGTGCCGTCTCAAATGAGAGATGGAGTTTCTCTCATAAAAATTCACGAGACAGGATGAGCACATGGCCATTAACGGTGCTAAGCGAGTTATGTAGACAAAGAACTCTAAATAGTGTGTGTTGAGTAGAACCAGTTTTATCACAAAGAAAACAAGTTCAAAGTCTACCCACCTTTTTTCAGATAAATTTTTGTGTTGCTTTTACTTGATAAGTTCAAATCGAAAGATACTTATCTGTATTAACACTCTTTAATTTCTTACTTCTGGATTCTAGTTGTCTTTTTTGAACAAGTGGGAGATTGTTAGAAATATAACCGTATAGGTTATTTAAACCATTTCTATTGGTTAAAGACAATACATGTGGATGAGAGCGAGAGTGGGAAAGAGTTTCATCTTGATTGAATACAAAGGAGAAGAACTCTATATATATGATCTAATTAATAACCTTTATTAATTGAGTGGTGACCTAGTGGAGTGCCAAGTGGAGGTGAGGTCACTATGGTTATTAACCATTGTGAAATTCAGCATTGTAGAAGCTCCCACAACGCTTAGCTAACCGCTGTGGGAGTTTTGACGTCCCACAACGGTTCGCTAAGCGTTGCGGCAAGAGTTTCCACAACGGATATTTTAAGCGTTGTGGGACGAAGAATAAGATTTTCAAAAACTAGTTATTGTACAATTGCGAATATACCTGATAAACCAAATTGTAACATCTAAAATATAATATTTACATCCAAAAATCAAAATTTATCCACAAATAATCTAATCATCACATTCTATAAACGTTTGAATATAAGTTACCAATTCCTCTCTCACTCTCTCTAAATCTTATGGCGTATATGATTTCCTACTTAGTAATTTTGTTATACCTCCTACAAATATATCACGCATATACGATAACACAAAATACCCGCATTCTGTGTTTCCGTATTGCCTCAGAGCTACGCATTGCTTGATATAAGTTGATTGCCCGTTACCATTGGCGTCTTGGTGCTCGAGCTTAAAATCCTCACACACCCTACATGAAAAACATAAGAATAACATTAAGAGACGAATGTAAATTAATATCTTGATGTGAAAAAGAAATTATTACCTTTTTATCAATCGAATTAGATCTTGGGGTACTTTCTTGTTCAACGGAATGAAAAACGAGGCATTATCACTCCAAAGGTCAATAACAACGAGCATCCAATGCGCATTTATATTATACGGCATCAACACTAATTGATCGATCCTACATTTACGTACAATGTTTCCAATGTCCTTGACTCGTTTAGACAAAAAATCATCTTCGTTGTTTTTTGGCATGTGAGAACTTACACTCGGATAGAGAAATAGGTAATCGTGATTTTTCTTTACCTTTTCTAACCTTGAATGTAGGTAACTATAACAAACAAAATATTAATTTCATCAAGACACGAAAATGAGATATTTATGAAAAAAAACTTGTAAAATAAAGACTTACTCCATGTATATCAATATGCATCCCGCGCCAATTTCGTCGTACCGCAAAAAATCGGAAATATCATCAAAGCATATTGAAATCGGGATAGCGGCGAGATTTGAAAGAACCATGATTACATCCCCTCGGGTTAACATGATTTTGTTGGCATGTTGAGCGAGCAACCAAAATTTTGCATTAATAAGCTTGTGTTGAATTTTTTTACCGTCATCGGGACTCGGTTGATTCCTATTAGTCATTTTTTATTGTTGTTTGGAAACCGGACCGCGACTCCACTTTTCCGCATCAAATTCCACCAACCTCATTGGCCACTCAATGAACCCACCCATGGCATCTTCAATGGTGATGGCTTCTTCGGTAGGTATTGACAATTTCGTTTTTTTAACCAACACTCCTAAACCACTTACGCATATATTTTCTTCCTCTATTGGTGTAAAGTGAATTATGGCTCCAATCTTGTACGCCCGTCCGTCCGCAACATGAATGACACCGGTATTCGAAACATCGTCAATAAATAGACGACATTCGACGTTTTCTTTCGAACTTGGAGTTACCGGCGTGGTCGGATTCAATGAGTTACTAGCACGAACACTATTTTCCTTATTAACCACTTGGAGATTTCCTTCCTCTTGAAGAATATCCATGCACACATCATCGTGTTCTACAAAAATAATAAACATTCATAACGCTATACATAAACATATAATTAATATATACTAATAACAATACAAAAAACTTACCTAAATTCGCGGTTGGTATAATTGGGACTTCATCGTTGACCATCTCTTTGTCGAGATTAGGTATCTTTTCACTTGGTATCTCGTCGACATTCATATTTTCTTTCACGTGCTCATGACTACGCTCCTTCACATTATCACAACTAGACATATACTCATTCAAATTAATGCCTTCATTTCCACTTAATTTCTCCATGACTAATGACGTAAGCATATTTAATTGTTGTTGCATCTTTTTCTCATTTTCGCTCGAACTTGGAGGGACATAATACTTGAATCGCGTAGAGTGCTTTGATTGACCGCATTGGCGAGATGTTCCGAAGGCTTTTTGTAATATATTTTTTCCATTTTCCGGTCTCCAAGACCCTTCCGTTGCTTGTTGCGATAACAATTACTATACACATATTATTGTTAGTTAACAATATAATAATAATAGTATAAATATATATAAGACTTACAATGTTTTCCACCATTTCTTTGGCGTCATTGTCCTTGAATGTTGCCACGTCTTTCTTCCGCGAGTCAATCCACAATTCCTCTTTTGTAGCCCATACTCCCATTTCATTATACTACAATAATAAAATCGATTAACAACGAATTAAGTAATATGAAGTAAATATAAATTAAATAAATCTAACCTTTTGTTGATCGAGTTTTTGATATCCAATTTGGCCGGTTCGTGATTTTTATTTGATTTTTGAGATATTTGATTTTCCACTATCCGATGATTGTTTGAATACTTTGGTTTTTCCGTACTCCACAAACTTAATCCAATCTTCTTCGGTAATACTTGTGAAGAATTTCAATACACAAGTCGGTCTCTTTAAAACGCTAGGTTCGTTGATTTTGTCTTTGACTAGATCATGATACAAATCATGACGAAATAACCTTGCCGCTTCTCCAACTCTCATAAGACAATCGTGCTTCCGTTTACTCATAATTTCAAATCCTTCTTGTATTTCGTTCCAAATACGCTCTTTTATTTTATTGTTCTCCTTTAACCTCCAATCGTGCATCGAAATAGGAACGTGCTCTCTAGCTAACGCACCAAAATAACTCAACAATTGGTCCCCCTCTTTACCTATTAATTGACCTTTTTCATAAAATGATAATAGTATCTTTCTACCTATAGTTTTGACCTTATTAACTCGACTCATAAATGTATTTCTTCATTTTCCGGATTCCTCAAAATCTACCGATAAGAGTCTTCTAACTTTCTTAAGGTTATTATTGCTAGTACTAGTGGTAGTAGACGACATCGAACCTAGTAGAACACAAATTAAAACGCACAAGGTGAGAGTGAGAGGGTGGGAGGGCGAGGGGCGAGGGGTGAGAGGGAGGAGATGGAGAGGGCGAGGGGTGTGAGGGCGGAGACGGAGGAGAGGGCGAGGAGGGGTGTGAGGGTGGAGAGAGAGGAGAGGATAGGGCATGAGAAGGAGAGAATGAGGAGAAAGATATAAAAAAATATGTTTTACGTCGAAATTTTTTGGGCGGACACTGAAAATTTTGAAAAAAAATTCATTTTAAATGCTCCCACAACGCTTAAATACATCTGTTGTGGGATCTCGCTGCGGCGGAGTACAATTTTTGCTGCAGCGAGTTCCGACAACGGATAAATTTAAGCGTTGTGGGAGCAACTTCGCGGTGGCAGGACTTCTACACCGCTGCAGCGGAAATTTTTCCAAGATTTCTTATGCTCCCGGGAACTTTTCCGCCGCAACGGTGTAGAAACCATGCTGCGGCGAGGACCTCTCGCTGCAGCCACAATTTAACATGGCTGCAGCGAGAATATCATCCAAAAAAAATTGCTCTCGGGTAAATTTCCGCCGCGGCGGTGTTGAAATGTGGCTGCGGCGAGCTGGCCTCGCTGCAGCGCGTTTCCTACACCGCTGCGGCGTAAATTTTTAAGTTTTTTTTAACTCCATAGACCTTTTTTGCCGCAGCGATGTTTAAATTACGCCGCAACGAAGACATCCCGCTGCAGCAAATTTTTTACTTCGTTGCGGCGAAATATGATTCCACAACGTTTTATATAAAAAATTTAAAAAGATGTCGCCGCTGCGGTTTGATTTCCGAGCTGCGGCGAGAATTTCGAGACTGTATAAACTCCTTAATTTTACTATTTTTTACAATTGTTCTATTTTGAAATTCATTACAAAACCCTATTCGCCCGGATTTGTGTCATTCCCTCAACTAGATCTCGTGTATACGTTCAAAACTTGTAAGTATTTCTTAGTATTGATCTCAATTTTGTGTTGGTTTATATTATATGCTAATTAGGGTTGTATCTTATTCATGAAGATCTCAATAGTATACGAAGATGAGGAATTGGATGTGGGAGAATAGATTAAGTGAGATATATGAAAAATGTGTGGATGAATTTTGTGATTTTGCTAGAGAAAATATGAAGGATGAGTCAATTCGTTGTACTTGTGTGCAATGTGAAAATCATAGATATTTTCCAATTAAGGTTGTTCGTAACCATTTGTTTGCATATGGAATAATAACGTCGTATCAAATATGGTTTTACCATGGTGAGGTTTTTCGATCTACAGCGACACACAAAATCGATGTTGACGAAGATGATGTTGATGATATGTGTGGAATGATGAATGATTTGGAGGATGATTTTGTTGAGCGGCCGGAATTATTTGAGTCTATGGTGAATGATGCAGAAACATCGTTGTACGAAGGGTGTACAAAATTTTCGAAATTATCAGTTTTAGTAACTTTATTTCATTTGAAGGCGTCGGGTGGTTGGACAAACACAAGCTTTACATTATTTGAAGGCAGTGAGGTGGCGGGACTATTCCAATTTTCACTCTCATCAACACCCTCGCCGGTGTCACCACCGGCTCCGGCTCTAGCTCCGGCTCCGACGTAGAGTTTAGAGTCGCTTAGTGGCGCTTTGTAGGCGCACTTTGACACTTCGGCACGACAGTCAGGTCTCAGGTGAGTGGCGAGTCTGGCGAAACGGCGCGGTCCGCGGGCTTCGGGTGGCGATTCTCGCCGCTCCTTGGTCGTGTTTCGGTTATTACTTAACATCCGTTCGAATGAACAGTTTTGGCGTTTGGAATGAAACAACCATTTTGGTCAACGGTTGTATCGTTTACACAATAACTGTCGTTTATCCGAATGGGTGCCATATAACTGTATAACCGTGTTGGGTTTCAAATTTCGGCACCCTATTCATTCGAATCTCATTTCTTCTCTCTCACATTCTCTCCAGATATTTCTTTTTGTCTTCTTTTCGAATTTCACTTCATCATGATGCAGCTCGAACCCAGACTTGTCGTATCCTGCGGTATTCTTGTCTACGACCTTAATACAATTTCGAAGTGCAAAAAATACTATAAAAAAATGCATCTCATGCATGATTCAGGCCGAGATGTTTTCGATTTCGAAGATTTTCCCAACAGAAAGTTCAAATTTTCAGATCTTTTGCATTTTCCAATCTATTCAAATTCGATTTAGCAGATTATTTAAATAGCAAGTGCAACAAGTCATATTTGTAGTGCGCTTCCACCTTCCACAAATTTGAGGTCATGAGGCCGTCCGTTTTCTAAAAAAAAAAAATTGTGCTCATGAGTGAGCCACAAATGGAATGAATTTCTTTAAAATAATTTTTGTTTTAATTGCTCCAAATAATAAAGTAAATATCATCCAAAAACACACGGAAACACAGAAGAAGAGACAGAACATATTATCTTGCCACTTCTAACTTTTAACATATGGTTCCTTAAATATTTTTACAGTTTTACACTAGGAGTCAATTTGATCATTTGGACATCCGAACTATTCAATTTTTATATAAAAAAAGTTCTAAATAGACTGGAAAATTTCTATTACAACATGAAAAATGTTGTATTGATATATGGAATTCCATATTGTCTTGAAATTAACAATTTAAAGTTATATTAAGGGAATTCATTTTGTTGTTTTGGGTAAATTTGAAACCAATATAAAATAAAAATTTAGATGGAAAATGAAAATTGTGAGAATCAAATGAGAAGTAATATGGGTATATTATAACTTTGATTAATGAAATATAAAATAAATAAGAAATACAAAATTGAAATGGAATAAGAATAAATATTGAAATTCTTCAAAGAATACAAAAGATGAAATCGCAAGTGTCAATTACAATCATCCAAATAAAAATGATTTTCTATTTCAAATTGACATTTCAGAAAAAATTAGAAAACTGTGAAAAAATCATTGTGGGTGGGACTGTATCTTTAAGAGAAAAGTATTTTGACATACGAGTTTATTTATTTTTTGTATCTTTCAAACTTCCATTTCTAAAAAAAAGAAGCTATAGATAAACAATAATAGATCCAATAAGCAATAATTTTTTTAAATAAAACATCTATAAATTAATATGGGATATATAACCAGCTTATTTCATTTTTATATAAAATTTATTCACTTATTCTTGTTAGTTATTATGACATTGGAATAAATTTTTCTTTCCATATGAGTAGGATCGCTAAGAGTCCTTGAACTTTGAAATAGTTACAATTGTTACATTTTTCTCCAAATATTATAATAATTATCTGTGAGGTTGTGGAATCTCACACTACTTCAAAATAAGTGCACACTCATTTGGTGATATAAAATGAAGTGAAATCATAAGTTTGACAATTGGGTAGTCGTGTTACACGAATGGTGGTGAACGGTCCAAATTTGCCTTGTCATGTATAGACAAAAAGTAAACTGAAACAACAAAGGATAAGGTGGTCTGGTCTCCCATTCCTTTTTTCTCAATTCCCATCAGAAATACTTTTGAAGTAAATTTCCTACCGAATTCGTATTTCGCAACTTGGTAAGTAGTCGATAGATCGATGTTTATGTATATTCAATTTATTTATTTAGTTTTTGGCTAAATATAGAAAGTAATGCTTCTATTCTTGTTCACAACAAGAGATAAAATTTTGCATTTTGTCAAATTAGATTTACTAAAAATGTTTAAAAAAAATATAACCATAGAATTAATGACCAGTTAATCCAAGTTTAGTATCTTGATAATATACCTGATTAATTGATTTACTATATATTTAGACCCCTAAAATGCTTTGTCTCATTCTAACAAACATTAGACGCCGTTGGCTACGTGAATCAAAATATTTAGGTAGTAGTTTTTTAAAGTTAAACGGATAATTTTATATAATAGAAACTTAAATTTCCTTTTAAATTGTAGAGAGTGAAACAAGAGGTGGAACGTTCTGACATAATGGTTTCCACAGCGCCAAATTGAGTTTAGAAATATAAAATAAGAGGTGGAACGTTCAATGACTTATAACTAGAAGGGATTTAGGAGAGTAATTCTAGTATGAAAATACAACTTAGGTGAAAGGAACACTAAGCGTTAAAAATCCAGTAATTTTGTTTGGGAGAAACCCTAAAGTTTTCTAATATAATTAAAAGTCTCGCTAAAGATAAATTTGATCCGCGATGGTGAGATGGAGGGTAGACATGACTAGGTGACATTAACCAAATTGCGGTAAGCTCGTTTGTGCTCAACAAATGTCCTAAAAACTAAGGTTAGATGGAGATGTCCATTGCAAGAAACTTGTTCTCGACATTTGGTTTTGCGTCTCTTAAAATTATGTTAGCCGCTCTGCAATATGTTATACTGAAATGATACAACAGCGTGTCTAACACTTTGCTGCGAAAATATGATATGACAGTAATTAAATGCAGTAAGAATAAATAACACCAAAAATTGTAACTCTGTTCCGTGCAACATCACCTACATTTAAAGAGTATAAAATTTAATGCAAAGAATTCACTAATAATATAGCTAATAATACAATGATAACCTTATATAAATAGTTACTCTTTGCAGAGCCTCTTCACTGTAATTATTTTTGGGAAGTTGCATGCCTCCTATGTATTTTCTGGTCTCCACGGGAGGCGGAGGGATAGCTTCCTCAAAGTCATCACCTTCACATACATCATAAGTAATTGGTTTTAGTTAAGGAACATGCTTAGAAATACTCATCTTGCGCATGCCAATTCACCTTCTTCTTCTTTGAAGTGGAAGTAGCGGCAAAAGAGATTGTTTTGACTCATCGAAGGAGGATTATTCTTAACAACATGAGTTGGTGTAGGAGAGGCGTATTCTGACACATAATGAGCGGTTTTCTTCATGTTCTTCTTATGTGCAGTGAAAAATGCATTGATCATTGTCTTATCATCATTTGGCACATCATTTCCCTGAAAGTCTTCCTTCCTCTTTGAGTTATTGTTAGAAGAATATGCAGTCTCCGATGGAGTATTGTCCAAACATTCAGAGCCAATATTCTACGATTGCTCGAGATTTTTACAGAGACCCAAGATTCCCTTGTTAATTTCGATGTCCGCTGTTAGGGATATGCACTGTATTTAGATCATTCACATAAGGAGAACTGTTACATAATTTAGATCATTAGTAGGCGTAGGCTTGTCAGATTCTACAAGATTCCGTTGATCAGGTTGATCATCTTTTGCCATTAGAGCCATATTAGAGGAATCACTCCGGGGTTCTCGAGTGATGTAAAAAATGTTGATGGAGGTCGACGTTATTGTGCATAAGAATTTTGAGTTTCTAATTCTCCAGAGGCACCTCCAGCCTGACCATTGGCACACTTTGTTTAATTTTCTCTCAAATTCCTAGCATCTTGTTGCTAGGTTTTTCCACGAACTACTCTATTTGGAATACTTTTCTTCTTCATTATATGAGCCCGCTGGCGAAAAGAGGTTTGTATGCCGCTTCTTGTACCAACCATAATGTCATGATGTAAATAGGCGAGATAAGAAAACTCGAAGCAGTTCCGAAAAGGATTCAAAATGAGCCAGTTGAAACTACTATGACTGAGGAAGTTTTGTCTTTCAAAACCAACAATTGCATATATATTTTTAACAAAAAGGTATGTTTTGCGCGAAGACGCAAATGAAAATACAAGATTTCATTCTCATTACATTTAGGGTTTAGCTGATTTTGGGCCCACATTCAAAATATATTTTGCAAGGTTTGGGACACATGTAACTACCCGAAGACCAAATTTTGTAACTGATATTGATCAAGAACACATAGATCATTTGAAGATCTTAAATTTTTTTTAATTTTTATTTGCATCCAATGATCTCAGCTATATTGCTTACCACTATGAATATAATCAAGGCCAATCTTTTGTCTTCGACAAGTTCTCGAATGAAATGATGTCGAATATCAATATGCTTAGTTTTAATTGCACTCGGATTGCCACAGAGTGTCATGACATCTTGTGAAACACCATAACCAGCAAGCATTTGTTTTATCCATAGAAATTTGGTGCAGCTGCTCCCAGCATCAATATATTCTGCCTTAATAGTTGAAAATGAGATACAATTCTAATTCTTACTAAACCATGAGATCAGAACATTTTCTAGAAAGAAACAACCTCCAGGAGTGCTATTCTGATCAACTGCACTTCCTACCCAGTATGCATTACAGTATCCAATTAGTGTAAATGTGTTATCAAAGGAATACGAGAGTCCCAAATTTTTCGTACAAGAAATGTACACGATGATTCTCTTGACTTTACTAATGTGACTATCTTTTAGATTATCTTAATAACAAGCACAGACTAGAACTCAAATTGTAATATCTAGTCTACTTGCAGTGAGATATAGAAGGCTTTCTATCATATTTTTGTACATCTTCTAATTCACCCGAGTCATCTTTGGTCAATTTAACATGAGTAGCTGATGGGGTTCCCCCAAAAGAAATTCATACCTCATTTGTTTTGTCAGAAATCCCAGAAAGAAATTAAGTTCAAGTCATTTCAAATTCACTATTCATCTACGCTAGAAAGTATTGCACCATATCATGGACAGTAAGCCTTTCATACCATGCAAGAGGAGCATGCTTATGTCCATAGAGAGCTTTCGCAATCTGTTGACATGATGAGGAATGATTGAATTATTGAAGAATTTTGGCTGAGCAAAGTGCATGAACATGTATAAACTTAAAAAAATTATTTAAAGTGTTTCAATGCAAACCTTTATTTTACCTAGATTTAGAGGAGTTTGAGAAAGGTTGATCTTCTCGTCTAGCTCGATTTCTTCATGCCTAGTCTTGAACTCGAGAAACCTAAGGTTTCTATTACACGAGTCTATAGTAGTTTGAGGAATTTGTGTGTGCGCACAACTAACCACAATAGCTCAAAAACAAGCCTATGAGCTAGAGAGCTAATTAAGCCTAAGTCTAATGAGGACTTTGTTTGTAGAGATGCCCACAAGAAGATTGTTTATTTGCATATTGATGTAATATATAAATCTTTGTAAAGTCCTTATTAAAAGATTGTTTATTTACATATTGATGTAATATATAAATCTTTGTTATTTGCTGATTAAATTAATAAAAGTTGAAACGTTCATTCATTCCTTTTTAGTTTGATTGAAGATTTATGATATTAAATAGTCTTATAGTCCTTAATCAAACCTAACAATGTATGAAGAGACAAATGTAGATTTGCGTGAACAAACTCTTCATGGTTTGACTAAAACGATATATTCGCAATCTTAAGATCAACAGACTATTGATCCCAGTATGATTGTTGGAAGAATCTAGGATGTCTGGTTACGAGGCATAGAGAGTTAGGAACTCTGTAGTTCTTCCTGTGTATCTTTCGAAGATACTGAATTGACCAGTGCACCTTTAGAGACAATAGAAGAACAAACCATTTAACATCTTCTATCTCAAAGTCACTACGTATGAATCGCATCATGTTTACCTAAATCCTGAAATGAGACATGTCATTTCATAGCATTAATACTCTCATTTGAGAAAGTCAAATTCTAGGTCCAATGTGTGATCTAGACAAGGCCTATTGGTGAGATATTAAGTTATGAAGATTTCATGAACCATTTTTGTGAAGTTCTCATAGATATGGAATTCATGTACAAGATTGTTGAGATGCAATATATATCACCTCATGCTTTATTACTTGGATTGTGAATAAATGAATTGCGCAATGTCCAAATTTAAGTAGCGACTTTATTTGGATAAAACAATGTGACTTGTTAGCTCCTCGTCAATACATTGTTTCTGACTTATTCACAAGTAACAAAGGAGTTGAGGAAATAACAACTAGAAGGGTAAAATGGTAATTTTATAAATCCCAACTAGTTGATGATATTCATGAAGGGTAAACATAGATAACATTCAATGGATCCGCTCAATATAATTAACTTGAACTTGAGTAGAAAATAAATTCATTTGAACCGAGAGATTGTCAGTGTCGACTCTTTAGTGGAGTCAGTCGACATTAAGCTAATACTCGAAAAAAGTTTGAGAACTTTTGAGTCCGATTATAGAAGCTCAAGCTTTGTTCATTTGGATCCATAAGGTCACTATTACAGGTCATTAGAGTAGGATTGTTAAACTAGAAGCTAAGTCAAAATATGTTCAACTGTTGAACTAGACTTTTTCTCGGAAAATATCCAAAGGGTATTTTTGTCCACAAGGACATAAAATGATGTGAATGTCAAAATAAGATTTTGAATATTTTCATTTGATGAAAATATAAATTACTTTCTAAAGCCAAAAATCGTTTAAGGCATTATGAAATTAATTTCGTTATTTGTGCAATTATAATTCTACAATGGGTATTTTAAGAATTTTCTTAAAAGAAATGAGGAAGCATCTAGATGCTCCCCCCCTAGGTAGAGTTCGGCCAAGATAGTGCATCAAGAGGAGAGTTTTATTTCTTTTTTTATTATAAGGATAATTACCCAAAAGAAAAAGGGAAATGAATTTCCTTTAGAAGGAAACAAATGTGCTAAGTGAGGAAACAAATTTCCTCACTAATGCAAGGTATATGGCCGGCCAAACCAAGAGGGAAGGGGAAGGGAAAATCAATTATTGTGTCATGAATACATTATTCATTCATGAATGAATAATTGACCTTTATAGATTTTTCCTTCTCCAATAAATAGAGTCTCACATAGATATATGAAGGTTAAGCTTTTTCTTGTTCTCTCCCTCTTGTGGCCGACCCTCTCTCTCTCTCTAGAAAATACTCTTCTTATTTTGTACCTAGATCTATATTTGATCTAGAGAATTAGCTTATGATCCAAGAATTGTTCTTGGTTCATATTGTTTAATTGTGGCCACACACAAATCCTTCTAAACCTCTAAAGACTTTTGTAATAGAAATCTTAGGTTTCTCGAGTTCAAGATTAGGTGTGAAGGTGACGAGCGAGCCAAGGAAGAGGATCTACCTTTCTCAAGACGCTTCAAGATCAAGCTACAAAGAAAGGTTCGTGTTCTAGTAAATTAAATAATGATTTTAATATATAACATGTATATGCTTTTTCTAGGTTAGTAAAATTGTTTTACTTGAAAAAGAAATTTTTAAATTCCGCCATTAATTTGATTAATGTTAAATTTTTCTTTAACCCTAGACCTATTCCAACAGAATTGTCCTTTACGGATAAAGTTCCAATAACTCAAGACATGGATGTTTGTTATAATCGATATTTTGAGAATGATCGATTTGTGTAGGTCCTAAACACGTGTCATCAATAGAGTGATTACTATTATAATACTAGACCTCCTTATGACAGAAGTAAATTGACTGAGGTAACTGTTTCTTAATATTTAATTTAGAAACGACAAGCTCGTTCCATTATGTCTCAAACATACTTATTTGATATAAGGTATGAGCTCAATGCTGAGGCTATATATATTGTATTTGAAAGGACTAATAATTAGACCTTGGATAATGTCGAATTTCCGAGAATGAGAACATATATTGTAAACACTGTTATTTCTGGAAATAGTGAGATACTTGGTTATTTAAACATAGAAGATCCTTGAAGTCCTATATGTATTGAATATGAACACGACAAACAAGGATGTACTATAAAATAATCAAGTAATGGGAAAAGGTTAATGAAGTTCTTATTAAAGCACGTTTAATAAATCACACTGGAGTTGTGGTGATGAGATCTAAGCATGCATGGTGCAACCTGTTTTGGCACGAAAAAGATGTACATCAAGATAGGGAGACTTGTTATATACAATTTGGTGTATAATCTAAAATTATGTGAAGTGTTGATAAGTTCTAAGTAAATTAATTTATTCTGAACGTTTTGACTTGACCTTAAAAGGTAAGTCAAAGACCACTTGCAAGAATGCATTAATTAGAATCATAAAAATGGGACATATGTCTGATCAACATAAATGAAAGATTAAGAGTAAACTGAGAATCCATATGATGGGAATCTAGACCTTCTATTAAGATGGAAAATAATTAAATTGGTTTGAGAAATCTTCTCTAATCAAAGTGGGAGATTTTTAGGAATATTAACCACTTGAAGATGATGTATTATTACTATATAAGCATTATATGGTTACTGAGTTGAGGTCTTAATAATTGTTCAAAATCAATAACAACTATCTCTAATCAAAGGAGGTCAATGTTCACTCACCTAAGGGCTGATTCTAGAACTTATTTATTGCGCGCACTTTCGAAGTAAGTTAACGTTCAAAAGAATCTTTGGCTAGGGAAGCAACAATGCTTATGGCTGATATGTATCAAGAGAGGTATGTGAAGTAATAAATTGACTTCTCTTGGCACGGGTAGAACCTGGAGGATCTTGATCACAAACTAACTATATCAGTGGACACTCGTCATGATGCGTAAATATAATTCTAGTATTAAAGAAGGGTTCAGTCTTTGATTTCACGGTGAAGTATTGAAAAAGTCTAGACAAATCGATGATAAAGAGATAGAACTTTATCATATTTTCCCCCGAGTTCGTTAAGCTTCTACTACTAGGTCTATAGTCCCCGATTTAGCTCTGATAAAGGCGGATATGAACTTTTGCATAATAATGTTGTTTATTATTTAATCTCAATTACTGTAATGGTTATTGACAACATTAATTTTGGAAAATGCTTATAGCATAATTGTTTATTTAATGTTGGATCAAGTAAATAAATAATTAATTGGATTTCTGGGCTTCGGAATTCTTGTGTCGGGCATTGGCACTAGGGTGGTCGAAATTCCCCTTAGGGGAATACCCGAGGATGGTCGAACTTCTTCCTTGAAGTTCTCCTTGAATTTCTATCTGAAGAGACAATATCTCAACCATAGATATTGATCTGATGGATGAGAGAGAGTTTTGATTCACTGTTGAGATCTAATAACCTAGATTAAATCCAAATGAGAGAATATTTCAACAGAAATGAGCGATAATCTCCCAGAGGTTATCACTCCCAAAATTCTATAAATAGCGAGAGAAGGAAGAGGAAAATTCACTATATCCTCTCAAGGATACTCTGCCAACATTCTCTCTCTCTCTATTGCGCGAATTTTCTTTTCACTTAATCCCAAAATTGTTAATTCCAATCCTAAATAATAGGAGCGAGATCTCGAAATAATCTGGTTTTGAGATCTACGTGAGATATCGACTGTGCCCACTCATCTTTCTTATTCGTCTCTGAGATTACGTTTCGGAAGATTACGGTGTCATCGTCGAGTACTATATTCAGAGGAAGGAAAATATGGAGTCGATTCAGAAGAAAGACGAAACAGAATCGACTCAAAAGAATGACGAAACAGAGTTCGCGCTGGATCAGGGCGTTTTGTAGCTAATTTATCTGAAACCCGTAAGTTTTATATAAACTTCTTCTCTCATATTGGTTGCTGAATTGCTTTCATAAATGAATTAAATTAATAAATCTCGATCTTGTTAGCAATCATAATTATTAATTGGCTATTGTAAGTGTAATTAATGATTTTCCGCATTTAATATGGTTGCTAAGGGGCATGAATCACCAACTCATTCAACCTATGTATAACCTTGAGCAACTAATCTATCTTTGTTGCGAGTAACTTTCCCATGCTCATCAAATTTGTTCTTGTAGATCCACTATGTACTAATTATGTTTGCCATATCACGTTTTGGTACTAACTCCCAGAATTAGTTTCATTCAAACTGTACAAGTTCTTCGTACATAGAGATTATCTAAAACTCATCATCTATGGCTTATGTATATTTTGAGGTCAATCCTTGACACAAACCAGATGTTATCTATCGTTTCACGATAATTACTCGTAGGGTTTTTGTGTTTTCCTATGATTCCGTCAATAGGACGATTATTTTGAATTCTGCTCGCAGGAAGTAGATCATGAGTGAATTCAGTACATGATTCTCAAACCTCTGGTTCATGTGAGAGATTAGTATCTCCTCATGCTTCTTGATGAGTTGATTCATTTTCTGCTGTAATGCCTGAGTCAGTTCGTGAGACACCGTTTTTGACATTTGTGTCTCTATGAAAAGAAATATCTTCTTTATTTGGCATATTCATATCAATCGTGAATTTCATAACAATATTTATGGATTTCATAATGCTCTTTGTTCTTATATTGTAGACTCTAAAGGCACTTCTTCTTCGAGAATATGCAATGAACATTCCTTCGTCACTCTTTGAATCAAACTTCTTTCTTAATTCACTATCACCAAGAACATAGCAAATAGACCCGAAAATATTAAAATATTTTACATTAGGTTTTTTTACCTCGGTGGATTTCATAATGTGTGGCTGAAATTCATGGCCTGATAATTACCCGATTATGAATGTGGCAAGATGTGTTATAAGCTTCAGTCCAGTTTCGAGTAGAAATATTTTTTGCAACAAGCTCGTGGGTACTATTCTTTCTTTAAACAATCCCATTTTGCTGGAGAGTGATAGGAGCTGAGAATTCGTGTGATATTCCTTCACATGACCAAAAGGTAGAGAAGCTTGAGTTTGAAAACTTATGATATGATCACTTCGAATTTTGACTATTGGTATCACCCTTCTTGCGCTGAACTTGATGACATAGTTCTTCAAACATATAGAACTTATCATACCTTTCCCTTATGAAATGTACCCATGTATACTTGGAAAAATCATCCACATGGACAAATACATATTTCTTTCCTCCCAGACTATCTGTTCGCATAGGACCCATCAAATCCATGTAAAGTAATTCGAGGACTTTTCATGTAGCGTCGTTTTGCATTGTCTTGTGCGACATTTTTAGTTTCTTCCCTTTACGATATTCACTACAGCCCATCTTTCTATTACTTTGACATCTGGTATACCAGATATAGCATTATCAATAATAATATTCCTCAGACTTCTGTAGTTCAAGTGTCCTCGACGTTGATGCCCCATCTTGGCCACATCCGCCTTTATAATAAGACATGACTCTTATTTTAAGTTTTTGTGAGGGGACCACATCTAATAGTTGTCAAGAGATCTGACTCCTTTCATGAGTTCAACATTCTGTGAAGTGACAACTTTGCACTCATTATGAGAGAAATTCACAGTCAAATTTGAGTCACATAGTTGACTGATGCTACTGAAGTTTGCTGTAAGGCCTTCAACCGTACGAACTTCTTCTAGACATTAAAGAACTTAATAATTTAGTATCCCTTTTCCAATAATCGTGGCTTCTTCTCTCCCAAACATTCTCCAAAAGTAAAACTAAAAATAATTGTGGCTGCTACTTTATGAGTCCAGGGCGTTTTTAATTAGGGTTCTAGACTATTCAGAGTCTTTTTGGACCGTTAGAAGAAATCTGACGGCTGAGACTGATTAAAAAACACTAAATTCGGAGAGGAATCGGTGCTCGTGCGCCGCATCAGACAGGTTGTGTGGCGCACGAATCAGCCAGTGCACCGCACAAGGTGACTGAACCAAGACTCTGAGATCAGGTGCACTGAACCTGTTTTTTGGTGCACTGAACCCCCATTTCGGAGTTCCGGCTACCGGAAAATTATTCCGAGAAATTCCTCATACTCTTGAGACAGTCCGCTCCATAAAATATACTCCATTTGTCGTTACGAGATCTAAAACTTTGAAAATATAGAAAACACTCTAAAATTACATTAAAACACTTGAGAACTCACAACTTTTCAGTTTTAAGTGCATTCTAAAACACGTATATCACGTGATTATAAATTTCTCATTCTCCCTACCCCATGGAATTACAAATTGTGTTCCTAAAAGTTAGGAGTGAGATCCCGAAACACCTGGTTTCAGAGATCTAGTGATATATCGATAGTGCCCACTTATATTTCTTATTCATCTTGGATATTATGTTTTGGAAGACTATTGATATTTTCAGTAAAACTATCTACCTCTTTTTCTGGTACGTTAGAAATGTATGTCGTGTAAGTCAGAAAGTTGGTGTTGTTAAATGTTGGTGCCCACACGAAGTTTATTTATTTACATGCGATGGAATATAAATATCTAATGAGTCCTTATTGTAATTTTCTGATTAAATTAATAAAAGTTGAAACGATCATTCATTCATATTTTGTTTATTTGAAGATTTATGATATTCAATAGTCTTATAGTCCTTAATTAAACATAAAAACGTATGAAGAGACAACTGTAGATTTGAGTTAAAAAACTTTTCATCGTTGGTCTAAAACAAAATATTCACAATCTAAATATCAACGGACTATTGATCCTAGTATGATTGTTGGAAGAATTCATTATATCTACTTAGGAGCCATAGAGAGTTAAAAACTCTATAGTTCTTTCCGTGTATCTTCCAAAGATACTGAATTTACCAATGCACCTTTAGAGACAATGTAAGAACAAACCATTTAAACCTCTTTTGTCTGAAGGTAAGTATGTATTAATTGCATCGTGCTTACCTAATCCCCGATATGAGACATGTCATTTAATAGCTTACATATTGTCATTTGAAAAAGTCGAATTATAGGTCTACTATGTGATCTATAATAGACTAATTGGTGAGATATTGAGTTATGAAGATGTCATGAACTAGCTTTGTGAAGTTCTCATAGATATGGAATTCATGTACAAGATTTCTGAAATGCAATGTATATCATCTCATACTGTATTACTTGGATTGTGAATAACTGAACCGCGCGGCATCCAAAATTAAGTAACGACTTTACTTGGACGAAACAATGTGAATTGTTAGCTCCTCGTCAATACATTGTTTCTATCTTATTCACAAGTAACAAACGAGTTGATGAAATAACAACTACAAAGGTAAAATCATAATTTTATACATCCCATCTAGTTGATGATATTCATGAAGGGTAATCATAGATAACATTCAATGGATCCATTCAACATAATTAAGTTTAATTTGAGTAGAAAATAAATTTATTTTAACCGAGAGAATCTCAATGTCATCTCTTTTATGGAATCAGTTGACATTAAAATAATATTCGGAAAAAATTTGGGAACTTTTGGGTCCGAGTATAGTAGCTCAAACTTTGTTCATTTCGATCCATAAAGGCACTACTACATGTCATTAGAGTAGAATTGTAAAACTACAAACTAAGTCAAAATAAGTTCAAGTATTGAACAAGACGTTTTCCTGGAAAAAATGTCTAACGAGTATTTTTGTCCACATGAACATAAAATGATGTGAATGTCAAAATAAGATTTTAAATATTTTCATATGATGGAAATATAAATTATTTTCTAAAGCCACAATGTCGTTTGAGGCATTATGAAATTAATTTCATTAATTGTGCAACACTAATTCTACAATGGGTATTTTAAAAAGTGTTTTAAAAGAAATAAGGAAACATCTGGAAGTTCCCTCCCATTGTATAGAATTCCACGAAGCATCGTAGAGGAGAGAAAGTATGTCTAGAAATTCATTGACTTTTATTATAAAGATAATTGCAAAAGGAAAAGAGAAAATAAATTTCTTTGAGAAGGAAACAAATTTCCCTCACTAATGCACATAGAGGGCCGGCCATGTTGATACAGAAAGAGTAGAGGAAATCCAATATTGTATCATGAATACACAATATGAAAGGGTAATTACCCTTTCTTGTATTTCTTTCTCCTATGAATAGAGGCTCACATTAAGATGTGAAAATAAGTTTTCTTCCTCTTGTTCTCTCATTGTGGCCGACCAATACCACCTCAGTCCTCATTAGACTTAGGTCTAAGTTAGCTCTTTAGCTAATTGACTTGTTCTTGAGTTCTTGTGTTTAATTGTGCCCACACCCAAATCCTTCAAACCCTCTATAGACTCATATAATAGAAACCTTATATTACTCGAGTTCACGAGTAGGTGTGAAGGAAACGAGCAAGACGAGACGATCAACCTTTCCTAAGGCTCCTCAAGATTAAGCTACAAGAAAGGATAGTATCAAGTGATTATATAATGGTTTTAAATAATATGATTTTCATGCAATTTTCCTAGGTTAGTAAAATTATTTTACTTGTAAAGAAATTTTTATATTTCGCCATCAGCTTGTTAATGATAATTTTTTCTTAACCCTAGAACTATTCCAACATTAGATTCACTGTCGTTTTCATCATCTGAGAGAGTGGAATTGTATCCTTTCTTTTGCTTTCTTAAAATGTTAGGGCACTACTTCTGGATGTGACCATTGTTGGCAGAGATGCCCACAAGAAGATTGTTTATTTGCATATTGATGTAATATATAAATCTTTGTAAAGTCCTTATTAAAAGATTGTTAATTTACATATTGATGTAATATATAAATCTTTGTAATTTGCTGATTAAATTAATAAAAGTTGAAACGTTCATTCATTCCCTTTTAGTTTGATTGAAGATTTATGATATTCAATAGTCTTATAGTCCTTAATCAAACCTAACAATGTATGAAGAGACAAATGTAGATTTGCGTGAACAAACTCTTCATGGTTTGACTAAAACGATATATTCGCAATCTAAATATCAACGGACTATTGATCCAAGTATAATTGTTGGAAGAATCTATGATTTTTGTTTACGAGGCATAGAGAGTTAGGAACTCTGTAATTCTTCCAGTGTATATTTCGAAGATACTTAATTGACCAGTGCACCTTTAGAGACAATAGAAGAACAAGCCATTTAACATCTTCTATCTCAAGGTCACTACTTATGAATCGCATCATGCTTTCCTAAATCCTGAAATGAGACATGTCATTTCATAGCATTAATACTCTCATTTGAGAAAGTCAAATTCTAGGTCCAACGTGTGATCTAGACAAGGCCTATTGGTGAGATATTAAGTTATGAAGATGTCATGAACCAACTTTGTGAAGTTCTCATAGATATGGAATTCATGTACAAGATTGCTGAGATGCAATGTATATCACCTTATACTTTATTACTTGGATTTTGAATAAATTAACTGCGCAGTGTCCAAATTTAAGTACCGACTTTATTTGGATGAAAAAATGTGACTTGTTAGCTCCTCGTCAATACATTGTTTCTAACTTATTTACAAGTACTAAAGGAGTTGAGGAAATAACAACTAGAAGAGTAAAATGGTAATTTTATAAATCCCAACTAGTTGATGATATTCATGAAGGGTAAACATAGATAACATTCAATGGATCCGCTCAATATAATTAAGTTGAACTTGAGTAGAAAATAAATTCATTTGAACCGAGAGATTCTCAGTGTCGACTCTTTAGTGGAGTCAGCCGACCTTAAGCTAATACTCGGAAAAGGTGTGAGAACTTTTGAGTCCGAGTATAGAAGCTCAAGCTTTGTTCATTTGGATCCATAAGGTCACTAGTACAGGTCATTAGAGTAGGATTGTTAAACTAGAAGCTAAGTCAAAATAAGTTAAAGTGTTGAACTAGACTTTTTCTCGGAAAATGTCTAAAGGGTATTTTTGTCCACAAGGACATAAAATGATGTGAATGTCAAAATAAGATTATAAATTATTTTCTAAAGCCGAAAAGTCGTTTGAGGAATTATGAAATAAATTTCGTTATTTGTGCAATTATAATTCTACAATGGGTATTTTAAGAATTGTCTTTAAAGAAATAAGGAAGCATGTAGATGCTCCCCCCCCCCCCCCGGTAGAATTCGGCCAACATAGCATCAAAGAGGAGAGTTTTATTTCGAAAAGAAAAAGGGAAATGAGTTTCCTTAAGAAGGATCGCCGCGGCCAAATTGTTGGAATATGTCTGACTCCACTAAACGTCGACACTGAGAATCTCTCGGTTCAAATGAATTTATTTTCTACTCAAGTTCAACTTAATTATATTGAGCGGATCCATTGAATGTTATCTATGTTTACCCTTCATGAATATCATCAACTAGTTGGGATTTATAAAATTACCATTTTACCCTTCTAGTTGTTATTTCATCAACTCCTTTAGTACTTGTGAATAAGTTATAACCAATGTATTGACGAGGAGCTAACAAGTCACATTGTTTCATCCAAATAAAGTCGCTACTTAAATTTGGACACCGCGCAGTTCATTTATTCACAATCCAAGTAATAAAGCATGAGGTGATATACATTGCATCTCAACAATATTGTACATGAATTCCATATCTATGAGAACTTCACAAAGTTGGTTCATGACATCTTCATAACTTAATATCTCACCAATAGGCCTTGTCTAGATCACACATTGGACCTAGAATTTGACTTACTCAAATGAGAGTATTAATGTTATGAAATGACATGTCCCATTTCAGGATTTAGGTAAACATGATGCGATTCTTACATAGTGACCTTGAGATAGAAGATGTTTAATGGTTTGTTCTTCTATTGTCTCTAAAGGTGCACTGGTCAATTCAGTATCTTCGAAAGATACACTGGAAGAACTACACAGTTCCTAACTCTCTATGCCTCTTAACCAGACATCCTAGATTCTTCCAACAATCATACTGGGATCAATAGTCCGTTGATCTTTAGATTCCGAATATATAGTTTTAGTCAAACCATGAAGAGTTTGTTCACGCAAATTTACATTTGTCTCTTCATACATTGTTAGGTTTGATTAAGGACTATAAGACTATTGAATATCATAAATTTTCAATCAAACTAAAAAGGAATGAATGAACGTTTCAACTTTTATTAATATAATCAGCAAATTACAAAGATTTATATATCACATCAATATGTAAATAAATAATCTTTCAATAAGGAATTTACAAAGATTTATATATTACATCAATATGCAAATAAACAATCTTCTTGTGGGCATCTCTGCCAACACCAATAGTGCTGCGGGCCCGAGTCCCACAGTGGATCCAAACATCTATTGTGGGACTCGGGGCCGCATCGCTTTTATGAGTCTTCGTAGCCCTAGTTGAACACCATTGGGACCGCGGCAACGTCACTCAGCGCCGCGGCGCCGATTCCCACAACGGATGATTGGATCCGTTGTGGGACATGGAGCCGCAGCTTCAAACATATGTCACCGCAACACCATTGTACGGAGGCTGCTTCCCCTCAAAATTAATGGATTAAACCCCAAAAATCATCTAATACCTGTATAATAGATGCACAATCAATCTATAAAAAGACTATATATCCAAAATTCATTTAAAATCATCATATGCATTCAAATTCATCCGAAATATATACATTCAAAATCACAAAATGTAACTAATCATCACATTCAATAAATGTTTGTTCATAGTTAATCCACTCTTCTCTTACTCTGTCTATATCCAAAGGTGTATACGTATGTTTGTTTTCTAATCTACTTATACCTCCTACAACTATTTCTCGCTTATAACATAAAACAAAATATCCATATTCCGTGATATCGCTTTTTATCAACGAAACTAAGTCTTGTGGAATTTGTTTATTCAACGGGTTGACAAACATCGCATAATATTTCCACAAATCAAGGACAAAAAACATCCAATGAAAGTTTCGATTTTACGACATGAAAACTAGTTGACCAACATTGCATCCTCGCACCGCGTTTCCAACCTTCTTTAACTCGTGTCGACAAATGGTAATCTTTGTCATTTATAGACATGTAAGAAGCTAACGCAACATTTACAAAGAAAAATTTCTTCTTCAACTTTGCCATCGATGCGCGTATATAGCTATATTCCAAAGTATTTAAAAAGTTAAAACACTCAATATTTAATGATGAATAAAAAATGATATTCGTGAAAGAAACACGTGCTTCGTGTAAAGCGATATGCTTGACGCCTCAATTTCTGAAAATTGTATAAAATTCAGAAATATCATCAAATCCCAACATAATCGGTATAGTAGAGATTGTTGGACAAATGTGGACTTGGATAACGTTTTCTTATGCTAACATCATTTTGTTGGCATATTGAGCGAGCAATTTAAACTTGTAATTTATTACCTTATAACCTGTTAAACTTTAAATTAATTACCTTAAAATTAATTTGAACAATCAATACATACTAAAGAGTGGGTTAAAATATAATACCTTGTAATTAATTCTCTTGTTATCGTCGAGAGTAGGTTGACTCGTAGAATCTAGTTTCGAGCATTTGATGTATAGACCGCGACTCTCTTTTACCGTAGTCTCTGTTTCTATTAATCGTCGCAGCCATGAGATAAAAACCTCCATTGCATCTCCTACGGTTAGAGCTTTTTCGGTGGGAATCGGAAATTTGGCTTTTTTTAACCAAAACACCAGAAACGCTCACCCGTGCATTTCCTTCCTCCAGAGTTGAGAAGTGAATTACGTCCACGTTCAAATATACTCGCCCGTTTTCAACATGGATTGTATTTCCTTTCACGATATCGTCAATGTAGAGAAAACACTCGACACTTTCATTTGAACACGGTTTCACCGGTGTGGTTGGATTCAATGAGCAACTAGCCCGAACACTAGTTGGTTTTTCCACAATAATCGAAAAGACTTTCGGACGATTATGTACATCGTCATGTCCTATGAAAATCATCTATTTAATACCGAAAATATATAAAATTTTGAAGTAAATAAATAAGCATAAATAAAGATTACCTAAAGAGACGACTTCTTCGACGACTTCTTGAATCTTAGCCTTCTCTTCATCACCAACGCCACTCGCATTGAGATTATCTTCAACTCGATCAACACTACCTTCTCCAACACTTATACTACCACGACCATTAACCGCCCTAAACATTTGATTTTTAAACTCGATAAACTCGAGTCGCATTTCGAGCCGCATCTTGTTAAAAATTTTGTTTCGGGTCGGAGGAACAAAATACTTGAAACTCTTGGCAACATGTTTGGATTGACCGCAAATATATTTCTTTGTTCCCATGGCCTCTTGCAAGATACTTTTTCCCGTTTCTGTGATAAAAGTACCTTTGGTTACTTGTTGAGATAGCTACATATTATAATCATTTGTAAATAAAAATATTAAAAATATAACTTAGATTATTAAAAATATTACAATTGATTCTCCCATTAATCTATCTGTGTCATTCTTGAACTCTTTTTCGTCTATCTCATCCTTCATTCGCGAGTCAATCCATAATTCTTCTAACGCTTTCCATTGCCCGGTTTCGTCGTGCTATTAATTAACAAGTAATCATATTAATCATATACTAAATGTTAAAAAATGAGTACAAAATAAATAAATAAAAAAACTCAACCTTTTGTTGATCTAGTTTTTAATATCCATCTCGGCCACATCGATATTTGTACTTTACCGGAATTAGTTTTCCCTTGCTCCGATGTTTGCTTGAAAATTGCGCTTCTTCTATACTCAACGAACTTCACTCAGTTTTCCTCGGTGATACTGGTGTAAAATTTCAAAACACAATCGGGTCTTATTACGAGTTTGGTTCATTGATTGTGTCTTAGAGAAGATCGTGATATAAATCGTGACGAAATAGCTTTGGGGATTCTCCTACTCTCATGAGGCAATCGTGCTTATGTTCTATTGAAATAGAAAATCCTTCGCATATTTCGTTCCAAATCTTCTGTTTTATTTGATCGTTCTCTTTTAATCTCCAATCACGAGTTGAAAGTGGAACATATTCCCTAGCTAATACTCCGAAGTAACTCAACAACACATCATCTTTCTTACCCTTTGGTTGCCCTTTGGAATCTAATTCTATCGTGATTTTTCTACCGAGACTTCTAATTTTATTAACATGACTCATAAGGGTGTGTCTTCTCTTTCCTTTCTCATCGTGATTTAATGTTAACAGTCGTCTAGGTTTCTTTTTAATACCGTCGCTAGAAGTAGTAGTAGTTCTAAACGACATTGAATCTATAAACACAATTCATAATACAATTTAAAACACAAAATATATATCAATGTCAAGCTAAATTAATTATCCATTCCAAACACAAAATATATTTCAATGCCAACCTAAACTAATTATCCATTCCAAACAAAAAATATATTTCGATGTCAACCTAAACTAATTATCCATTCCAAACACAAAATATATCTCAATGTAAACCTAAACTAATTATCAATTTCAAAACCAAAAATAGTAATAAAAAAACTAACCGTGGAGGGGCGGAGGTGAACTTTCCGGTGAAGAGTGAGACGTAGTGAGAGAGAGATAATATACTGAAGATGGAGGGCGGAGTGAGGGAGTGAGAGAGTGAGGGAGGGCGGAGTGAGAGAGTGAGGGAGGGAGGGAGGAGAGAGGGAGTGAGAGAGTGCGGGAGAGGGAGTGAGAGGGAGTGAGAGGGTGAGGGAGGGTGAGGGAGTGAGAGAGTGACGGAGAGGGAGAGGGAGTGAGAGGGTGAGGGAGGCTTAAGTGATGGATTGAGAGAGTGAGGGAGGCTTAGTGAGAGTGAGAAACATCGGAGATGGAGGGACATCGGATTGGCCAGAGATTTTGAGTCAACGGAGAAGAGATGTTTGAGAGAGAATTAGTTTAGATTTTGAGAGAGATTGAGTTTTGAGAGAGAATGAGAGGGAAATAAAGAATAAAGAAGAAGAAGTCGAAAATTGGTTTTGGGCGAAATTTGGGCGAGGTTATTAAAAAATTGAAGTTTTCCCGAAATTCAGAGATCCCACAACCCTTAAGGGAAAGGGTTGTGGGAGCGTGGCCGTGGCGACAGCTTAAATGGCCGCGGCATCGCCAAATCCAGAAAACGGTGTCGTGGCCCGGTTAGGCGTAACCACGGCGCCTTAGACTTTCCGAGACTAGGTGCTCTCGGGTGCTCTCGGGAACTCTATGGCACCGCGGCGATGGAAAACAAGACCGCAGCGCCTATACATATCTATAAGTACATATTCTAGCGTCAATCGGAAAGAATGAGAACAAATCTTGCTACATGTTCTGCACAACGTTTCTGACGTAACCCCCTTCGTGAATATTCATTTGAATGAGCTGAGAGTTAAAGATCCAAAGAAAACTAGAAATGAAAAATGATTCCAAGAAGAGCACAACCGTTTATTTCAGATATGGCTTAGAAAGCGACTACTTGAAGAGGCGGGTCATTCAACTACATTGAGTAAACTATCATTAGGGCGTTCGACCATAGTTACAAGGTACATTGCTTCGTCTGTTAATGGTACATTTTACACGAGAAAGAGAGACGACAAGCATCCGATTCAAAATAGCGGTATAACGTTATTGGCCGAAGCATTACATGTTTCGTCGGCCAAAGATAAGAATCTCAAAAAGGGTTTCATGAACTATTATGGATACATTGAAGAAATATGAGAACTTGATTATTGCGGATTGCGGGTGACATTGTTCAACTGCAAATGGGTAGACAATAATCACGTTAAAGTTGATAATGAAGGAGCTACCGTTGTCGACTTCAAGAAGATCGGTTACGAGAATGATTCATTCATACTCGCTTAACAAGCAACTCAAGTCTTTTATGTTACAGATCCAATCAATCTGGAGTTGTCATTAGTAGTTCATATGAAAGCGCGAAATATTCAAGAAGAAGAAGACGAAGATTTGTCTAGTATTCTGCCTTTTACATCCCGATTACCACCGATCGATAAAGAGATGGATGACTTCGACGATGATGATGTTTCTCATTTATTTTGAAATGACATAGCTCCAACTTTTGTTTGAATGGATTGTATATATAACTTTATATTAATTCAAATTTGCATAAAAGAAAGTTTTTGATAAGGTTTCATAAAGTTATAGATAAGATTTACCACTGCGCCGCGGCATCATACCCCAAAGCCGGGGGACTATGTCCCACAACGACTCTATATCCGTTGTGGGATCACGACACCGCGGTCCCAGTAGGCATCGGCGTGGCGCCAGCAACTTACAGACTCAATCGTCTCTGTAAGTTGCTCGCACCGTTGAGGCGCCTTATCAGGGCCGCGGCGTAGTACTCCATTACCGCGGCCTTGTCAAGGCGTCGCAACGGTACAATACTCCATCGTCTTTATAAGTCAGAGGCGTCACGGCGATGCCAAATAGGGCCACAGTGCCGATGACTTACAGAGACAATGGAGTCTCTGTAAGTTGCTGGCGCTGTTGAGGCGCCTTGTTGGGGCCGCGGCGCAATACTCCATAGCTGCGGTCTTGTCAAGGCGCCGCAACGACGATGCCAAATAGGGCTTTCAAACACATATTAAATCTTTATTTTAAGACGATGGTCTCAAAATTCTTTCAAACAAACATATTAAATCTTAAAATCTTAAGTTTGTTATTCAAACTAACAAACAAACATAAGTCAAACTAATTAAAACAAAACATCAATAAAATAGACATAGTAAATCTTAAGTCTCGTAATTCAAACTAACCAACAAACATAAGTCAAACTAAATAAAACAAAACATCGATAAAGCACACATATTAAATCTTATAATCTTAAGTCTCGTAATTCAAATAAACAAACAAACAAAAAAACATAAGTCAAACTAATTAAAACAAAACATCGATAAAACAAACATATGAAATCTTAAAATCTTAAGTCTCGTCATTAAAACAAAACATCAATAGAACAAATTAAGACTTTTTAAAATAAATAAAAAAGCATTAAGTGGTTGTTGTCGTTGTTGTTGTTGTCGTTGTCGCGTCGTGGTGGTGCTCCCGGAGGAAGTGATAATTTAGACGGTCGTTATGGGGCTGGATATGGTAAATAGTTGTACTACGGGTACGGAGGAAACCGCCACTCTATGTGGTTGTTTATGTCCAACCGACCGATGACATCGTTGAACGCCTCGTACGACATGGCATTGTACTCCCCTTATCTATGGAGGTAGTTTTGGGTATTTTCATACCCGGAAACGAGGTAGTGGTTGGTGTGAGCAACATACTCTAGCATCGGATCTCATATTGGAGGTGCGTGTAGCTCAAGTACCATCACTCTACGCGGTCGTGCCATCGTCTCCTCCGCCGCCGCCTCCTCCTCCTCATTCGCCGCCTCATCTCGAATCTTGTAGCCATCGATGATTGACTTTGTGATTGGTCCCATTGGACCTTTGATCGTGTCCCGCCTCCCAATTCTCACCCCCGCTCTCATGCAAAGAGCACTGATGATCGACAGATACGGTAGACTGGTCTTCTTAGACTTGTAGTCAACACTCCTCATCCGGCCCGAGATGAATTGACCAATGTTTATCCTAAGCCCCTTCACGATGCAGTACAAAATTTGAATGCGATCCTCGTCAAGAGTGGAAAATATTTATCCTAAGCGCACACAAAGTAAACTCATACTTTGGCAATCCTATCAAAACAAAATTCAAAACACATAATATATTAATTTAAAACATAATCTTAATCATATTTCTATTTATTTCAAATTATAAAAATAAATCGTTAAATAATTACGTACTTTGTGAGTTGATCACGATGCAAGACTTCTCTTCCCTACTCCGTCGTCCAACCTTGGTTCGGGAGGCACAACAAACTCGCCATCTGCGCCTTATCCGCATGACGGTTGTATTAAATGTAATCCTCCGTCTCGAAAATAATGTTTGGGGTTTCAAGATAAGCGTTGATCGCCTCGGAACTCACGTTTACCTTCTCTCTGCGAACCGTGACGACGTTATGAACTCCATCAAGTAGGTTCGCGTAAAATTCCTTCACGATGGTGATATTGCCATCGCACCGGGGAGATTTCCGAATTCTCCCCAACCATACTCGTTGATGAAGTTGTGGATTTGTTGGCCGATGTAGAATCCATCCCAGGGGACACTAAATCCCATCTCCTAGATTACATAGCGCTTAATGAGCACCACGTAGCGATCCTCGGCTTACTGAGACGTGAATATGCACGATTTGTATTGTTGTTCTTCACTTTTCGACGATGAAGAAGATTCAACAGTTTTGCGGGAACGTTTTGAATTTGTGGCATTGGCTTTGCCCTTGGCAGCAAGTAGCTTTCAAAGGCATTTTGACCTACATAACCATAAACACAAACACAAAAATAATTTCAACATATATAAACACAATTTCAACATAAACACAAACTGTTAACCTACATTTCCAACATAAACATAAATTACACAATTTCAACATAAACATAAACACAATTTCAATATAACCTACAATTTCAACATAAACACAATTCAACATATCCTACAATTTCAACATTTAAAAAAACATTTATAATTTCAACATAAACACAATTTTGGATTCAATTCACAATAACAACAAAATCGGATTCAATTCACAAACATAACCAAAATATGATAATCAAGAAAATCGTGAAAATTCCAAAAAATGTACTCGGGTAATTCCTAAAAATATTAACATAATAAACTGGGGTAATTCCTAAAAAATTACTCTAAAACCGTGGAAATCAAGAAAAACCTAAACACAAACCCCAAAACCGTGAAAATCAACAATGTATTCAAATCAACCAATATAAAATCATCAAAAAATACAAATCTACACGAATATACAACCAAAACTTGAGTAAAGGGGTCGGATTTACCTTAGAGTATGGGAGAATGACGGCGACGTGAATGCGCGGTAGAAGGGCCGTTTTTTATACTAAAAAATACTCAATTATCCTACGTCGCGTTTTTATGGAATATACAATTTCAATTATGTTGTTTTTTAATTTTCGAGTTAATTATTTAAGTAATTAAGATATTTAAAAAATTAATACAAATTAACTCAAAAATCCGAATTTTCTTGCTTCTTTAATATATTTGAAAAAGTCAACGAGTTAATTAAGAATCGTTTTTGTTTTTAATTAATTTTAATAAAATTTATTTCATTAAAGGCTCGATATATATCATGCAAAGGTTGCAAGTTACGTTTGAAAAATTCTTCGTCCATATGAAAATGTAGTTAATTTGCTTTAATTTTTTTATTCCATAACAATCAGTCAATTCTTATCCATTTTCTTGATTTACTGGATTTGAAATCATAATTAATTGATTTAATATATGTTTGAAATAGTCAACTAATTAATTAAGAATTGTTTTTGTTGTTGAGTTAAGTTTAATAAAAAATATTTCATTAAAGGCTCGATATATATCATGTAAAGGTTGCAAGTTTTCTTTGAAACATTCTTCATCTATATGAAAATGTAGTTAATTTGCGTTAATTTTTTTTATGCCACAACGAATCATTAAAATCATATCAATTACCATTATTTCCTGGATTTGAAACCATAATTAATGGATTTAATATATATTTGAAAAAGCCAACGAATTAATTAAGAATCGTTTATATTGTTGAATTAATTTTAATAAAAATATTTCATTAAAGACTAGATATATATCATATATAGGTTCCAAATTTCCTATAAAACAGTTTTCGTCTATCTGAAAACGTAGTTAATTTCAGTTAATTTATTTCACTAGGGTATATTTGTTGTACATTAGGAATCTGATTATTGTATTTTGACAGTTTTAATTGATATACTCTTTATTTCATTCCTTTTATAATTTAAAGTTATTAATAGAAATTAATCCAAATTGATATACTCTTTTACATAAGTCTGAAAATAAATGCATATTTCCTGAACTCATGCATTTATTTTGGAAGTTGTTATTGATTATAAACTTAATTGATATTTCTTTTATTATATACAGTTAATATAGTCAATAATTGAATTTGGAATGAATCGAATATAATCTTGAATTTTGAAATTTATTTTTAGATTTGCTACTTAAAATCTGGTAGCTGATCTGAAAAAAACTAATTGACGTGTTAATTTTGGTTAATTTGTGTCTCTGATGATAACATGATATACAGGAACGAATTTTGTGTCTCTGATGATGACATGATATACTGTTACGAATTTCCTATTTTGTAATCTTTATTTTGGAAGTTTTAATTTATATCATCTTTATTCCATTCCATCTATAATTTTAACTATTAATTCGAGTAATTTCTCATTGATATTAAGATGTACTCTTTCCGAATATGTTTAGTCTAAAATCGTTTTTTATTTTAAAAATGAAATCTTTTCTTTTTTCTTTCCTAGAACGATGCCCAAATATTCGGTATCTATTACTAATAACTAAAATTCATATCAGTCGAATATAATCTTGAGAATTTGAAATTTAAAAATTTATTTTGTTATTTAAATCTGGTTACTGATTTCCAAAATCTATATGATTTTTGTGTTAATTTTGGTTAATTTGTGTCTGTGCTGATACTGTTAATTTTCGTTCAAAGTTATTTATTTGAATAAAAAAAACATGTGTGAAACCATTCATCATCCATATTCCCGTGTTGTTGAACCATCTAAAAAATGGAATAACTTGTTGGAATAGGTCTAGGGTTAAAAAAAATTTATCATTAATCATATTAATGGCGGAATATAAAAATTTCTTTTACTAGTAAAACAATTTTTACTAACCTAGATAAAGTGCATATACATGTTATAAATTAAAAACATTATTTAATCTACTTGAATACTAACCTTTCTTGTGTCTTTAAACTTGAAGCGTCTTGGGAAAGGAGGATCTTCTTCCTTGACTCGATTCGTTCATGTCTAGTCTTGAACTTGAGAAACCTAAGGTTTTTTTACAAGAGTCTATAGAAGTTTAGAAGGATTTGTGTGTGGGCACAATTAAACACAATAGCTCAAGAACAAGTCTATGAGCTAGAGAGCTAATTAAGACTAAGTCTAATGAGGACTTAGGTGCCAAAATAAAAGAAGTATTTTCTAGAGAGAAGGAGTGAGAAAGGTCGGCCAAGAGCAAGAGAGAACAATGCAAAAGCTTAACCTTTCACATCTCTACGTGAGACTCTATTTATAGGAGAAGGAAAAATTTATAAAGGTCAATTATTCATTCATGAAAGAATAATGTATTCATAACACAATATTTGATTTTCCCTTCCCCTTTTTCTCTTAGGATGGCCGGCAATACACCTCAAGCAAGGAGGAAAATTTATTTCCTCACTTAGCTTATTTATTTCCTTCTCAAGGAAATTCATTTCCCTTTTCCTTTTGGGTAATTATCCTTATAATTAAAGGGAAATAAACTCTCCTCTTGATGCTTGTTTGGCCGAAATTCTACCTAGGGGGGAGTTTCTAGATGCTTCCTTATTTCTTTTAAGACAATTCTTAAAATACCCATTGTAGAATTATAATTGCACAAATAACGAAATTAATTTCATAATGCCTTAAATGACTTTTCGGCTTTAGAAAAATAATTTATATTTTCATGATATGAAAATAGTCAAATTCTTATTTTAACATTCACATCATTTTATGTCCATGTGGACAAAAATATCCTTTAGACATTTTCCGAGTAAAAGTCTAGTTCAACATTTGAACTTATTTTGACTTAGCTTCTAATTTAACAATCCTACTCTAATGACCTGTAATAGTGACCAAACTTGAGCATCTATACTCGGACTCAAAAGTTCACAAGCCTTTTCCAAGTATTAGCTTAATGTCAACTGACTCCACTAAAGAGTTGACACTGAGAATATATCAGCTCAAATGAATTTATTTTCTACTCAAATTCAACTTAATTATGTTGAGCGGATCCATTGAATATAATTTGTGATTATCCTTCATGAATATCATCAACAATATGAGATTTATAGAATTACCATTTTACCCTTCTAGCTGTTATTTCCTTTTTACCCTTCTAGGTGTTATAGAATTACCACTCGTTAATTTTTGTTAATTTATGCGACGACATTGTTCTTAACGATTCTAGGTGAAAAAAACTACATATCTAATTGCAATATTTGAGGGGGGAAGAAAGTACATATCTAGTTGCAATAAAATAAAATAAAAACTATACGAACGATCTTTAACACAAAGATAACTCAAGATTCGATGAAACACATCAACGCAACATATTTTAAAGCTTCATGAGCGAGTTCTTCTACGTCATCTTCTTCTTCTTCTCTCCGGCCGCTCCGGAACCACCTTCTTTTGGGAGATTCTTTCCTGCTTCGGCTTCTTCTCCGTCGGAGCTTTCTCGACCGCCAGAGTCTTCTCCTCCTCCCTTGGCTTCTTCTCCTTTGGATTTTTCTCTGCCTTCGGTGCCATTGAAATCATATTTTTTTCTTCGCAGAGAGAGAAGAAAGGAGATAGTAGTACCAGTTTTAGGGAGACAAAATAGAGGTTAATTCTTGAAAAGGCTTAGAGTTTAATATATTTGATTTAGTATATAACATGCCCCAATATTACTTTCTCCCGCCCAAATATATTACACCATTAAATTTCTCAATATTTCCACCAAATTCGGTCCATTAATTTGAAAATGAAACTTTAATTTGTCCTGCTTTAATTGCGGATTTATTTTGTTAATTTTATAAATTATTATTTCAAAATTAATTATCTGGAAGGGTAAATTAGACCTTTAATTCTCGTTAATTTCTTATTTTGGGTATTAACCACAATTGTCAATAAGTTGGATATTTTGCAAACTCAATACTATATAAGGGTATATAGCTCTTTATCCCTATTTATAGTATGATTTTGGTGGTGCCTCATTTATCGGGACCCATATTAGGTCTTTGACACGGCGCCGCGGCGCTTTCATTTTTTTGAAATCCCCCCTTGTTCCCACAACCCTTATAGAACCGTTGTGGGATCGGCGCCGGGGCGACGCCTTATGGGGCCACGACGCCATAATATCTTTGATCCTTTTCGCACACCGGATCTTTGGATTCGTTGTGGGACGTGGCGCTGCGGTCCCATAAGGCGTCACCCCGGCGCCGCTCCCACAATGAATCGATTAAGGGTTGTGGAACATTTTAAAATAAGTAAAATTAAACAACCCTTAGAATAATGGTTGTAGAATAAGCTATATTCCACAACCGATATTTTAAGGGTTGTGGAATACCCTGAAATTAATCCTGTCCCACAACCCTTAGTCACAAGGGTTGTGAAATAACCCGAAATTAAGACCTTCCCACAACCCTTAATAATAAGGGTTGTGCGATCACCGAGACCACAACCATTACAAATAAGGGTTGTGGAAAGTCGGTTGGGGATCCAACATTTGTAGTAGTGAAGGAAAATAATGACACGAGAAATGGTTACCTAGTTCGGTGTAACATCACCTACATCTGGACGAGTATACAACCCGATCGAAATAATTTGACGTAGTAATACAATGAGGGTCTTATATGAATAACCTCAACATCAACGCCAATATAACATAACTATAATGAAAAAATCTAATTCAGTCTCTCCCCCTTAATCAGAGCCTCCACTCAGTTCCATCTGAAGAACACTGTTCGTACTGTTTCTTTAATCTCAAACAACTTGAATTGTGACCAATTCTTTCACGCATAACACATATTCCATAATCGAGTCAATCACAATGTGGGAATTGATTCTTACAGCGCTATTCACAACGATCTCAGATTCTTAATCCGTCGATCGTGAACATATAGGAACTATGTGATCTGTTCGAAAAGCATCAAGGAGACTAAGTGAAGCAGCTCCAATTTTTATGGCGTCTATAACTACATGGTCTTTTTAGGGATTTTGATGTCATAAAGTGGATAAATAATCTTTGTAGAAAGTCCTTGATATCAGGATTTGTTGATAAAAATGCTATGCAAAATAGCTTATAAAAGATATCGCGATGTTATTACAAAATATTTCAACAGATTAAGAACACAATTTACCTGATAATTTCCTAAGAACAACATCTAAAATCCAAAATATTTTCGTAAGTTTTACAACTAAACCGAGGGAGTTAATAAACTAGTAAATAATAGTAGTTATATATACTCAGCTATCTAGAAGAATACCTTTAAGAATACCTTTAAGAATACCTTTGCTGTGTGAAAGCATGATTTTTAATTAATAAGCAATAGCTTACTTTTTGTCACTAACCAAAAACTATATCATCAACGGGCCCTAATGATATTATAGCTTGCAAAGAGGTATGAATTAACTCCACAAAAGCTCATATACCTAAAAGTAATTAACTTGTATTTTCTCTGGCCTTTATGACCTAATCCAATTGTAAACATATTAAAAAGAAGATTGATCAAAATAACTCCCTAGTCTATGTGGAAGTCAATTTCATAGACACGTCAAGGGAACCAATAAAGTCCTAAAGTAAACTTTATTTCCTTTTTCCACTTTTTCACTACACAAAGAGCTCATTTAACAACTAAACTACCCTAACAAGAAAACAAGATGTTTTTATCTTGGTCACCGTTAATGAGCGATTAAGAAGACACTTTACTAAAATATGCATCAACATTAGTTAACCATCTACTGTAACTACATATCAACTGTGTCACGTTCGTTGTCTGTGTCGGATTAATCCAACAGTAGAATTTCGGAGCTATTTTAAGAGCTCAAAAATATGCCTTAAACATCAATACGTGGAATGCGAACTTATGTGTGTTTTTTTTATAGAGAAAACGTAAGTATTTAATTTCCTATATAAAGCCGTGTTTGGTCATTCCAAAAAGTAGGAGAAATAAAGTACTTAGAAACCATATTTTTGTTCAGATTTGGAACATATTTTTTGCTAAAAAGAAGTTTGAACATAAATTAACATGACCTCATCACGTCAATAAAAGTTAAATGAATAACAAAAAGATTTTTGTCCTACTCACAGTGACGTGGAAGGAAGCATGTAAGACAAAAAAAAACATATACAAATGGAAAGTACAGCCTCTGGATTCTCCTAAAACCCTAATTAGCGAGGTTTAAAGTTTGACCACTCGTTCACTATAATATAATCCGTCAAGTATGCACAATTTTAAGTAATTGTAAGTTGTAACTGCTAAAATTTCAAATTACTTTAGTTTTGTATTTAGCTCAGGTTTTATAAATTAATGATAAATAATCAATTTAAACTGCTTATAATTTTTTAACGACCAAAATCAAAAGAAAAAACAGATAAAATTTACGAAAACTTGATGTCACATAAGTAGACTGATTATTAACAATAAATAAACAAAAACGTTGATTACATTGAAATCTCTTAACATTTATTTTTTAATATAGATATTTCAATTTGACACATTGATGTCAGACATAAAAAAAATAAAAAAATATATAGTTCAGTACTCATATCTAAAACCATTTAATATAAACATCAAAACGTATAATTAATAAAGTTATGCTCATAAGATTGTTATAGCCCTAATTTTCAACTCAGCGAGTTTAAACATCCGAAAACAGCAATTAAACTTTCCAGGACCTGTCTATAAATTGTAATAATGTTCGAACGAGAATGAGTAAAAATTATAGTCAAATGTATTATTATTTATTGATTTTTCATTAAATATTCTTAATATCATTTAGGTACTTAATTTTTATCTGAGTAATGTATTCACTATTTTTCAATATGAGCAATAATTAATATTTTTTTTTAATAATTATTTTTTTTAATATCAGCAAATAAAACAAAAAATGAAAATAAAATCCATACTGAATACTATAATAGCTTTAACACAAACTGAGTGACACAATTATCATATAGTTGAAGTTGTTTCATTTAGAAAGTTGATATCTAAACCTAGAAGAGCATGAGCAGTAATGAATGAATTTATATTAAATGATGGATGACTTAAACAATTGTCAGGATTTGAATATAATAAAATAAAAATATAAATTTATAATATCTCCTAATAGTCAGGATTTGAATATAATAAAATAAAAATATAAAATTTATAATATTCCCTATTAGTCAGGATTTGAATATAATAAAATAAAAATATAAAATTTATAATATCTCCTAATAGTCAGGATTTGAATATAATAAAATAAAAATTTATAATTTAAAGTATCTCCTAATATTTACAACCAATAAAACTAATATCACACTATTAGTAATTGCACATTATTGCCTAAGACGTTTAATATTTATATAAGATGGCGCAAACATATCCATCATTCCAAATTTAATTGTTTAAGTTTTTGAATACATGCCTGAAAGCCTTTTGTAAGTCTATCTACCAATTGCTCCATAGTGAAGGATCTGGGGTGTTGTCGTCGTATTTACGGCGACGACTTGATACATATCATTCCCAGAATCTCTCGTGATGGTAAGACGTCTAATGCCGCGAGGACGGCAACCAAGAAAGCCAAGGGCCTCTCTTCGTGGAAGAATCAGCCCACACGCATCCCTGGCCGACCCTGGCTCTCCCTGGCTGTCCTGACTCACCTCGCCTGACCCTAGCTTTCCCTAGCCGCCCCTGGCTCGTCCTGGCCGACCCTGGCCCGTCTTGGCAGCCCCTGGCCCGTCCTGGCCGCCCCTAGCTTGTCCTGGCCGACCCTATCTCGTCCAGGCCTCTCCTTGATCGACCCAAGGTTCCCCCTGTTGGCATTTATGCCCACAAAGGAGATTTTTGATATTAAATACTTTTGTATTTGTTTTGCTTTGAAATTAAATAAAGATTGAATATCCATTCTTATTTTAAGATTGTGTTTACGCATTTATGTCTACGCTCTGAAACTGTCATCAACGAAAGAAGTGCTAAGTACATACTTGACAAGATACCTTCTTATGACTAGTTTAAATAATAGTTCGCAATCTAAAGATCGATTGGGCAATCGATTCCTAGTAATGATTGTTAGAATGAATTAAACGATATCTTATCTTGTGATATGGAGAGTTGTGACTCTGTAATTCATTCTTGATATCTTAATGAAGATATTGAACAAGACCAGTGAAGTTTTGAAGTTCGAGATAAAACCGTTTAATCACTCGAAACCTCAAACTCACATACGAGGAGTATTTTAGTAATTACCTAAATCCTGAAGTGAGTACATGTATTCTTGTAACACTTTATGACATTTGATTTGTCAATGGGCAATGGCTAAATGAAGTTTCATTGACCCGACGGTTGGTGTCATAATACTGTTTCGTTGAAACATGTGATTCACAGATATGGAATTTGTGTTGAAACAATGCTAAGGCATTAGTATCACATCATGCTTTGTTATGAGAGTGTGAGCGAATAAACCAGGCCTGGTATTCATCGAATAAAGAATTCTTTGAAATAAAACATGTGACATGTTGAGACATTTCACTTTATGTTTTTCTCGTTCACAAATAACTGAGGACTTGGTGAAATAATAACTCAGGGGTAAAACGGTAATTTTACATTCCTTTGAATTAATGATACACACAAAGGATAATATTGTAAAAACACCGTGGACCGTGTGAAGAATAGTTTTGTCACATCAAACGAAAATATAAACGCATATGAACTTAGAGATGTTCAATATTGGTCCTTTAGTGGAATCGACTAATATTAAGAATTAAAAGCCGGAAAAAGTTTGTGAACTTTTGTGTCCGAGCTTTATTCTAAAGCTTCGTTCATGTGGGTCCATAAGGTCTCAATGTTAGACTCTCGGACGAGATTTTGGTGAACAAGAAATGATTGATTTTCTCATTCAACGTAAATTGTGATTTACGCTAAGAAAATTATTTTCTGAGTAATTAAATAAATAACTGGTTATTTATTATTACATTTATTTCACGAATCATATTATGTTATTATGTTGATAATAATATAATTTGATGATTCAAATAAATAAAAGATGAAAATAAATATTTTCTCGTTTCGTACTACATTGATTAGTATGAAAATAATTAATGACTTGTCATTAAATAAATGAGATGTTCTAAATTAATTAAATATTATTTTAGAAATAAATCAAATAAATTTGGGAGATAATTAGGACAATATGGCCGGCCATAATAGGTGTTTTATGGGCTGGAAAAGTTGTTTAAACTCATTAAAAGGAGTTTTGGGCTTAAGTTTGACTAATGGGTCTTAACTGGATTTTGACCTAGTTTAAGCCCATTCTCTCTGATATAAAAGGAGGCTCTCTCTTTGGTAACCCTAGCCTAATTTCGACCAACACTCAGCCAAACCTCTTCCCCCTTGTGCTTGAGAGGTTTTGGCTGAAATTAAGAGAGAAATAGAGAGAGGAAAACTGTTTCCCGGCAGCCCTTCCTTTTCTATGAGTTTCCCCTTCTTCCCTTGTTCCCATGAAAGAGTCCACCCTCTTTGTCTCCTAAAATCCCTTGAGTATTATCATTGACTCAACTTGTGGTTGTTTAAGTGATTTTTTCTCTCCCCAAGGCCGGCTACTTTTGGAGGAACGAAGGCACGACGGATTTGAGGATCTCCTTGACACGCGTGGTGTAGAGGATCGGCCGATCACTTGGACGTACACCGAGACTTGCTCTCGCAGATCCAAACTCTATGTAAGTGTCTCTTAAACGAATTGGATCTGAATGATATAGTATTGTAGAATGATTATATTTATTTAGATTGTTCGTTTGCATGCTTAAATGAATTTATTGATATGTACATAAATTTGTTGACATGCTAGTTTAGATTTAATGACATGGTTATGAATATGTTAGAAAACGTTTTTAATATGTTAAATTGAATTATGAATTTCCGCCATATATAGATATGTTTCATAATTAATTAGGTTAATTGTTAACTAAATTCCAACACCCCCAAGGGCTATAAATAGTCCCATTTGGCCTCTCAACAAGGTAGACAAGTTTTCCCAAGAGAAAACTACTCTCTCTCTCTCTCTCTAAACACAAGAATTATATCCCGACGGGAAGAATTCTCCCTAAAAAATCTGAGACCCGAGCCCCGAAACGCCGGCGATTCAAGTATCCCCGTTTCACTCGGTCTCGTCGACCCCTCCTTGTCATCCTATAACTCCGCCTACATTAAACTAATGTTGAGCGCAGAGAGGTAAACAGAGGACCCCCCTCTATTTTCTCTTCTTAGTTCACGTCTATTCATCTGTTTCAAGTACTAGAAAAACTCGAAGATCCCAAGACTGCTAAGAGACGATCTGGGACACCGGATTCGACACGCTAAGCCCGAAGCGAGGGTCACTCGCCATGAGCGTGGACCTAACCGCTGAGGTATCTGAACGTTGTCCAAATTTCAGCGACAACATGGGGCATCCCGATTACCCGTTGTCGAGCTTTTCAATAAATTAAATTTTGACATGCTTCGTTCTATCATGTTGCACTAGTCATGTGCTTATGCTAATTGCAAACTCGATTTTGCAAAAGTGTTGCATCGATTGATCAACAAGAATTCTCAACTCGTCGAATATCGTCGCGGCTATGTAATCTCACGTACACCATATTAAAATGAATTCAAATATTTATTTTCAAACCAATTTATTTTAGAGGTAACCCGAACTAGAATGACCTAAGCCATAGTGTCCTAACATAATTCCATTATTAAGACATAAAAAAGAATACAAACGATTTCGTTTATGAAGTTTTTTGTATTTTGAAATCATTGATGGTTTGAAGTGGTAGAGTAAATCATCTTTCTTAAGCATTTGTTATGATCAAACATTTGGTGAAAGAAAAAAATAATAAAACAAGCAATTATGTATATGGCTGTAGACTGAGATTAGTTTGCATGACAGTTTTTGAACACGAGGAAATATTTTTAGGAAATTGGAATGTGATAATATAATAGAACCTTTTCTACAATACACATAGCCATTTTCTATTTTAGTGTTTACACTACTACAAGTTGTATCCCACAACTCTTGTTATGGGCTGTAGCATTAGTTATGATCCAGGGCTGTGGACTATTCCACAACCTTTAGACATCCCGTGTGCAATGTTCATACTTCCAACACCGGATGTCTATGAGTTGTGGAATATTCCATAACCCATCAACTTTTGATTGTAAAATTCAATTCTTTTGAAAGATTTTGTTGTCCCCGTTACATTATTTTGGGCGCCGCGACCCCATGTCCCACACCGGATGTAGGGATCGATTGTGGGACGCGGCGCCGCGGCGCTGAAACAACGTGGCCGCAGCGTCGTAGTAAAACCATCGTATTGTGGCCACGTTTTTAAGCGATGCGTCAATGTGTCCCACATAATCATATATTACCTACAGAATGACTTTAAACATGCACAATCACTCTAAAAACATTCCAGAACCATATATATATATACATCTAAAAATATTCATTGGAGATCATACATTCAAAATTCACCAGAGATTATATACATTTAAATTCACAAAATGTAACTAATCTTGTACGTAGCTAATCCAATCTTCTCTCGCTCTCTCTATTTCTACATTTGTATATATCTTTTTGTTTCTAATTTACTTATACCTTCTACAACTATATCGCATTCCGTGTTACCTCTTTTTCTTCAAGTAGCCATTGGCCGCATGTACGTTGATTTTCCGTCACCAAAAGCGTTTTTGTGTTCGAGTTTGAAATTTGAAAACCCCCTATAAAACGAAAAGCATGAGGATATTTTTTCATAAACAGGGTAAAAATTACCTTTTTATCAAAGAAACTAAGTGTTGTGGAATTTGTCTTTTCAACGGGATAGCGGAGATTGTTGGAGAAATCTTGGCCTGAATAACGTCTCCTTGTGCTAACATCTCTTTGTTTGCATGTTGAGCGAGCAATTTCAACTTGAAATTAATAACCTTGTAACAATTTAAACTTTGAATTAATTACCTTGGAATTAATTTAAACAAATACATATGTGAAGAGTAGGTTAATACATAGCTTGAAATTAATTTAATGCTAATAGTCGTCTAGGTTTCCTTTTACAATCTTCGCTAGAAGTAGTAGTAGTCGACATTAAATCTTTATAAACAATCAAAATAAAATCTCAATATCTCAATATAAACTTAAACTAATTATCAAGAACTCATATTCTAAATATTGAAGCATATTATCCATTCCAAACACAAAATATATCTCAATATCAACCAAAAATTCAAACACAAATTAGTACTAAAAAAATTAACCAATGTGATGAGAAGCCGTGGAGGGGCGGAGGTGAACTTTCCGGTGAAGAGTGTGGCGGAGATAGAGGGCGGAGGGAAGGAAAGGGTGGAGTGAAAGATGGCGTGGGCGTGGGAAGGAAATGGTGGAGAGAGTGAGAGAGAGGGCGGAGTTAGAGAGAGGGCAAAGTGAAGAGGGGTGGTGGGAAATAGAGAGGTCGGAGATGGACGGAAAGAGAAGACGAAGTGAGAGTAAGAGAGAGGGCGGAGTGAGAGAGAGAGAGAGAGAAAGCAGAGAAGAGAGGGTGGAGGGAAAGAGAGAGGTCGAAGATGGAGGGAAAGAGAGGCCGGAGTGAAAATTTCGTCAGAGTGGCTGGAGATTTATAGGTCGCTGGAGAAGAGAAGATTTTGAGAGAGAATGTGTTTTGAGAGAGAATGAGTTTTGAGTGTCAATGAAGAATGAAGAAGAAGAAGTCAAACTATTACTTTTGTACAAAATTTGGGCGGGGTTATGAAAAAATTGAAATTTTTGTGAGTTTTTGACATTCCACAACCCTTATGAGAAGGGTTGTGGAAGCGGCACCGCGACGATGTGTACCTAGGGCTGCGGCGACGACATTCCCAGAATAGGGGTTCGCGTCCTAAAAGAACTTTACCGCGGCCCCCGTGACTTAAAGAGTCTCGATAGACTCTGCGAGTCTACGGCTCCACGGCGATGTTAGTAGAGAGCCACAGCCCCAAGATCTGGGCTTGATTGCGCCGCAGCGCCCTGGACGAACACTGTCGGGGCGTCCCTGACTTACAGAGTCCAGGTAGACTATTTAAGTGTACGGTGCCGCGGCAATGTTAGTACGGGGCCGCGACAATGTTAGTACGGGGTCGCGGCGCCGCGTTTACTATACCTCTCATGGGGGTTCCACAATCCTTATGAGAAGGGTTGTGGAAGTTTTGCCGCGGCGACGTGCATATGGGACCGCGGCGCCGCGTTCACAATACCTCTCCTGGGGGTTGCACAACCCTTTTGAGAGGGGTTGTGGAAGCGGTGTCATGGTGACGTGTATACGAGGCGCAGCGCCAAATTTTTTTAATATTTTTTCCACACCGGTTCTTTGGATCCATTGTGGGACATGGTGCTGCGGCCCTGAGTGGTCATCGCCGCGTTACAGCTCCCACAAGGGATACATTAAGTTTTGTGGAATAAGTAAAAATTTACAACCCGGTTGTAGAATAAGTTATATTCCACAACCTTTAGGTTAAGAGTTGTGGAATAGTATGGAATTATCTTGCACAACCTTGTGGAAAATTGTTTGTAGAATCCAATATTTCTAGTATTGTTATATTGCCATGATTGGGAAAATAAGATGAGTAAAAGTAGGAGTTACCTGTCATATGATTTGATGCCCCTGAATTTATGATCAATGGTCCGAAGGTACTAGGGATATAAGGGTTCGATTTAAGCTAACATTTTGTGCGATAAATGAGGAAGATAAGGAAGCATTATAGTGAGAAATTTTCATCTCAAACAATTGCGCTAGTTGTTCTTTCAAGAATTACGCCTTCACGTGGCCTAGATGGTAGTCGCGGTTAGAGATCGAGCAATTGATGTATTGAGGTTGTTGTGGTGGTTCAGACTTACAAGTGAAGAGAGACGATGATTCAATCAAAACAAGATTTTTTGGTGTTGAATCTCTTCCAAGCATGACTAATCGATGTGGGGTATAAAATCAACCTAATATATTTAATATATCGGGCCCACTAAAAGACCAAAAATCCGAAGTTATTTGCCAAACAGATCCATCAATCAAGGCTCGACCTACCAAACGAAATCATCGAAGCCGAGATGACGAAGTCTCCATTTTATGGAGTGATTATCGCCGTGAGAACCGGATCGGAGACGAACTCAAATTCTCATCATTAATAGTGATATGCGACGTAGAGACTTTATCGACGATCTCGATACCACGTGTTGCAAAGTCTTCAGCTCTTCTTCGACTATAAATAGAGTAGATTAGTTAGTAGAAATCATTACCATTTATTAATATTATCAATCATTTTCTTTATTATCCACCTTTGTATTTAGAACACTTCGTCAGCCGATCTGATTTGTATGTGTTCTCATATTAGTATTTGCAGTTCGAATGAGTTCATTTTTCACTCTTTTTTAGTATATGATATTATAATTTGACATTTTACCGAGACTCACTTAATCAAATCGAAATCGTACAAATTACATTTATTATTCATTTCGTGATTGTTGATGACAAAATCCGACATCAACAATCGACGTCTTTATTCTCTTTGTACCTCTGCAAAGGCTTGTTGAAAGTTTTGTACCGATTCTTTGCCAAGAATACGCCTATTTACGGATAGGGTGTGCCTACACTTGGCTTCATTGAGTTTATTAGCTTGGTTGTAAACATCAAATTCTTAGATAGAGTTTCTTGAGTTGTATCGAGTTTCATAGTGATTTTGAAAGAGATAACCAATTTTTAATCTACAGACTAAGACCATTGGAGAAAATTATAAGCCATTCAATAAAATATAGATAGAGAAATATGCTGCGATCAAAATGTTCTAAAAAGATTCAATGAAACATAGATAGAGAAATTTGTGACCGTAAATGTTGTACTACGATTATTGTAGAACAACACTAATCGACTTAGGAGATCTATACTACGATTATTGTTTCTGTATTATGAATTATATTTCTTCAAAGAGACTTTGTGGAGATTTTCTCGACGAATTTTATGTATGCTACCGTAATGTTAGATAGAAGAGAATAAACCGAGTGAATGAATTTCTCTTACTGACGTATATGAATGAAACAATAGTTAGGATCTGAATACAACCAAATCAGAATAAAATTGAAAACAAAATATAAAGTCTTGTCTATTATTTAGAACTAATAAATTTTAGTACTTGTACGTTTAAGATATTGAATAATATTTATTAAATATAAACTATAGACGAACCGAAGCCTAGCAAAAATCCTCGGAGTAAGATAATCATAAACACTACATGTATAAACGTGTGTGGTAAAATATTATACAAGGGTAAAAAATTGTAATTTATCAACACTTCATTTGTCCTAGTTAATATTTTTCTCTTAAAAAAAGTCGGTGTTTCACGAAAATATGTTTGCCTGGATTGTCGAACGTTGCTTACGACATAAGGAAATATCGACCACTTCTTTGTTAGTGTTAGTTTTTTTTTAAATTTATTTTATGTATTTGGATCCGTCTCCATATTTAACCTTCTTTCATAATTTGGGACTAAGCCAAAGTCGGCCAACCATGCTGGTTCGGCACATTTACGATACTACAAAATAGTTTTTAAAAGCGATAGAATCTTTAAAAGCAACATTTTATCTTTAAAAATGATTAGTCGCTTCTAAGCCATCTAAACTAATTTTTTTCAAAAAAATAATATTTTTTACTTTTAGAATCGACAACTCATTTCTGAATACACCGAAGCGAAATATTTGTAGCGACTTGTCGCTTCTGATCTCAAAAAATCTTTGGCTTACTTTTCTACCGCCAAAATTTTAGTATTTTGACTTTTTGAAACGACTAGTCGCTTCTAACGTCCAAAATATTTGGCTCGAATTTTTATCTGCCAATACTTTCTAAGTATATTGATTTTGGCATTCGAAAGAACTAGTCGCTTCTAATGTCCAAAATGTTTGTCTAGAACTTTTGTAAGCCAAAAATTTCCTAAGTAGATTGTATTTTGGCATTACAAGCGACTAGTGCCCAAAATATTTGGCTCGAATCTTTGTCGGTCAAAATTTCACATATGAGGACATTGGAAGCAATATTAAAAGCGACTAGCCGCTTCAAACTTACTAAAACAACGTTGTTCTGGTTATGAAGGAAACTAGAAGCGACTAGTCACTTCTTACCTACATCACGATTTTTAACCGCGATTCTCTTCTTCTATGTAATTTTGTCAAAATCTCAATAAAAACACACCCAATGTTGTTCTCTCTCCCAAAACCAAGACCCTTTTAACGATTTTCCTCAGCCAAGCCACAATGCCAGCTTCTCCAGGCCGGTGCGGCTCTTCCACGCACCTCCGGCTCCACTAAGCTTTGACGATCTCCGACCTTTCCCTCACACTTGCGATATCAGCTGCATAGCCTCGCCTCCGCCTACGTTTTCCTCCGTCGACCACGCCTCCCATAACGGAAGTGGTGCACAAGTAATGAGAAGAAGAAAAAGCAAGAGTTCCTAAGGCAATCCCGTATCCATACAAAATTGAATAATCGCTTCTAAAAGCTCCTCTAAAATATGGCGGGTTGTTGTGATTTATGCCCACAAAAGAGATATAAGCATTAAATATATTTTGTATTCTTTTTGCTGAAAGTTAAGTAAAGTTAAATATTCATTCTTATATACGATTGTGTTTATACATGTATGTCTACGCCCTGAAACTATCATCAACGACAGAAGTGCTAAGTATAGATTTGACAATATACCTTCTTATGACCATTTTAAATAACAATCCGCAATCTAAAGATCGATTGCGCAATCATATCTTAGTAATGATTTTTTGAATAAATTTACGATATAATATCTTGTAATATAGAGAGTTGTGACTCTAGCATTTATTCTTGATGTCTTGACGAAGCCATTGAACAAGACCTGTGACAATTTGAAGTTCGAGATAAAACCGTTTAATCACTCGAAATTTCAAAATCACATACATGGGGTATTATGGTAATTACCTAAACCCTGAAGTGAATAAAAAATTTTCTTGTAACACTTTATGACATTTGATTAGTCAATGAGAAATATCTAAATGAATTTTTATTGACCTAACGGTTGGTGTCATAATACGGTTTCGTCGAGTTATGTAATTTACAGATATGAAATTTGTGTTACAAGAATGCTAAGGCATTAGTTGTTGGGATAGGTGCCCACAAAGGAGATACTAGACTTTGAAATACATTTGTATTTAATTTTGCAGAAACATTAATACAAATAAATATTCATTCTTTATTATGTTTGTGTTTATGTATGAATGATACGCTCTGAAATTTTCATCAACGAAAGGGGTGCTAAGTACAGACTTGACAAGATAGTCCCTTGTGACTAGTTTAACAATTTGTTTGCAATCTTAAGATCGATAGAGCAATCGAATCTAAGTAATGATTGTTTGAAAGAATCATGATATCTTATCTTGTGATATAGAGCGTTGTGACTCTGTGTTTCATGTTGGAATAGGTCTAGGGTTAAGAAAAATTTATCATTAACACATTAGTGACGGAATATAAAAATTTATTTTACTAGTAAAAGAATTTTTACTAACCTAAACAAAGTGCATATACATGTTATAATTAATACATTATTTAGAGAGCTTGAATACTAACTTTTTTTGAAACTTGATTTGGATGGATCTTGAGAAAGGTTGATCTTCTCTTCTAGCTCGATTCCTTCCAGCCTAAACGTGCACTCGAGAAACCTAAGATTTCTATTACAAGAGTCTATAGAGGTTTAGAAGGACTTATGTGTGGGCACAATTAAGCACAATAGTTCAAGAACAAGTCTATGAGCTAGAGACTAATTAAGCCTAAGTCTAATGAGAACTTAAGTGCCAAAATAAAAATTAATTTTCTAGAGAGAGAGAGAGAGGTCAGCCAAAATTAAGAGCACAAGAGCAAGAAAAACTTTTTTTCACATCTCTATGTGAGACTCTATTTATAAGAGAAGGTAAATCAATAAAGGGTAATTACCCTTTCCTATTATGCATTCATGATACAATATTTGATTTTCTCTCATCTTCCTCCATGTATATGGCCGGCCATTCTATGACATAAGTGATGAAAATTTGTTTCCTCACTTAGCACATTTGTTTCCTTCTCAAAGAAATTAATTTCATCTTTTCTTTTTGGGTAATTATCTTTATAATTAAAGGCAACATAATTTCTAGAAATAATTTCCTTCTCTCTATGATGCTTGGCTGAAATTCTACCTAGGGGGTGCTTCCAGATGCTTCCTTATTTATTTTAAGACAATTCTTAAAATACGCACTGTAGAATTAATATTGCACAAGTAATAAAATTAATTTCATAATGCCTCAAACGACTTATTGGCTTTAGAAACTAATTTATATTTTCATCATATGAAAATATTCAAAATGTTATTTTGATATTCAAATCTTTTTATGTCCATGTCGACAAAAATACCCTTTAGACATTTTCCAAGAAAAATTCTAGTTCAACATTTGAACTTATTTTGACTTAGCTTCCAGTTTAACAATCCTACTCCAATGACCTGTAATAGTGACCTTATGGATCCAAATGAACAAATCTTGATCTTCTATACTCGAACTAAAAAGTTCAGAAACCTTTTCCGAGTATTAGCTTAATGTCAATTGACTCCACTAAAGAGTTCACACTGAGAATCTCTAGGTTCATATGAATTTATGTTACCCTTCTAGCTGTTACTTCCTCAACTCCTATAGTACTTGTGAATAAGTTAGGAACTAATTAGTCACATTGTTTCATCCAAATAAAGTTGCTACTTGATTTTGGATACTACGCATTTCATTTATTCACAATCCAAGTAACAAAGCATGAGGTGATATATATTGCACCTCAGCAATCTTGTAAATGAATTTCATATCTATGAGAACTTCAAAAAGTTGGTGCATGACATCTTCATAACTTAATATGTCACCAATTGGCCTATTCTAGATCACGTAATTGATCTAGAATTTGACTTTCTCAAATGAGAGTATTAATGCTATGTAATGACATGTCTCATTTCAGGATTTAGGTAAGCATGATGCAATTCATACATAGGGACCTTGAGACAGAAGAGGTTAAATGGTTTGTTCTTCCATTGTCTCTAACGGTGCACTAGTCAATTCAGTATCTTCGAAAGATACTCTGGAAACTATAGAATTCCTAACTCTGTACGCCTTGTAACCAGACATCATAGATTCTTCCAAAAATCGTACAGGGATCAATAGTCCATTGATCTTTAGATTGTGAATATATCGTTTTAACCAAACCATGAAGAGTTTGTTCACGTAAATCTACATTTGTCTATTCATACATTGTTAGGTTTCATTAAGGACTATAAGAATATTGAATATCATAAATCTTCAATCAAACTAAAAGAGAATGAATGAACGTTTATTAATTTAATCAGCAAATTGCAATAAGGACTTTATAAAAATTTATATATTACATCAATATATAAATAAACAATCTTCTTGTGGGCATCTCTGCCAACAAATTCCTACTTGATTCAAAGAAGATGAGAGAATTCCTTCATGCCTAATCCGTCTCAATGTTAGTGAAAGTATCTGGAAGGTTGTCCACCGTTGAGATCTTCTTCACCTCCACGTCTCCACGTTGCAGGATCTCTCTAATCAAATGGTATTTCCTCTCAATATGCTTAGAGCGCTTATGGCTTCTAGGTTCCTTTGAGTTAGCAATAGCCACACTATTATCACAATAAAGTTTCATGGGCTCATTATCATTTGGAACGACTTCCAAATACTTAAGGATTTTTCTAAGCCATACAGCCTCTTTGGATGCTTCACAAGCAGCCACATATTTTTCTTCCATGGTGGAGTCAGCAATGCAAGATTGCTTGATACTCCTCCAAACAACAGATCCACCATTCAGGATGAATACAGATCCTTAAGTGGATTTCGTAGAATCCTTATTTGCCTGAAAGTCGGAATCGGTATACCTTGTCATAGTCAGGTCTGTACATGAATATGTAAGCATCAAATTCCTAGTTCTACGAAGATACTTAAGAACATGCTTAACAACAATCCAGTGCTCGGGTCCAGGATTTGATTGGAAACAAATAACTACGCCAACTGCGAAACATATATCTAGTCTAGTGTACATCATAGCATACATGAGAGTTCATACGACTGAAGCTTAGGGAATCTTTCTCATGTCCTCAATCTCTTGTGCAGTCTTGGGAGACTGGTCCTTCGAGAGTGAGACTTCATGTCTAAAAAGGTTTTGGCCCTTCTTGGAGTTCTTCATAGCGAAGCGATCCATCACCTTATCTATATAAGATGCTTGGGAGAGCGACAGGGTCCGATTCTTTTGATCTCGAAAGATCTGAATCCCCATAATGTATGCAGCTTCCCCTTGATCCTTCATATCAAACTCCTTAGCTAACCAACTTTTAACCTCAGATAATTTACCTACATCATTCCCAATGAGTAGTATATCATTGACATACAATACCTGAAACACAACCTTGCCCTCGTGTATCAACTTATAGACACAAGGTTCATCTATTGACTGTTCAAAATCGAAACTTTTTACAGTTTCATCGAATCTAATATTCCATGATCTAGATGCTTGCTTTAATCCATAAATGGATTTAAGCAATTCACAAACCTTGTTTTCTTGATCACCTTCCACCAAACCGTCTGGTTGAGCCATGAAAATGCACTCCTCAAGATTGCCATTCAGAAAGGCAGTCTTGACATTCATTTGCCAGATCTCGTAATCGAGAGCCGCGACTATGGATAGAAGTAATCAGATGGATTTAAGCATTGCGACTGGCGAGAAGGTTTCTTCATAATCAATACATTCCTTTTGGGTATAACCCTTAGCCACTAGTTGCGCTTTGAATGTCTGAACGTTCCCATCCAGACCTCTTTTCTTCTTATAGATCCACTTACACCCTACAGGTTTAACCCCTTCAGGTATGTCTACAAGTTTCCAGACTTTATTGACATACATCGAATGCATCTCAACTTTCATGGCATCAAGCCAAAAGTTTGATTCAGAACCAGCCATTGCTTGGTTGTAGGAAACAAAGTCATCCATGTCAACGACAACTATGAGAGTATCGCCATAAGACATGTACCTGCTGGGCTTTTTAGAAACCCTCCCACTATGTCAAAGTACTACTTGACGAGGTTCTGAATTGTTAGGTTGGATTTCAGTTGGGGTAAGAACAGTTCTTACAGATGAGGTAGAAGCTTCCTCAGCCAACTTTTCTTCAAGCACAATTTTGATTCTTGGTTTCATATTCTTCATATAGTCCTCCTCAAGGAAACGAGCATTAGTGCTGACAAACGTTTTGTCATCCTCAAGATTATAGAATGTGAAACCTTTGGTTTCCTTTGGATATCCAATGAACACACACAATTCTGACCTACTAGCCAATTTGCTAGTCTTTTGCCTTAGCACATGTGCAGGACAACCCCAAATTTTGATGTGGCTTAAACTAGTTTTACGCCCAGTCCATCATTCATAAGGAGTACTAGGGACCGTCTTAGACGGAACTTGGTTCAAAATATATGTGGCAGTTTCGAGGGCATATCCCTAAAATGAATTAGGGAATGATGAGTAACTCCTCATTGAACTAAACATCTCCATCATAGTTCAATTCCTTCTGTCTAACACTCCGTTCTGTTGAGGTGTGCCAGGTGTTGTAAGCAGAGAAGCAATACCTTCTTCTTTAAGAAAGTCATAGAACTCTTCAGACAAGTACTCACCGCCTTGACCAAATCGAAGGGTTTTGATCTGTTTGCCAGTCTACGTTTCCACTATAGCCCGAAAAACTTTAAATATGTTAAAGGTTTCGGATTTTTGTTTGAGCAAAGAGACAAATCCATAAATTGAGTAATCATTGGTAAAGGTAACGAAGTATTCGTATCCTCCCCGTGCCTGAATTCTAAGTGGACCACATACATCAGAATGTATTAGTTCCAACAAGTTAGTGGCTCTTCGACCTTTATCAGGAAAAGGTCGTTTGGTCGTTTTTCCTTCTATACAAGATTCACAAGTCGGCAGTGAGCCTATTGCAGAGCCTTTGAGTGGACCATCCCTCACAAAACTCTTAATCCTATCTAGACTAATATGACCAAGTCTTAAATTCCAGAGATGTGTTAATTTTATTAGATAAGAGTAGTCATTAGGTTTGATCCTCTTTGGTTCCCTAATTCGATCATTATCTATTTTAGTGTCTAATAGCAAATGTTGTATAACATAAAGATAGTATAAACTATTCTTTAAACATGCATCAGTGACAAATGAATTGGAAGAAGTAGTACGAATTCCATTATCAATATACTTTAAATAATAATTCTGCTCAATAATAGATATTAAGTTTTTCCTAAAGGAAGGAACATAATACAAATTATTCAAATTTAGAGTTCTTTCTTCGAAAGACAGTGTCACGGATCTCACAGCCTTAGTAGACACCAAGCTCCCATCACCCCACTTGAAGCAGAAGTCGCCATCACCTAAGCTTTTGTTTTTCTTGAACCCATTCAAGGAATAACAAATATGGTTAGTAGCAGCGGAGTCAATAATCGACAATGATACATTATCAGCTACTAAACAAGCTTCGGTAATAAGTACAATATCTTTCCCTTTAGCCTTGAGGTAGGTAGGACAGTTCCTACGCCAGTGTCCAGGCTCATTGTAATGGTGACTGTTGTCCTTAGACTTGTCCACCTTTGCAGTCCGGGGCATCTTCTTCTTCTGAACCTATCTAGGGTTCTTCTTGTCGACTCTATGAGATCTCTTCTTAGATCCAGAGGTGGAGACTTTGTACTCAGTAGCATGAGCTTCTCTAGTAGCCCTCTTTTTCTTTAAGAGTCCCTCAGCAGTGTGAAGCCCTTCATTAGCTCGGTAACAGTGTACCCTAGCTTATTCATGGAGTAATTCAGGTTTAAAGTATCAAAAAATTTCAGGGAGAGTTTCCAAGATCATATCTATCTTGGTTTCTCCATCAATCTCACATCCAAGGATTTCCATCTCATTAAGATAACTTATGATCAGCATCATATGTTCTCTAACGGGAGTCCCTGCTTTCATACGACAATTAATAAATTGTCGTACCGCTTGTTGCCCAGCCTGACGCCCTTGCCCTCCAAACATCTCCTGGAGATTGTATAGCATTTCATAGGCTGACCCAATATCACGACGTTGTTGTTGCAACACATTGTTCATCGATGCTAAAATATAGCATCTCGCAATCTCATCGGCTCTGAGCTAGGCTGCAAGGGCGTCCTTATCCTCTTGATTTGAATCATCATTCGTTTCAAAAGTACATTGGGTGGTAAGTACCCATTTGTGCTTGTCCTTCGTAAGGATGATGTCTAGGTTACGTTTCTAATCTATGTAGTTTTTATGTTCCAGTTAATTTGAAGAAATGATGATTGAGATAGTGTTTATAGACATGTTTCTGATTGTTGAAACATTTTATGATTAGTCTTTTGTTTAGGATTTTAAGTTTAAAATTAGACAGGAAAAATCCAAAGGTGTTATGAACAAAATGACAATTTCCTCCTTCGAATGAATGCCGCAAAAAGTCGTCTTTCATAAGCAAATGACACATCAGTAATGCATAGTCATGATGTCAATACATCAATGCTTTGACTAGCCACCTTATAAAGAAGTTTGATCACTCAAAACTTTTCGCAAGGCCTCGAGGGAGGATTACTAGAGTTTGTGTCTAAGTGTGTAACCAACCACTTAGTTCAACAAGATTTACTTTGAAAACAATCCGCTGAGGGGAGGCCTTGTCTCATCGTTTCACTTTTGAACATAACTATAAAAGCAATGTTAGGAGCAATGTGTCTATGAGTACTCTCATTTACGAGAGGTTCACGAGGGTGACTCTTAGTCCGACGACAAATGCACTTCACATTAGTGTTGGGGATCGTGGGTTGCAAACAATAAGTACAACCCTTCCGCTTAGTTTTTGGAAAATAAGGAGATCCTGGGTTACAAACAATAAGTGCAACCCTCCTACTTAATTTTTGGAAAAAGCACATCATCTCTTGTACGTTTGGAAACACGTTTCCAGGTGTAAAGAGAGATAGAGTGGATCATTAGAAAAAAGAACCCTAAAATTGATATTTGTGAGGGGAGAGCAGTGTTAATGCACTAAGACACAAAGGAACATACTCGGATCTTTTTGTCCATTAATTTATTTTTCCTAAGGAAAGTGTGTGAGATTAATAAATCTCACTTTTGCACTTGGAACTTTTTGAGATTCAAAATCTCCTAAAACTAATATCTTCATCTTCGTGACATTTTCCTTCAAGGCTTCTTCATGGTGGTTGAGTGTGTGAATGTCGGAAATTCACGAAAGCATCAAGAAGAGGGGAAGAAGTTAGGAGTCCCAAAACCCGGATTCAAAATTCTGGACTCGCTGACTGCCATACACCTCAGACTTAAAATGTCATAAATGACACATCCGGTATCCGATTGAGCTGAAACTAATTGCATTAAATAGCTAACTTTTGTACCTTAATCTGGTTCAAGAACCACTAGTTTTCAAGTTCCGAGCAAAGAGTTATACCCGTTTTATGGAACCATAACACTTTTTCCAGAAATTGAAAAACAATTAAAAGTACGTCGGATCTAGACGTAATTGGGAAGAGGTTTATTGAAACATTTTAATTGTATGTTTTGATTTCAATTCTGTGTTATATTAACATGTTAATAATTAAACACAATATAAAACAAGCAACGTAATATAAAACATTCAATAACAAATTTAAACTAGAAGTGCAATAAACTAGTTTAAACTATGTACACAAATTTTCAAACTTGTCAAAAAATTGATTTTGAGTATACTAAACATAAAATAATTAAAAATTGTTTTTAATGTATTTATATAGCATATTTAACAAGTGGAAAATGAAAAAAAAATTAATTTTAGAGGTCTTACCAAAAAATTAAATTTGTAAGATCTAGTCTTTGAAAAACCATTATTCAAGCAAATTTTAAAAACAATTTTCTTATAATGATTTTAAATAACATGTATATGCTTATACTTTGACCATAGGTCTGCTACCATTTCTTGGAATAAGTATAGGGTTAAGAAAAATTTATCATTAACACATTAATGTAGAATATTAAAATTTCTTTTACAAGTAAAACAATTTTTACTAACCTAAACAAAGTGCATATACATGTTATAAGTAATACATTATTTAGAGAGCTTGAATACTAACCTTTCTTGAACCTTGATTTTGATGGATCTTTAGATAGGTTGATCTTTTTTTCTAGCTCGATTCCTTCAAGCCTAAAAGTGAACTCGAGAAACCTAAGGTTTCTATTATGAGAGTCTATAGAGGTTTAGAAGGACTTGTGTGTGGGCACAATTAAACACAATAGCTCAAGAACTCTAGGATCCAAATGAATAAAGCTTGAACTTCTATACTCGCAGTCAAAAGTACATAAACCCTTTATGAGTATTAGATTAATGTCAACTGACTCCACTAAAGAGTTCACACTGAGAATCTCTAGGTTCATATGAATTTATTTTCTACTCAAATTCAACTTAATTATATTGAGCAGATCCATTGAATGTTATCTATGTTTACCCTTTATGAATATTATCAACTAGATGGGATTTATAAAATTACCATTTTACCCATCTAGTTGTTATTTCCTCAACTCCTTTAGTACTTGTGAATAAGTTAGAAACAATGTATTGACGATGAGCTAACAAGTCACATTGTTTCATCCAAATAAAGTCGCTACTTAATTTTGACTACTGCGCAATTCATTCATTCACAATCCAAGTAATAAACCACGAGGTGATATGTATTGCATCTCAGCAATCTTGTACATGAATTCCATATCTATGAGAACTTCACATATTTGGTTCATGACATCTATATAACTTAATATCTCACCAATTGGCCTAATCTAGATCACGTAATTGATCTAGAATTTGACTTTCTCAAATGAGAGTATTAATGCTATGAAATGACATGTCTCATTTCAGGATTTAGGTAAGCATGATGCAATTCATACATAGTGATCTTGAGACGGAAGAGGTTAAATGGTTTGTTCTTCCATTGTCTCTAAAAGTGCACTGGTCAATTTAGTATCTTCGAAAGATATATTGAAAGAACTATAGAGTTACTAACTCTCTATGCCTCGTAACCAGACATCATAAATTCTTCCAACAATCATATTGGGATCAATAGTCCGTTGATCTTTAGATTGCGAATATATCGTTTTAACTAAACCATGAAGAGTTTGTTCACGCAAATTTACATTTTTCTTTTCATATATTGTTAGGTTTGATTAAGGACTATAAGACTATTGAATATCATAAATATTCAATCAGACTAAAAGGGAATGAATGAACGTTTCAACTTTTATTAATTTAATCAGCAAATTACAATAAGGACTTTATAAAAATTTATATATTACATAAATATGTAAATAAACAATTTTCTTGTGGGCATCTCTGCCAACATTTCATTTTTGATATCTTATGGAAGATATTGAACAAGACCACTGATACTTAGAAGCTCGAGATAAGACCTTTTAACCACTCGAAACTTCAAGATCATATACGAGGGGTACTTTGGTACTTACCTAAATCATGAATTGAATATATAATTGATATTACACTTTATGACATTTGATTTGTCAATGGGCAATGACTAAGTTTTAGTTTCATCTGACCCGACGGTGTGTATCATAAGGTTGTGATATTGGGTTATATGATTCACATATATGGAATTCATGTTGAAACAATGCAAATGCATTAGTATCACACTATGCTTTGTTATGAGAGTGTGAATGAATAAACCTGGCCAGGTATTCATCGAATAAGAAAATTCCTATATTAAAACATATGACATGTAAAGAAATCTCACTCTATATTTTTCTCATTTACAAATAACAAAGGAGTTAGTGAAATAATAACTTAAGGGGTAAAACGTAATTTTATATTCCCTTTGTTAGTGATACACATGAAGGGGAATATCGTAAAGTACTCGGTGGACCGTGTGAAGAATCGTTTTGTCACATCAAACGAAAATATACGCATATGATGAGAGAGAGTCTCAGTCTTAGTCCTTTAGTGGAGTCGACTAATATTAAGAATTAAAAGACAGAAAATGTTTGTGAACTTTTGAGTCCGATCTTTATTCTAAAGCTTCGTTAGTATGGGTCCATAAGGTCTCAATAATAGAAACTTGGAAGAGATTAAATGAACGATAATTATTGATTTACTCATTGAATATAAATTGTGATTTATACCGAGAAAGTTATTTTTCTAAGTAACTTAATAAACAATTAGTTATTTATTATTACGTTTATTTTTTTAATTAAAGAGTATTATTATATTGATAATAATACATTTGAGAAATTCAAATAAATAAATAAAAAGAAAATAAATTATTTCTCATTTCGTACTTATTTGGAAAGTATGAAATTATTTAATGAAATTTCATTAATAAAATGAGAGTTCTAAATTAATTGAATTTAGAAATAAATCAAAAGAATTTGGGAATAAAATAAATGAATGTGGCCAAGTAAAGAGAAGAGGTTTAGCCGAATTCTGTAAGTGATTGGGTCATGTGTTTGACCCAGCTTAAACCAATTTAACCTATTTATAAGAAAGGCTTAAGAAAACCCTAATCACTTAACCAAAATCCTAATTCATTCGGCCAAAAGCTTTTCTCCCTCTCCCCTTGTGACATTCGGCCGACTCTCCTACAGAGAACAAAAAGAGAAAAATTGTTTTCTTCTTTTTGTGTGTGATTCCCGAGAGTTCATAGAAGAGCCCACCCTCTCAATCTCATAAAATCCCTTGTATATTATTTTAATTCTGGAAATTAAGAATTTTTAGAATTGTTTTGAAGTCTCAAAAGCTCACAGCCCCTCATGTCCGACGAGATCCCTTCCAGCATTCCTGTCCGGTGAAATTCCCAACAGGAGTCCCTGTCCGACGTGATCCCCAGCAAGTGCTCCAGTGCGGCGTGAATCTCTATCCGGCGAGGATCCCAGTCTGGCGCTCCAGCCCGGCAAAGGTTCCTGTCTGGTGGAAGCGCCTAGGTCCCAGTCTGATGAAGGTCCCAGTTGGGTGAAGATCCCAGTTCGGTGAAGGTCCCAGTTGGGTGAAGATCCTAGTTCGGCGAAGTTCCCAGTCCGGCGAGCAGGTCCTGTCACCAGGTTCCAGTCTGGCGAGTCCCAGCGTGTTCCCAGTCTGGCGAAGGTCCTGTCCGGCGACCCTGTTTCCCCTGTCTGGACAGCGCGTGCCTATGGCATTCCGGCGAGTCCTCTTCATCAATTGGACTTGGTGTGGCCTTCTGGTGATAGCGAGCAACGTCGGGATTGTTTAAAATCTCAATTGTAAGTAATTCTCAACGATTTGGATGTCTATAATTATACAAATTGTTTGTATATGATTATAGAGTATTCAATTGTTGCTTGATGTGTTTTAATAAATTAGTTTATTAACATGTCAATAAATTTTAATGCCTAGGTTGCTAAAATATATTCAAAATAGTTTTAAATATGTTGGATCTAGTTATATTTTTCTGCCACATAGGATGTGTAATATAATTCAATTGTTAAATAAATTCCAACATTAGTATCACAACATGCTTTGTTATTAGAGTGTAACCGAATAAACCGGGTCTGTTCTTCAACTAATACGACAAGCTCCTGTACTCTGTTACCCAGCTAAGGTAGGGTCTTTAGATTATTGAAAGTTTAATTTCTAAGATAAAGAGAGACCGAGAGGCACATGTTATTGAACATAGACCCTCCCCTCTGGATCTAAATTGAGATTTAACATAGCTAATAAAAAAATCATGATATGGTTCGGAAGAAAAGGCCCCTAGCATCGAAATTCTACAAGTCTAGCTATAACACCCTATTTATTTCTTTATTCCCATCTATCGTGTGGGCCATTCTCCTGTGTCATCTCATCCTTTCTTCTTCTCTCGTCTTTGGCCATGGTCGGGTCTCCCATTTCGCCAACTCATCCCCACTTTCTTTGTTTTTCATTTTATCTTCTCCCATTTCTTTGGGACTCTCTCTCTCTCTCTCTCTCTCTCTCTCTCTCTCTCTCTCTCTCTCTTTCCATCACGGTTCTCCTTTTTTTTCTCACTCACATAATGCTCAACCATCTCACCCTATCTCTTAATAGCTCCCTCCTCCATCACAAATCACCATCGTCCTTTTGTGAAAACTATTGCCTCTTGGTCATAAATCAACCCGGCTTCCTTCGCCACGACGCTGCCACTTCTCGCTTGTCTTCTTCTTTCGTTTCTATTGCAGCGGACGAGAGCCCCATCATCATCAACGACCATATAAGTTTTGGCGCGTTCAAGCGTCGAGGAAGCGAAGGAACAACTCAAATTCCACGGATCCAACGTGAGCCAAGATTGATTTTATTTTGGCTAAGATTTTGATTTCGAAATTAGGTATTTATGGTTCATTGAGAATTTTGAGGTTTCATGAATTTGAGCCTGATTTGATGAAATTGATGTACTTGTATGATTGTTTATCTGCTGGATACCGTTTAGTTATAAATTGCTACAATTTCGGGTTTGATTTGGCTGAAATAGAGAATTAGGGTTTAAACTCTAAAAATGTAGTCATGTTGGTTAATTCTGGTTCTATTGGACGAATTAATTGAGATTTTTATTGGATTTGTAAGTGAATTGTACAAAGGAACTGATTAGGATGAATTCCGAGCTGATTTGGATCAAGAATTTTAAATTTAGGGTTTGGACATACATTTTGGGATTTGATATCCCACGAGAGAGAAATGATGTGTGATATAGTATTTGAATTTTGAAATAAATCATGTTAATATCATAAAATGATTGGTTTAAGGAGCCCAAAGACACTGGTGCAAGAACTCTCTTGCCTACCTTATAGAAAAAGAATAGATATTCTACTTAATAGCGAAATATGCTTAGTAGCTGATAATGCTTCAACGTGGATTCTTCACTCCGCCGCTACTAACCAGAGTTGTTCCTTAACTGGTTTCTAGAAAAGTAAGAAGAAGGTGAGTTATCCTTCAGATGGGGTGATGAAATCTCGGTGTGAACAAAAGCTATGAGATTAGTGAAACTATCTTTTAAAATAGAAATTTAAATTTGAATAATGTTTATATTTTCAAGTTTATAACAAATGGATTCGAATTTCTCTTTCCAATAACTTTTTGCCCCTAATGCATGTATGAAGAATATTGTTTTTATATTTATCTCACACAACCTTTAGTGTTAGAAATTAAAATAGATAATGGTCTATTTAGAGAACAAAAGAGGACCAAACTTTATGATTCATTTGATCTAATAAAATTATCGTATCTCTATCAGTTAGGACTTGGTCATATTAGTGTAGACATGATTTTGAGACTTGTGAGAGACGGTCCACTCCGCAATAGGCTTATTGCCTACTTGCAAATCTTGTATAGAAGGAATAATTACCAAGTGACCTTTCTCAGGTAAAGGTCAAATAGACATTTTGAGTTGTTGGAACTCGTACACATAGATGTATGTGGTCCACTCAGTACACATGCACATGGGGGATACGGATACTATGTGACCTTCACCGATGATTACTTTAGATATGGCTTTATATATATTCTCAAACACAAATTCGAAATCTTTAACGCATTTAAGGTCACATGTTCTTTAGTGGAAAAGCAAACTAGCAAAGCATATAAAAACCATTCAATCTGATCGAGGTGGTGAGTATATGTCTGAAGAGTTAGATGCCTTTATTAAAGAAGAAAATATCGCTTCTCAGCTTACAGGACTAGACACACCTCAACAAAAGGAACCGAACTCTTATGGAAATGGGTAGATCAATGGTGACACAATAAATGTAACGTTGGAACTTAACTATAATTTGACTTGAAATTCTATCAAAAACTGATTTGGTATTTTTATTTTATTGTTTAATTTTGTTTTAGATGTTCATCTATTTGAAGATGAAGAAGAAGAAAATGAAGAAGAAGAATAAAATTTCGAGGATTAATAATAATAATTCATGTTTAAATAACCAGTAGATGAGAGTAGATCTGAGAGAGGAGACGAGAATTATTGGCGATTTTAGATAAATTGTCGAAATGTACGGACGTACAGTACGGTAATTTGACCTTTACGGACGTTAGGTACAGTAACGTTATGATACAGAAAAGATGAATTACGAGTCAATAATACCAAAGAAGCCTGAATATTAAAGATGTTGATGCTGCACCTAGAATATATGGACAAAATAAAAAGAAGGAGGATAATACTCATTAAGATTAAGGACATATGTAGTAGTAAATAAAACATAGCGAATGGTAAAAAAATTGTAGACTAGTTTATAATTCTACTTATGTACAATAGATTAGGTGTAAATTCAATCTAACTCGCATTACAGTTTGGGGTTGGTCTACATGTGTGCAAAGGCAAAAAACTAGCGAGGTGGCTGATAGGTCAGAATTTCGCATATTTGTTGGATATATAAAGGAAACAAAGGTTTCACATTTTATAGGTCATAGGACAACAAAACGTTTGTTAGCACGAGTATTTGTTTCCTGTAGGAGGAATTTATGAAAGATGTAAAATCTAGAATCAAAATTGTGCTCGTTGAAATTTTGAGTGAGGATGTTTCTACCTCATATGTAAGAACTATTCTTACTCCAATTGAAATACAACTGAAGTATGTATCGTACGGAGAAGCTCTCATAGTTGTCTCTGATATGGATGACCGTGTCTCTTAGAGTCAAGCAATGGTTTGTTTTGAATTAAACGATTGACTTGACGTCATGAAAATTTAAATGCATTCGGTGCGTGTCAACAAAGTCTGAAAACTTGGATACCTCTCGAATGGGTACGATGTTTAGAAATGTAAGTGAATTTACAAGAAAAAAATGGGTTAAGATGAAAATGTTGAGATGTTCAAAGTACGACTAGTGGTAAAAAAATTATAAAAAAAAGTATTCACCATGAGAATACCTTCTCACCAGTCGGCGATGTTTAAATTCATTTGTATATTTCTGTTTATTGTTGCAACTCTCGATAATGACTGACTGATGGATTTTACAACTGTATTTCTGATCATGTGTTTGTGAAGGATAATACGTAGCTTGGATATCTTACTCCACAATTTGATATAGTATTGTGTCCCAAAAATATTGTAAAACAACAAATGAGTTGTTCAAACGATACTGTGGTCAATCTTTTAATCTTTGAAAGTGTGCATTTCATGTGCATTATTCATTTATATCTTAAAGTCGTATTTTTTTTTATTTTTTTTTAAGATGTTGGACGTTTGTACTTTTGGGTATTATGGCCATTTTCTAATGGAAAGCGTGGATATATTTTATATATTAGAAATTGTTATATAATTATTTTCCGGTGATAACAAGTATAACAATTTACCCATCAATTACCGTTGGCAAGTGGCAACTCAAAAATGCTCTCACTGAAAATATAAAAAAGACTTGTGCTAAAGTATTTGAAAAATAAAACATAACATAATCATTGATCGGATGATGGGTTGGTGGTACTTGGTTGTGGTGATTATGCCGTCACGTTTGTAGGTTTGTATTTTTCTTCTCCTATTAAGTATGACATCATAACCATTTTTTAATATACTAGATTATTCAGAGCGATGAAGAAACAAAACTTATCTGAAATTTATAGTTCATATATCTAAGATTGCCTTAGATTGATTGTCGTCTTATTATTGCTACCATCCAAGTTAACTTGGAAAAAACAGTACAATTTAGCTATCATCAAAGTTTATTGATATAAACTATGTGCCATCATTGATAAAAATGCAAAAAACGACATCGCTGAGCCGTCAAACCCTTCATCTACTTTCTGAACTTAAATTTTAGCATACCCGTTATTTATTCTTCCAGTGCATGGCAAGAAAAAATAACTAAAAAAGTGATAATAATATGTTATAGACAATGCTTTTATATAAACATATATATACAGCTTTATAATAACCAGGACAACTTTAATAGGATTTTACAATATAAACAGAATACGGAATAAATAATTATCTCTCTCTTTCTGCACTTCAATAATTTGTGGAGTACCAAAACGGTCTGAGCAACGGTCACCGCTGAAAAGTAAACTTAGCGGGAAGGTAGTCTGTATTTTAGTTTCATTATATTTTGAAGTGAAGATAGTTTAGTGAATATTGACTGTCTAGTGTGAACTGGTTCAAGCAAATGTGGTTTGTGGGCCACCCATAGATTGGAATTTTAGGGTGTGAGTCTGACAAGCAATCTTCACAACACTTTCGGTGTTCTTGTGTGTGTGCGCGCTATAGTTTATTTACAATTATACTAGCTTTTCTTAAATTTTTGTGCTAATGTTTTGGACTCTTATTTGTTCTATAAATTAGCAACTCTTTCCTCGAGCTCTACTCTACCCTTCTTCACCATCTTTTTTCCTTCAAAGTCGCATAATTATTAGGAAAAAACAAATTTAAAACCTACTTGCGTTTTTCAATAGGTTCCAGTTTTCGAAGTTTACACTCTTGTGTCTTTGCAAAGCTTCAATACAAAACTATTGTAATTTAGACAATTTCTGCTTCTGGGCGTTGGTGACCAAGTTCTATTTGTTCATCTCTTTTATATTTTTACATTTGGGTTAAAACTAATAACACAAAAGGGGTAGTGGTGTTGTAATAATAATCAAGAAGCCATTGCAATCTCTTCGAAAGACAATGATTCTGTTGTTTAATAGATACACCCTGTGGAAACATTACACAACTCTCGGCAAGAAATCAATTGTCTGCAAAAGCTTCTACTTTTGGATTTTCCAAATTTTTAATAGATACAGCATGGGCACTTAGCCAAAAAAAAAAAATCCTCTCAAATACCCTTTTCTTCCTTTTCTTTCGCTAGATTCATTGCTTTTCGAAAACAAATTCTTCTTCTTCTTCTTCTTCTTCTGCTTCCAAGAATTTAGAGAGAGTGATCAGTGAAAGAGTCATGAGTGGGTCTTCATTGCCACCTGGTTTCCGGTTCCACCCGAACGATGATGAGCTGGTCGGCTATTACCTGAAAAGAAAAGTAGAAGGCCTCGAAATCGAGCTTGAAGTAATCCCCGTCATCGATTTGTACAAGTTTGACCCTTGGGAATTGCCAGGTAACACTTGCATTGACATATTTTTGTCTCTCTGTGTTTGTATAGTAATAGTAGTAGAAGTATGAGCAGTTCTTGTTTCAGCTGTTTTTAAGCAATTAGTCATGATGTTGCTTTTGTCATAAGTAGTCTTTGTTTCTTCTTCATCTTTTTAAGGACAGTTTTCACATGCCTCTTTTATCTTTCCCTATTGGATACTTTCTATCTCATATTAATTTAGTTTGCTTCTTTTCTAAAACACAAGTAATGTCATTGACAATTTGAATTGTACCGTTGTAGAGAAATCGTTCCTGCCGAATCGGGACATGGAATGGTTCTTCTTTTGCCCCCGAGACAAGAAGTACCCGAATGGGTCGAGAACCAACAGAGCCACCAAAGCTGGGTATTGGAAGGCAACTGGAAAGGACCGAAAAATTTTGTGCCATTCCGAGAGCGTCACGGCACATAGAAAGACCCTTGTTTTTTATCGTGGCCGTGCTCCTCTTGGGGACCGAACAGATTGGATAATGCACGAGTATCGCCTCTCCGATGATCTCACCCACCATGGCCCACCATCTTTTCATGTATGTAAATCATAATAATCAAATTAGGGATTATAGTATGGAAAAATCAAAATCCAAGTGAATTCATACTTTTTCTTACAGGGTGGCTTTGCTTTATGCCGTGTTGCTAAGAAGAACGAGAGCACGCAAAAGGATAGTACTTCTTACGCTGATTCAAAGAGCAAGAATATTGGAAGCAGCTCGAGCATTGCTGGATTTTCAACAACGGGAAGGCTCTCAAATGAGCCGTTGGCTGTTTCGGGGGACATTTCTTCGAACACACGTAACCCGTGGAATGAGAGTCGATACTTAAGCCCCATCGCTTCTTTGGCTGAAATCACTCCGCCAGTTTCTGATTTTGAGCCTTCCTCGTCATTGGCTCAGACGGATCAGGCAAGTTACTGGGTCTCGCCCGAACTGATTCTCGACTCGTCTAAGGTGATTAATCAATTAGTTATATACTTGTTACCCAAGCACCAAAATCGTGAATTTAAGAAAAAAATGAAAATCTGTTTAAAACAATTGTCGACTAATTGCAGGACTATCCGCAGTTAGAAGCTGCAATACAGGATTATTTCCCACAATATGAGTACTCCGAGTCGGTAATGCCGTGGCAGTCTTTTGAACGCACGGAAAACTCTCCTAGCTGGTCGCACTCGAATTTCCCCGCGAACATCATTGGCAATCAATCCAATAACTTCATGGACATATGTGGAGATTATGATATGCAATATGAAGGCGACTACGATCTCACCAGTTCATCGAGCTACATGAAACCGTATTGAAGACAGACAAAGGCTTCTCTCTCTCTCTCTCTCTCTCTCTCTCTTAATGAAGGGTGTCCAAAATTGAAAAACAAGCCCCACTTAGCCATGGTGACATCGATCAAGATTGTATTTCGTGTCATCTACAAAGGGCCCGAGACAACGCCTTTTAAAGTTGGTTCTTGGTACTAGAAATATTGTATTTTAAGTTTTCCTTTTATTTCTTTTCAAGCTGGGTAATATTATTTTTTGGGTTTTATTTTAATCATCATGTTTTTCCATGAAATCCCGGATGGAAGTCACATTTTTAGATCTCGTCTGGAAGTTGGGATTTGTAGTATTAATTCTCTTGTATGCTATCATGATTTTACTATTTTGGCTTCTTTCATTGGAGTCTTGAGCTTAATCTTATAGTTTTCATTTATGGCGTTCTTTTATGATACGTTGCTTTCTTGGTGGGGCTTCGAGTGTGACTTATTTTTATTTTTATGTTAAATCAATAAGATGCAACAACGAGAAAGGTACAATTTGGTATGTGAGCAAATAGTAGATTCTTTGATCAATTTAATCGAAGACCTAACAATGAAATATTATCGTGAGATTTATAAAAGCCAAAAGTCTACTTTCAAGTAGCGTTCATCAGCCAATTATATGGAAGTCTTTTTCCATATTCTGTTGTCCTATGGGTAGTTCATTTGAATTACTTGAATTATTTATCTACTTTTGCTGTACATTATCAAAGTTGTTCCGTAGTCGCAAATATTTAAAAGATATATGATGAACTTTTCATATCCAAAATATTTGATACGTATATACGAGATTAACTTATTTTTATTAGGCCGATATCGCATGAGAGATGCCATAATCTGTTGATCTATCTTCTAATAACATCAGGCATTAATTGTAAACAATTTTTGCAAAGTTTTGAATCTTTAACATATTTGTAAGCTAAAAATTTCCAAACAGGAGTCATCGTAATTAATAGAAAGGAAATCCTAGAAACCATTCCTGTTTTGGATGCTACAAAACCGAGTTGTTGTCCCTTCACATCTTTGACGTCTTTTTATCAAAATTGTAGAGTTCTTACGTGCAGGACTGGTGATTGGAAATCTATTATTTAGATTAATTGGGTTCTCACTGTTACACACATTATCTCAACATTGTGCGACATCTTAGAGCGGCTAACATAATTTCACACAGGTTACTAAAAAGATGCAGAACACTGGAAAACTTCCACTTTGCTTCGTTTAGTGTTGCAAATCCTAACATTTTCCTTATTCTTTGTTCATCCATAATCTGAAGTTTATTTAAGATTGCTTTCACATTTATTTACTCTTGAACATTTATTTATTGCTTTCACATTTGTGTTTTTTTAAAGATTGACCAAGCAGGCCATTTCATAATTTTTACGCGACCAAATCAGAAGTTAGGACATGTTAAATACAAGATGGAACTCAAAAATCTAACAAATAGCATATGAAGAATTAAAAGACAATTCTTGTGAGCTGCGTCATTTCTGGTTCGTGGAGTGAAGAGACTCGAGCTATAATTCTTTTTGCATGTATTAGAGGATTTCTAGAAAAGCATATCCACTTAATATCATTCTTCACAATATTCAAAATCAAAGATTTATTGTTGTTGTTGATGCTCGGAACCTCATTCAACTGAGCATCAATGATGGACATGGGAGGAACAGTTTCTTATTTATCATTTGAACTTCATGAATTCTTGGCATTATTAACGAACGCATATATAGACTCCATTAGTATATTTGTTGAACAACATGAAGCCCATGGTGTTTATGGTATATCCGAGACTCTTATTTCTTTTGAGCGATCTGACTTAATATAACAAGGGTTAAAAAAGGTAATTGTCCTATTGGGGTTTTGATATTTGGATTTGGCTCACGTTTTGTCAATTTTTTGTAAATGTTTACAAGATTAATTAATCAAATTTTCATACCGAAATTACCCCAAATCGAATTCCCGCCCAAATATAATCGGAAATTAAAAAACAAAAAAAAACTGCTTAATTTACGCTGATCGACGTTAATCACGTCAATCAAATATTTGGAGAGAGAAAATTAATGACGGTTTAAAACATACAAACCGCTCATTTCCCCCAAAAAAAATTATTTTCTCCCACCGAATAAAAACCTCATTTCTCCCTCCAATTCAAAAACTTCTTTTCCCCTCTAATTCAAAAACATCCAGGCGAAAAACGAAGAAGAAACCTTCCGTCGACGAAAAAAACTTCACGGCCACCGATTTACAGGTATTCATAGATATTTATGTTCATCTTTCCAAATGTCGGCTGATTTATACTCACAAGGGTTTGTATTAACACCGAGCAGAAATCTCGTGTCGAACAAAACAAAAAAAAATTGAACCAGACGACGGTGTTTTTTATTTACACCGAGCAAATTTTTTTTGACTGATTTCCTCAGGTCAAACCATTTTTATTTGTTATTTCGTGTCGGACATATTGAGAATGTTAATTTCACTCCCAAAAAATTATCACTCCCAAAGGTAAGTTTCATTTTGATGTATGTTAATTAACGTTGTTAACTTTGTACACTGAAATATTTTAAAATTTACGTTGTTAATTGTCTATGAAACAGATTGAGAAGTCATCTCAGCCGGAATCAAACCAAGAGAAGAGGAGAAAACGAACTGTCAAAAAGTGTGTTTACCAATAGCCTCCTTACACCACAGAAAAATGCCCAAAAACCATGTTAATTACATATGCATTTACTGAATAAATATAAACATGCGTTAATCAGAATATAAATAACAAAGTAAATAGGATGATGATCAATGAAGACAGATCAACTGATACGATTCCTGTAAATTGTATTGACGTGAGAATAAAAACTTTCAAAAAATAACAGATTCCGATTTAAAAGCAGATATTTTAAATTAATTGTGATATAAAACTTTCAGTCAACAAACTTCCCTAAATTATAGGATCTAAAATGGCTAATATGAAAATCGGCAGTATTTCAAAAATATTAACGCGGTTAATATTAACGCCAAAAAATATAAACTCGATATAATTAATGGAAATATAAACTACAATAAAAACTTTCAAAAAATAACTAATTCCGGTATTAAAAACAAATATTTTAAACTTAATTGTGATATTAAACGTCCAGTCAATTAGTGGCCTTAAATTAAGGATCTACAATAACTAAATTCTAGAACCGGCAATAATTAAAAAAGAATTCAAAATTTGAATTAAAAATTTAAATTTAAAAGAAAAACGCGGTTAATATTAACGCCAAAAATTAATAGGGACAAAACAGTAATTACACATAGGTAATGAATGTGCCACCTAGACATTTTGGACATTTACAAAAGATTAACCAAACGTTGGCTAATTCCAAAATAAGTTTGTAAGTTAGGGTCTTTCCGTCGAATTTTTGATATAACAATTGCTTCCAAAACATGAAGATACTTGACACAAGGCTCCATCCCCATTTTTCATAGCTTGTGGAAAAAGTACTACTTAGAATGGATGATCTGTTTGTAAATATTGCACGCATGGTTGATGGCTTTAGCCTAGAATCTGTAGGAATTTCATATGGCATGAGTGATCATCTAAATGAGTAAGTTTAGCTAGATCTACAAGCTCTGGTACATAAGTTGAAGATCTTACGCCAGTCTATAGCCAATATTAGAAACATAAACTACTCGGTGCAGTATAAGTTTAAAGCATTTTTATTGGTTGTTCAGTAAAGACAAATCTATATGGATTTGAAAGTGTCGGAAAGAATGTCCCATTAATTAAAAACTGAGTGAGCTCTTTATAAATGAATTAATTGATAATCATCATTAAATGTGTGGTCATCTAGTGGAGTAACTAAGTGGAGGTGAAGTGGCTAGACTATGACACTTTTCACTCTCATCGATACCCTCGCCGACTCTGGCTTTAACGTAGTCGTAGAACCGATTAGCGGCGCTTTGTAGGCGCACTTTGACACTTCGGCACGTCAGTCAGTTCTCAGGTTTCTCATGGAGATCTTCTCCCTTGCCCACATTTCAGTTATTTTGGTAACCGAACGAATGAATAATTATGTTGTTTTGGAATGAATGATTGTTTAGCCAACGGTCATGTCATTTGAGAAGATAAATCTTTTATGCGAATGAGTGCGATCATCTATAAAGTCCGTGTTGGGCTCACAATTTTGTCACTCAATTCATTCAATATAATATCTCTTCTTTTCTTTCATAAAATTCTCCAAATATTTTCCTTGTTTGCATTTGATTTTCACTCTGTCATATCGTGCGATATTCGTGTGTGTGGCCTTAAGAAATTTTTTAGGTCCAAGAGATACTATAAGGAAAGCTCATCTCATGTGTGATTCAAGATGTTTTCGACTATAAAGAATTTTGTAACAATCTTATAATAGCTTATGCGATAGTGATCGAGGCCTCCATTTTAAGCTTGAAAATGATGAACCAAGACTTCGTAAATTTGGACCATTTGGACGAAACCAACTTGCCGGCTGGAAAAAAAGATGTGGTTTTTTCCTCGTTGCGATGAAGGTATTCTACGTTCTTTACACTACGCTAGAGCCCGTCACATAGGCGGCGAGCCAGGATACCAAAGAGTTCAAGGCAGGGTAAAGAAGCGTTAAGGGGACAAGCTTATGTGTCGTGGCCACACCCTCAACACCCTCTCTGTCAGACATTGCGATCCCTACATCAACAATCCATCGGTAACAGAGATTTGGAAGACAGTCGAGTACGAATTCGAAGCAAAGGAAGCAGGTAGCAAAAATTTATTTGTCTTGAGTTGTTTTGAATTTAAAATGATTGATGACAGGCCTCTACTTGATCTCAACTTGATGAATTGCAAGTTATTATAAACAAATGGAGGACCGTGAAGAGATATTCTGGAGACCTTTTAGGTAACCAGAAGAAACTTCTTCACAACACAGACGGCTTCTCTTTAGAGAAAATCCAAAAACATCTTTGAATCGAGGAGGAATATAGGTTGCGAGAGAAGGAAGACGTATGTCAGTACTTCCAAAGCTAATGCAATAAATGCAAAAGGAATAAGGAAGTGGAATGTCAAAGGTATTAAGCATTTTGGCAATTCTGCGTGTAGAAACAAGTCCGGATCGAAGAAGAAAAATACAGGATGCTATGTTTGTGGCAAACCCGGTTACTATGCTCGAGATTTTCAACTTCTCAAGACGGTGGATAAAGAAGTCGATTCTATTATGACTGATGTAGACATAGTCGCTATGGCGAGCAAAGTTATGGCGGTCAAATGAAAGGTTCAAGGGTGGTGGTATGATAGATGTGATATCTTCCACATTATCTATGATAGGGCTGCTTTCAACACATATTTGGAAGTCAATGTTGCTAGTGATTGTTACACCTTAGCAACCATATTAAATGCGGAAAAATATTAAGTATGCCCAAAAATTCAAAGGCCTGTTTTCCTAAAAATCGACTAATTATATATTTACTTGATCCAACAATAAATAAACAATTATGCTATAAAAGTTATTTAATTATGCGAATACTCATTTTCTAGAATTAATGCAGTCAATCACGATTACAACAAGTGAGATTAAATAATGATTCACATTATTATTCAAAAGTTCTTATCCCCCTTTATCAAAGTCGAATTGGGAAATATGGACCTAGTAGTAGAAGCTTAACGAACTCGACAAAAAAGACAATATAATCTTATCTCTTTTTTTATCGATACGTGTAGTCTTTATCACAACGTTGGCCGAAAATCCAATAAGGGTGTGCCCTATAGTTGGCCGAACTCCCTCCCTAGGTTTTCTCTCTTTAGTTAAATCAAACGAGAGAAAATCTCTTTAATAGATGTTGATCTGATGGATGAGATAGATTGTAGGTTGAAATCTAATGGCCCATATTAAATCTAATATGAGAGAAAATCTCTCATATGAGAGAATATCTCTAGAAAGAGAGAATATCTCTTAGGAGGATAGAATATCTATCAAAAATAGAGAAAATCTTGCACAAGTTATTTCCTTCTAAATGCTATAAATAGGGGTTGATGGAGAAGAGAAAATCAATTGATATAAATCTAATTTCATTTGAAAAATACGGCCAATCTCTCTCTCCCGTGGCCGAACATTTTCTCTTCCCCTTTCCCTTGGAATAGGAAATTATGATCCTAGAAAATAAGTGAATCCTGAAACACCTAGTCTCGGAGATCCAGGGACATATCGATCATGCACACTCGTCTTTCTTATTTGTCTCAGAGATTACGTTTTGAAAAACTACAGTGTCATCCTCGAGTACTCTGGTCCAACGAAGGACGTAATGGAGCATGCGATGGATCATAGCATTCTGTAGTAGATCGAAAACCCGTATGTTTTCTAATAAACTTATGCTCATATACCGGTTGTTGAATTTATTTCGTTGTTAATTAATAAAGTAAATTTAGATTTTTTTTACTAAACATAACTATTAATGGGTCTTTTAGCTATATACCCATAAAAACGTTTACTAATTTCAAAATACCCAACATTTTGTAACCCTTTTTGTAAATACGCACTTCAAATTGTTTACAGAATTATTTGAAATATTTTGTCCCGAATTTGGAATTGTTTACAAAAGCTGCAAACGAGTCATTTTTACATAATACTTTTGTAAAAAAAACTCGGTGGGTAATTAAAAAATGTTGGGTATTTCGAAACACTAAACATAAAAGTGGGTTAAGAACTAATTTTTTTTATTATTAATTGGCTGTTGTGAGCGTAATTAATATTCTTTCACACGTAATACGATTTCTTATGTGAATCGTTCATCAACAAGTGATATCAGAGTGATTGTTTGTGTCTGATACACAATTGTTTCACCTACAAGTGGTATCAGAGATATTGTTCGTGTCTGATACGTGCTTGATTCTGCAACAAGGTATCTCCACACGAGGGATGGAAAAAGAGAAAGCTGAATTTTTGGAATTTCAAAGTGTGGGGGTGGTTAGCCTATTACAAAAGCATGGATCCTGAAGGACAAAGTTATGTCCTCAAGGGATACGACGTGCTTTTGTTGGCTATGCCACGAGCAAGGCATATAGACTTTTAAATTTAGAATCTAATGTCATAGTAGAATCCTAAGATATGGAATTCTTTGAGAATCTTAATTCGAAAGGAAATGACTCTCATACTTCCACAAATGAAGAAATTCGAGAGAAGCGTTCAAAAATGGTTTTTGTTGAGCAACAAGGACCTCAGATAAGGAAAAGAGTCCGTAAGACTAACGATTTTGGACATGACAAAATAATTTCTCAACTTATTTCCTTTTACCTTATATTGAAGGGAATGTTGGAAATTGATTAACGATTTACCAATAAAATTATATAACATATCTAAATATGCCAGAATTATATAACATGATCTAAGATGTTAAAACTCATTTATAAACATATTCAATTAACCTTGGAATTAAAGATCACTACCATATCAATAAACTATTTTTTCTAAACATGTTGTCAACAAATCGATCACACTAGCAACCTATAAACAAATTTATAATTACAGACCAATTCTTTCAATTTCTGCAGTTGTAAACAACCTCGTGCGTTTCCAGCTAACGTTGAAGCGCCTCGTCGGGTTCCAAGAATCTGCCTTGCCAAATTGGAGAGTCTGTCCCGCCGGATTGCACACTTGCCGGCAGTTCATGATTCGCCTGTGAGCCTGTGGGTTTTTGTGAGCCGTTGGAGCTTCGGAACCTGTGCACAAGGGTACACTACTACAAAATATACTTTTAGAAGCGAAAGTTGGCATTAGAAGTGACTAGTCGTTTCTAATTAGAAGCGACATTTTGGCATTAGAAGTGACTAGTCGTTTCTAATTAGAAGCGACATTTTGGCATTTTGGCATTATAAGCGATTAGTCTCTTCTAACATAAACACCTTGATTGTTCTTGGAAAATGAAAATATTGACAATTAGAAACGACTAGTCACTTCTACTTGTTCGAGTTGACATATTAGAACGATCAAGACGATGTTGGTGGAATCCATGACGCAGCCGAAAATATTAGAAATGATCCTATTTTTATAATGATCCAACTGCTGAAGATGTAGCTGACGAAGAGAAGATTGAGGATCTATTGACGAGCTGAATGCAGAATTGTTTCCCGGTTCTAAGGAGTTTTCGTCATTATCTTTCTTGGTTCAGTTAATGCACATTAAAGTGACGAACCATTGGACGAACAAGTCATTTACAAAACTTCTGCAACTCTTGAAAAAGTCTCGTCCTATTGGAAATAGAATTCCTAAAAAACATTACAAGGCAAAGTCAAAGCTGAAGCAATTTGGCATGGGCTACGAGATGATTGACGTGTGCTCGAACGATTGTGTCTTGTTTTGGAAGGATTTGAAAGGTGCAGATCGTATAGCATGTGGCCAGTGGTGTTGATGGTGTAAAATTTTCCACCGTGGTTGTGCATGAAATCCGAGTACTTGATGCTGACACTCTTGAGTCCTGGTCCGAAATCGTCCGGGAAAGACATTGATGTGCTCTTGCAACCGCTCGTTGAAGAGTTGAAATAATTGTTTACGAGTTACCTTATTGGTCTGATTTAATGTTGAGGAACAACCTTGATGTCATTCACATAAAAAAATATGTGTGAAAACTTACCCGGGATGTTGCTCGGCATTGACGGAAAAGACAAGGACATCGATAAGGTGATACAAGACTTAAAAGACTTGAAGATTAAGTCTAGTTTACAGTTGGAGAAGCATGAAAACATGTGGTTCAAACCACAAGATTCATATGTTCTGACACCCACGCAACAAATTTTTTTTGGCAAATTTTTCAAGTCAATTAAGCCGACAATCTCGCAGGAAATTTAAAAAAGAATGTCACTCCCGATGGAAAAGTGACCGGGTTGAAGGCACATGACTTGCTCATGATATAATGCAAATGCACATGACTTGGATGCTTTTTTAAGCTCATTTGTTCAAGAACGTTATGAGTAGAGGATCTCAAGAAAGCCCAAAACGCCATCGTTGAGATATTGTGTAAGATGGAAATCATTTTATCGCTTGCTTTCTTTACGGTCATGGTTCATGTCATCATTCATCTCCTAGAAGAAGCTCTCGAAGGTGGTCCAATGCATATGAGATCAATGTATCCATTTGAAAGATACCTTGGAACACCTAAGAGTTTTGTTCGAAACAAAGCGAGACCTGAAGGATCTATAGCTAAGGCTTATATTGTGGAAGAAGCTTTGGCATTCGTTGCAAGGTACTTTGAAGATGCCCCGACCGATGTAATTCAGCCTCATGAGTTCTCTATTTTTCAATCCGAGAAGTGTGTGCCTTATGGGATGATGAGTTCGACCCGGTTAGACGACAAGTCGAGAGAGGTGGAAGAGCTGTACATCTTGAAAAATTTTACCGAAATCGAACCGTATATGACGTGAGTCTTTTTAATCGTATCCATATAAAGTCGTAAATTTGTTTTTTTATCTCTCTAACTTTTTGAAAGTATAAACAGTGAGCATTGGAATCTCATGGAATCTGAACGTCGCCATGATGTTGACGAAGCGCATTGAAAAGAATTTAGAGTCTAGTTCGCTAAAAAAATGTACGACAAAAAAGTTGGTAGAGTCGATGTGTCTGACGAGTTGTATGCATTTTCGGACGAACCTTTACTGAATGTTCACATTTATCCGAGTTATGTGGTGAACGGCGTCAAGTTAACTTCTCGTCGCGATGAGATGCGTACTCCTCAAAATAGTGGTGTTTGCATAACTGTAGATGACTACACGTTCTACGGAAGGATGGACGATATTGTCGTGCTAAACTATCGACATGATTGTCGAGTCGTACTATTTTGGTGCCATTGGTATGGTAACAAGCACGATTCACATAGATGCTTTCGCAAAGATAACGTATGTGGAATGACGAGTGCTTATATGGAAAAAGAATGGTTCCAAGATGAACCATGTATACTCGCTAAGTCAAGCCAAACAAGTGTTTTAATTGCCCGATCCTTGAAATCTTGAAAAATGGGACTGGAATGTCGTCGAAGATTGTAATCATCGATTCTTATGGGATTTGCAGGACATTGACGTTTCATCATCTGCTGTAGTTCCATTGTCTATACAACATACTGATTTTGATCGTTTGTCTCATCTCCACGATAATTGTGAACAAATTTTAGTTGATGATGCTACCGAAGATGAGCCTATCAGCGACTTCATAGACGAAGATAATCATGACGATGACGTTGATCGTTTCCTTGGAGATATTGTTGGCGATGATCTTGAGATAGATCAAATTGAGTTCTTAAGTGACAATGAGCAAGATTGAATAAATTGTTTAACTACATTTAATGTAAACAAAATTTAATATATTTTATGAACTAAAATTTTAATTTATATTTTATGCTTTGTAGTATGTCTACTAGCGGAGATGACCCTACGCCGCCTTTGTCCAGACTATTGGAATAGGTCTAGGGTTAAGAAAGAGTTATCGTTAACACATTAATTGCGGAATATAAAAATTTCTTTAGAAGTAAAACAATTTTACTAACCTAGACAAAGTGCATGAGCATGTATAAATTTAAATCATTATTTAAAGTGCTTAAATGCAAACATTTCTTGTACCTTGATTTAGAGGGATCTTGAGAAAGGTTGATCTTCTCGTCTGGCTCGATTCCTTCAGACCTAACCGTGAACTCGAGAAACCTAAGGTTTCTATAACATGTGTCTTTAGAGGTTCAGAAGGATTTGTGTGTGGGCACAATTAAACACAATAACTCTAGAACAAATCCATGAGCTAAAGAGCTAATTTAGCATAAGTCTAATGTGTCATATTATTCATTCATGACACAATATTTGATTTTCTCTCCTCTTTCTCAATTTACTTGGCCAGTCATCCCTTGTGCATTGGTGAGGAAATTTATTTCCTCTCTTAGCACATTTGTTTCCTTGTAAAGGAAATTCATTTCATCTTTTCCTTTTCGGTAATTATCTTTATAATTAAAGGCAAAGAGTTCTCTCCTCCTTGATGTATCTTGGCCGAACTCTACACTACGGAAAGTCATCTAGATGCTTCCTTATTTCTTTAAAGACAATTCTTAAAATACCCATTCTAAAATTAATATTGCACAAATAATGAAATTAATTTCATAATACGTCAAACGACTTCTCTGCTTTAGAAACTAATTTATATTTCCATGATATGAAAATATTCAAAATCATATTTTGAAATTCACATCATTTTATGTCCAGGTGGACAAAAATACCCTTTAGACATTTTCCGGTAAAATGTCTAGTTCAACACTTGAACTTATTTTGACTTAGGTTCTTGTTTAATAATCCTAGTCTAAAGACCTGTAATAGTGACCTTATGGATCCAAATGAACAAAGATTGAGCTTCTATACTCGGGCTCAAAATTTCCCAAACTTTTCCCGAGTATTAGCTTAATGTCAACTGACCCCACTAAAGAGTTGACACTGAGAATCTCTCGGTTCAAATGAATTTATTTTCTACTCAAATTTAACTTAATTATATTGAGCGGATCCATTGAATGTTATCTATGATTACCCGTAATGATATCATCAAATAGATGAGATTTATAAAATAACCAATTTACCCTTCTAGTTGTTATTTCCTCAACTCCTTTGTTACTTGTGAATAAGTTAGAAACAATGTATTGACGGAGAGCTAACAAGTCACATTGTTTCATCCAAATAAAGTCGCCACTTAATCCTGGATACCGCGCGGTTTATTTATTCACAATTCATGTAATGTGATATACATTGCATTTCAGCAATCTTGTACATGAATTTCATATGTATGAAAATTTCACAAAGCTTGTTCATGACATCTTCATAACTTAATATCTCACCAATTAGTCTACTCTATATCACTTAATGGATCTAGAATTTGACTTTCTCAAATGAGAACATTAAAGATATGAAATGTCATGTCTCATTTCAGGATTTAGGTAAGCACGATGCAATTCATACATAGTGACCTTGAGACAGAAGAGGTTAAATAATTTGGTATTACATTGTCTCAAAAGGTGCACCGGTCAATTCAGTATATTCGGAAGATACACCGGAAGAACTATAAAGTTCCTCACTCTCGATGCCTCGTAACCAGACATCACAGATTCTTCCAACAATTATACTAAGATCAATAGTCTGTTGATCTGTAGATTGCGAATATTTCATTTTAACAAAACCATGAAGAGTTTATTCACGCAAATCTACATTTGTCTCTTCATATATTGTTAGGTTTGATTAAGGACTATAATACTATTTAATATCATAAATCTTCAATCAATCGAAAAAAGAATGAATGAACGTTTCAACTTTTGTTAATTTAATTCAGGAAATTACAATAAGGACTTATGAAAGAATATTCTTGTGGGCATCTCTGCCAACAAACTCCCACTTGACTCAAAGATTATGAGAGTAGTCCTTCAAGCCTAATATGTCTCGACGTTGGTCGATGACCTTGTTGGATAGGGCTTTGGTAAAAGGATCTGCAAGGTTGTCCACAATTGAGATCTTCTTCACCTCCACGTCTCCACGTCTCCGTGCTACATTCTCTCTCTAATCAAATGGTATTTCCTCTCAATATGCTTAGAACGCTTATGCCTTCTAGGTTTTTTTGAGTTAGCAACAGCCCAACTATTATTACAATAAAGTGTCTTGGGATTGTTGACAATCAGAATGATTTCCAAATACTTTAGGGATTTTCTAAGCCATATAGCCTCTTTGGATCCTTCACAAGACACCACATATTCTGGCTCCATGGTGGAGTCAGCAATGCAAGATTGCTCGATACTCCTCCAAACAACATATCCACCATTCAGGATGAAGACAGATCCAGAAGTGGATTTCCTGCGATCCTATCCGCTTGAAAGTCGGAATCGGTATATCACGTCATAGTCAGGTCAGTACCTGGTACGTGAGTATGTAAGCATCAAGTTCCTAATTCTCTGTAGATACTTCATAACACGCTTAACAGCAACCCAATGCTCGGGTCGAGGATTTCATTGGAAACGGCTAACGATGCCAACGCCGAAACATATATCCGGTCTAGTGCACAACATAGCATACATGAGACTTCCTATGGCTTACGAATAGGGAATCGTTTTCATGTTCTCAATCTCTTGTGCAGTCTTTAGAGACTGGTGCTTAGAGAGTGAGACTCCATGTCTAAAACGGGTTTGGCCCTTCTTAGAGTCTTTCATAGAAAAGTGATACATCACCTTATCTATATAAGATGCTTAGGAGAGTGACAGAGTCCGGTTCTTTCGATCTCGAAAGATTTGAATCGCCATAATATACCCCACTTCCCCTAGATCCTTCATATCAAATTGCTTAGCTAACCTGATTTTAACCTCAGATAATTTACCTACGTCATTACCAATGAGTAATATATCATCGGTATACAATACCAGAAACACAACCTTGCCCTCATATATCAACTTATAAACACAAGGTTCATCAATTGACTGTTCAAAACCGAAGCTTTTAACAGTTTCATCAAATTTAATATTCCATAATCTAGATGCTTGCTGTAATCCATAAATGGATTGAAGCAAATCAAAAACCTTGGTTTCTTGACCACCTTCCACGAAACCGTCTGGTTGAGCTTGGAAAATGTGCTCGTTAAGATTGCCAATATTATTAAATTTAATTATATTTTATACTAACTTTAATAAATAATAATATTATTTAAATAATTAATAATAATAAATTTAATTTTAATTTTTTTCAAGTTTTAGAAGCGACAATGTCGCTTCTAAAATTGCTTCTAAAGCCGTGCAAATAATCTTTCTACGTCATTTTGAAGGGACTAATCGCTTATAAAGTCGCTTCCAAAAATATGGCGGGTAATATTTAGAAGCAACTATTCGCTTCTAATTGTTACCTGCCATATTTTCCCACGCTTTTTTTAGCGATTTTCGGGACACTTAGAAGCGATGATGGAAGGAACTAATCGCTTCTAATTTTGTCACTTCAAAACATTAGAAGCGACTTTAGAAGCAACTTATCTTCAAAACATTGTCGCTTCTAATGTCGCTTCTAAAGGTGATTTAAAAGCGACATTCTGGCCCGTAGAAGCGACTTTTGTCGCTTCTGAAGGCCTTTTTTCCTAGTGGTAGAAGAAGACTAGAGTGAGGTGCTGGAGAAGTGGCACGACCTCGATATGCGTGGAACTCCCGTGGTGGCTCAGACACGTGTCGGGTCCGGCTAGAGCAGCCTTCAGCGAGTCTTTCGGCCGGCAGGAAGGCTGAGATGAGCCTCGTCGCGTCTCAATCAATTTCTTCACGTTTCAAATGAACCCCTGCATGTTAAATGTCACTCAAACACCACGAGCAGAGTCAATGATAATTCTCTCGGGTTTAGGGGAGATTAAGAGGGTGGGCTCTTCAATTGAACAACAAAAAACTATATGGGTCACTTAAGAACGATCGAAATCAAGAAAATATTTATTGACCTCTCTCTCTCTAAACCTCTCGGCCAACACTCAAGGGGAAAGGGATTCACTTGGCCAAGTATTTGTAGGGTTAGTGTTAATTAGCGTTTCGAATAAACCTTTTAAATAGAGAGAGCAAGCGGGCTTTTCTTAGGTCAAACCTATTAGTCATTCTAAAGCTTGTTGTTCTTTCAAATTAATTTTAAAAATTAATTTTTGACCTGATTATGTATTTATGGCCGAGTGATATCCTGAATATTCTCAAAAAATTTATTGGATTTATTTATAGAATAATATTTAATTACTTTAGAACATCTCATTTATTTAATGCTAAATCATTAATTATTTTCATGTTCTTTAAAGTAGTACGAAACGAAATAATATTTATTTTCATATTTTATTTATTTTAATCATCAAAATATATTATTATCCATATAATAACATAATATGATTCACTAAATAAATGTAATAATAAATAACTAATTATTTATTCAATTACTTAGAAAATCACTCTCTTAGTGTAGTGGACCCACATGAACGAAACTGTAGAATAAAAATCGGACTCAAAAGTTCACAAACTTTTTCCGTATTTTAATTCTTAATATTATTCGATTCCACTAAAGGACTAATATTGAAACTCTCTAAGTTCATATTCGTTTATTTTCCATTTGATGTGACAAAACAATTCTTCACACAATCCACAAAGTATTTTACAATATTACCCTTCATGTGTATGAGTAACTCAGAGGAATGTAAAATTACCGTTTTTACCCCTGAATTATTATTTCACTAACTCTTTTATTATTTGTTAATGAGAAAAACATAGAGTGAGATGTCTTTACATGTCAAATGTTTTAATCAAAGCATAGTGTGATACTAATGCATTGACATTGTTTCAACACGAATTTCGTATATGTGAATCACATAAATCAATATAACAACGTCATGACACCAATCGTTGGGTCAGATGTAACTTCAATTTAGCCATTGCCCATTGACAAATCAAATGTCATAAGGTGTCTTATCGATTCTGCATTCACTTAAGGATTTAGGTAAGTACAAAATTACCCGTAGTATGTGATCTTGAAGCTTTGAGTGATTAAACGGTTTTATCTCGAGTTTCACAGTATCACAGGTCTTATTCAATGTCTTCTATAAGACATCAAGAATGAGACACAGAGTCATAACTCTCTATATCACAAGATAAGATATCCCGATTCATTCAAATAATCATTACTCAGATTCGTTCCCTAGGTTGGGAACTAATATTTAAACTAGTTAGAATGGGCTATCTTGTCAAGTTTGTACTTAGCACCCTTTCGTCGATGACAATTTCAGAGCGTAGCAAACATACATAAACACAATTAATCAAGAATGAATATTCAATTCTATTTAATGAATATTTGCTCTTTGGTCACCAATCCCAACAGGGAATATAGAGAGTTTTCCTAGAAAGCTTCCTATTGTTCATCTCATACAAGACGATCCTAAGACTTATTTTGAAAGTTTATATTCAAGAAGAAATGAATTCTATTATGCCAAACCACACTTGAGAAATTGTCGGCCTACCAAAGGGTCGAGACTTATTAGGTGTAAATGGGTGTTCCAAAAGAAGTATCATAATGATGGTACTCTTAACATCTATAAGGATAGGTCGCTAACCAAAATTTTCAACAAAGAGAAGGAATTGATTATTTTGACGGATATGCACTAACAGCCTTTGCATTATCACATGCAAGTCATGTGCCTTCAACCCTGTCACTTTTCCATCGGGAGTGACATTCTTTTTAAAATTTCATGCGAGACCGTCGGGAAACTTAATTGACTTGAGAAATTCGGATAAATATTTTTCGTTGCGTGGGTGTGAGAACATATGAAGCTTGTGGTTTGAACAACCTGTTTCCATGCTTCTCCAAGTGTAAACTAGACTTTATTTCAAGTCTTTTAAGTCTTGTCTCGCCTTATCGGTGTCCTTATATTTCCTGTCAATGCTGAGCAACGTTCCAAGTAAGTTTTCGCACACATTTTTTTCTATGTGCATCACATCAAGGTTGTGCCTCAATGTCAAATCTGACCAATAAGATTACTCGTAAAATATACTTTTCTTGGTTCAATTTCAGCTCGCTTACGCAGGGTCATACCCGTCGAATCCATCGATCAGCCATCAATCAACATCACCGAAAAAGTAAGCACTATCACGATCGAGAAGGACTAGCGAGACAAGATCACCATATACATCTTGACGGGACAAACACCGACTGACAAACAATTATGGTGGAAATTAATAAGCCGCATGGCAAGATTCACAATCATAGACCAAAAGCTATACAAGCAAAGTCACACCGGATTAAATCTGAGGTGCATTGGAAAGGAAGAATCAAAACTCGTAATGACCAAAATACACGCAGGAGAATGCGGTAACCACACTCCAGGACGACCTTAGCTATCAAAAAAAAAAAAAAAAAAAACGAGGATACTTTTGGCCCACCATGATGACGGACTGCATCAAATATTCCAAAAAATCCAGCAGATGCTAAAATCACGTCCATAACATATAAAGTCCCAGTGAGGAGCTATCCTCCATCTCAGCACGATACCCATTTATGAAATTGTCGATGGATATAGTAATACCAATGTCGAGCACTCTTGGGGGAGCAAAATACTTACTATTTCAGAAGAATATCAGAGATGCAAACGTAAAAACATTTATCTGGAAGATTATCATCTGTAGGCACGGAATCCCGTTTGAGATCATAACAAACAATGGCTCACAGTTCATATCAAAATATTTCACGACCTTCTGCAAAGACCACAAAATCACGCTGCGCATATCCACGCCGAGATATCCCTAAGTAAACGGCCAAGCCGAAGCTGCAACGAAAACCATCGTCAACAATCTTAAAAGAAAACTTGACGTCAAGAAGTCAAAATGGGAAAACAAGCACCCGGCCGTCCTCTGAGCATACAAAACCACCCCCCGAAGAGCAACAACAGAATCCCCTTCGCACTAGTTTAAGGAACCGAAGCAGTATTAACCATCGAAATTGTAATCCAAACCATCAGGACCGGCACAATATCACGAGACGAGAAGCTCAACTAAGCCATAGTGCAAGATGCGCTCGACTCAAAAGAGGAAAGGAGAGACCAAGACCACCTTAGAATGGCACAATATATAAAAGGGATAAAGAGCTATATATCCTTCTATAGTATTGAGTTTGCAAAATAACCAATTTTTTGTAAGTTTTGGTTAATACCCAGTTGTAGAAATTAACGCAAATTATCGGACTATTATACCCTTTTTGGTTTTGTAATTTTTGGAAATTAATTTTCGAAAATTAAATAAATTATAGCCGGATTTTATGTATAAAGATAGACTTAATTTCTCTCTCCAATTAAAGAGCCGGATATGTTGGAATTAATAAAAATTAATGAAGACTTTTAATTTTTGGAGGGAGAAATTGTTTTGGAAAGTTGTTATATACCCCATCAAATCTCTTAAACTCTAACCCCCTTCAACACTCATCTCTCTCTCATTCCCACCGAAACACAAACGCACATAACTATTCTCTCTCTTGAATCCGAATTGTCACTTTCTCTCACTATAAACCAATAATACCCTCTCATCTCTTCTCTCTCTATGAAGAAAAATATACGATTTCAATGGCCTCGAAGGAAGATAAGAAGCCAGCAAAGAAGAAGTCCGTGGAGGAGAAGAAGACTCCGGTGACCGAGAAAGCTCCAAAGCAATAGAACCCGAAATAATGAAAGAAACTTCCCCCGGAGAGAAGAAGAAGAAGATGATGAAGAAGTTGGCGGCCGACGAAAAGAAAAAGAGTATGACGAAGAAGAACGTTCATATAGTTTTTATTTTATTATAATTACATCTGTAGTTTATTTCCCCCTCAAATATTTCAATTAGATATGTATTTTCTTTTCCCCTAAAATCATTATGAACTTTTTCGTTACAGAAATTAACGAAAATTAATAGTTACTGTACAACACGTTATTAACAAAGGCACAAATTAACCAAAATTAATACGAAAATCATATAGATTTTGGGAATCAGTAAGCATAACTGAATTATAAAATAAATTTTTAAATTTCAAAATCTCAAGATTATATTCGACTGATATAAATTGCATTTATTAGTAATAGGTACCGAATATTTGGTCACCATTTTTGGAAATAAAAAGATATGGTTTTATTTTTTAAATAAAAAAAGATTTTAGACTAAGCATATTCGGAAAGAATATATCTTAATATCAATTTGGAAATATTCGAATTAATAGTTAAAACTATAAACAGAATGGAATAAAGATTATATCAATTAAAACTGCCAAAATAAAGGCTACAAAACAGGAAATTCGTAACTATACACCACAAATTAACCAAAATTAACCAAAATTAACACGTAAAATGTTGTTCTTTTCCATATCAGTTACCATATTTTAAGTAGCAAAATAAAAAATTAAATTTCAAAATTAAAGATTATATTCGACTGATTCGAAATTCAATTATTGACTATATGAATTATAGATAAAAAAGGGAAATATCAATTAAGTTTATAATCAATAACAACTACAAAATATGATATTCGTAATTGTACAACATAGTAGCAGTAGAGGCACAAATTAACCAAAATTAATACGAAAATCATATAGATTTTGGGAATCAGTAAGCATAAGTGAATAACAAAATAAATTTTTAAATTTCAAAGTCTCAATATTATATTCGATTGATATTAATTTCATTTATTAGTAATAGATACCAAATATTTGGGCATCATTTTAGGAAAGAAAAAGATAAGGTTTTATTTTTTAAATTAAACAAGAGTTTAGGCTAAATATATTCGGAAAGAATATATCTTAATTGGAATTATTTGAATCAATAGTTAAAATTAAAAACAGAATGGAATATATCAATTAAAACTGCCAAATAAAGCCTATAAAACAGGAAATTCGTAGCTGTACACCAGAAATTAACCAAAATTAACACGTTAAGCAGTGTCTGTTTAAAATAGCCATTAATGACATAAATGAACTAAATCGATTGTAAATTAAAGAAGATAGTTGACTATATCAAAAAGATATTAAAACCATTAAATAACGATTTCAAATCTGAAAGTTAAAAATTAACGTCGAAATCCCGTGATCTAAAGTAAATATGCGTTAATTGAGTCCCATGAAATCAGGTGGATAGATAAGATTAAAATGTGCGTGTATATAAATTAACGCAAATTAACTAGTACTTCATGCGTGTAATTTGTAACCGATGGTAAATATAGCAATTAATGAAATATATCTGAATAAAATTAAAGAAAAAACAAAATGGTTTATGCATTTATTAGTTGACTAATTCAAAAATATCATGAATTACCTAGAAAACGAATTCGCTGTTTAAAATAAGAAAATTAAACAAGATTTCCCTAAAAATCAGGTTAATTTTCGTTAATATAAAAACACTGGAAATAAGAAAAAAACACACGGAAACTAAAATAAAAAGGGCAAAAATGGAAATGCAATTGCCTAATAAGATGCCACGTAGGACTAATTGGGTATTTTTTAAACGTTTGCAAAAGTTTGGGTATTTTACAATTGCAACGTTTCATGTGGCTTAGTTAGAGCAATTCTTCTATATAAAATGTATCGCAAAATTTTATAACAAAGGCACAGGACCCAAGTACTTCAAAATAGGAGATTTAGTACTAAGAAATGTCTTCCAAAGTACCGCAAAAGAGAACGCCAAAAAGCTAGGAGAAAATTGGGAAGGACCCTATCGACTAACAAGGACTCCTCATCCCAGGGTTTCTTAAACTAGAAACACTCGACGGAATATCGGTCATGAGATGGTGGAACATAATGAACCTCAGGAAATATATCCATTAATAATCGGCCTGACCAAGTATACAAAAATTAGTTTTGATTTGATCCCAATAACTCGGGTACGTAGGCAACCAAGTCCGAGTCCAATGAAAAATCAAACACAACCTTATCTCGCGAAATAGTTTAACAAACTATTTCAGAGGCCGATCTCGGCAACCATAGTGCCAGCGAAATAGTTTAACAAACTATTACAGAGATCGACCTCGGCTATCAAAGTGTCGCTAATCTCGCGAAATAGTTTAACTATTTTAGAGATCGACCTCGGTAGTCGAAAATCTGCTTATGTTGAGAAATAGTTTAACAAACTATTTAAGAGATCGATCTTGGCAATCAAAGTGCTGCTTATCTCGCGTAATAGTTTAACAAACTATTTCAGAGATCGACCTCGGCAACCGAAGTGCCGCTTATCTCTCGAAATAGTTTACCAAACTATTTAAGAGATCGGCCTCGGAAATCAAAGTGCCACTTATCTCGCGAAATAGTTCAAAAAACTATTTTAGAAATCGACCTCGGCAATCGAAATGCCGCTTATCTCACGAAATAGTTTGACAAACTATTTCAGAGATCGATCTCGGCAATCAAAGTGCCGCTTATCTCGCGAAATAGTTTAGCAAACTATTTCGGAGATCAATATTGGCAAATCGAAGTGCCACTTATCTCGCAAAATAATTTAACAAACCATTTCGGAGATTGACCTAAGCAAATCGAAGTGCCGCCTAACTCGCAAAATAGTTTAGAAAACTATTATAGAGATCAACCTCGGCAATCAAAGTACCATTCATTTCACCAATCAATTTTTAATAATGATTTAAAGGAGTTGTTGGAATTTATTTAACAAATTACATAATTTAATTATATAACACATCCTATATGGCGGAAATATATAATCAAATCTATACATATTAAAACAATTTTGATATATTTAACAACTAAAGGCATTAAAATTTAATTACATGTTTAATAAACAATTTATTAAAATACATACTCAACAATAAAAACGTTAACAACTTATACAAACATTTTATATACTATTAGCAATCCAATTCGTTGAGAAAAACTTCCAATTTAAGATTGTAAACAACCCCGACGTTGCTCGCTTTCTTTGGAATGCCACGCCAATGCCACGCGAGAAAAGGAGCTCGTCGGACTGCCCTAGGCACGTCTTCGTTGGACTGGGAGGACAGGTATGCTGGACAGGGGACTAGCCGGACAGGGAGGTCTCACCGGACAGGAACCTTCGCTGGACTGAAGAGCAAGAGCCTGGGACCGCCGGACTGGAGAAGACTCGCCGAACTGGAAACTCCTCGCCGGACTGCGGCTGGTCGCCGGACATGACACTCCTCGCCGGACAAGACGCCTACGCCGAAAAATATACCCTCACCGGACAAGACATGCTTGGAGCCTTCTCGCCAGACTGGACACCTTAGCCGGACGCTGGAAGGGACGCTGGACAGGGGACCTTCGCTGGGATTCTCGGCGGACGCTGGAAGGGACGCCGGACAGCAGGGAGCTACAAAAATCTTCTAAAATAATTCTAAAACCATTTTCAGAATTAAAATAATACACTAAACACCACAAGTGAAAAATCAACAATATCACACAAGGATTTATATTGAGATTAAAAGGGTGGGCTTTCAAGAACACTTGGGATTGTATCAAAAACTAAGAAAACAAGTTTCTTCTTTTTCTTTTCTTTGAGATTTCGGCCGAGGGACTCAAGGGGAGAGAGAGAGAGAGAGAGAGCTTGGCCGAATGAAATTATGGTTAGGGTTTCAACTAGGGTTTCTGTTTAAGCTCACTTATAAACAGTTTAATGTGGGCTTAAGTTGAGTCAAACTCTTGGCCAGTTGACTTGTAATACTCGGCCAAACCCTCTCCACATACTCGGCCATATTCATTTAATTTATTCCCAAATACTTTTAATTTATTTCTAAATTCAATTAATTTAGAATTCTCATTATATTTAATGATATTTCATTAAAATAATTTCATACTTTCCAAATAAGTACACAATGGAAAATTGTTTATTTTCTCCTCTTATTCAATTGAATTTCTCAAGTATATTATTAGCAATATAAGAATACTCTATGATTCAATAAATAAATGTAACATTAAATAACCAATTATTTATTTAGTCACTTAGAGAAATAATTTTCTAGATATAAATCCTAATTTATATTCAATGAGTAAATCAACACTCCTAGTTCATTTAATCTATTCCAAGTGTCTATCATTGAGACCTTATAAACCCACATAAACGAAGCTTTAGAATAAAGATTGGACTCAAAAGTTCACAAATTTTTTCCGTCTTTTAATTCTTAATATTGGTCGATTCGATTAAAGGACCAATATTGACACTCTCTCTGCTCATATGCGTATATTTTCCGTTTGATATGAGAAAATAATTTTTCACACGATCCACGAAGTACTTTATGATATTACCCTTCATGTGTATCACTAAGTAATGGGAATGTAAAAATTACCGTTTTACCCCTTGAGTTATTATTTCACTAACTCATTTGTTATTTGTGAATGAGAAAAACATAGAGTGCGATGTCTATACATGTCACATGTTTTAATCAAAGAATATTCTTATTCGATAAATACCTGGCCAGGTTAATTCATTCATACTCTCATAACAAAGCATAGTATGATACTAATGCATTTGCATTTTATCGACATGAATTCCATATCTGTGAATCATATAACCCAATATCACATTCTTATGACACCAATCGTCGGGTTAGATGAAACTATAAATTAGTCATTGCCCATTGACAAATTAAATGTCATAAAGTGTAATATCCATTATATATTCACTTCATGATTAAGGTAAGTACCAAAGTACGCCTCGTATGTGATCTTGAAGTTTCGAGTGTTTAAACGGTTTTATCTCGAGCTTCTAAGTATCACAGGTCTTGTTCAATATCTTCTATAAGATATGAAGGATGAATCATAGAGTCACAACTCTCTATATCACAATATTAGATATCATGATCCATTCTAACAATCAGTAATTAGATTCTATTGCTCTATCGATCTTAAGATTGAGAACAAATGTTTAAACTAGTCACAAGGGGTTACCTTGTCAAGTCTGTACTTAGCACCCCTTTCGTTGATGATAGTTTTAGAGCATAGCATTCATACATAAACAAAAACTTAACAAAGAATGAATATTTATTAGTATTAATGTTTCAGCAAAATATAAATACAAATGTATTTCATTGTGTAATATCTCATTTGTGGGCACCAATCCCAACAGGATCGACCTCGACCAACTAGAATATCACCCAGTACACGAAGGACCTCGACCGAATCCAAAACAAAGAAAATACACACACAGGAGAATAATTTATGCAAAATAAAATCGACTAAAATTAAAACAAAGCGGACGGACCTTAAACAACCAACTCCATAGTCGGCTAGGCCCGCCCAAAGTCTCAAAAGGTTACACATGAAATAGAGATAATTATCCAACGGGCCGGATCCTGAAACAGCTGGCCCCATGACCAACCGGACCCGAGCAACAAAAGTTATAATGTGTAATGCAAGTAAAAGAAGAAAAATGAAGAGAAAATAGACGTATCACAGGCGTCGGCCAACTAAACTACGCGATGAGAAGACTTTGGGGATTGGTGCCCAAAAAGGAGATATTAGACATTGACATACATTTGTATTTAATTTTGCTGAAACAATAATACAAATAAATATTCATTCTTTATTTTGTTTGTGTTTATGTATGAATGCTACGATCTGAAACTGTCATCAATGAAAGGGGTGCTAAGTACAGACTTGACAAGATAGCCCGTTATGACTACTTTAAACATTTGTTCGCAATCTTAAGATAAATAGAGGAATCGAATCTAAGCACTGATTGTTTGAATGAATCATGATATCTTATCTTGTGATATAGAGAGTTGTGACTCTATGATTCATCCTGGATATCTTATAGAAGATATTGAACAAGACCTGTGATACTTAGAAGCTCGAGATAAAACCGTTTAAACACTCAAAGCTTCAAGATCACATACGAGGCGTACTTTGGTACTTACCTTAATCATGATGTGAATATATAATTGATATTACAATTTATGACATTTAATTTGTCAATGAGCAATGACTAAGTTATAGTTTCATCTGACCCGACGATTGGTGTCATAAGGATGTGATATTGGGTTATATGATTCACAGATATAGAATTCATGTTGATAAAATGCAAATGCATTAGTATCACACTATGCTTTGTTATGAGAGAATGAATGAATTAACCTGGCCAGGTATTTATCGAATAAGAATAGTCTTTGATTAAAACATGTGACATGTATAGACATCGCACTCTATGTTTTTCTCATTCACAAATAACAAATGAGATAGTGAAATAATAACTCAAGGGGTAAAACGGTAATTTTTACATTCCCCTTAGTTAATGATACCCATGAAGGGTAATATCGTAAAGTACTCTGTGGATCGTGTGAAGAATTATTTTGTCACATCAAACCAAATCTATACGCGTATGAACAGAGAGAGTTTCAGTATTAGTCGTTTAGTGGAATCGACTAATATTAAGAATTAAAAGACGGAAAAGGTTTTTGAACTTTTGAGTCCGTAAGGTCTCAATGATAGACACTTGGAAGAGATTAAATGAACGAGAATTATTTATTTACTCATTAAATATAAATTGTGATGTATAGCGGAAAAGTTATTTTTCTAAGTAACTTGATTAATAACTAGTTATTTATTGTTACGTTTATTTGTTGAAGCAAAGGTACCCATCCAGCGAAGGTCCCTGTCCGGCGAAGGTTCCAGTCTGGAAAAAGCGTCCAGGTCCCCGTCCGGCGAAGGTCCCTGTTCGGCGAAGGTCCTTGTCTGGCGAAGGATCCAGTCCAGCGAGTCCCAGCAGGTTCCTTGTCCGGCCTATCTTTTGTCCGGCGAGCCCTCCCATTTCAGCGTTTGTCTTGTCCGGCGAGAGAGACTCTCATGTCCGACTAGCGTGTGTCCAATCCATGCCGGCAAGCCTCAGTCCACGTTTGGAGTTAGTGAGGCATTACGGAGATAGCAAGCAACGTCGGGATTATTTATAATCTCAACTGTAAGTTTCTCTTACCGATTTGGACCGCTAAAATTATATAAATTTGTTTATATATTGGTTGTTAGTGTGTTCAAATGTTGTGCTACATGTTTTATTAAATTGTTTATAAACATGTCAATAAATTTTAATGCATATGTTATTTAAACATATTTAAAATAGTTTTAATATGATAGATCTAATTATATTTTTTTACCACATAGGATGTGTAATATAATTAAAATGTTTAAATTGTTAAATAAATTCCAACAAAGACGACATAACTTCTTTGACGATGATGGTCAGGACTCCAAGGCTTTGATCAACCATCGACCCGAATTGATCATTGATGCCCTCAACATCCCTGATCGCTTCAATATCTCCCGAAGAAGACCGCTTGAATAGAGAGTGAAAGGAACGTCGTCGACCCCTTCCAAAGAAGGGAGAGGATCCTTCTCCAACTCCGCCGAGAACTTAGCATCGTGAGGAGTAGCTTCATCGAGCTTAGTAGGAACGTCATCACTGTCTTGGTTATGGAATTCCTACAAAACCCCAGCAGCAGTCTTACTCTGGTCAAGCCGACAAAGTGGCACCTGAGTTAGCTATATCGCATGGGAAGCTATATCGAAAGTCATTATGGTGGAACACATGAGTGAAGACTGATCACTATGTGAGAGAATTCTACACTTGTGGTAACCATACGACCTGGACAGGTCTTTGGGTAAATGTATCGTTTAAGGATCATTATGACTCACTAATCGTGGCAACTATGATGGTCACAGTGATACATGATCTAAATCCTGAAGTGGTCGTAGACACTGAATCATGTCTACAAACTCTTTAACTCATTTGCTAAAAGGCTGTTCATGCTCCCATAGAAGTCTTCTTATAGCATGATTCGAGTGGGAAATGATTTTCAGACACGAAATCCAGCTTCCCTTAAAGGAGGTCAGTGTTCACTAACCTAAGGGTTGATTCCAGAACCGATTGATTGCGCGCACTTTCAAAGTAAGTTAACGTTCAAAATAATCTTTCGCTGGGGAAGCAACGATGCTTAGGGCTGATATGTATCAAGAGAAGTATAACAGAATAAATTGACTTATCTTGGAACGAGTTGAACCTGGAGAATCTTGATCACAAAATGACTGTATCAGTGGACACTCGTCACAATGAGTAAACATAATTCTAGTATTAAAGAAGCGTTCAGTCATTGATTACATGCTGGAGTATTGATAAATACTATACAAATCGATGAAAAAGGGATATGACTATATCATCTTTTTAATCAGGTCGTTAAGCTTTGACTACTAGGTCCTGTTGGCATATATGCCCACAAGAAGATTGTTTATTTACATATTGATGTAATATTTAAATCTTTCATAAAGTACTTATTGTAATTTGCTGATTAAATTAATAAAAGTTGAAACGTTCTTTCATTCTTTTTTAGTTTGATTGAAGATTTATGATATTCAATAGTCTTATAGACTTTAAACAATGTATGAAGAGACAAATGTAGATTTGCGCGAACAAAATCTTCATGGTTTGTTTAAAAACGATATATTCACAATCTAAAAATCAACGGACTATTGATCAGAGTACTATTGTTCGAAGAATCTATGATGTATGGTTATGAGGCATAGAGAGTTAGGAACTCTATAGTTCTTCTAATGTATCTTCCGAAGACACTGAATTGACCAGTGCACCTTTAGAGACAATGGAAAAACAATCCATTTAACCTCTTCTTTCTCAAGGTGACTATTTATGAATAGCTTCATGCTTACCTAAATCTTGAAAAGAGACATGCATTTCATAACATTAATATTCTCATTTGAGAAAGTCAAATTTTAGATCCATTAAGTGATCTAGACTAGACAAATTGGTGAGATATTAAATTATGAACTAACATTGTGAAGTTCTCATAGATATGGAATTCATGTATAGGAATGCTGAAATGCAATATATATCATCTCATGCTTTATTACTTGGATTGTGAATAAATGAACTACGCAGTATCCAAAATTAAGTAGCGACTTTTTTTGGATGAAACAATGTGACTTGTTAGCTCCTCGTTAATAACTTATTCACAACTAGAAGGGTAAAATGGTAATTTTATAAATCTCGTCTAGTTGATGATATTCATGAAGGGTAAACATAGATAACATTCAATGGATCCACTCAGTATAATTAAGTTGAATTTGAGTAGAAAATAAATTCATTTGAACCGAGAGATTTTTAGTGTCAATTCTTTAGTGGAATCAGTTGACATTAAGCTAATACTCGAAAAAGGATTGCGAACTTTTGAGTCCGAGTATAGAAGCTTAAGGTTTGTTCATTTGGATCCATAAGGTCACTATTACAGGTCATTAGAGTAGGATTGTTAAACAGGAAGCTAAGTCAAAATAAGTTCAAATGTTGAATTAGACTTTTTATAAGAAAATGTCTAAAGGGTCTTTTTGTCCACATGGACATAAAATGATGTGAATGTAGAAATAAGATTTTGAATATTTTCATATGATGAAAATATAAATTATTTTATAAAGCAGAAAAGTATTTTGAGGCATTAATAATTTAATTTAATTATTTGTGTATTAATAATTCTACAATGGGTATTTTTGGAATTGTCTCAAAAGAAATATGGAAGCATCTAGATGCCCCTTCCCTAGCTATAGAATTAGGCCAACATTCATCATAGAGGATAGAGTTATTTCCCTTTAATTATAAAGATAATTACCCAAAAGGAAAAGAGGAAATGAATTTCCTTAAGAAGGAAATAAATAAGCTAAGTGAGAAACAAATTTCCTCCCTCTTGAGCTTGATATGGCCGGCCATATTAGAAGAGAAAAGGGAAGAGAAAATCAAATATTGTGTCAACAATGCATTTTCTTTCATGAGTGCATAATTGACCTTTATAGATTTTCCTCCTCCTATAAATAGAGCCTCACATAGAGATGTGAAAAGAAGCCTTATTGGTCTTGCTCTCTCTATTCTAGCCGACCATTTTCTCTCTCTCTCTCTCTAGAAATTCCTTGTTATTTTTGCACCTAGATCCTCACTTGATCTAGAGAATTAGCTTTTGATCCAATAATTGTTCTTGGTTCATATTGTTTAATGGTGCTCACACACAAATCCTTCAAACACTCTATAGACTCTTGTAATAAAAACCTTAGGTTTCTTGAGTTCTATATTAGACGCGAGGAATCGAGCCAAGGAAGAAGATTCACCTTTCTCAAGACGCTTCAATTTAAATGTTCAAGAAAGGTTGGTATTCAAGTGCTCTAAATTATGTTTTAAATTTATAACATGTTCATGCATTTTACCTAGGTTAGTAAAATTGTTTACTTGTAAAGAATATTTATGTTCCGCTATTAATATGATTTATAATAATTTTTCTTAACCCTAGATCTATTCCAACAGGTCCGTAGTCCCGGATTAGGCTCTAATACTCACAGATAAGAACTTTTGAATAATAATGTTATTCATTATTTAATCTCACTTGCTATAATAGGGATTGACAACATTAATTATGGAAAAAGGGTATTCAAAGAATTAAAAAAATTTCTATAGTATAATTTGTTGGCAGAGATGCCCACAAGAAGATTATTTATTTACATATTGATGTAATATAAATGGTTATAAGTCCTTATTGTAATTGCTGATTAAATTAATGCAGTTGAAACGTTCATTCATTCCTTTTTTATTTGTTTGAAGTTTTATGATATTAAATAGTCTTATAGTCCTTAATCAAACCTAACAATGTATGAAGAGACAAATGTAGATTTGCGTGAACAAACTCTTCATGGTTTGGTTAAAATAAATATTCGCAATCTAAAGATCAATGGACTATTGATCCTAGTATGATTGTTGGAAGAATCTATGAAGTCTGATTACGAGGCATAGAGACAATGCATCTTTAGAGACAATGTAAGAACACACAATTTAACCTCTTATGTCTCAAGGTGACTAATGTATGAATTGCATCATGCTTACCTTAATCCCGATATGAGACATTTCATTTCATAGTTTAAATACTCTCACATGAGAAATTCAAATTTAGATCCATTAAGTGATCTAGACTAGACTAATTGGTGAGATATTAAGTTATGAAGATGTCATGAACCAGCGTTTGTGAAGTTCTCAAAGATATGGAATTTATGTACAAGATTGCTAAAATGCAATGTATATCACCTCATGCTTTATTACTTGGATTAAGTAGCGACTGTATAAATGAACTGTGCGGTATCCAAAATTAAGTAGCGACTTTATTTGGATGAAACAATGTGACTTGTTAGCTCATCGTCAATACATTGTTTCCAACTTATTCACAAGTAACAAAGGAATTGAGGAAATAACAAGTAGAAGGGTAAAATGATAATTTTATAAATCTCATCTAGCTGATGATATTCATGAAGGATAATCATAGATAACATTCAATGGATCCGCATAATATAATTAATTTAAATTTGAGTAGAAAATAAATTCCTCTGAACCGAAAGATTGTTAGTGTCAACTCTTTAGTGGAGTTCGTTGACATTAAGCTAATACTCGGAAAAAGGTTTATGAACTTTTGAGTGCAAGTATAGAAGTTCAAAGAATTGTTCATTTGGATCCATAAGGTCACTATTACAGGTAATTAGAGTAGTATTGTTAAACTATAAGCTAAACCAAAATAAGTTCTATTTGAACTAAATGTTTTCTCGGAAAAAGTTTAAAGGGTATTTTTGTCCACATGGACATAAAATGATGTGAATGTCAAAATAAGATTTTGAATATGTTCATATGATGGGAATATAAATTAATTTCTAAAGCTGAGAAGTCGTTTGAGGCATTATTAAATTTAATTCATTATTTGTGCAATATTAATTCTACAATGCGTATTTTAAGAATTGTCTTAAAAGAAACAAGGAAGCATCTAGTTTCCGTTCGCTAGTGTAGACTTCGGCCAACATGTATCAAAGAGGAGAGAATTCTTTGCCTTTAATTATAAAGATAATTACCCAAAAGGAAAAGAGGAAATGAATTTCCTTGAGAAGGAAACAAATAATCTAAGTGAGGAAACAAATTTTGTTCCTCTTGAACTTGAGATGGACGGCCATATTTGAAGAGAAAGTGGAGAGAAAATGCAATATTGTGTCATGAAAGCATTATTGTATCATGAATGCATAATTGTTCTTTATAGATTTTCATTCTCCTAAAAATAGAGCTTCACATGGAGATGTGAATATAAATTTTTTCCTCTTGCTTCCCTCTTGTTTTTGGCCGACCAAAACGTCTCTTTCTCTCTCTAAAATACCTTTTACTTTTGGCACCTAAGTCCTCATTGGACTTAGGCTAAATTAGCTCTTTAGCTCATAAAATTCTTCTTGAGTTGTTGTGTTTAATTGTGCCCACACACAAATCCTTCTAAACCTCTAAAAACTCAATACTCTATCCAAGATCAAGTTACATGAAAGGTTAGCGTTCAAGTGATTTTAAATATTTTTTTTAATATACACATGTTCATGGACTTTGCCTAGGTTAGTAAAATTGTTTTACTTGTAAAAAATTTTATATTCCACCATTAATATGATTAATGATAATTTTTCTTAACCCTAGAGCTATTCCAACATAATTGTTTATTTATTGTTTGATGAAGTAAATACATAATTAATTGGATATTTGGGCTTGGGAATTTCGAATTGGGCTTCGCCTAAGGAGTTGGCATAAAATATTTTAGAGATATGCCCTAGGGGTTTGCTGAACTTCCTCCCCCCTTTTCTCCTTAGATTTTCCTCATAGATATTGATCTAATGGATGAGAGAGAGTTTAGATTCAGTGTTGAGATCTAATGGCCAAGATTAAATCCAAAGGAGAGAATATATCTAGAAGGAGGGAATATATATCTCCATAAGGAGATAATATCTCGACATAAAGGAGAGAAAATCCCTCAAGGGTAATCCTCCTACCAATGCTATAAATAGGGATAGAATGAAAGAGGAAAAATGACTCAATCCTCTCAGGATACTCGGCCAACACTCTCTCTCTCTTGGCCGAATTTTCTCTTCCACTATTCCCCGGAATTGATAATTCCAATCCTAAATAATGGGAGCGAGATCCCGAAACAGTTTGGTGTCGAGATCGAATGAGATATCGATTGTGCCAAGTCATCTCTCTTACTCATCTCAGAGATTACGTTTCGGAAGACTACAGTGTTATCCTCTACTACTAAATCAGACGAAGGTGTGTTCTGATAGCCTATTGTAATTACTCGTTGGTGAATTGCTTTCATAATTAAATTAAATCAATAAATCTAGATATTTGTTGGCAATCATAATTATTAATTGGATATTGTGAGTGGAATTAATTAGTTTCCGCATTTAATATGGTTGCTAAGGTGCATCAATCACGAACACTTACGATAGATTTAAGATCAATTTGCGACAGCTTTAAGAAACTGTTAGAGTAAAGGTCTTTGTGGGTTCGATACTCGTGTTCTATCAATATATTACTTGTTCGTTGCGTACAGTTGTGTGCTTAGTTATAAAATATCGCAACAAGTGTTTTGCGCTGCTACCGGGGAGACCTTTTAACAATAGCGGTTGAAATTAATATGTTTTGGCATTTGATTTTTGTTACATTTCACTAAATTTGCGTGTCACTTCTTCTTTGACGGTGCATGCGAAGCAAAGGGTCGTCGAGTTGCATTATGATAAATCTTGAGATCGAGAAAGTATGCAGAACAAGTCAAAAGAAGACCAAAGAATGAATCAGGGGGACCATCAACTCAACATGGCTCGTGAGGAGCCGAAAACACTTTTCCAATACGGGTTACCACCTGCCAATGCCAACATGCAATTTTTCTTTCGGCGCTCGCAGGGAATTAAAATTTCGAGATCCAGACCGGAGTGAGCTACATGGTGCAACAATCACAATTCTCCGGATCACCAGCTGAGCATCCAGAGGTTCACCTTGCCAACTTTATGGAGATCGCCAACACATTCAAAATGCATAACGTGACAGACGAAGCCATCAGACACCGCCTTTTCTTGTTTTCTCTCTGCGACTGAGCTAAGACCTGGCTCAAGGTAGTACCACTGTGATCAATCACCACATGGGTAGACTTGCGCATCAATTTCATCTCCAAATTCTTCCGTTTGAGAAGTTGCACAAGAGGTGTAATAAGATTTACTCATTCACACAATTCAACGGAGAATCCTTATTTGGAGATAAGGTACGTTTCAAGGAGCTCGAGCATAAATGCCCCAACAATTTCATCGTAGGGTGGATGATGGTTAAAATATTTTAAGGAGGTCTTTCACCGTCATCTCGCACATTGGTCAACACCGCTGCAGGTGGGTCGTTTTTCCAAAAGATAGAAGAAGAAGCTCATGTCATCCATGAAGAAATGGCATACAACGACGACCAATGCCCTGTAGAGCAAAGAATCCAGAGGAGAAAACCATCTGTTGGGATTGGTGCCCACAAAGAAGATATTAGACATTATAAATACTTTGTTTTTTATTTTTGTTGAAACATTAAATAGAATTAAATATTCATTCTTGATTAAGTTTGAGTTTATGTATGTTTGCTACACTATGAACATGTCATCAACGAAAGGGCTGCTAAGTACAGACTTGACAAGATAACACTTTGTGAGTAGTTTAAATATTAATTCGCAATATAAAGATCGATAGGGCAATCGAATATGAGTAATGATTCTTTGAATGAATCTGGATAACTTATCATGTGATATAGAGAGTTATGACTCTGTGTTTCATTCTTGATATCTTACAGAAGATATTGAACAAGACATGTGATACTGTGAAGCTCGAGATAAAACCGGTTAATCACTCGAAACTTCATGTCACATACAAGGGGTATTTTGGTACTTACCTAAATCCTAAAGTGAATGCATAATCGTTATGACACCTTATGACATTTGATTTTTCAACCGGCAATGGCTAAATTGAAGTTGCATCTGACCTTGAGGTTGATGTCATAACGTTTTTTATATTGGGTTATGTGATTCACATATACGGAATTTGTGTTGAAACAATGCTAATGCATTAGTATAACACTATGCTTAGTCATGACAGTATGAATGAATAAATCGGGCCTGGTATTCATCGAATAGCATTCTTTGAATAAAATATGTGACATGTATAGACACCTCACTCTTGGTTTTTCTCATTCACAAATAACAAAGGAGTTAGTGAAATAATAACTCAGGGGTAAATTGATAAGTTTACATTCCTTTGAGTTCCTGATACACATGAAGGGTAATATCGTCAAATACTCCATGGATCGTATGAAGAGTTGTTTTGTCACATCAAACGAAAAATAAACACAAATGAACTAGAGAGTTTCAATATTACTTCTTTAGTGGAATCGACTAATATTAGGAATTAAAAGACAAAAAAAGTTTGTGAACTTTTGAGTCCGATCTTTATTGTAAATCTTCGTTCATGTGGGTCCATTAGGTCTCAATGATAGACTCCCTGACGAGATTTATTTAACTAGAACGATTTGATTTTCTGATTGAAAGTAAATTGTGATTTACACTAAGAGAAATATTATCTAAGTAATTCAAAAAGTCATTAGCTATTTATTATTACATTTATTTAATGAATCATATTATGTTATTATATAGATAATAATATATTTTGATGATTCAAATAAATAAAAGATATTTTCTCGTTTTGTACTACTTTGAATAGTATGAAAATAATTAATGATTTGTTATCAAATAAATGAGATGTTCTAAAGTAATAAAATATTATTTTTGAAATATATCAAATATATTTTTGGATTATATCGAAGATGATTCTCGGCCATAATTAAAGAATTAGGTCAAGAAATTAATTTTTGAAATTCCTTTAAAAGAACAACGGGATTAAGATTGACTAATGGGTTTGACCAAAGAAAAGTCCGCTCTCTCTCTATTTAAAGTGTTTATTCGAAACCTTAATTTTACCCTAACTCTAAATTATACTCCGCCATATCCCTTCCCCCTAGACGTTGTTGGCCGAGACTTTTAGAGAGAGAGAGAGAGAGAGATCAATAAATATTATCTTGATTTCCTGATTCATTCTTGAGTGATTCTCTTTGTTCTTCGTTGTTCTATTGAAGAGCCTACCCTTTTAATCTCCCAAAAACCGGAGAAAATTGTCATTGACTCTTCTCGTCGTGTTTGAGTGACGTTTTACCTGCAGGGAATCAGCCCAAACGTGAAGATAACGAGCGAGAGGTGATGAGGCTCATTTCAGACTAACCTGCCGGCAGGACAGACTTGGCCACACAGGATTTCTCGCCGGACAGGCGCGTCCAACGTGCCTCTGTGCTACCACGCGTGCTCCACGCGCATCCAGCTCAAGCCATTTCTCCAGCATCTTGTCCTAGCCTCTATCCGCCCACGTGCACAGGTCTCGGAGCTCCAGCGATTCGCATGAACCCACTCAGCCGGCCGGCCAGCTTCTAATCCGGCGAGGCAGATTCTTAGAATCCCACGAGGCGCTCCGACATTAGCTAGCAACACACGAGGTTGTTTATAACCTCTAATGTGAGTCTCCTAAACAAATTGGATATGCGATATCGAATTTTAATTTTTTTTTATAAGTTGTTAGATCGTTTATTCAATTTGTGGACAACATGTTTAGGATAAATAGTTTATTGACATGTTAGTTATTTTTAATCCCTAGGTTGCTTAATGTGTTAAAATGTGTTTAATTTATTATATATTGATGTGTAATATAATAATATTGTTTAATCATTAAATAATTTCCAACACCATCTACACCTAAGACAAAGCTGATGAAAACATTAGCGGCACAGGTGGCTGATCTTGCCAAGATGTTAACTGGAGCAAAGCAACGGTTTAGACTGTTCAAGCGGCGAATCTCGAACCATGCTTTTGGTGACGGGTCCGCACAACAGTGAGGAGTATGCATATGGAGATAATGGGTAGCAGGTCAAATAAATCAACAACAACAATTGCCCTACGTACTAGTACTCCAACAAATACAACACTGGTGCAAGGAACAATCATCCGAATCTTGGCATGGAGGCAGCCCTCGCAGAATAATGTGCCGATGCAGCCAACTGGCGAAGCCCAACCACATCCACCACCTTACAAGTCTCCGCATTCAGCACATGAAAATAGGCCCAATTTGGACAAATTGATGGCGTAGTTGATCACCAACACGATCTCGTTCATGATGGAGACAATAACAGCTCTGTAGAGTCAAGCAACGCAAATTCGAAACATTGAGATGCATATGTAGCAACTGTCAGCGACATTGAACTCAATATCATAAGGGACGCTGCATATGTAGCAACTGTCAGCGACATTGAACTCAATATCATAAGGGACGCTCTCGAGCAACACTAATGTGAATTCCCGATCACAAATCAATGCCATCACATGAGCATAAAGTACCCCGTCGAGCTAACGACGTTAACCAAAGTGCTTAAGGGAGGAAACCCTTGCTTTCTTTCCTTTTTTTTCAAAATGTTTTCTTTCTTTTCATTTTCTAGTCTTCCTTTAAAAAAAGTAAGTAACAGTCGTATCGAAGCAGGACGCCCCACGAGATGGACGCGAGCCCTACCTCGAAAAGTTCTTGGAGAAACTAGCGTCCAAGGCCAAAGACACGACGTGCCGCAAGATGGACGCGTGCCCGACCGCGAGGAGCCCCTGGAGAAACTGGCATCCAAGGCGAAAAATACGTCGCGCCGCGTTGTTGACGTGAGCACCATTGCGAGAAGAACCTGTAGAAACCCTATTTCAAGGCAAAATGAGTGCAGCGCTGCGACACCACCGCGTTCACGACCGTGAGGACTCTCAAGAATTTTCTGGGCACATGTTTTGCACGTTCTCGCTCCATGAAAAAGCGAGTCACACCACAAGAAAAGGTTTGACCCGTCCAGGTAAGGCTATTATAAGGAAAATACCAGATTTTAAACCCTAACTTCATTCTTCTCTCTTCTCTCCTCCGAACCCAAACTACATCTTTCCGAATTTTCAAAACTTCAAAGCCTAAACAACTTAATTTCACACAAAATCTTCGAATCCAAGTACTTACTCCATATTTTTCTGGTATTTTGAGCTATTTTCTGTTGCTCTTCATCATTCATTCCACATGACCAAGGTAAATTCTTCCACCCTACACTTTTACAGATTCAAGCATTGTGGGATGATTTTATGGAATTTATATAGGATAGGAACGAGTTTTAATGCAGAACACGTATCGTGGACAAAATTTTGAGGGCCAAATCCATGTTTTTTTAAGAAAAATTGCACTGGATAGCACTTTTAAACTATGTGTTTGTAAATTAGCCAAACTTAAGTTTTCTTTTAGAAAATAGCCAAACTTGATGATGTGTCAATTGTAATGGTTTTTTTCTAATTTTGTTTTAAAATTAGCAGTTGGTTTTATTTGAATTTTAAAAACTCGTTAACTCAAATTTCAATTTCAAACTGCTTGATTATGTATTAAACAGAAAATATGGAGCGTTAACTATTTTATTCATTAACTTCCGTTTATATCTATTTATTTCTTCATCTTCAACTGCCTTGTAAAACGTGGGTTATTTTTATTTATTTACTTTCTTTGCCGCTTTTTTATCTGTGGGCAATATTGTCTTTTTTTGGAATTTTTTTTTTTATGGACATTAATCAAAATTTTGTAAACGTTTGGCTATTTTACAATTTTTATGTTTGGATAGGCTATCTATCTAATTGTCCCTTTTTTTAATATTGTGAACGCACACTAAGTGTTCGACATTAGTTTAAAAGGAGATGTGGTTTGAAATTATAAGAGCGTTTTTTTTATTCTATTGAAGTTAAATGCATGTTTCCATAGTCTCAACATTGATATAAATGTCTTAAATTTATGTATAGGCGGATTACACAACCCGAAAGATAAAACGCACTCGCGATGTCCCACCCGCACTACCTCGTCCGACCGGCGTCCTTGAAGGTGCGGCCATCACATGGGACATGATCGCTCAAGTGGGTTTTGTGCCCGAGAGGTGCCTCAAAGTTAATGAACATTGTGGATATATCCATCAAAAAATGAAAAGTTGAAAGTGGGAAAAACTCGTGAAAATCGACAATCTCTCGGTGACAACGAATTCCATTGTGAAGGTCTACATAAAGAACATTGATATTTCACTGATCGCCATCAACGGGTTCTTGGGAGCCCAAATTCCGGTGGAAGATAAGTATCTACTAATGCTCAACGAGCCTGAGTGGGATGAGTGGATCCACACACTCGCCAAGACGAGGGCAAAAAAACACTTGAAGAATTCGATCCGGCTCTAGTAGGAGCCAGAATACCTGTCAATAACCGCTCTCAACCTCTACGCTAAAGCATGAAAATACTTCATAAGCACAAATATCCTTCCAAATGTGAGTCATCACCAACTAAACGTTGAACGATTAACATTGCTCAACTGCATCGCGAACAATCAACCGATCAACATTGGGCGAGTCATCCACGAGCAATTAGTATTTTGTGCAACTTGGTCAACAAGCTTGCTTCTTGGCCATGGCGGGCTCATCAGAGCCATGTACTTGAAGGCGTAAGTCAAACTCACCGTCACTGAAAACTTGCAGCCTTTGGGAAAGGTGATCACGACTGATTGCATTCTCGGTCTCGACCAATGGCCTCATGGCGGAGCAGATCCAAGTGGCGCCGAATTCATCAACGTCCTTGACAACATAGCCGATTAGGGATATGATTATGACTAGGACAACGAGCCTCAAAAAAAATATTTAGGCGAGCAAGGCGGAGTTCATGGTGATCGGGGTGAGTCATCACAAGGTCAACAACCACCATACGACGAGATGATGACGCGACTCAACACGCACTTTTTGGACCTCCAGCGTGACTACCACAATTACGAGGGCCTTCGTCTAGATTATCAAAGCATGGACCAGAACTACGAAGGACTCTGACACGAGGTCCAAAATCGACACGAAGATGTGCAAGCTATCATAGCCGGGCAAAATTCCATTGGAGGATTCCTCACGAATTCGGTCAACGCAACATAGACTACGTCGGATTTTAGTAAGACGTCTACGACACGTGGACGCAACGCTAGAATTATGCGCCACCTCCGGATGCACCGTCTCGGTCATTTCCGGACATGCCCGTGTACCCGGTGTTCCTACAAAAGTTCATGACCCAATACGCCCAAATCCTACCATAGTACCCGTACAACTACCCTCCACCACCCCCGGATGGCGGAGACGAATAGGGACGCACGACCACCCCCGCAAGGTCAGTTTTTCTTAATTTCCTATTTATGTACTTGTAAACATTGGGGACAATGTTTGATTCTAATTTGGGGGGTATCATTTTTGTTTTGTGTGGGTGAAACTTGTATAAATTAGGTTCATGTTTGAAGTGTCTTTAGTTTTGTGCGTATTTTAGAAGAAAAACTTAGGGTGTTTAAATGATCTCAACGTGTGTATTACAACTCGACATTGTTTATTGCATATTAAAACTCAACGTGTGTATCTCAAAATTTTTCCAAGGTTTAGGCTAAAGATAATCCACGAACTACTCGGTGAGAAAGAAAGCTTGAGTTGTATTACCATATGGACCCAAATTTTGTATGTTTCGAAACTTAGGAACCAAGAGGAGTAATCTAAACGAATGTTTAATAGATACCCAATAACGTACTAGAAGCGTCTCTAAACCTTAATTGAGGGAAAATAGAGTATACTCTGATCTTGTTCGGATGAAATAGGCAATAGGATGAACCATTCGAGCCAAAAAGTCAACTTGTAAAAAAATATTCATCAATGTAGATACCATACACAAAAAGCCAAACACTATCATTTCTCGTATAAGTCAGAAAAAGCCGAGCCGATAAAGAAAAATATTTACTCCCACAATGAAATCGCTCGTTCATAGAGACTCTTAAGTGTTCAAGTTCAATTTTAAAGTGTATATATTCGGAAGTATTCCTCACAAAATATCAAGAAAGGTTACATCACATCAATACCCAATAAAAAATGAGTAAAAAAGAGAGAGTCGTGTTTGATTTGGTACACAGAAATTGAAAGGAGTGAAATTTTAGGAGTGAAAGATAGGAAATAAAGTTTCGAAAAGAGAGAAAAAGTGTTACATTGAAAACATGTGTATGTGAGGGAAAGGAAAATTGAAAAGCAAATTTTATGGGGAGTTGGGTAAGATTCGCTAGGATTGATAAGGCAGAAAAATTATCCATATTTTACCTTTAACCCTAACCATGACATTACAAGCCTTTACAACCTATGAATTTATTTGAAATGAGGAGTATAAATTAGTGGAGATCGAAGGTGAGGAAAAGGCATATAATTACATTCAGTCGAACCACATTCACATATTTGACTTCTGAGTATCTCGAGAACATTGGGGAGGGTCAAGAATTTAGGGTTCAAAAGTACACGAGACGGGTAAGAATTGTAACGGTCAAGGTAAATCTTCTTGTATGATTTCTTTCACATTTAGTAGTTAGCTTGAAGTTTGAAATCCGGAAAATTTTGGCCAACGATAAATGAGATAAGAAGTTGTGGATTGACATATTTTAAACACCGAAAGTTTGTCCCTGTTGGTTTGTGTTTTGCTTGAGGTTAAGCAACGTTAAAGTTTCAGGGGTTTGATGAGTGCGTATTTTACATACAAATCTGCCCTCATTTGGCTTGGATTACGCTTATTATTAAGTATTTTTAATGGTTTACGTGTGTTTATAGTGAGTTTCAGGTCAACATAGGTAAAAGCGCGTGATTGAGTCATAGTTCGACGACACAGAAGCAAGATGTGAAGAGTTGGAGCTAAACACAAAGAAAATCAACTTTACGAGTAACGAAGACTTCCAAAGACATCTCGCCGCTGTGGTCGCGGTCATCCCGCACCATAAGAATACCAATGAGGAGAAGCTGCACCACGACCCTGAAGATTTCACAAGCTAGAGTATATCACAGAGACTCATCGCGGTTGGTTCGTGCTGACAACGCGCAACGAGGATGCTGAAGTCGGAGATATTGTGCCGCTAGGAGAGTCATTGCGCCGCAAGCTGATGATGCTTGATGCATTAAAAGTCGAAATTTGACTTAATCTCGGCCGTTGGATGCGATTTTGAGCGTCCAGATACGTCGAAGAGGGGTATTCGACTGAGGGCATTATAAAAACACATGTATCCTCTATTTTCATTTAGTTTTGTTTGCCTTTGAATATTTTGGAGAAACTATTACTGTGGAGAGAAGGCTTTCACCGAAGTTCATATTTTCCGACCACCGCAACTAAGAGCTTTAACTGCCAGAATTACAAACTCTAGCTTTTCTTCTTTTCCTTTCCCCTTTTATTAATTTTGAACTGTGTTTGACTATGAATTCATAGTACACTTTATATATGAGTTCGTTTATTCATTCTCTTGTAGCTTTTTTGTTTCTAATTGCGTTAATTACTGTCATCATGGTCTTGATCGCTGTTAGGGGATAGTTACTTAGAGGGATCACGATGTAGCCGGGTAACGTATTAGTTAGGTTTGGACATGTTTAAAATGCTAGATGTTGTTCATTATATGAGTGGGTTTGTGTGGAATTGTCCCGTAACGCGATTTTTAGATTAATCACCTTTAGAATCATAGATTTGGAATGTGTAGTTACTCGAGTGAGAATTAATGTTCATGCTATATTTCATTCATCATAATTGTTTAAGTTGCTTAACGATTTAGAAATTGTGAAATTGTTAGAGTTCTCATTTTTAATGCTCGTAAGTGCGTTAATAGGATTCGAGGATGGGAGGATAATTAATCTGACATGTGTGTAGCTTCACTAGATCAATCGAGAGAGGCTAGCGAATATTTGTGAATGAATGAGATTAACATACATAGGAATAGTTTACTGTGCATACCCAGAAATTCCCAGCTTCATAGCTACCCGGTGAAATCGTGTCCCTTACTCCTTATATAATTTGAAATCTTACTTTAATCGTTTAATCGTCGTTTGTTAGAAGTCATTAGTTTAGTTCGTATTAGTTTATATCTCAACACAAAGTCATCTTCAAATAAATTTGCAACACATTTAACAAACTATTAGAGTAAAGATCTATGTGGGCTCGACACTCGTATTCTATCACTATATTACTTGTTCGATACGTACACTTGCGTGCTTAGTTATAAAACATCGTAACAACTATGGACCTAGTAGTAGAAGTTTAACGAACCCGATGAATAAAAATATATAGTCGTATTTCTTTTTCATAGATTCGTCAAGTCTTGATCAATTAAAACTCTAGCGTGTAATCTAAGACTAAAAAAAATTTGATACTAGAAGTATATTTACTCATCGTGATGAGTGTCCACTGAAATAGTCAGTTCGTGATTAAGATCCTCCAAGTTCAAACCACTACTACAAAAATTTGATCCTACAACGCTTATTAACAGTTGTAGAAATCTTCGACAATGGTTATTAAGCGTTGTAGGATCCACCATTGTAGAAGCTCCCACAACGCTTAGCTAACCGTTGTGGGAGTTTTGATGTCCGACAACGCTTAGCTAACCGTTCTGGGAGCTTTGATGTCCCACAACGCGTGATATTCGTTGTGGGAAACTTATAATTTCCAAAAAATTCTCGCTGCAGCCATGTACAATCTACGCTACGGCAAGATTTTCCATATTGGATAGTTGAAGCGTTGTGGCAAATCTCGCCGCAGCGGAGATTGTACACCGCTGCGACGAGATTTTTTTAAATTTTTTTTTGCCTTATAAGAGTATTTCTTCGTTGTAGTAGACGACATTGAACCTAGTAAAACACAAATTCCAACAAAAATATATTATAACCCAAACCATTATAATTTAATTTCAACAAAAAAATGTTATAATTCAAACTCACACTAAGATTCTAATTAATTCATTGTAATCCACCTTTACATTATGATTATAATTTATACATAATCCAAATGAACAGTAACATAGTAATTTATACACAATCCACACTCATACCTATTTTTTTTAAACATACCTAAGGGAGGTCGGAGAGAGTGGAGTCGAGAGGGCGGGCGAGAGACCCCGAGAGGGCGAGAGAGAAAAGGGCAGGTGGAGGGCGGGCGAGCGGGCGAGAGAGAGGAGGGTGAGCGGGCGAGAGAGAGGGATGGTGGGCGAGAGGGCAAGAGAGAGGGATGGGGTGAGAGGGCGAGAGAGAGGGATAGTGGGAAAGAGGGCGAGAGAGAGGGATGGTGGGTGAGAGGGCGAGAGAGGTGATGGGCAAGAGAGAGAGATGGATGGTGGGAGAGAGGCGGAGAGGGTGAGGAGAGGAGGTAGAGGCTGGACAGGGAGAGAGAGAGCAAGAGAGGAGGCCGGAGAGAGAGAGCATGAGAGAAAGGGAAGAAGAATGAATGAAAAATATGAAAGAGAAAGGTCAAAATATTAATTTAGGTCGAAATTGTTTTGGGCGGGAACTGAAAAATTCGAAAAAATTTTCATTTTAAACGCTCCCACAACGTTTAAAAACATCCGTTGTGGGACCTCACCGCGGTGATGTACAAATCTAGCTGCGGCGAGATCCCACAACAGATGTTTTAAAATTCTCGCCGCAGCCAAGATTCAACTTTGCTGCGGCGAGATATTTTTCCAAAAAAAAAGGTGGTTCCTGGAGCAATCTCGCTGCAACGATGAAGAGATTGTGCTGCGGCGAGACCCTCTGGCTGCAGCCAAGATTCAACTTGGCCACGACAAAAAAAAATTCCAAAAAAAGTGTGGTTCCAATTCCATAACGTTTATCTTAGGCGTTGTGGGAACTTCTCGCTGCAGCTAGATTTGTACTTCGCTGCGGCGAGATTCCCACAACGGATCCAATAAGTGTTGTGGAAGAGTTGTTATCCGCCAATTTTCCACAATGATTAGTTTAAGCGTTGTGTAAATCAAAGATCCCACAACGTTTTTGGATAAACGTTGTGAAAAATTGGTCTTCCCACAATGGTTAAGGACAAACGTCGTGGGATCTTTAATTTCCACAACACTTAAGAATAAGCGTTGTGGGAACCCTATTTCCCACAATGCTTATTATAAGCGTTGTGGGAGACCCGTTGTGGGATCCAAGATTTGTAGTAGTGAACCATATCAAGAGAAAGTAAATTTTTCCTATATACTTCTGTTGATACATATCGGCCCTAACCATTGTTGCTTCGACAAGGAAAGATTCTTTCGAATGTTACTTAGTTTGACAATGCGTGCAATCTATCGGTTCTGAAATCAACTCTTAGATCAGTGAATATTAACCTTCTTTCAGGAAGATTGGATCTGGAGTTGTAAATCACTTCCCACTCGAATCATGCTCTGAGAAAACTCCAAGACATAAGTTGTGATTAACATGATTAGCCTTTTAGCAAATGAGTCAAAGGTCAGTGACATAACCTAGTGTCCATGATCACTTCAGGATTTTGAGCAAGTCCCAATATGACCATCATAGTCGCATATGTTAGTGTGTCGTAATAGTCCTTAAACGACACACCTACACCAATACATGTCCAAGTCGTACACTTACCAGAAGTGTACAATGCTCCAACATAGTGATCAACCTTCACTTTTGTGTTCAGCATATATTACTTTAGATATAGCCTTCCAGGCATATATCAATTTTTGACCTTGTTTTAGCTCACCCCCCGAACTCAGGTGTTCAACACGCGACTCAGTTTATTATTGTGGCTCTGGAACATAGTTGTTATTTATTCTAATTATTTAGAACTCAACACACTAATAATACATTGCTAATAAAGTAAACAATCATTCTATTAAGTAATCATTTGAGATTTTCTTATATCTCGTGGGAAATAATTCCTAACATAGGTTTGAACATAACTATCTATCTAAGTGTGGATCTGCAACTCAGGAAGCTCAAGCTTAGTTCAATCTAACTACTATGATTGCTGCTCAAGGAACATATGATGATATTTTCTGATATGTTGACAGTGGAGCTACAAGTCATATCTTTATCTGATCTTGCAAATCTCACTTTGTCTGAGACCTACAAAGGAAAAGAAAAATTGATTGTCGATAATAGAAACTCTATCTCAATCTCTAATATAGGTAATGCATATATTAAAACCATCTAATAGAATAATTGTTTTGGAGAATGTGCTACATGTGCTTGAGATTACTAAAAACTTAGCCAGTGTCTCAAAGATTACTAAAGACAATGATTTCTTTGCGGAGTTATATTTTAATGGTTGTTGTATTAAAGAAATGACAACGAAGCAAGTCCTTCTAAGAGAGGAGCTTAAATACAATATCTACAGGCGAGATACTTTGAGGCTTAAGTCAATTCCATCAACTATGACAGTCAGCAAAAACTGTGATCATCGATTCTCAAGTTCAGTTTCAAATTCAAATAAGGTTGCCCTGTCAGAATGCGACTTGTGGCACAAGAGATCAGGACATCCTTGTGAGAAAAATGTCTCTAATTCTCAAACAATGTGGTGTAAAAACTTTGAGTTAAGATCAATTAAGTTTATTTAATTCTTGCAAGCTTGGCAATTTCAAACAGTCGGTTTATCACATAATTCCATGCTAAAGCTCCTCTTGATATTGTCAATGCTGAATGTGGGGACCCTCTCTAGTGCCAGCAGATGAAGGCTTTATTTATTATATGGCCTTTCTTGATTATTACAACCAATTTACATCATGTTATCCTCTCTAAACGAAAGTTAAACTAAACAAGTTTTTGTTATCTTCAAAAATCATGTTGAAAGGCTGCTTAACACCAAGCTAAAGTGTCCAAAATTTAATTGGGATGGAGAGTTCAGGTCCTTCACACCATTATAGAGTCAACAACATCATTTTCAAACATCCTTGTCCACATACTCACCCAGAAAATGGGAGAGTTGAGAGAAAACACATGAAGATTGTTGAAATGGGTCTAACATTACTTGCTGAATGTCAAATGCCTCTTAGATTCTGGTGACATGACTTTTCAAATCCAACTACCCTAATGAATCGATTACCTTCTTCTGTCTTGGAGTTCTATTCACTGTCTGAACTTGTATTTAAGGTGATTTTTAACCCTACACTCCTTAAGGTTTTTGGATGTGTTTTCTATTATCACCTTAGTCCATATAATGCTCATAAGTTGGATTTTCGGTCTGCTATGTGCACGTTTATTGGTTATAGTGATAGGCACAAAGAATATAAATGTTTGCATCCATCGGGACGCATTTACATAGTTAGAGCACGGTCTTAAAGAAAATTGTTTTCAGTGTTAATGACCCAACCCTAGCCACATGACCCATAAATGACACACTTGACACCCCTCCTCAGCCTATACTCACCACTATGATTCCTATTATATTTAGTGATCAAAATCCTTTCTCAAACACAACAAACACTCAGCCACAAGCCTCACATCCCCTCTCTGTAAGCTCCACTCCTTCTATCCCTAACAATACTCTCATTCACAAGCCTACTCAAACAACTATCTCTACTAATCCTCAACCAGACGCCATATTACATATCACTGTACCTAATCTTGATATCATTGTTTCTACTATATTCAGGGCATTTTCAAATAACTCTATGACCACTAAGGCTCAAGTTTCTACCTCGAAGCCCAAAGCTCTTGCAGCTCACCCATGTCTACTTATCGATTTGCACATAACTGAGCCTCTCTCCACTGACTCGGCACTATTTGATCCTTAGTTGACTAATGCAATGCGATTAATTGCAAGCTGTTAATGAAAACAACATGCGGGGAGTTGTTCCTCACCCCTCTCATGCACCAATTGTTGACAATAGATGGGTTTTCCAAGTGAAATACAAGCCAGATGGGTTAGTCAACTAGTTCAAGGCCCGACTTGTTGCCAAAGGCTTTCAACAAACTCAAGGGATGCATAATTTTGAGACGTTTAGTCCTATCATCAAACAACCCTCAGTATAAATTATTCTAACCATTGTTGTGACTTATGATTAAGAAGTTCAATAAATTGATGTTAACAATGTGTTTCTCAATAGGATTTAAATGAGACAGTGTGCATGCCTCAGCCTCCTTTGTTTGTTGATAAGAGCAAGCCTACTCAAAATTTTCGTCTAATTAAGGCCCTGAATGGCCTTATATAAGCTTCGAGAGATTGGTGTGAGAAGCTTCATAACTATCTCATTCCGTAGGGTTTCCAAAACAGCCGGAACGATACATTGTTGTTCACTTATAAGAAAAAACAATCTAATAGTCTTTGTTGTTTATGTGGACGACATCATTGTCACCAGTAATGGTCCCTCTAAGGTTCATCGAGTTATTAGTGATCTTGACGCCTGATTTGCACTAAAGACACTAAGCTCTCTGAGGTGTTCGAACTATTTTCTCGTCTCCGAATCTGTTAGAGATATACACAGTCTGAATCTTTCTCAAACAAAATATGCTTACGATGGTACTGAGCTGCTTTCTACTCCCATTGTGTATCAGTCCATTTTTGGTGGTTCGCAATACTTGTCTCTCACGCGACCAAATTTATCTTTTATGGTGACCAAATTCAATCAATATCTTCAAGCTCCACGAGTCTCTCAATGGAAAGCTCTTAAGCGTGTCTTACGATATGTTAACGAGACTCTTCACTATGGTATGATGTTCAAGGCCTCGTTAAGACTTGTCGTTGAAGCTTTCAGTGACGCTTATTATGCGAGTTGTCTTGACAACAAACGTTGTACGAAAGAATATGTTTTCTTTTTTGGGGGAAACCGTGTTACTTGGTCTACACACAAGTAGAAGGTCATCTTGAGATCGAGTACCGAGTCTAAATATAGAGCCCTAACTCGGACGTCAAATGAGATTGTCTGGTTTCAGTCTCTACTAGCTGAATTCCACGTGGCCCTAGCTTCACCCACCACCATTCTCTTGTGCGACAACTTTGGTGCATGCTTCCTGGCTTGAAATCCAGCGTTTCACGCTTTGACGAAGCATATCGAAATGGATATCCACTACATGTGGGATTTGGTCAACGTTTCACGCTTCAAATCCGATATATACCCACTCATGACCAGCTTGCGGATTTGTTTAACAAGCCATTGCCTAAAATGCGGTTTCATCAGCTATGTTGTCGTCTTGGAATTGGCGCTGATAAATCCGGCCCACGCACAGTTCACGGCAAGGATTAAATGACCGACGAATTTTGCCAAAATCCCATGGGAAAGCCGTTTTTCGCTCAAAATCAGTCAAAAAACTCTCATTTACGCGTTTCGTCGTTTTTGACCGAGAGTTTTCGTCGTTTCGGCCGCCGAAATTCAGTACAATACAAATTACCCGCAAAAATAACAAAATCCGAATCTAGATCAAATGACATAGGGTCAAAGTGTTTCCTTGCACCTGGGGTTTAAAACCCCACCAAAGCAATTTTTGAAATGTAATTTTTGTAACTTAAATAATGGCTATTGTATATAACTAATTTTCTTATAATATTTAAAATATAGTTTAAAAATATAGTTTCAGCAATATTTTTAAATCTAAATTTTAATATATTATTAAAACTATAAGTTTTGAATTTTGAATCTATTTTTTTATATACTATAATTATATACTTAAATTTTATAATTAATCAATAAGATTTATTTTAATCTAAAATTTAATATTAGTGATGCTAAATTTGTTACAAATATTTTGAATTTATTTCTTTATATACTAAATTTTAAGTCTACATTTAAATATATTATTAAAATCTTATAAATCCGATTGATATAATTTTTGTTATTTTAAATTTTTGATAATCAACATTTTTTCTGTTGAATTTCTCTTATTTTTGTCGGATTCTCGACCGGCCAACGGTAATCCCATCGTATTTTCTTTACCGTTTTTCACATTTTTCTATCGGATTCCCGTTCGACTAGCGGCATTGCCGTATTTTTGAGTTATCGGTCATTTATCGGCATTCGGCCGTTTAAACCTTAATTCACGGGGGTATGTGAATCAAAAACCGTCGCCAGCTCAGCACGTTGTTATTTCATGTGTCATGTTGTAATATGTTTAGAGTTAAGCCTATAAAATAATTACACGTGGCCAACCATAACAGATTTTGTACGATATTGGCTTAGTACAAACACTATTATATCACTTCTGTAATTATTTTTTAATGAGCTTTGTCAGATCTTCTTTGAATCTGGCGAAATACGGCCAAAATATTCTCAGTGCTAGTCTTCATATTTCTTAAAACTTTTCTTGGTCAATATATTTAGTTGTGTATGTATGTTAGACGATGTACAGGAATGAAATATTGGACGCAATTAAATATAGAAAATAGAATACTAACCGCTTTATTCGAAGTAAAGAAATAAAGTATGCATTATAGTTGCTATATTTAATACAAAAAGCAACAGAAAGTTTATATAAATTTTAGAACGTACAAAAATTAAATATAGATCTAGCTCCATCAATGCCACACAAGGTATGAACATTTTGTCAAAAAGAACAAACTTTAATCTAATAACATAGTATATTACTTACCATATTCAAACAAATGTTCTTATGTGATCGTGAAGTAATTGTCTCATATGAGAAAGGGCGAGCCGGCTATTAGTTTGCAATAAATGAATACTTTAAGATGTTTATCTTTTATCAAAAGTTTTCAATATGTCGCCCGCCCAAAGCATCAAAGATAATAGACACTTCAGTTATGCTTTTCAGGAAGAAGTGCCCACCATAATAATGCACTTGGTTTGTCCAATACTGCAAAATATATAATTTAAATATTGGAATCTCTCATTGACCTACTAATTCTTGCTTGAAGACATGACTTTTTTTTTCGTATGCTCATTTATGGTGTAAAAGAACGAGTGAGGTTCGCCGATAACGAAACAAAGAGAGGGAATTATAGCCGCCAAGAAAGTGAAAATGATTGATTGATTGCTTGAGCTGATATGTGATTAAAGCTGTACATCTCCTTATTTAAGTTATTCACATTTTATAAAGCTCGTTCAAGAATTGTATTCACACATTGCAAGTAAGGCTAGCTGCCCTTGTACCGTACTGCAGGAGCATGAGAAGTAAATCTTTCGAAGTTGATATTATTGATAAATTTTAGTTTAGCAAGCACTTGTAATTACTTAATAAAGAAATTTAATAAAACCATGTTAAAAAATGTGATCAAGCGGACTTACTTATTTTAGTGCGTGATTGATTTTTGACTACATATTTTAGTGTACTCCACCCATCGAAAATAGATAATTTTTCCATATTTTTATTATTCGTTGCGACAGATATATGATTGAGTATTTATTCGCCAGAAACATATTTATAATAAATGAGAAATTAATCCTCTAATTATGCTTTAAAATCAAATTTGGTATGTGTTTTTAAAGAAGTGAATGTAAGAGATACGTTTGGTAGTGAAAATAGTCTCACATTGGTTGAGAAGATGCGTTGGTGTAGCGTTTATAAGAGATTCTCCTCATTAATGTGATATCCAAGTGTAAGGGAGGAGAGTTTGAGTGGGTTAGCTCTAACCCCTCGCCTACGTGAATACGCATGCGCCGCCGAGCCGACCCGGGTTGGGCCAGGCTCGGGCTAGTGCTCGAGCTTGAGGTCAGTCTTGTGTCTGGGAAATTTGGCAATTTGGGCTCTTCTTGGTCCTTCCAACTTTCAGGCCCAATACTTATATTTTTACTACGAAATTCAGTTTAAAAGAGTTTTATTCCTCAAATAACTTGAACGGTATTTTGGGAATAAAAACAAAATCGGTGCAACGGGCATTGTGACATTTGGGTGGCCGGAGTTCTGAGCATTAGGGCTGAGTTAGGTAATATTAAGGTTGCCTATTCATGGTCTGAATAAAGAGCAATAAACATATGTTTATTGGCTTTTAAGAAGGACGTTTTGGTGATGTAACATATTTATAAGAAGGAGTTAGCTAGCAACGCACGAGATTGTTTACAACCTCACATGTAAGTGTTCTAAACGAATTGGATCTGTTTTAATGATTTATGAATGTTATTATAAGTTGTTAGATGGTTTGGTTCAATTTGTTGACATATTTAGAATAAATAATTTATTGACATGTTTATGATTTTTAATGCCTAGGTTGTTAGTTTTTTACACTTTCACTCTCTTATTCTCACTCTCCCTCTCTCTCACTCTTACTCTCACTCTCCCTCTCCCTCTCCTTCAAACCTCTGCCCTCCGCCCTTCGCCTGCCTTTTGCTCTATCTCTCACTCTCCCTCTCTCTTTATCTCCACCCTCTCTTTCCCTCCGCCCACGCCTACGCCCTCTCTCTCATTCTTCTTTCCCTCACAATCACTCTCACTTTCCCTCTCCCTCCAACCTCCGCCCTCTCTCTCACTCTCCCTCTCTCTTTCTCTCCACCCTTTCTTTCCCTCCAACCTCTCTTTCCCACCGCCCTTTTTTCACACGCCCACGCCCTCTCCCTCCCTTCAGCGAAAAGTTCACCTTCGTCCCTCCACAACTTCGCATCACATTGGTTTGTTTTTTTTTCTTTCTATTAGTAGTTTTTTTTTTAAACTGATAATCAGTTTAAGTCGATGTGGAGATATAGTTTGTGTTTGGATTGATAGTATACGTAGATAATATATCATTTGATAATTAGTTTAGGTTCATATAATTGAGATATTGAAATTGTATTTTGTATTGCGTTTATAGATTTAATGTCGACTACAATAACTACTAATTCTACCCACGATTGTAAAAATAAACATAGACGAGGATTAGCATTTAATCGCAATGACAAAGGAAAGAGAAGAAACACTCTAATGCTCTCGGTAGAAAAATCACGATAGAATTATATTCCAAGGGGCAACCAAAAGGTAAGGAAGGTGATATGTTTTTTAGTTTTGTCGGCATCTTAGCTAGATAATATGTTCCACTTTTGACCCGTGCTTGGAGATTGAAAGAGAATGATCAAATTAAAGAGAGGATTTGGACGAAATATGTGAATGAATTTTTATTACAATAGAACATAAGCACAATTGCCTGATGAGAGTAGGAGAAGCCGCAAAGCTATTACATTACGAGTTATATCACAATATTCTCAAAGACACAATTAACGAACCAAACTCGTTGAAATTTTACATGAGTATCACCGAGGAAGATTGGGTGAAGTTTTTTGAGTACATACGAAACGAAGTTTTTAAGCAAACTTCCGACCAAGAGAAAACTAATTCCACTAAAGTAGTTCAAGAATTAAAAAGATCAACGAATAGGAGAAGCAATTGTAAGATCTATATAATTTTTTGTAAGGTATTTTAATAACATTTATATTTACAAATCATTATATATGTATGTAGCAAATATTATCTCAACAAGCAACCGAATATACTTTCATCCCGAAAACGGGAAAACGTATATTGCAAGAAGCTATGGGAACAAAGAAGTATGTTTGTGGTCAATCCAAAGATATTGCCAAGCATTTTAAGTACTATGTTCCTCCGACCCTAAACGAAGAAGACAACAAGATGCGTCTTGAGATGCGTCTCGAGATGATGGAGTTTAAAAATATAGTGTTGAAGGAAGTTAATGACTGTGGTAATATAAGTGTTGAAGAAGCTAGTCTCAATCGAGTTGAAGATAATCTCAATGAAAATGACGTTAATAATGAAGAGATGGATAAAATTCAACAAGAGGTCGTCGAAGAAGTTGTCGAAGAGGTCGTCTCTTTAGGTAATATTTATTTATGCTTTTTTATTTACTTAGTTTTAAAAATTGATTTATTTTTTATATCAATTTTCATATGACATGACGATGTCCATAATCGTCCAAAAGTCGATCCAATTATTGTTGAAAAACCAAATAGTGTTCGGACTAGTTGCTCAATGAATCCAACCACGCTGGTGACACTGTGTTCGAATGAAAACGTTGAGTGTTTTCTCTACATTGATGATATCGTGAAAGGTAAAACGATTCATGTTGCAAATGGGCGAGTCTATTTTGACTAGGGCGTACTTCACTTCTCATATTTGGAGGAAGGAAATGCACGGGTGAGCGTTTTCGGCGTTTTGGTTAAAAAAAAGCCAAATTTCCAATCTTCACCGAAGAAGCTCTAACCCTAGAAGATTCCATGCGGGGTTTTGTCTCTTGGTAGCGACAATTAAAAGAAACTGAGACGATTAAAGAGAGTCGCGGTCCATACATCAAAGACACGAAACTCGATTCCTCGACTCAACCTACTCCCGATGATGACATGAAAATCAATTATAAGGATATATATATATATTAAAATTACTCTTTATTTATGTATTGATTGTCTAAATAACTCAAAAGTAATTAATTCCCAAGTTTAAATTTCTCGTTCAACATGCCAACAAAGTGATGTTAGCACAAAGAAACGTTATCAAGGCCAACGTTTGTCAACCAATCTCCGCTATCCCGATTATGTTGGGATTTGATGATATTTCAAATTTTTTACAATTATCGATAATTGTAACATCAAGCATAAGGATTTACATGGAGTACGTGTTTCTTTCATGAATATTTTTTTAATTAATGATTAAATATCGAGTGTATTAACTTTTTGAATACTTATCTATAGTCGTTTATGTGCATCGATGTCAACTATGAAGAAAAACATTTTCTTTTTAAACACGACATTTGCTTCTCACACGTCTATAAACGACAAAGATGGTCATTTGTCGACACGAGTTAAAGACGTTGCAAACGCGGTGCGAGGATACAAAGTTGGAAAACTAGTCTTAATGTCGTACAATCAATACTTCCATTGATTTCTTGTTGTACTTGACTTGTGGAAAGATTGTGCGATGTTTTTTGACTCATTTAAAAGAAAAAGTCCTCAAGACTTAGTTTTTTTGATAAAAAGAAAATGTAATTTTTGACTTATTTAGCTTTTATTATAAAAGATACTCATATTTTTTGTTTTGTAGAGTGTTTTCAAATTTCATACTCGAGTCGAACGCAAATACACTCGTGTAGATTAGAATAATGGATTAACTATGTACAAATGTTTATTGAATTTGATTAGTTACATTTTGTGATTTGGAATGTATATAATTTCAGTTTAATTTGGAATGTATAGGATGATCTCAGATGAATATTGGATGTATATATATGATTCTGGAAGTCTTTCAGATTGCTTGTTCACTTTTGGATGTATATATATAATTTTGCAGGTATTATATATGATTGATGCTCGTCAGATTCAAACAGTTTTAGGGGGTTACACCCTGGACAACAGCGCCCCGACCATGTTGATTTGTCACCGCGGCACCATGTCCCACAATGGATCCAAACATTCGTTGGCGGACGCGTGGCTACAACACTGGATAACGTGGCCGCAGCGCCACTAGTTTTCCTACCTACATGTCATACAACCGATCCCAGGATCTGTTGTTGGACATGGGGCCGCGGCGACAGAAGTCGAGGCCCTGACGACTTAACTCATACACATCATTGCGACCATGTTGGTGTTGAATTGCGGCAGCATGTCCTGTTTTTACAATAGTGTTCCTTGATCATGCAGTTTACTTCCTCCAGCTTGTTCTTCAGGTTTTCCTTGATCTTGCTGTTGATTGTTTCCACTTGGCTATTATCCTGGAAATGTCTTAGGGAATCATAAGTCTTTCTTATCTCGAGATGTTCACAAATCTCGCGCAGTTGCGCGTTATCTAACTATCTACCATTGTTTGTCACGATCGACTCGGGGACTCCACAGCGGCATATCAAGCTCTTCCAGATGATGTTTGTCGTGTTCGCGTATGTTATCTTAGCCAGAGGTTCCATTTCTAACCATTTGGTGAAGTAGTCGATTGTCATTATGGCGAATCAAAGTTGCCTCAGTTCCATGGGGAGCTCACCGATTAAGTCTATCCCCCACTTGGCGAAGGGTCAAGGGACGATGATGGGACATAATTGAGCCGGGGGTTGCCTAGGGACGTGGGTGAACCTTTGGCACTTGTCACATCTTTGGGCCCAATCGTGTGCGTATTTTTTCAAGGTTGGCTAAAAATAGTCAACCTTAAGAGTTTCAGCGCCATCGAATAGCCCACGGCGTGATTCCCACATATTCCCTCGTGCACTTCGCTCATGGCTTGTTTGGCTTCACTTTCGTGAAGGCAGCGTGAAAGCGGATCATGTAACCTCTTTCGTAAAGCATGTCTATGCGATAGTGTACTTGGACGCCAAGTTTTTCAACTTGTTGGCGTCTTCACAATTTTCCGGCATGGTGTCGTTAATCTGTTAGAGGATTCATCCAAGATGGTGTCTGAGAGTCGCCAACCGTTCCTACGTCGCTTCTAGAGACGTAGGGTCGGGTCAGTAACTTGATCGGGATGCTCCCATCTTCTTCGTCGTCAATGCCCGAAGCAAGTCGTGCCAAAGCGTTGGCCTCGACATTCTCTTCATGGGGTACTTGCACGACTTTGAACCTAGATATCGCTTCACTTGGTTTCTTGGCCGTGTATTCTTGGCAGTGTATTCTCCCTTCACTTCGTTAACTATCAATTGTGAGTTGCAAAAATTACGCGGGATATCGACCCCTAGTTGGTGAGATAGCTCTAAACCGACTATATAGACTTCGTAGTCAAAACTACTCTGGCGCGACTTCCCCAGGCGTTGGATATGCCATCGACATGCATAGTCCATATTGAGCCCGTCGGGCTGGATCCTCGTTTTCTGGGCGTTTCAAGCATGGGCTCAATGACCCTGTCCTCATTTTCCGATGCGAATTTCGCCACGAAGTCAGCCAAGGCTTGGCCTTTTATGGCAGCTCGCGGTTGGTACTTTATCCCATATTCGCTAAGCTCTTGCGACCATATGGCCATCCTCATTGAGGAGCCTCGCTTGCAGCGCCTTTTCGATCGGGTGTCCGGTGCGCATGATTATCTGGTGCGCTTGAAAATATGGATGCAATTTCCTCGTGTTCATGACCAATGCCAACGATATCTTCTTGATATCTGGATAAGGGCCTATATGTCGGTTCCACACTTTAACTTATGTTTTAAAGTAATCCTCCCTAAAGGTTATGTGTTAAAAATAAGTGACCAAAGTTTATGGAGATTAGTGAAAATTAGAAGTTGTGACTTCTTGTATAGTTCAACCTAAATAAGGATGTGTCACGACTATGAAAAGCGATTATTTATTGTTTCCCCTGGAAAAGTAATTAATAATTTGTATTCATAATACCATGAATTATTTATCTCTTTTACAACATATTAGAATTGTTCATGCACCATAATTCGAATTGTAGCATATGAATAAATTTATTTACTTTATTTGATTTCAGCAATATGTCTTTAGACCCACTTCCAACTATTTTAAGCACGAAAAAACTTGAGGCTGAAAATTACCTTGATTGGAAACGTAACCTCGACATCGTATTGTGGTGGAAAAGGACAAGTATATTCTCACACCCCATGTCCTGAAGCTCTGAGGAGTGACTTGAGCAAAGAGGATAAGGACGCATATGATGCGTGGATGAGATCCGATGAGATTGCTAGGTGCTACATTTTAGCATCTTTGAGCAATGTGTTGCAACAATATTACTACGACATGCCCCCGGAATTTGAGATGCTCTACAATCTCCATGAGATGTTTGGGTGTCATGGGCGTCAACCAAGGCAACAAGCTATCCAAAATTTTATGAATTACAAGATGAAGAGTGAAACTCCAATTCCATATTACATGGTATTGATCATGGGTCACATGTTGAAATAGTTCTAGGGTTAAGAAAAATGATCATTAATCATATTAATGGCGGAATATAAAATTTCTTTACAAGTAAAACAATTTTACTAACCTAGGCAAAGTGCATGAACATGTATCAATTAAAAGAATTATTTAAAATAATTGAATACAAACTTTTCTCTTGTTGTTTGATCTTGGAGTCCCTTGTCTTGCTGCCTTTCGTCTTTAGATTCTCGAGCAACAACAAAAGTTTCTACCACTATAGTCTTCGAGTGTTTTAAGAGTTTAGTGAGTGGACACTATTAAACAATATGAACCAAGACCAATTCTTGGATCATACGCTAATTCTCTAGATCAAGTGAGGATCTAGGTGTCAAAATAAAAGAGTATTTTAGAGAGAGAGGGAGAATGTTGGTCGCCTACAAGAGAGAGAGCAAGACTTAAAAGCTTGTTTTCACATCTCTATGTGAGACTCTATTTATAGGAGAAGGAAATACAAGAAAGGGTAATTACCCTTTTCTATTGTGTATTCATGACACAATATTTGATTTCCTTCTCTCTTTCTCTTCTACATGGTCGGCCACCCTATACCATAAGTGAGGGAAATTTGTTTCCTCACTTAACACATCTGTTTCCTTCTCAAAGAAATTAATTTCCTCCTTTCATTTAGGCTTTTACCAATATGCAATAATGCACCAAATAAAAGAAGATTATTCTCTCCCTCCCTTGATGTAAAGTGGCCGGCCATATGGATATCTACACACACATATTTACTTCCTAATTTGTTCAAAACAAATTACGGAAAAGCCCTCGCATTATTGCCCATACAATAACATGTCACAAAATTTTAATTCACCAAGCATGAAAACCAATTTTCAACCGTGTGACTTTAAATTAATTCATGAGAAAATTCAAAATCTAAATTTTATATTTTACATCAATTATCCTTAAGGTCGAAAATACCCTTTAGACCATTTTCGGAAAATACGTCTACTTCAACAATTGAACTTATTTTGACTTATCTTCTAGTTAAATAAACTCTACTCTAATGACTTGTGATAGTGACCTCATGGACTCAAATGAACAAAGTTTTAACTAGGACTCTTGGACTCAAAGTTCACAAACTTTTCCAAGTCTAATTTAATGTCAACTGACTCCAATAAAGAGTTGACACTGAAAATCTCTCGGTTCAAATGAATATATTTTCTTCTAAAAAATCTATTTATTTGTGATGAGCGGATCCACTGAATATTATCGAATGATTACCCTTCATGAATATCATCAACTAGATGGGATTTATAATATTACCATTTTACCCTTCTATTTGTTGTTTCCTCAACTCCTTTTTATTTGTAAATAAGTTAGTACCAATGTATTGACAAGGAGCTAACAAGTCACATTGTTTCATCCAAATAAAGTCGATACTTAATTTTGGATACCGCGCGGTTCATTTATTCACAATCCAAGTAATAAAATATGAGTTGATGTACATTGCATTTCAGCAATCTTGTACATGAATTCCATATAATGAAAACTTCACAAAGCTGGTTCATGACATCTTCATAACTTAATATCTAACCAATTAATCTAGTCTAGATCACTTAGTCGATGTAGAATTTGACTTTCTCAAATGAGAATATTAAAGCTATGAAATGACATGTCTCATTTCAGGATTTAGGTAAGCACGATGCAATTCATACGTAGTGACCTTGAGACAGAATAGTAATTGGTTGTTCTTACATTGTCTCTAAAGATGCACTGGTCCATTCAGTATCTTCAGAAGATACACTGGAAGACCTATAGAGTTCCTAACTCTTTATGCCTCGTAAAAAGACATCATAGATTCTTCCAACATTCATACTAGGATCAATAGTCCGTTGATATTTAGATTGTGGATATTTCATTTTAACCAAACCATGAAGAGTTTGTTCACGCAAATCCACATTTGTCTCTTCATAAATTGTTAGTTTTGATTAAAGACTATAGGACTATTGAATATCATAAATTTTCAAACAAACAAAAAAGGAATGAATGAAAATTTCAACTTTTATTAATTTAATCAGCAATTACAATAAGGACTTATAAAGATTATATTATTTCAATATGTAAATAAATAATCTTCTTGTGGGTATCTCTGCCAACACATGTATGTCTACACCCTGAAACTTCCATCATTGAAAGAAGTGCTAAGTACAGACTCGACGAGATACCTTCTTATGACTAGTTAAATAATAGTTTGCAATCAGAAGATCGATTGGGCAATCGTATCTTATAAATGATTGTTTGAATAAATTAACGATATCTTATCTTATGATATATAGAGTTGTGACTCTGTAATTTATTCTTGATATCTTGATGAATATATTGAACAAGACCTCTGACAATTTGAAGTTTGAGATAAAATCGTTTAATCACTCGAAACTTCAAAATCACATATAAGGAGTATTTTGGTAATTACCTAATTCCTAAAGTGAATACATATTTTCTTGTAACACTTTATGAAATCTGATTAGTCAATGGGAAATGACTAAGTGAAGTTTCATTGACCCGACGGTTGGTGTTATAATACTGTTTCGTTGAATTATGCGATTCACATATATGGAATTTGTGTTGAAACAATGCTAAGACATTAGTATCACAACATGCTTTGTTATGAGAGTGTGAGCGAGTAAATCGGGCCTGATATTCAACGAATAAAACATTTCATGAATAAAACATGCAACATGTTGAGACATCTCACTTGATGTCTTTCTCGTTCACAAATGACAAAAGAGTTGGTGAAATAATAACTCAGGGTAAATTGTAATTTTACATTCCTCTAAATTAATAATACACACAAAGGGTAATATCGTAAAATACGTCGTGGACCGTGTGAAAAATAGTTTTATCACATCAAACGGAAATATAAACGCGTATGAACTTAGAGAGTTTCAATATTAATTATTTAGTTGAATCGGCTAATATTAAGAATTATAAGTCGGAAATAGTTTCTGAAGTTTTGTGTCCGTACTTTATTCTTACGTATCGTTCAGGTGGGTGCATAACATCTCAATGATAGACACTCGTATGAGATTTAGTGAACAAAAATAATTTATTTTTTCATTGAATGTATTTTATGATTTACACTATGAAATTATTTTCTTCGTAATTAATAGATAATTGGTTATTTATTATTACATTTATTTAATGAGGCATATTGTATTATTATATTGAAAATAATACAATTTAAAGATGAAATTAAATAAAAGATGAAAATAAATATTTTCTCGTTTCGTACTTGTTTGCATAATATGAATAGAATTAATGACATGTCATTAAGTTAATGAGATATTCTAATGTCACACCCTGACAAGTCGTTTACCATTCCCTCAAAAGTTGGAAAGTTTTGGTTTTTTGTTCAAAATATAAACGACATGTCGTGTGACAAATTTTCATACCAGGATACTAGATAACATTGTCTTAACTTGAAGTCTAGCAACATCTAGTTTATATATATAAAAACATAACCGACTCCTAAAACATCAAACCTCTAGGTTTAGGCACACATCACACAATACAAACATTCATACTATATTGCTATTCACACACAGTTCATAAAACATTACTCAAAATAACGCCTATCAGGTCAAACTAGTTCATATACGAAGTCTTGCCCGTGTAGCGGCACCTTCCAGTCAACCCGCTATTGTGCCTACATATTTTATTCACACTCCTTACCTGTATCACAAAAACTAAGTGAGCTAACGCCCAGTAAGCATAAACGATGCATATGATATGAATGTCAATTACAACTCAATCCATACTTTTTTAAAACCCCATTTCTCGTTTCAAACTATTTTCACTTCCTTTTTATAAAATATGCACATGTATGCAAATGCAATCAACTCAACAAACAGATATCATGTAAATGCAAGCATACACACAATACACATCACACCACACATCATTTTTCTGATACAGTTGAAATGTTTCTACTTACCTTATATTCGTAGAGCTCGCTACACCCAACTATTCTCTCTCATGCAAGACTCTCAAGTCAACGAGTTCCTTGGATTTGCGACGCTCAGACCTTCCTCGATGTTCTCGGCTTCTCAATGGCACACTCCCGGTCGCAGCTCTTCGACAAAGACACGTGACACTATAAAAAGAACGATACGACGAGGGAGAAGAATCGGGAGAAGAAGAAGACGACGAGTGCGAGGCGGTGGCGGCCGCATGGATACGCGACAGCAAGGGGAACGTTTTTTGTGAAGCAGCGGCGGCGGTGGAGGTCGGAGAAGAGAGCGGTGGAGAGAGATAAGTTGAGGCGAAGAAGAATGGAGAAGAAGAGATGAAGCACGGGAGAGAGAAGAATGTGAGGATGAAATGAAGAGAGAGAAGGAACATGTGAGGTTACTTGGTGACTTGGCAAAGGAAGAGGGCCCACGTGGAACCAAGAGAGAGGGGGAAAAGGGTTTTACAATCCTTCCCCCCTTAAAGAGTTTCGTCCTCGAAACTTAAAACAAGGTAGGGTCCTTCTTTTGCATCTCACTTTCGAGCTCCCAAGTAGCTTCTTCTGCTGAGTGTCTCTTCCACATCACTTTTACAAGAGGAATAGTATTATTTCTTAAGATCTTCTCTTTACGTTCAAGGATTGCGACAGCTGGTTCTTCATATCTGACGTCAGGAGAAATCTCAACCTCCTGATCTTGAAGTACATGTGAGGGATCAGACACGTACTTCCGTAACATCGAAACGTGAAAAATGTCATGCAGATTGGACATAGATGGCGGTAAATCTAGACGGTATGCAGTCTTGCCTACACGCTCAAGGATCTCAAAATGTCCAACATATCTTGGACTGAGTTTTCCTTTCTTTCCAAACCTCATCACGCCACGTATCATTGAAACCTTCAAAAATACTTTATCTCCTATCTCAAATTCTAGAGGTCTTCTTCGTTTGTTAGCGTAGCTCTTTTGGCAACTTTGGGAAGTCTTCATTCGAGCTTGAATCTTTTTAATCGCCTCTGTTGTTTGCTCTACTATTTCTGGTCCAATAATCTTACTTTCACCGGCTTCATCCCAATGAACTGGAGAACAGCACTTGCGTCCATACAGAGCTTTGTATGGAGCCATCCCAATCGTCGATTGATAACTGTTGTTGTACGAAAATTCAATCAAAGGAAGATAACGACTCCACGAGCCATGAAAGTCTAGGACACATGCCCTAAGCATATCTTCCAGTATCTGAATCGTACGCTCACTCTGACCATCAATTTAGGGATAAAAAGCTGTACTGAACTTCAATCTCGTCCCAAAATTCTCTTGCAAGCTCTTCCAAAACTTTGACGTGAAACGAGTGTCACGATCAGAAATAATCGAATTGGGAATTCCATGAAGACGGATAATCTCCCTGATGTATAGCTCGGCAAGCTTATCCACATAGTGAATGGTCTTGATCGGAAGAAAATGTGCTGACTTAGTCAATCAGTCAACAATGACCCATATAGAATTATGACCAGCAACCGTTTTTGGCAAGCCTGATACAAAGTCCATCGTGATTTGTTCCCACTTCCACTGTGGAACTTCTAGGGGTTGCAACATTCCTGCTGGTTTTTGATGTTCGGCCTTGACTTGTTGACAAGTCAAACACTTTTGGAAAAAATCAGCGACATCCTTCTTCATACCTGACCACCAATAGACTTTCTTCAAGTCATGATACATTTTTTTCACACCTGGATGCACAGAGTATGGCGTTTCGTGAGCTTCCTCAAGAATCTCCTTCTTTAAATCCTTGTCTGCTGGGACACAGAGCCTCGTATTAAATCTGAGCATCCCATCTGATACATGGAAATCCATTCTCTGTTTAGATCCTATTTCATCACGGATCTTTTCTAAGTAAGTGTCTGAGGATTTTCGGTCCTTGATCCTTTCCAGCAATGTAGGTTGTAACGACATAGACATCAACCTTGCCACATACCCTTTATGCACAATCTCTAGCTGAAGATTATGCAATTCTGACATTAGTGGCTATTGTGTTACTGGCAAGGCGTCAATGCTCGTGGGCATCCTCCTACTCAACGCATCGGCCACTATGTTCGCCTTCCTCGGATGATAATCAATTACACAGTCATAGTCCTTTACTAACTCCAGTCATCGCCTTTGCCGCATATTCAACTCTTTTTGTATGAAGAAGTACTTCAAACTCTTGTGATCTGTGTAGATCTCACACTTCTCTCCGTAGAGATAATGTCTTCATAGTTTCAACGCAAACACTACAGCAGCTAACTCTAAGTCATGAGTTGGGTAGTTTTGCTCGTACTCCTTAAGCCGGCGAGAAGCATATGCAATGACTTTACCCCCTTGCATCAATACACATCCTAATCCGCACTTAGAAGCGTGTCTGTATATCACAAATCCTTGCGATTGGATTACAATAGTCAATATTGGGGCTAACACTAGTCTATGCTTTAGCTCTTCGAAGCTCTTCTCACACACGTCGGACCATTGAAACTTTACGTTCTTGCGAATCATACGCGTAAGTGGTGCGGAAAGCTTTGCAAATCCTTCCACAAATCTCCGATAATAACCCGCTAGACCCAAGAAACTACGAATCTCAGTGGCATTCTTTGGTTGAGGCCACTTGCTAATAGCTTCGACCTTTGACGGATCTACAGCAATACCCTCCTTTGAGATAACATGACCCAAAAATGCCACTTTATCGATCCAAAATTCTCACTTTTTGAACTTTGCATAGAGCTCATTGACCCTCAGCCTTTCCAGGACTAGCTTTAAATGCTCTGAGTGTTCTTCCTTCATGCGAGAGTATATCATAATATCATCAATGAAGACTATGACAAATTTATCTAATAAATCCTTGAAGACTCAGTTCATCAGATCCATGAAAGCAGCAGGGGAATTTGTTAATCCAATCGACATGACTAGAAACTCATAGTGTCCATATCTTGTTCTGAAAGCCGTTTTCGGGATATCCTCAACCCTGACTTTCAACTGATGATTACCACTTCTCAAGTTGATCTTTGAAAATACCGCAGCTCCTTGCAATTGATCGAACAAATCATCAATCCTTGGAAGTGGGTACTTGTTCTTGATTGTAACCTTGTTGAGCTCCCTATAGTCGATGCATAATTGCATAGTCCCATCTTTCTTAACGAACAACACTGGAGCTCCCCATGGAGAAAAGCTGGGACGAATAAAGCATTTATCCAACAGCTCTTGTAATTGGACTTTAAGCTCTTTTAACTCTACCGGTGTCATTCGGTAAGGAGTTTTAGATATAGGAGCAGTTCCGGGAATCAAATCAATAACAAACTCAATATCTCGATCCGGAGGCAACCCAGGCAAGTCCTCGGGAAAAACATCCATAAATTAATTAACTATAGGCACATCCACTAAATTTAGCTTGGACTCGAGTTTTGTCTCTACCACCCTAGCTAAGAAACCAACACATCCCCTATCCAAAAACCCATGTGCCTTCACCGCCGAGATGAAAGGCGTTCTCAATGTATTCGCGTTCCCCATAAATGATAATTCATCTTGATTGGGTGGCCTAAATGACACTATCTTCCTCTTACAATCTATGGAGGCATAGTGTTTAGACAACCAGTCCATTCCCAAAATAACATCATAGTCGTGCAAGTTTTGCACAACCAAGTCTGCATATAATTCCCTCCCATCCACAACAATTGGACACTTATGAAGAACTTTGTCCGAGTTAAGTGACTCTCCCGATGGGGTTGAGACACTATAGAGTACATTTATTGGGTTTCCTAACTTTTTAGCACACGTTGATGATATAAAAGAATGAGTGGCTCCAGAATCAAATAAGGAAACAAAGATTCCACAGATCAGCATGTTACCTGACACGACTGAAGGTTTTGCATCCACTTCTTCTTGAGTCAGTGCGAAGACTCTAGCTTTCACCTTATGACTTTCATCTGGCTTAACAGGGAAATCTCTTGCAAAGTGCCCCATCTTTCCACAATTGTAACACGTTCCTGGTCCATCCATACAAACTCCAATATGGTATCTTCCACATTTTGGGCACTTGGGTTTTGGATTTGTTGGGGTGGATGATTGACCTTGATTACCTCTTAAACGCTTTGGTTCCCATCTTCCTGGATTCTGCCGTTGCACTTGAGCGTCTTGGTTTCATTTCTTGTTGGCAGCATTCCATGATGGTTGACCACCCCTGATCGGTGGGTAACTTGGCCTAAATCCTGGTTGATTTCCCTTCCCTGCCGCTTCTTTCTCTCTAGAAGCCCTCCTCTCTTAACCATTTTCCTTATGCTCTTCTTCAATTTTCTTCAACGAGATTTCAGCCTTCGAAGCCTTCAGAACGGCGGCTGAATAGGTCATACCTTTGGTCTCTCCAACATAGACATCTCTAAATATATCTGACCGTAATCCTTCTACAAACTGCTCGACCTTTAGCTCCTCAGTGCATATGTGTGGAGCTTAACGAGACAACTCCTCCAACTTCCGAACATATTCATCGACGGACAGGTCGCGCTGCTTCAGATTCATGAACTCGTTCTTCTTAGCTGCTCGAGCTGCTTTTGTGACATATTTCGTCTCGAACAACCCTTTGAAAGTATCCCATGTCATGGTCGTGAGATAATGCACCCTGACCATTGTATTCCACCAATAGCCCGCATTATCTCGAAGGTAGAACACCGTGCAAGAGACTTTGGCTTCATTAGGAACCCTTGCATAGTCAAACATTCTCTCCACGGTTCGAAGCCAATTCTCTGCTGCCATTGGGTCAACGTCTCCCTCAAAAGTTGGAGAATTCGGCCTCTGAAACCTCTCTCCAGCTATCTCTATTGCGTCAGGTCTTGGTGGAGGCTCACGCACTTCAGCCTCGCGCCTCAAATCTCGATCCAGAAATCTCTCAACGATTTCGGCGAGTCGATCAACACGATCTCGCTCGGCTGGGCGTACCTCCGCCTCGAACCCTATATTGCGTTTTCCACCTTTAGCCATATCTCTTTACCCAAAACCTATTCATGTACCAGAATCTTTACGTAGAGCTATAAAACAAACAAGAATGGAAGATCCTGAAAGCGTTAGCAGAACATGCGACTTACTCAAGCTATCGACCTAACTACAAAGTAAAATTTAGAAAGAATGCAAAAACAACTTACTGGTTGACGGTGCTTCTCCATTTGGCAATACTCGTATATGAACGGTCTACAGAATCGATTTATTTTAAACCTGGGCTCTGATACCAAACTTTTTCACACCCCGACAAGTCGTTTACCATTCCCTTAAAAGTTGGAAAGTTTTTTTTTTTGTTCAAAATATAAACGACATGTCGTGTGATAACTTTTCATATCAGCATACAAGATAACATTGTCTTAACTTCAAGTCTAGCAACACCTAGTTTATATATATAAAAACATAACAGACTCCTAAAACATCAAACCTCTAGGTTTAGGCACACATCACACAATATAAACATTCATATTATATTTCTATTCACACACAATTCACAAAACATTACTCAAAATAACGCCCATCATGTCAAACTAGTTCATATACGAAGTCTTGCCCGTGTGGCGGCGCCTTCTAGTTAACCCGCTATTGTGCCTACATATTTTATTCACACTCCTTACCTGTATCACAAAGACTGAGTGAGCTAACGCGTAGTAAGCATAAACGATGCATATGATATGAATGTCAATTACAACTCAATCCATACTTTTTTAAATTTTCTCATTTGATAACTTTTCTTACTCGTGCGCATGCTATGTGTTGTAAGAGGTTCACCATGGCTTGTCTCACATACATGTATGACTCACTCAAACCAAAACCATAAGGTCCCAGACTACATATGGTTTGGCAGTCGCGGCCAACGGTACCCAGTACTACATATGGCCCGACCATGGTTAACTCCCCAATCCTAGGAGTTAACCAAACTGGTTCCCCGATCCTAGGGACCAGCCAAGCCATCCATCAATGATCCACAACACATCACCATTTTTTTAAAACCCCATTTCTCATTTCAAACTATTTTCACTTCCTTTTTATAAAATATGCACATGTATGCAAATGCAATCAACTCAACAAACACATATCATGTAAATGCAAGCATACACACAACACACATCACACGACACATCATTTTTGTGATACAGTTGAAATTTTTCTACTTACCTTATATTTGTAGAGCTCGCTACACCCAACTATTCTCTCTCACGCAAGACTCTCGAGTCAACGAGTTCCTTGGATTTGCGACACACAGACCTTCCTCGATGTTCGCGGCTTCTCAATGGCACACTCCCGGTTGCAGCTCTTCGACGAAGACACGCGACACAGAAAAGAACGATACGACGAGGTAGAAGAACCGGGAGAAGAAGAAGACGACAAGTGCGTGGCGGTGGCGGCCGGATGGATTCGCGACAGCAAGGGGAACGTTTTTTGTGAAGCAGCGACGGTGGTGGAGGTCGGAGAAGGGAGCGGTGGAGAGAGATAAGTTTTAGTGAAGAAGAATGGAGAAGAAGAGATGAAGCACGAGAGAGAGAAGAAGATGAGGATGAAATGAAGAGAGAGAAGGAACATGTGACGTTACTTGGTGACTTGGCAAAGGAAGAGGGCCCACGTGGAACCAAGGGAGAGGGGAAAAATAAGGGTTTTACATCTAATTTAATTAAATATTATTTTAAAAATAAATCAAATATGATTTATTTGACCAAAATATGTTTATTATGAATGATAAATTGATGCTCTAAGTATGCTTAAAAATTACAGTTGATATGTGTTTGTAAAGAAGTAAATGTAAGAGATCCACTTGGTAGTGAAACATGTCTCATATTGGTTTGGAATGTGTATTGGTGTAGTGTTTATAAGTGATTCTCCTTCTTAAAATGATATCCAAGTGAAGCAGTGGAGAGTGTAAGTGGGTTAAGTCTAATCCCTCGCGCGGGCACACACACACGTTGCACACTAGGAGAAAAAAGGCCTTTAGAAGCGACAAAAGTCGCTTCTAAAGGCCAAAAAGTCGCTTCTAATTTGGCTTTAGAAGCGAAACATTAGAAGCGACATTGTCGCTTCTAATGTTTCGCTTCTAAAGCCGAGTCGCTTCTAAAGTCGCTTCTAATGTTTTGAAGCGACGAAATTAGAAGCGACTAGTCGCTTCTATAGTCGCTTCTAATGTTTTAAAAACCTCAAAAAAAAGCCTACGAAAAATATGGCTATTTGGGCATTAGAAGCGACATTAGAAGCGACTAGTCGCTTCTAATGCCCAAACAGCCAAAAAAAAAATATTTTCTTGATTTTTGGTATATTAATTAAAAATTTTACTTAATAAATTAAAATTATTATTAAATATTTTTATTAATTGACAAATCTAACTAAAAAATGATTTCAATAGAGCTAAAATTTATAAACAAACTTATTAAAAACATTATCAATACTTATTAAAACATATTAACAAAATGTATAATCAAAACTAAGAAATTGAAAAACTAAAAAATTAACTACATATTAACCAATTAAGTTAATAAATTAACAAATTAATTTTACTAATTGAATTTACATACTTAAATAAATAAATAAATTAATTCACAACCAAAACTTACCGATTGCAATGACGGGGAGAGGGCCGGAGGAGAGCTCGCCGGTAGACGACGGGGCGGAGATCGGAGTAACAAAAAGCTATAAAACTAAACATTTCAATGAATCAATAGAGCAATGAATCTCCGATTAAGAACTGCTTGTTGTTGCTCCAAGACATTTGATATTTTTAGTTATTAAATAAAACAGAATTGTACCTTTCTTACTTTTCAAGCCGTCTTCGTTTTCTGAAGAGGCGTGAGAAACCTCATTCTTAGAAGCTTCTTCTGCTAGCGACTTTTTGTTCTTCTTCCGCGCTTTCTTTGACCCAACTGCAACATAGTCTTCCGTTCATTCATCGTCATCTTGACGATGCTTCTTCACCAATTCCAAACCCTAGAACGATAAACACATCTTAAAGTGATGAATCCAATAGTCACCAAAAAGACTACCAAAACGACAAATAGCTTGAGCATCGAAAACGAAACCCTATGAGGCATGATTAAAAAATAATTCTCGACATAACGAAACATATATAGTAACCAATTCAACCAAAAATCTAAAACACGAAACATCAACGCTAAACATACCGCAATAACTCAACCTCAAAGTCAGCGAAAATCGAGACCAACAACAAGCAGTTCTTAACCGGAGGGTAGAGAAAGTGGAGGGCGGAGGAAGGAGGGGAGGGTGGAGGAGAAGGAAGGAGGGAGGGCAAAGGGGAAGGAGGAAGGGCGACGGGCAAAGAAGGCGGCGGAGTAGATGACAGAGGAGGGGAGGGCGGAGGGAAGCGCCGGAGGGGAGGGCTGGGGCGGAGGCGGAGGGGCTCGGCCAGAGGAGGGGGTGGGGAGTCGGAGATGAGAGATTTTTTTGGAGGAAGGATGAAATGAGGGAGAAGGGAAGAGGGACGGGTGTTTTAAAGCCCTAGGGCCATTAGAAGCGACATTAGAAGCGACTAGTCGCTTCTAATGTCCTTCAAAACCAAAACGACGACGTTTTGGTAAGTGGGGGCATTAGAAGCGACAAGTCGCTTCTAATGTCGCTTCTAATGTCTCTGTAGGTGAAATTTCGGCGGGCTAGTCTCGGGCCGGGGCTTGGATCATGAATCTTGGATCTTGGCAATTTGGGCTCTTCTTGGACCTTTGGGCTTCCCAGCACAATCTTTATCATTTTACTACAATATTCACTTCTAAAGAGTTTATTCCGCAAATAATTTGTAATTTATTTCAGAAATAAAAACAAAACTAGTGCAACGGTCATCGTGACATTTGGGTGGCCGGAGTTATGATCATTAGGGTTGAGTTAGGCAACAATAAGACTGTCTATTCAGGACCAGAATAAAGAGCAATAAATATTTGTTTGTTGGCTTTTATGAAGGACGTATTGGTGATGTAATTCTTATATGGCTTGCCTATAAAAGGATGTCTTTATCTCATTCCAAAAAAGGATAATATCCATAAATGACTTGTTTTTTGTAAGAGATGTGCATTACTATACGTAAAAAGGGGTGCATGATATACATCAGTACTCTAGTGCATTTCTCCCTCTGAGTTAGAATAAATACGTTTTCGAACTCTCTCCGAAAGAGATGTTTTTCTGTCAGCAATAGAAGCCCAAACTCACGGACCTGTTGATCTTGTAGCGGTTTGATAAAAATAAGATAGATTTTACGTTTACAAAAATAAAAGTATATATAATTTGATATTTTACCTACTTACGCCGAAACACACAAAGCTTCCTCTCTCTCTCACTCCTAAATCGGTTTTTCTTTTATAATCTGGTGAAAGTTCGTATTTTTGTTCTACTTCGCCGAAGACGTTTCAAGTGGTGCTAGACTTATCTTGAAGTTGTTGTATCCTGGGCGGCTTTCGCGCAACTTATCCAGCACCAATGGAGGGCGATAAATTTTTTAAAGAAAATCGTCTAACGGCCCTCGATTAATTTCCATTTTATTTCCTACTTCGGGCTTTGTATCTTTATTTATTTGGTTATTGTCTTTCCTTTCGGTCAATGCTAATGGAATATTGCTAAAAAGTAAATCTTTCGAAGTTGATATTGTTGATAAATTTTAGTTTAGCAAGCACTTGTAATTACTTAACAAAGAAATTTAATAAAACCATGTTTAAAACTATTTTTTATTGATATTTTCAATATATCATCCTTAAAATTAAAAACTTTTATAAATTCAGATTTTACACGTATTAATAAAAGCATAAAATAAAAATTCGTCCATCCCTATAAAATTCTCAATTTCCAGCAAAAATATTATTTTTCTTCAAGTGATACATGTTAAAAATACTTTACTTTGATATTTTAAATTTAACACTGTTAAAATAGAAAGAAAAGCTTGTATAGATTGTTACGCGCATATTCACTAATTTCTTATGCTCCAAATTTCGTGGGCAAAATATGGTGAGTGAAACAGGATGAGCAAACATTGTCTACAGTTCACTGCGTGCTTCTACTCATGAAGATTGGTATTTTGGCAACAATTCTCCTAGACATATGATTGGTTAAAGATTATCTCTTGGACAGAAATCCTATTCAAACTTCTTTGTCACTTTTACTGATGTGGTAAAATCACAAATAATTGGTAAAGGTCAATTGAATTATCCAAGGTTGCACTTCCTGAAAGAAGCTCTTGTTGAATAAATCATGACGAATCTCATAAACATCAACCAATTCTGTGATCTAGACAGTCTTTACTGTGAATTTCGCTCATGATGACTGCACAATGGTGACAAGAAAGAATAACTTATGAAAGGAACACGATTACAAAAAAATTGTTACATGTGGTCCGAGTGAAAGGAATCTCACGTCGGAATAATGCATCATGACTAGATTTGATGAAGCCAAATTTTGGCATAAGCGTCTCAGGCATTTAAATCACAGAAGCCATAAAAAGATTATTTTGAAAGAACTGTACTTAGGTTCCTGATATCAAGGTGGTGGAAGAAAAACCTATATTGAATGACATATTGGTAACCAAGTAAAAACATCATGTGACGGTGCAACATTATACTACTTCCCAAGTACTTTGAACTATTACATTTGGACTTCATAGGTCTCATGCCAAACTAAAAGCTTGGAGGCAAGAGATATGCATTTGTATGTGTTGATGATTTCTTGAGATATACTTGAGTTCACTTTATATTAGATAAATCTGATACCTTCATGTGTTTTAAGATATGTTTTAATTTAGTAAGTCAAATTTGAACATTTTAATCCGTCGGTTTTAACATGTAAAGTCAATATTTTGTTGCTACAAGTAAGTCGATCCTATAATGATGGACAATTTTTTATTTTATTTTTTTATTTTTCCAACTAAGTAATAAAAATATTTCTCTATCTTAAATTTATTTTTGTATTATCTTTTTTCTCTCTAAAAATTTTACCTCTATAAACTTCTATTGAAGTTGTTTTTCATCAGAAAGATTGAAAACTGCACATGAAAAAAATATTCATTAATTTATGGGTTTTGTTAACTTAATGCCAGCAACTGATGGAATTGTCTCTTCGTCATTGTTTTAATCTTCAAGAGTCAGGTTTGTTACCTTTTTATGCCAACCATATTATTCATAGTTTAACAGGACGTTATTTTAATTTTCTAGTTTTTTTTTGTGATTTGTAGTTCACTCGTAAATGTATGTATAATTTACTGTATGTTATTTATGTGTGCAGTTGAGAGTTAATGTACTTAATTGGCTGAAGATCTTAATTTAGACAATGTCAGCCCAAAACAACCTGAAATACTATTATTTGATGATTTAGATTTGAAAAATTGTCTCATGAATCTATAATTGGATGTTGACAATGTGTTTCCTAGTAAAGAAGTTCTAAAACAGTTCTTACCATTTTGGGGGTTAGGAACAATTTTGAATTTAATAACATCAAGTCAAACACTACAAGATATCGAGTTGTATGTTCTAAATTACATTATGAACGGAAGTTGTTTGCAGCGGTGTGCTCTATGTCTGGAATGTGGTTAATTAGATAATTTTCTAAGGTTAATTAGTATTACGGAAAATCAGTGATTCACGAGAATAAGTACCCCTTGTTAAACTCATTAATAATTTCATTAAATGATAATTTTAGGGGTTCTTTAAGAAATGAGATCAAGCCGGCGCGGGTAGCTGAAATCATGCAAACTCGTTTAAAGGTTGAAGTTTCATATTGGAGAGCATGGAAGGATCGTAAAAGTGCGTTGAAAGACCTATGTGAGGATTTCTATATGTAATACAGTCATTATCAATTATTGGTGAGATGATATTACAAAAGAATCCGGGTAAATTCCTCTTTCTACTGATTAATTGTTATTTGATTTAAAAATAGTTTAACATATATCATCTATCATTTACTTATTCATTTACATATAGGTTCTTATACAGATGTGTTTGTAGAAACTAATGGAACTTTTATGTACTTTATCCTCGTATTGGAGCTTCTGTTTTCGCTATTAAGTTTTGAAGACCAGTTATTTCAGTTGATGGTATATTTTTAAGGGAAAATTTCATGGGACTTTGTTTCTTGCTACAGATGGGAGCAATCATTTGATTCCATCGCATTTAGTATCGTGGATTCGGAGAATAATAGTTCTTGGACGTCGTTTATATTGCGGGTTAAAATGGTTTATGATGTTCGCCCCGATATGGTGATTGTTTCGGATAGGCACAAATCAATAGAAAAGGTAGTTAACTTGGTTTATGCTTAGGTCAAATGGGCTCCATGCATTCAACATTTATGGGGGAACGTCAAAGGTAAATTTGGTTATAGTCACATTCAACTTCTATTTTATAGATGTGCAAAGGCTTGTACGCCTAGAGAGTTTGAGTTTTGGCTAAACATGTTTTCAAATGGTGAACGTCGAATTAAAAAATACTCGCTAAGAACCAATCGCAAGCTATGGTCTCGAAGCCATTTCTTTGGTAAGAGGTTCAATATCATGACTACTAACATTTATGAATGTTTGACTGCATTCTTACGTGAGGCTAGGGCTTGGCATGTTCCTTGTTTTGTTTGAGTTATCGCCACCTCATTCATAATTAGATTGTCAAGAAGAAGAAACTCATTCCGAAGATGATGTCCGGGCTTACTAATACTAGTTTTAAGATATTAAGAGATGGTCAAGTTGCTCGATGCATGAATGTAAGTTTGTTGATTTTGTTTATGTTAATTTAGTTACTCACACTTTTACATACCCTTTATCATGTTAATTAAGTTTCCATTTACATGTTAATGTGATTAACGGAAATCAATTTAAATTTTTTGACGAGGTTATACACAAAGTTGTTGATGTTGAAATGAAGACATGCACTTGTAGGTTTTCGCAACTTGAAGAGTTTCCATGCTCCCATGGATGTGCTGTTTTGTATCGTAGAAATTTATGTCCCCTTGATTATGTTTGTTTGTGCTACAAACAAGAGTCATTTTCGATGACATATATGCAAGATATTTTTCAGTTCTCCATGAAGGTGACTGGGACATGCCTAAAAATGCAATCGTGATCAAACCTCCGATTGAAAGCGTTAAGCTGATAGGCCAAAGTGGAAGAGGTATATATGGTTCGAAGTCCGAGAAAATTCATCGACATTCACAAAAGGTGTGGAAAATGTGGTCAAATTGGACATAATAAACGTAGTTGCTTTAGTTCATTTTTTTCAATGACAAAAAATGTTGTGATTTTACATTTTCTTAAATGAGCAAATATGTATGTTTTTGGTTTTCGAATATGTTATCAATTGATATTTTCCCACATATGAGTTTCTAATTTTACTAGTTTATTAATATTGTTATTGTTCATACCATTTACTGTTTAAATTTTACCCACATTAACAAAGATGTCCTCCATGTCTACATAATCATACCCTTTATATAAGAGTAAAAGTTAATACAAAATTGTGCTACATGATTCCTATATTGTTTAGATTTTTTCCCGAACATATGTATACACAATATTACTAACCACAATATTGTCCCAAAACAGACTTTTTGGCAACTAACTTGTCACAAAACGGTAAACAATACACATTTTCACTCACAAACTTGTCCCAAAATATCTAAAGTGAAAACTAACTTGTCTCTAAACATAAAATTTGCAAACACAAATGTTCCAAAACACAAATATGTTCCAACAATAACAAATCAACATAAAAAGAGTTCAATTATCGATTCCTAATAAAAATGATGGCTGACTCGGTATCTCATTGTAATCCTTGATAACGGCAGCCTCTTCATTTACTTGTGCCTTTTTCTCTCTTGCAGTTGCGGCTCTAGTCCTTCGCTATTTTTTCTCAATGTGTACGTTGGTTGCTGGAGAACAGAATTACAACAAGCCCTTTTGGTATATCCACGCCTTCCCACTTAAACTTGTGTGCCTTTTGATTTTTTCCCTTCGGCGTTGTTAATTCCATCATTTTTCCTGTTTAAAATGATTATTCATTTTAACCATGTACTGTTAATATACAAATGCAGATTTCATACAATACCTTTATGACATCTACAGTGATGTATTTCCAGCTTCAGCATTAGTTACCACCACCATTATTAGTTTTCCAACCACTTCTAAATACATAATTAATTTACCTTAAGGTCAACATAAACCTTTGTAAACGTTTCCCACAAATTTACAACACTAAGTACCTCTTGTTCTTCCGGTCGGTCCATTGTCTATTTTACTTTTGGGATTTTTATTAGCCCTCTTTGGAGTCTTTTGTACCTCCTTTTTTATGCATATTGGGGTTAATAAATTTCAGAGATGACATATTATCATACTGTTTACGAACCATGTTAATTACGTCATTAATTGCAAAAACCCAATAACCTTGAAGCTTTTGCAATCTCACTAGTTTATAATGTAAGCAACTTAAATATTTAATTATCATTACAATTAATCAGTTAATTAACTATGACAATGTTACCGGAGTCATCTTTGCAACTTTGTCAAACACCGATCAGTGGAGATATGTCATAATGTGGATTAACCATATTCGGCAATTCTGTATGGGTTTCATGTCCATCTTGACCCGATTTATTTGTACTACCCTTACCATGTTATATACATATTGATTTATAAACTAATGTTAATTATCTTATAATTTACATTATGTATAATCATTATCGGTGTCCTTTTCTTTGTTGGTTGTTCATCGATAGGTGTTGTTATGTCTTTATGTGGCTGTTTTACAACCGGCGAAGTTTTCTTGGATTGTTGACCATCTTCAACGTGTTTCTTGGCTTAGGTACCTTAAAATTTCAATAAGATAATTAAAGAGTATTAATTATATATAAATTTCAATGAATTTAAATGTTAATTACCATTTCAGTAAGTGTTTGTTGACCTTCAATTGTCTAAGTCTTTTTTCGGATGTTGTACTTGTAAATAATAAATCAATTAATTAATTAAGTATTGTATCTACAAATGTATATAAATAATTTATTTGTTACCCATTCTATTTCGTTATGTACGTTGTTGTCCCTCTTCTTATATTTTTCTGCCTCATTTGTTGCTTTAGTCTTTTCAACCTGTAAAATAATTTAACAATGTTTTACAAATTACCTTCTCTCCAATGATAATTGAAAATTGTTCTGGATTTCCTGAATATTCAAGCATGTCGTTGGATATGATGTGCTATCGTTCCCTCCCAGTATTAATGTCTCTATTGTCGCCAAATTCAAAAGAGCAATTCTTTCATCCTCCATTCCAGCAAATTGAGCAGCAAGTATTCCGAGCAACACGTGTGCTCGTTGCGCTCCAGGGATCTTGAAGAAAGCTTCCTTTAATGGATTATGTATACATAGACCATCCTTCATGTGTGGGAGATTCTTTCAGTTCAATCCTGAAAATGGATAATTAATTTCACATCATATAATTTACAACATCACATGAACAACAACCAGTTAATTTACTTGAAATTGACTCGAAATTGTAGATTGTAAACTCCAAAAGTTTACCTCCACACTTGAACTTTAACTCATCATATTTTTCAGACTCTATTTTATTTAACATAAGTAAATGGACCAGTTTCTTTGGGACCACATTGTCGTTTAGATATTGAAAATAAGAAAATGGACTTTTGTTAAACAATTTATTATCTTGTTCTATCTCAACTCGCTAAAAGGATTTGTTTCATGGCTGTAAAACTAGAGTGCACAATTATCCTTTGGTGGAAATCTCATTTACTAGGATCTAGCATGTATGTCCCAATCTACACAAATACATACAAACGTATTGATTAACAAATAACCTCTACAAAATAACTAATTGTACATAAACAATTTTACCTGAGGTTTTTTTGTGTTTCTATCGTGTCTTGTTTTTTTTTTTACCAATATATGGCTCTATTGTTGATGCTTTTTTACCCATCGTTGCACTACTAAAAAGTAAAATAATCAGTAACACATTTACACAAGTTTATCATAGATACAGAGTCATTAGAATCAAACTAATGTCATAAATACTAATCAACCAGTATCTAGTACACAATAATCGGAAACAACACATTTGGGAAGTGTAAAGCATATTATTAATTAACATTTACATTACACATAGTATTTTAAACACTTTACATCAACTTTAACAAATAAAACATACCAAAGTCGAATTTAAATGCAATTAGTTAACCGATTAGACCAAAATATTAAACATTAAGCCATAATTTTTACAATTTTTTACCAACAAGAACACAATTTTAGTCGGCAAATCAAATTTTTTTGGGCATTAGCCACAAATATATCGATTTTTGTCTACGTTAACACACATTTTAAATGTTTTAATTTGTCATCATAAGCGGTTAAAAGATTAGACGGTTAAATGACAAAAAAAATCAATACAAAAACAGGTTAAAATGGACGAAGATTAACAACAAGAACATCCCCACAGGATTCCAGGTTAAATGGACAAAGATTTTATCGGCAAAAAATATTATACATTTGCATGCAATACAAAAAACTAAACAATTCGGCTAAAAAGAGTTAAATCCTAACATTTGATTTTACAATGTCAAAACAACGCATTATGTTTGATTAACGACTCAAGAAACCAACTTTTCATGGAAGAACAACATATAAAACTTATATCCTGCGGCATTAATTTTTTTCTTTTGTTCAAACAGTTTTAATCAATATTTCGCTTTAAAAGGTTACAAAAAACAACGTACCTTACCTATACTTCGTTTGTATGCATTGTCAAAAAAAATTATCCTTTGTGTTGCCGTCGTTTCGAAATAAATATTTGTTGAACACGGTCTTTCTATGTTTTTCTGGATATCTTGGGAAGAATATGTGAGAGAGAGAGGGCAATCGGTCATTCAAAATGAAACTGAATCGTTAGAGTAGATGCAAACCCTTCTTTACTTCGACGTTTATCAATGATTTGATTGATGCTTGATTGTTCAGTTTTGCACACTTCTCAATTGGGATTAATTTTTGAAAATTTTCACTGGATAGCACTTTTAAACTATGTGTTTGTAAATTAGCCAAACTTAAGTTTTTTTTTAGAAAATAGCCAAACTTGATGACGTGTCAGTTGTAATGGTTTTTTTCTTCCCTTCATAACCTTTCAGTTTTGTTATTTCGTTTTAAAATTTGCAGTTGGTTTTGTTTGAATTTTAAAAAGTCGTTCATTCAAATTTCAATTTCTAACTGCTTGATTATGTATTAAACAGAAAATCTGGAGCGTTAACTGGTTTATTCATTAACATCCGTTTATATCTATTTATTTCTTCATCTTCCTTCTTCTTTCGGAAATCATGGACCGCTAAATCTGGAACTAACTGGTTTATTCATTAACATCCGGTTATATTTATTTATTTCTTCATCTTCCTCTTCTTTTCGGAAATCGTGGACCGCTATTTCCCTCGACGATCTGGATTCGGTAAATTTTATGCTTTGGTTGTTGTCGTCTGTTTATTATGCCTATTTTAATTTACGTTTTAAACAGGTATTTTGTCGTCGTGCGATTCATCACCTTTTTCAGCAATTGATAGTGATTCCAATGAATTCGTTTTAATCGGGGATCAAGGTATATTTTCATCGTTTACTAATTGTGTTACTCTGTAATATTTTGTTAAAATATCTACATTTATTTTAGTTTATTTCTAGTAATATATGAATCAGATTCCTTCTCATTTTTTTTAGTTATTTTAGTTGTTTTAGTTTATTTTCGTTTATTGAAAATTACCTATCTCCTTCATTCGTAGATTTTCTCGAAATCCTTCTGCATCTAAATTTTTATAACTTTTCCGAACAAAGAACAATAAACTACGATTTTTTTTTCCGTTTATTTTCGAGTACATGGTGTTATGTTTATCTTCGACTACATGGTGTTATGTTTATCTTCGACTACATGGTGTTCATCTGTTCATCAATCGATAGCGTCGTTCTTTCGTTTATTTCAAAAAAACTTGCATGCAAAATTTTCTTCATTTATTTAGGTTCTGTTTGTAAATACTATCGTTATTTTCTTTGTAAATTAGGTCTGACATATATTTTACCCAGATATTAAGATTTGTCAAAAACTTAAATATCTTTCACTGTAAATTCCCTTTTTATATGCTTGTTTATATTAGTTTAAGGATTTCGTTAGATGTTCTTACCTTTTGGATTTTCCGTGCTCGATGATGCTCGAAACTTGATTCTTCACGTCAATGGCAGATGGATTTTGAAAGGGTAGAAGAAGTTTGAAGGTTGGGAAGTGTGACAGTCTTTTCATTTATGTTGTACCGGTTATATATATGTTTAACTTTTTTAGTTTCCGTCTAAGTAGTAGTTTCATTTCAACTGCCTGGACAATTGTGGGTTATTTTTATTTATTTTCTTTTCTTTGCCGCTTCTTTATCTGAGGGCAATTTTGTCTTTTTTTAGAAGTTATAATGGTTTATGGACATTAAACCAATTTTTGTAAACGTTTGGCTATTTTGCAATTTTTATGTTTGGATAGGCTATTTATCTAATTGTCCCTTAATTTTTTTATTCCACTTAATGACGTGGATATGCAAAAGGGCGGGAGAATTTATGGCCAAAATGATCCAAAAAATTTTGTTAAACAAAGTTGAGGACATTAACGAAAATTTACCCAAATGTTGAATAAAACAAAAATCCAATATTTTAATAGGCCTATATAACATACTTACCCTATATTTAAACGCGTAGTCTTAGAATCTGATTGGCTATTAAACGACTGTGAGTATATATACATAAATGTGTATATATTACAAAGAAACACCCACACAATACACTTGAAGATAAATGAGGAGATTGTCATGGGTGAGACGAGCTACATGGTGCATATTACCATGGACTAGAGCGGGAGAGTGATTCTTCTGATTGATGTGACGTTCTTCCAGGCGAGGAACGATCTGGTCCCAGCGAGGAGAGTGCTGGTGTCGCCCCTCTCTCAGAACATACGAGATCATCGTTGTTAACTTATCAAATTGGTGACAATTATCACTTCGTCTTTGAGTTATTTATAACGGCATGAGTCATTTTTCTCTGCCTGTGACCATCTAAATGGAGTGCCTTAAATCATGGGGTAGTTTTGCCCACATCCTAAGCGGTAATATTTTGTCTCGTTCTTCTTAGTGAGTAATGGGTTGTTTTATTTCTGTTTTCTTCCGTTTTAATCGTCGAGGTGTGCATTATGTTTATTTACACGTGTATTATTATGTGACTAACCTTATTTTACCTATTATATTTTCTTCTATTTCATGTTTTGATTCATACGGTCCGTGCTTGTTATATTGAAATTATTTCCTTAATCTTCATGACAAGCCCGGCCCTTATGATAACCAAAGTAAGCATTTGCTTAAATTCCACCGTATGATTCAAAATGAAGTTAAAAGTTTTGAAAGCTATAACAGAAGCGAAAAAACAATATATATTATGTTTACAAAAACAAATATAGAGCAAATGTCAATTGTATAAAAGTGTGTGTGTATAAAGAAATCCAATAGCCATAGAAGAATATTTGTAGGATTCTTACAAGTTGATGATATTTCTAGTGAAGGTATTTTTGTACATTTATAAAAGAAAATAAACATTTAGAACGCTTGAGAGGTTAGCTATGTTAACAATTAAAAATACTATGTCTTATGAGCATTTAAATTTTAATTAGTGTGATTGAATCACAAAAGGCTAAAAAAATCCAATTTTTATAACTATATATTTGTTTAGTCTTTTGTTTGTATTTTTGTTTATGTGGTTAGGAATTTGGATAAAATAAAATACGAATGTTAAAAGTGCGTGCTCACAATACGTTTTTTTTATAGTTGTATAAGTTCTCATTTTTATGTTTCACTTAAAGTCCCAAAAAGCCCGTACGCACAAAATTTGTCCTAGATATTTTTGTACTAAAAGTTCCAGCTAGGCTTATGAGCATTTGAGAATTTCACGAGTAATAGTAGTCTTTCCGTTTCGTAGTATTTAGTAAAAATGATATGGAATTAATCTGGAATTTTGATCAAATTGTTGCACTTTTACTCATATTATTCATTCCTATGAGCTGGCCGAATATCTTCTCAAATAGGCTCCGCAAAAAATATATTTTGTATCAATTGTCCAATTAATTTGTTTGGTTCAAATGCAATCATTTTGCTTCGAAAAGCCGCGATCCGTAATTTCTATCTTAGGATTTGAGTGGCTTTTTTGACATTAGGATGGACTTCGTTCCTGGTCTTCTCCATACACAACATAATAATGACTCTATCTTTGTCATTGTTGACCGATTCTCTAAAATGGCCCACCTCATCCGGTGCCACAAGACAACAGCCGCGGTAAATGTTACATCGCTCTTTTTTTGTGAAATTTATCGTGAAGACTTCCATCCTCGATTATCTCGGACCGTGACACGCAATTTTAGAGTAATTTTTGGCAAAGTTTATGGAGACTCGTCAATATCCTTCTCGACTTTACTAGCGCATATCATCCGCAAACCGCTGGTATGACCGAGGTTGTTAACCAATCTCTTGAAAATCTCTTTTGGTGTCTTGTCGGTGAAGTGATCAAGACGTGGGATCTAAAACTTAGTCCAGCCGAGTTTTCGCACAACCACACGAAGAATAGAAGCACAGGCTTCGGCCTATTTCATGGACGAGAGGATGATGCGGATCAACTCATGGGCTGATATCGTCAAAACAGTTTCTTATTTAGTGGATTTTTATTTCATTTGTTTTACTTATGCGCAATATTTTGTTAGTGAGTTAGAAATAAAATTGGAACAAGTGTTTTAGGGCTTTATCATTTTGTTATTACATATTGCATATGGATGTTCAGGTTTTTAAGTTTAATGAAAATCAAAGTTTGCTTTGCTGAAAGCATTTTTTCTCAATTTCTAAATAATCTCTACATCAATGAATATACGTAACAACAAAGATATATGCGAGCTAGTTGTTATCATAGCACCAATCATATATTTGTTATCGAAAAGTTTACAATGAAAAATTTACAATAGTAAGTCTCTAAAACTAAATCAACATAAAAAATTTACATTCCCGCACAGCTTTCAAAGAAAAAGTTTACTTAAAAAGAGATATATCGAGCAAAAAATTTAAGTGAATCAAAAAGTCGTACGCAATCTCACGATATTTATTAAAGAAAACAATACTGATCAAAATTAAATTAAAAACTATAAGTGTAACGACATAGAGGGCATACGTTACTGGTTTTCAACTACCGAACTATGCAGTCCTTCTGGTATGTGAACACGCCATCCGTACAATCCATTTACTAGAAGAAGAAGAAGAAGTGTTCAAGATAATTCCCACCGATCCTCTACACTGATGCTTACTAAGCTTGCTCCATATTGATTGGGTAGACGTTAGCCAATCAAAGGCCTGCATGCCACATAGGATTTAGTGTTGAGATTTATGCCCACAAAGGAAACATGAGACATTTAATACATTTGTATTAAATTTTTGCTGAAAGTTAAATAAATTTTAAATATTAATTCGTATTTAAGATTGTTTTAACAAAATTTCTGTGAAATAGCCATAGTTTACTAACTTATTTTGGATATGTCCAACGCTTTGTAAAACTCGTGTAAATGGCCTTAGTGTTTAAGTGTCATGTCAAATTTACGTTGTAAAACTCAATTTACGCTGTAAAACAACAACGTAAATTGACATGACACGTTAGCACTAGGGCTATTTACACAAATTTTACGAAACGTTGGATATATCCAAAATGACAAACGTATATAAGGCTATTATATACAATAACCCTTGTTTCAATGAATGTATGTCTACGCCCTGAAATTGTCATCAACAAAAGAAGTATTAAGTACAAACTTGACAAGGTACCTTCTCTTGACTAGTTTAAAATAATAATTCGCAATCAAAAGATCGATAGGACAATCATATCTGAGTAATGATTGTTTGAATAAATTAACGATATTGTATCTTGTGATATAGAGAGTTGTGACTCTAAAATTTATTCATGATTTCTTGATGAAGACATTGAACAAGACCTGTGACGCTCTGAAGTTTGAGATAAAACTGTTATATCACTCGAATCTTTAAAGTCACAAACAAAGGTATTTTCATAATAACTTCAATTTTGATGTGAATACATATTTTCTTGTGACACATAATGACATTTGATTAGTCATTAGGCAATGTCTTAAGAGGTTTTCATAGACCCAACGATTGGTATCATAATATTGTTGTCGCGCGTTTTCAGACAATGATTTAGGAGGCCCAAACGTTTCGACCCAAGGCCGGACCAAGTAGTCGCGTTCGGGCTCTAGAAGGTGGGACTTAGAATCCTAAGCCGTCCCTTACCTGTCGATGACCCATCTTGCATGAATACCTGAAACGTAAAGAGGTCGCGTGAACTACAAAGGAGAAACATAGGGGGTGCCTCTGTTTACCTCTCCGACGCTCATCATTAGTAGGTTTGAGGTGGATAAAGAGGTTAGGTGTTTAGAGGGTTAAGGCTCTAAGAGAAACGAGTGAAGTACGAGTTCAACAGCGTTTCAGTGCCCGAAATTGGATTGCATGTCTCGAGGGTCGAGTCTCGTATTTATAGGTGAAAAATGGGCTTTTGGGGGCCCCTTGACCGAATGAGGACCCTGGGCCAACCCTTAGCCGAGCGAGGAGGCTCGCCAGGCCCTTGGCCGAATGAAAAAGAGTCTAGGCCGGCCCCTGGTCGAGTAAAGGCCCTGGGCGGCCTTTGGCCGATCGAAAGAGACCCGCCATGCCCCTGGCCGAGTGAAATGGACTCTAGGCCGGCCCCTGGCCGGGCGAGGGCCCTGGGAAGGACACTTACCGGACGAAGGCCCTGGGAAGGCCACTGGCTGGGGAAAGGCCCTAGAAAAGCCTCTGGCCGGGCGAATGAAAACCTGGACCGCCCCTGGCCAAGCGAGGAGGCTTGCCAGGCCTTTGGCCGACCGAAATAAGGCTTGGGCCGGCCATTAGCCGAACGAACAAGGCCTCACTCGGCCCTTGGCCGAGTGAGTCGAGCTAGGGCACCGACTAGGTTAGCCAATACTATCTTGTTGCGCCGTCGTCTCTTATTTTGCCCACAACAAATACTATCTTGTTTAATTATGCGGTCCATAGATATGGAATTTGTGTTATAAGAGTGCTATCATATGTTTATACAAGGCATTGACGTTCTATCACATGTGACAGGTGACGTAAATTGAGATAAATATAAATTTAACTTATATAATGGCTCAATTCTAAAATATAACACATTAAACAAAATACATAGAACATAAAACAAATTCTATCTTCTTTGCTTTCACCGGGACGTCGGGTTTCCGAATTTTAAAACATAGAGATCAATATCTCTCACTCAAATAATAAAACACATTTTTATTATTTCAAAAATGACATAAACGTAATTTAATTATTTAATATTTTAAAATTATTCAAAAACAATTTCCGAATTTTTAACATCTAACCCCACCCAAGCTAGAACACGTGCATACAAAGACATGGGGCCATGCTTGTGTTTGACGGCCAAAACATCCCTCACGCATTCCAAATATCACGGCCATGCCCGAGGCGTTGTCTCCTTTCTTCTTGTTCTCCCGATTACAAAATTTACAAATTTACAATTTAAATGTCCTTCTAAATTGAGGCTCACAATTTAAAAAAAAAAACTAGGATGGTAACTGGAAACAATCCTACAAAAATGCAATCTATATAAAAAAAAGGATACATCCAAAAACACAATCACATCCATTCACATATCCAATTCATACAAAAAGGCCAAAATCTAACTATCCACATAATCGCACGCATTCAAATTTCATGTAAAAATATATTTTACTAATTGTTTTTAATGTCAATTATAGCTCCGATCCTGTTGCGCACCCAAGTCCATACAGAGCCTTCCAACGCGCGCCTAAGGTGTCAACGATTTCGTTTGAATCCGCGCGCACTCGTCCTTGTGTTTAGCTGACCCTATGTACCAAATTTCACTTAAACAGCCACAAGTTGAGTAAATGAAAAGACCTCGGGGATTATGTGAGATTTGGGAGGGTGTGCTTGTTCGCAGAGATGCCCACAAGAAAATTATATATTTACATATTGATGTAATATAAATCTCCTTGTGAGATTTTTTATTAAATTAATAAAAGTTGATACGTTCATTCATTCCTTTTTTGTTTGTTTGAATATTTATGATATTCAATAGTCTTATAGTCCCTAATCAAACCTAACAATGTATGAAGAGACAAATGTAGATTTGCATGAACAAACTCTTCGTGGTTTGCTTAAAACGAAGTATTCACAATCTAAAAATCAATGGACTATTGATCCTAGTATGATTGGTATGAGAATCTATGATGTCTGGTTACGAGGCATAGAGAGTTAGGAACTCTATAGTTCTTCCAGTGTATCTGTCGAAGATACTGAGTTAACTAGTGCACCTTTAGAGACAATTTAAGAACAAACCAATTAACCCTTATCTCTCAAGGTCACTATGTATGAATTGTATCGTGCTTACCTAAATCCTGAAATGAGACATGTCATTTCATAACTTACATATTCTCAAAAGTCAAATTATGGGTCCACTCGGTCATCTAGACAGACTAATTGGTGAGATATTAAGTTATGAGATGTCATGAACCAGCTTTGTGAAGTTATGATAGATATGCAATTCATGTACAAGATTGCTGAAATGCAACGTATATCACCTCATGCTTTATCACTTGGATTGTGTATAAATGAACCGCGCGGTGTCAAAATTAAGTAATGAATTTATTTCCATGAAACAATGTGACTTCTTAGCTCCTCATCAATACATTGTTTATAACTTATTCACAAGTAACAAAGGAGTTGAGGAAATAACAGTTAGAATGGTAAAATGGTAATTTAATAAATTCTATCTAGTTGATGATATGAAGGGTAATCATAGATAACATTCAATGGATCCACACAATTTAATTAAGTTGAATTTGAGTAGAAAATAAATGCATTTGAACCGAGAGATTCTCAGTGTCAATTCTTTAGTGCAGTCAGTTGACATCAACCTAAGACTCTAAAAATTTTTGTGAACTTTTAAGTCCGAGTATAGTAGCTCAAGATTTGTTCATTTTGATCCGTAATGTCATTAGTACAGGACATTAGAGTAGGATTGTTATACTAGAACTGAAGTCAAAATAAGTTCAAGTGTTGAACTAGACGTTTTCTCGGAAAATGTCTAAAAGAATTTTTGTCCACATGGACATAAAATGATGTGAATGTCAAAATAATATTTGAATATTTTCATATGATGGAACAATAAATTATTTTCTAAAGCCGAGAAGTCGTTTGAGGCGTTATGAAATTAATTTCATTATTTGTACAATATGAATTCTATAATGTGTATCTTAAGAATTGTCTTAAAAGAAATAAGAAAGCATATAAAAGCTCCCACCTAGGTAGACTTTCGACCAACATCAATAGAGAGAATGAAATAATATCTCTTATTATTTTGTGCATTATTATATTTTAGAAATTGCTCAAAAGAAAAGAGGAAATGAATTTCTTCGACAAGGAAATAAATGTGCTAAGTAAGGAAACAAATTTCATTTATTAAAGCAAATAGATGGTCTCGGCCATATGCTAGTGAAAGAGGAGAGGAAATTCAATATTGTGTTATGAATATAAGAAAGTGTAATTACCCTTTGTTGTATTTCTTTCTCGTATATCATTGAGATGTGAAAATAAGTTTTCATCCTCTTGTTTTCTCTAAAGTGGCCGACTCTCTCTCCATCTCTCTCTCAAAAATATCTCTTTTATTTTTGCACCCAAGTCCTCATTAGAGTTAGGCGTAAATTAGCTCTTTAGCCCATAAAATTGTTCTTGAGTTATTGTGTTTAATTGTGCCCACACACAAATCCATGAAACCCTCTATAGACTCTTGTAATAAAAACCTTCTGTTTCTCGAGTTCACGATTAGGTGTGAAGAAAACAAGTAATACGAGACGATCAACCTTTGCTAAGGCTTCCAAAAGATCAAGCTACAAGAAATGTTAATCTCAAGTAAACAAGTAATTAAATACTATTTTTTAAATAATTAAATGTTCATGCACTTTACTAGTATCAGAGCATAGGTCAAAGTATAATTTTTTAATGATAATTTTTTCTTAACCCTACACCTATTCCAATAAATGGTATCAGAGCATCGGTCAAAGTATAAGCATGTACATGTTATTTAAAATCATTTTACAAAAAGTTATTTTCAAAATATACTTGAATAATGGTTTTGCTAAGACTAGAGCTTAGACAATTTTATATTTTTAGTGCGACTTCTAAATATGAATTGGCGTTGATTTTCCGCTTGTTAAAGATGCTATATAAACACAGCAAAACCATTTTCAAATTATTTTATGTTTAACATGCTCGAAATCAATTTTTTGACAAGTTTGAAAATTTGTGTACATTGTTAAACTAGTATATTGCACTTCTAGTTTAAATTTGTTATTGAATGTTTTATATTATGTTGTTTGATTAATTTTGTGTAAATCATTAATATGTTAATATAACACACAATTCAAATCAAAACAAATAAACAAAATACTTCAATAAACTTCTATTCTCAAACACCTTGATCCGGTGTACCATTTTTCAATATCTGGACAACTTGTTATGGCTCAGTAAAATGAGTTGTTTTAGCTCAATCGGGTACTGGATGTGTTGTGTATGACCTTTTAAGTCCGAGGTGTACAACAACTTGCGAGTCCAGGATTTTAAATCTGGATTTGCGTCTACTAGCTTCTTCCCCTCTTCTTGATGCAATTGTGGCTTATCGATGTTCATGCACTCAGCCACCATGAATTTGGCTTGAAAGAAAATGACGAGAAGACCAAGAAAATAGTTTTAAGATATTTTGAATCTCATAAACGTTTTAGTGCAAAATTGAGACTTAGTATCTCACACACTTTCCTTAAGAAAAATAAAGTAAATAGAAAAAGATCCGAGTAAATTCGTTGTGCCTTAGTCCATTAACACTGCTCTGCCCTCACAAATATCGATTTTAGGGCTCTTTTTCTAGTGTTCCACTCTATCTCTCTTTACTCATGAAAACATGTTTCCAAACGTACAAGAGAAGATGTACCAATTCTAAAAACTAAGTGGGACGGTTGTACTTGCTGTTTGAAACCTACGATCCCCAACACTAATGCTAAGTGCAATTGTCACTAGACTAAGAGTCACCCTCGTGACCCTCTCTTTAATGAGAGTACTCAACGGCGCTTTGCCTTTTTCAAAAGTGAAACAATGAGACAAGGCCTCACCTCGGTGGATATTTTTCAAAGTATATCTTCTTGAACTAAGTTGTTGGTTACACACTTAGACTCAATCTCTATTACTCCTCCCTCGAGGCCCTGCGAAAAGATTTAAGTGATCAAACATCTTTATAAGGTGGCTAGTATAAATATTGATGTATTTACATCATGACTATGCATTAATGATGTGTCATTTACTTATGAAAGACGACTCTTTGCGGCCTTCCCTCGAAGGAGCAAAGTGTCTTTTCGTTCATAACATCCTTGGATTTTCCTGTTCAATATTAAACATAAAATCCTAAACAAAAGACTGATCATAATTGGAATGACATAACTACATATATTGGGAACGTAACCTAGACATCGTCCCAACTGTGAACAAGCACAAATAGATACTCACCACCCCATGTCCTCCTTAAATGAATGATGATTCGACTTAAGAGGACAAAGACGCCCTTGTGGCTTGGCTCGGATCCGATGAGAATGCGAGGTGCTATATTTTAGCATCGATGAACAATGTGTTGCAACAAGAACATCGTGATATTGGGTCAGCCTATAAAGTCCTCAACAATCTCCAAGAGATGTTTCGAGGGCAAAGACATCAGGTTAGACAACAAGCGGTTCAACAGTTTATGAATTGTCGTATGAAATCAAGAACGACCGTTAGAGAACATATGATGATGATCATAAGTTATCTCAATGAAATGGAAATCCTCAGATCTGAGATTGTTAGAGATACCAAAATAGATATGATCTTAAAAACTGTCCCTGAATCTTTTAATACTTTCAAGCTCAACTACTCCATGAATAAGGTAAGGTACACTGTTACCGAGCTAATGAAGGAGCTTCACACCGCTGAGGGACTCTTGAAGAAAAAGATGGCTAATGGAAAGGCTCATGCTACAGAGCATAGAGCCTCCACCTCTGGATCTAAGAAGAGATCTCATAGAGACGAGAAGAAGAACCCTATCAAGGTTTAGAAGAAGAAGGTGCCCCGGGCTATCAAGGTGAATAAGTCTAAGGACAATTGTCATCATTGCAATGAGCTCGGACAATGGCGTAGGAACTGTTCTACCTACCTCAAGGATAAAGGGAAATGTATTGTAGTTATTACTGAAGCTTGTTTAACAGTTGATAATGAATCATCGTGCATTCTTGACTCCGCTACTACTAACCATATTTGTTGTTCCTTGAATGGGTTCAGGAAAAGCAAAAGTTTAGAGGATGATGACTTAAGCTTCAAGTAGGGTGATAGGAGCTTGGTGTATGCTAAGGTTGTGGGATCCAAGACATTGTCTTTTGCAGACGAAACTTTAAATTTGAATACTATGTATTTTGTTCCTTCCTTTGGGAAAAACTTAACATCTGTAGCTCAAATTGTTGAGCAGAATTATTATTTAAAGTTTATGGATAATGGAATTCGAATTTCTTTTTCCAATTCATTTATCACTGATACTTGTATGAAGAATGAGTCATCAAACTCTTCAGAAAAGTATTCACCACCTCGATCGGATCGAAGGGTCTTGATATGTTTTCCAGTTTGCTTTTCCACTAAAGCCTAAAAAACCTTAAATACATTAACGCTCTAGGATTTGTATTTGAGCAAATAGACAAATCCATATCTTGAGTAATCATCGGTAAAGGTAACGAAGTATTCATATCCTCTTTGTGCCTGAATTTTGAGTGAACCACAAAAATCAGAAAGTATTAGTTCCAGCAACTCTGTGGCTCTTCGACCTTTATCGGAGATAGGTCCTTTGTTGTTGGACACAAAAATAGACAATGATATAGTTAGGGAACCAAATAGGATCAAACCAAATGACTCCTCTTATCTAATAAAGTAAACACATCTTTGACATTTAAGACTTCGTCATATTAGTCTAGATAAGATTAAGAGAGTTGTGAGGGACGGTCCACTCAAAGCTTCTGGAATAGGCTCACTGCCGACTTGTGAATCATGTATTGAAGAAAAAATGACCAAGCGACCTTTCTCAGATAAAGGTCGAAGAGCCATAGAGTTGCTAGAACTAATTCTGATGTTTGTGGTCCGCTAATAATTCAGGCACGAGGAGGATACGAATACTTCGTTACCTTTACCGATGATTACTCAAGATATGAGTTTGTCTATTTGCTCAAACATAAATCTGAGACCGTTAATGTATTCAAGGTTTTTTGGGCTTTAGTGGAAAAACAAACTAGCAAACAGATCAAAACCCTTCAATCCGATCGAGGTGGTGAGTACTTGTCTAAAGAGTTCGATGACTTTCTTACAGAAGAAGGTATTGCTTCTCAGCTTACAGCACCTCCACAGAATAGAGTCTCAAATATAAGGAATCAAACTCTAATGGAGATGGTTAGATCAATGATGAGTTACTCATCACTTCCTAATTTCATTTGGGGATATGCCCTCAAAACTGCCGCACACATTCTGAACCAAGTTCCGTCTAAAACGGTCCCTAGTACTTCTTATGAACGATGAACTGGGTGTAAAGTTAGTTTAAGTCACATCAAAATTTGGGGTTACCCTGAACGTGTGCTAAGGAAAAAGATTAGCAAGTTGGCTTGTAGATCACAATTATATGTCTTTGTTCGATATCCAAAGGAAACCAAATATTTCACATTCTATAGTCCCGAGGATGATAAAACATTTATCAGCAGTAATTCTCGTTTCCATTGGGAGGACTTTATGAACTATATGAAACCTAGAAGCAAAATTGTGCTTGAAGAAAAGTTGGGTGAGGATGCTTCTATCTCATTTGTAAGAATTGTTCTTACCCCAACTAAAATGGAATCTAACAATTCAGATACTCATCAAGTAGTACTTCGACGTAGTGCGCGGGCTTTCAAAAAGCCCGACAGATACATGTTTTATGGCGATACTTGTTGGGATTGGTGCCCACAAAGGAGATATTAGACATTGAGATACTTTATGTATTTATATTTTGTTGAAACATTGATATTAATAAATGTTCATTCTTTATGAGATTGTGTTTAGTTAAGTTTAAGCTATGCTCTGAAACTGTCATCAACGAAAAGGGTGTTAAGTACAGACTTGACAAGATAACCCCTTGTGACAAGTTTGAAACATTTGTTCGCAATCTAAAGATCGATAGAGCAATCGAATCTTATTATTGATTTTTAGCATGAATCATGATATCTCATCTTGTGACATAGAGAGTTGTGACTCTATGATTCATACTAAGTATCTTATAGAAGATACTGAACATGACCAGTGACACTTAGAAGCTCGAGACAAAACTGTTTACACACTCGAGGCTTCAAGTTCACAACTAAAGGAGTATTATGATACTTACCTTAATCCTGAAGTGAATATGTAATTGACATTGCACTTTGTGACATTTGATTCGTCAATGGGCAATGACTAAATTTTAGTTGCATCTGACCCGACTGTTGGTGTCACAAGGATGTAATGTTGGGTTACATGATTCACAGATATGGAATTCATGTAACAACGATGCAAATGCATTAGTATCACACTATGCTTTGTTATGAGAGTGTGAATGAATAAACCTGGCCAGGTATTCATTGAATGAGTTCATTCTTTGATTAAAACATGTGACATGTAGAGACATCTCACTTTATGTTTTTTCTCATTCACAAATAACAAAGGAGTTAGTGAAATAATAACTCGAGGGGTAAAACAGTAATCTTACATTCCCCTCAGTTACTGATACACATGAAGGGTAACATCGTAATATACTCCGTGGATCATATGAGAAATTGTTTCATCATATCAAACATAAAAGATACGCACATGAACAGAGAGATTATCAATATTGGTCCTTTAGTGGAATCGACCAATATTAAGAGTTAAAAGACGGAAAAAGTTTGTGAACTTTTGTGTCCGATCTTTATTTTAAAGCTTCGTTCATGTGGCTCCATGAGGTCTCAATGATAGACACTTGGAAGAGATTAAAAGAACTTGAAAAGTTGATTTACTCATTAAGTATAAATAGTGATTTATATTGAGAAAGTTGTTTTCTTGAAACTCGATAAATAACAAGTTATTTATTTTGTTTATTGAATCACAAGATGCTATCATATTGATGATGACATTCTCGAGTGATTAAATATGTTAAAAGAAGAAAACAAATTATTTCTCATTTCGTACTTATTCGATAACTATGAAATATATTTAATGATGTGTCATTAAATAATAATGAGAGTTCTAAATTAATTTTAGAAATTAAATCAAATAAATTTGGGAACAAAAATCAAAGACATGGACGAGTAAGGGGAGAGTGTCTTGGCCAGATTCATTAAGTGAATAGGGTCTTGGGTTTGACCCAGCTTAAGCCCATTTATAACCTGTATAAATAAGGCTAAGAAACCCTAATCACTAACCCTAACCCTAGTGAATTTTCAGCAAACACTCCCTCTTCCCCCTTGTGCAATTCTCGGCCGAAATCCCTAAACAAAGAAAAGAGAAAAATTGTTTTTCCTTTTTGCAATCTTTGATTCCCTAATTGTTCTTAATAGCCCACACTCTTGATCTCAATATTTCTTAGTGTAATATTGTTGATTCATCACTTGTGGTGTTTGAATGATTTAGAAAAATTGTTTTGGAATTTTTAAAACTGTTTTAAAAAGGTTTCAGCCCTCCTAAAAGTCCCTAGGTCGTTTTCTGTGCATTCCGGTGACCTCTCAGCCTCCAGGGCTCCAATCCGGCGAGACAGGTTCAATCGGGCGAAGCAGATCCATTCCGGCGAGGTCATCTGTCAGGCGAGGGGATCCCAGCGAGGTGCTCCAGTCCGGCGAGTCCAATCCGGCGAGGGCAATCCGGCGAGGTCATCAGGCGAGGTGTCCCTGAGATCTCCAGTCCGGCGAGGTGTCCCAGTCCGGCGAGACTCCCCAGTCCGGCGAGCTCCCTGTCAGGCGAGTTCCTGTGCGGCGACAGAGTCCAATCCGGCGAGTGCCCAGTCCGGCGAGGGTATCCATTCCGGCGAGCTCCCTGTCAGGTGAAGAAGTCCAGTCCGGCGAGGCTCCCAGCTGTTGTGCATCCCGGTGACCCTTCCCAATCCGGCGAGGACGTTCCTGAGCAATCCGGCGAGGCTTTTCTCAGAATTTGGGCGTGACGTGGCATTCAGGCGATAGCTAGCAACGTCGTCGTTGTTTACAACCTCTTACGTAAGTAATTCCTCAATTAAATAATTAAATATAAATTATATAATTGTTATATAAATTATTATTTTAATTTTATTTGATTGAGTTTGTGAATTATAAATTGTTTATAATTACTCAATAAATTTTAATGCCTTAGGCTGTTAAATATATTAAAATTAGTTTTAATATATTAGATCTAATTATAATTTTCCGCCACATAGGATGTGTATTGTAATTAATATTGTTTAATTGTTAAATAAATACCAACAAATGGTATCAGAGCTAGTAAAAGGCATTAAAATTTGGATTTAATGACTAGTTTGGAAATTTGTTTGACTAGTTGGTGTTGGCGTTTTTGTATGATTGCATTATGAATGTATTGTGTGTTCGCTTGTGAATGAATGGATCCATATTCGATATGGCCCTAGGATGTTTATTGTTCCGGTTATCGTCCCGGATTTTAATTTATTTAAATTGTGAGCCTCAATTTGAGAGGACATTTAAATTTGTAATTTATTATTGTAATTCGACGACGATGAGACAAGGAGGCAGCTCGGGATTGGCCGCACGTTGGAGAACGTGTGGGGGCTAACCCGAGACATCCAATGACGCATCATTCGAAGATGATGTTTAAATTGTTTTATTTCATTTATTTACAAGAGTTGTATTATAGAAATGGGCTTATTGATAAGTTAAATAATTTTTCATATTTGATATTTAAATTTACTGATTTCATCACATATAACACTCACATGTCATATAGGATAGAACGCCAACATCATTTAAAAATGAAATTGTTCATATAGTTTATAATTAATAAAATGTTATGAAATGATTATAAACTGTGATAAATGAATATGATTCATTTGCAAAAACTAAGTGGGAGGGTTGTTTATCGTTGAAGCAACCCAAGGTCCCCGACACGAGTGAAATTAATTAAATATATGATGAACTAAGAGTCACACATAGTGGCCCTCCCTTCAATGAGAGTACTTCGGAAGTATTTAATTAATCTCACTGTTAAAGAACTAAGCCTAAAAGAGAAGCTTTGAAACGGGGTCTCCACATAGGTGAACCGTCTTCAAAGTGACTTGAGTGAGGGCCCACGTGCCGGTTATACACTTAGACTTATGTTTTAAAGTAATCCTCACATAGAGGCTCTGCATTAAAAATAAGTGACCAAAATTTATGGTAATTAGTAAGAACTAGAAGTTGTGACTTCTTGGATGGTCCGAGCTAAATAGTGATGAGTCACGACTGTGAAAGGAGGTTAATTACGGTTTCCCCATAGGAAAAGTAATTAACTATTGTTGTTCACAATACCATGAATTATTTTAACGCTTTCCTCACCATATTAGGATTGTTCATGCATGCATATAATTTGAAAATATAGCACATACTAAAGTCATTTATTTTATCAATGTTTTTCAGCAAAATGTCTTTTAACCACTACAAACGATTTTAAGTTCAAATAAACTCGAGGGTGAGAATTACGTTGACTAGAAACGTAACCTCGACATCGTATTGACGGTGGAGAAGCACAAGTACGTTCTCACGATCCCATGTCCTCCTGTTCCGAGTGCTGACTCGAGCAAGGAAGACAAGGACGCCTTCGATGCGTGGATGAGATCTGATGAGATTGCTCGTTGCTACATTTTGGCATCGATGAGCAATGTGTTGCAACAATCTCATAGAGACATCGCCACTGCATATGAAATCCTGTTCAGTCTTCATGAGATGTTCGGATGTCATGGGCGTCAGGCGAGGCAGCAAGCTATCCACAGTTTCATGAACTGTAGGATAAAGCAAGGATCTTCCGTACGGGAACACATGCTATTGATCATGGGTCACCTGAACGATATGGAGATCCTTGGTTCGGAGATTGACGGAGAAACCAAGATTGACATGATCTTGGAGACTCTTACGGAATCCTTTGATAGCTTCCGTCTGAACTACTCCATGAACAAGCTCAATTACACCGTGACTGAGCTTATGAAGGAGTTGCAGACTGCCGAGGGACTTCTCCCTAAGAACAAGAAGAAGTCGGGAGAGCTCAATGTTGTTGAACACAGAGCCTCGACATCTAGTTCTAAGAGGATGATGAAGAGGCCCAAAAACCCCAACCGAGCGGGTTCCAAGAAGCCTTACAAGAAGGCTGTGGATGCTAAGGGCAAAGGCATCGCAAAGGTGGACAAGTCTGAGCACAAATGTCACCATTGCGGAGAGGCTGGCCACTGGCGGAGGAACTGCCCTACCTACCTCAAGAGTGTCAAGGGGAAAGGTAAGGCCTAAGTGTATCTATAACAAAAAAAATGAGTCCGTATGGGAACGTTGAGAAATTCAAAGCGCGACTAGTGGCTAAGAGTTAAACCCAAAAGGAACGTATAAATTATGAAGAAACCTTCTCGCCTGTCGCACTTCTTAAATCCATTCGCATACTTCTATCCAAAATGCGCTCTCGATTATGACATCTGGCAAATGGATGTCAAGACTGCCTTTCTAAATGGCAATCTCGACGAGCGCATTTTCATGGCTCAACCAGACGGTTTCGTGGAAGGTGGTCATGAGACCAAGGTTTGTGAGTTTCTTCAATCTATTTATGGATTAAAGAAAGCATCTAGGCCATGGAATAATAGATTCGATGAAACTGTAAAAATCTTCGGTTTTGAACAATCAACAGATGAACCTTGTGTTTACAAGTTAATACACGAGGGTAAGGTTATGTTTCTGGTATTATATGTGGATCATATATTACTCAATAGTACTGACGTGGGTAAATTATCTAAGGTTAAAATATGGTTACTTAAGTTTTGGTGATTGATACACCTTAGTAACCATATTATATGCGGAATATCATTAATTGTGCTCACATTAGCCAATTAATAATAATGATTACTGAACAAAATCTAGATTTATGAATTTAATTCAATTACGAAAGTAATTTAGTAACCAATACATAGAAGAGGTGATTATAAACTCACATGGATTTTGGCTCTGCTATAGAAGGCTCCAATCCAACGCTCCATCGGTCTCAAGCTTTCACAACTCCTTCGTCTAATTTAGTACTCGAGGATGACATTGTAGTCTTCTAAAACGTAATCTCCCAGACGAATAACAAAGATGAGTGGACACAATCGATATAGAAACTCCTTCGTCTGATTTAATATGGCCCATTAGATCTTAGCCATAAATCTAAACTCTCTCATCCATCATATCAATATCTATGATTTAGAATTTCTCTCCTAAGAGAGAAATCCAAGGAGAAATAGGGGGAGGAAGTTCGACGACCTAAGGGTCTATCCCGAGGAGATTTTTAGCTAATTCTCTGGTTCAAGCCAAGTTCAAAATTCCCAAGCCCAAAAATCCAATTAATTATTTATTTACTTGATCTAACAATAAATAAACAATTATGCTATAAATATTTATTTCATTCTGCGAATACCCGTTTTCCAGAATTAATGCTGTCAATCACTATTAGTGCAAGCAAGATTAAATAATGAATACAAATATTATCCGAAAGTTCTTATCCGCCTTCATCTTAGCCGGATCAAGGGAGATGGACCTAGTAGTAGAAGCTTAACGAATCAAATGAAAAAGACTATAAAGTCCTATCTCTTTTTCTCATGGATTCGTCTAGTCTTTATCAATACTCCACTATGTAATCAAAGACTGAATCCTTCTTTAATACTATAATTATATTTAGTCATTTCGTGATCAAGATCCTCCAGGTTCAACCCGTGTCAAAAGAAGTTTTTTATTCCGTTATACTTATCTTGATACATATCAGCCCTAAGCATTGTTGCTTGCCTACAGAAAGATTCTCTTGAACATTAACTTACTTCGAGAGTGCGCACAATCAATCGGTTCTGGAATCAACCCTTAGGTGAGTGAACATTGACCTCCTTTCAGGGAGGCTGAATTCCGTATTTGTAGATCACTTCCTACTGAAATCATGCTCTGAGAATACTTCCAGGGGAGACTCCCAAGACATACACTGAGATTAGCAGGAATAGTCTTATAGCAACTGAGTCAAAGAGCTCAGAGACATTATTAAATGTCCATGATCACTTCAGGATTTAGATCGAGTCTCAGTATGACCATCATAGTAGCCTCGGTGAGTTCGTCGTACACTTACCACAAGTGTAGAATGCTCCCACATAGTGATCAGCCTTTACTCGTGTGTTCCACATATATGACTTTCGATATAACTTCGCAGACGTATAAAAGTCATCGACCTAGTTTTAGCACACCGCCCGAACTCAGGTGCCCCAGCACGTGACTCAGTTTGATACAGAGGCTATGGCATGATGAATGTTCTATAAATCTTATTATATAAAAAAATAACCATTTCAATTCAAAAAATCGTAAATGTCAAACTTTATTTTATTAATAATATCAACGAGAACTTACATAAGTATCTTCTCAAGCGGACAAGAATTTCTAACAATCTTCCACTTTGACCTAGACAATATATGGCATATTTCTAAGGCTCATTCCTTCTATGTGTTTCACGAACACACGTTCGGAAAGTCCTTTTATCATTGGATTAGCGATGTTGTCCAACATCGAGATCTTCATGACTGCCACATCTCATCTTCGAACTATCTCTCTAAACAGATGGTACTTTCGCTCTATATGCTTTCCTCTCTTATGTCTGTGAGGTTCCTTCGAGTTTGCAATCGCTCCAGTGTTGTCAGAGTGGAGTTGCAACTGCTCGTTCATGTTAGGAACTACCTCCAGTTTGGCTAAGAAATTCTTAAGTCAAATAGCCTCTTTGGCTGTCTCGGAAGCTATAATATATTCAGCTTGCATAGTAGAGTCTCCGATACTAGATTGCTTTACAATTTTCCAGACAATCGCTCATTCATTAAGACTGAACACTGAACCAGACGTAGACTTGAACATGTCACGTTCTGCTTGAAAATCAGAATCACTGTATCCTTGTATCACCAAGTATTTACTTGTGTACAGAAGCATCATATCCCTAGTTCTCTTAAGATATTTGAGGATGTGCTTAACAGCTATCCAATGTTCTTGATCGGGTTTTACTGTTATCTACTAACCAGTCCCACTACATAGCATATGTTGGATCTTGTACACAACTGGTAAAGCATATGGAACGCGACTCATATCCTAAACTACTTGAGGTGTCTTAGGACACTGCTCTTTTGATAGGGGTAACACCGTGCGCATTGGTAACAATGCGCGATGAGCATTCCTCGTCGAGAAGTGAGCAAGTACCTTATCAATATAAATACGTTGAGCCAGAGCTAGGAATTTTTTCTTCCTCTCACGAATGATCTAGATTCCAGGAACAAAAGCAGCATTGCCCAAATCCTTCATTTGGAATCGCTTTGCCAGCCACTTCTTTATGTCAGACATCATTGCGATATTAGTCCTTATAAGGAGTATATCGTCTACATAAAGAATTACGAAAACAAAAACTTTCTTTGAGTACTTGTATACACAAGGATCTGAAAGGTTTTGTTCGAAACCACAGGTCTTGATTACCTCATCAAACCTTATATTTCAGGATCTAGACGCTTGCTTGAGTCCATTAATGGAATTCAACAATTTGCAAACCTTGTGCTCTTGACCTTTTACTTTGAATCCGTCTCGTTGAGCCATATAGATTTCTTCTTCCATATAGCCATTCAAGAATGCTGTCTTTACATCCATTTGCCAAATCTCATAATTATAATGAACGGCAATGGCCAAAAGAACTCTAGTCGATTCCTTCTTTTTGGCTATATTGCTTAGCCACAAGTCCAGCCTTATAGGTTTTGACCTGTCCATCAACTCCTTTTTATCTCTTGTAGATCCACTTGGACCCAAACAATTGGATTTGATCGGGCGCATCTACATGAGTCCACATTGAGTTTGAGTGCATAGACTCTATCTCAAGATTCATGGCCTCAAGCCATTTCTCTTTGTCCAAGTCGACCATGGCATCATTAAATGATACGGGGTCATCGTCTTTCGCATCCAATCCAACAACGTTTGCTTAAAGCCAAGATATCGAACAAGCTCCCTAGAGACCCTCCCACTATGACGAGGCAGTGTAGCACTCGGACCAACGTTTTTGTTTTCTTCTTGATCTCTCACTCTCGCAACAATTGTACATGGAGATGGATTCCCTTGGACGTTAGTCTTTGGGATTGGTCTAACATTTTCCTCGAGTAAGGTTTTACTACGAGGTTTATGGTTTTTTACATAATCGTCTTCAAGAAAAGTAGCATGAGTACAAACAGAAGTTTTTCTATCACTAAGATCATAAAAGGTACCACCTTGTGTCCCTTCAGCATAACCAACGAAGAAACAAAAGTTTATTCTTGATTCAAGCTTGCTCGATTTGTTTTTCAAAACATGATCTGGACAACCCCATACTCGGAAATAGTGCAAACCAACATTAGCTCTGTTCCACATTTCCATAGGGGTTTTGGATACAGCTTTAGATGGAACATAATTTAATATATGCATGGTTGTCTTTAATGCATAACCCCAGAATGTAGTAGAAAGTGAAGAATAGCTAATCATGTATCTTACCATGTCTAATAAAGTTCGATTTCTCCTTTCAGGAACCCCATTTTATTGTGGGTTACCAGGAGCTAATAGCTGCAAAATAATTCCATGCTCCAGCATAAAATCTGTGAACTTTGTATCTAAGAACTTGCCTCCCCGATCCGATCGAAAGGTCTTAATAGTTTTACCTAATTGGTTCTCTGCACAAGCACGAAATTCTTTAAACTTATCAAAAGTTGTAGATTTTCTGTGCATTAGGTAAATGAAACCGTATCTGGAATAATCGTCAGTAAATGTGACGAAATATTCGTAACCGCCTCTCGCGGCTTCACTCATTGGTCTGCAGACGCCAGATTGAACTAGTTGCAGAGGTTCGGTGGCTCTTAATCCTTTTCCAGCAAAAGATCGCTTGGTCATTTTTCCTTCTATACAAGATTCACAAACATGCAGCGTTCCACTTGGAGTTGTTTCAATGGCCCAAGCCTTGAAAGTATCTTTAGCCTCTTTATAGTAATATGACCAAGTTTTAAGTGCCATAAATAGTTTTGTTCATCACTATATTTTTAATTCTTTTATTAGAAGTGGGTTTAGCTATCTTAAAATTTGTACATTAAATGAACATATAATTTCAAGGGTTAAAACATATAAACCATTGCATAGGTGAGCATCACATAAAGTTCTTCCATCAAAAGAAACACTAATAGCATTTTCATTCATAGACAAAGAAAGTTTATGTGTTAGTAACTTTGAAACTTAAAATAAATTTCTACATAAACCAAGAATAAAAGAAACTGAATCTAATATCAAATATTTATTTCCAAAATAGAGTCGAACTATTTCCAAAGCTTTAGTCGTGAGGGACTCTCCGTTCCGCACTCTAAGTTGTAGTTTGTCTCTCCTTAGTTCCTCCCACGGGTCAAAACCCTATAAACATGTACACACATGATTAGTAGTTCCCGAATCAATTGTCCAGGATGAGAATAAATCTCCAGCATATTATGCCTATAATACATGTATGTGTGTGAATGGTATCGTACTTTCACATGAATCAGGGGTCAAGCCTACTTCTTCATCATCAGAGATATCGATGTATGAAGGCTCTCCCACTGCGAGAACATTCTCCAGTGGCGTTGATACAGGGGAGTAGTCATCTGTTGGTGTTTCCATATCATAATGCAATTGACTGAGGCAAGATTGCCTTATCAGTCCATCTCTCCAACTCATGAGTTCACCACAGAATGTTTTCATTACATACTTAGAGAACCTTCCTCGGAAGTCCTCTTTAAAGTCGGAGTACTCATAAGAGAGCAATTCAAGAACAATCGCAACTTGAGTAGCTTCTTCTATCTGTGTGCCATACATACCGATCAGAACCATACTATTGGTCAACGACTTCATGTAGCTGATGGCACGCTCGCCCACTTGCATCTTTGTTTCCATTATTTCTGTTAACAGATTATAGTTCGAAGTCATGTTGAAATTATATAAAATAAAAGTACATAAATAATAATTCGAAAAGAAAACATTTATCATATATTTTTAGGAAATAAAAACATAATGCTAACAAGCACGGGAAAAATACTAATATATAAAAAGACCCAGTGTTTTTATCCATGGTAATCAGCAATAGTCACAGTCCGTTTCACTATGGTGGCGTAACAGAGTGCACCTAGTGAGCATGAGTTCCGACTCATATTAGTGAGCAATCACCGTTCATGTACCCTTCACCACTATGGTCACTAACTACCAATTTATAGGAATACTTTGGCCATATGAGCAACCACTGGTTGGTTCATACATGAGTCGACCCAACATTTCAATGAGAAAAGTCTAGCCCTACGCACTAACTTAGCTAGAACACGCAGAGATCAACCCTCCCACCTATTTTCAGAAACACAACTGTGGTATTGGAATCAGAAAAGACTGTCCTGAGGAATAGACCACAATCCCTTAAAAGGGCACCGATCACGCAATGATTTTTCATCCTTACTGTGTTATGTCAATGCTGGAGGCCTAAGACTCAATATATTTTTAATATATTCATTTTTCTAGCATTTACATTAATCGAGGTGATCCACTACGAGTTTACTAAATCATATTAAAAACTCGAGTGTTTCTAAGCTACCCTTAAAAACATATGTTTCGATATAGCTTAAGTTTAGGTAATACAAAATGAACCTAATCATAATTACTTCACGGAGGATGGCTGAACGCATTCTTTTGCTTCGATAACGAGAAAATAAATCATTTTCGAAAATATTTATTTTTCTCGATAATTTCCCGAATGGGCCTCAAGGCCCATTGCGCCTTTGGCCTAAGCCCAAATCATCCTCAAACCCTAGTTCCCAAATTAGGGTTTGATTCATATTGGTTGGGCCACTGCCAATGGTCAGTCTTGGCCCAACCGATTGTCCTAAGATGGAAATCAAATGGCCGGCCCTTGCTCCTCTAAGGGAATGTGGCTCGCTGCTCCAAAGGCTTAGAGGGCTGCCCTTCGGTCCCGTTTTGACTCCTCGTCGCAGATCCGTCCTTTGGTGATTGTCGGGATCAAGAACGTCATTTCCGAATTTACAACAATAATAATAATTTCAAAAATAATTTTACATAAATCCTATACCCTTTGAATTTTGGGTTTACAAGGAATCTAATATATCGAGAATCAATAAATCTATGATCAACCACGAATAACAATTCACATATCACATATTGAATTGTAACAAACTTCATATCAAAATATAAATTCATTCAAACCAAATTTAATCACAAGAACTAATCAATTATATTAATAAATCATGTAGTTCTGATACCAGTTGTTGGTGATTGATGCACCTTAATAACCATATTAAATGAGTAATATCATTAATTGCGCTCACATTAGCCAATTAATAATAATTTTTACTAAATAAGATCTAGATTTTTATTAATTTAATTCAATTACGAAAGCAATTCAGTAACCAATATATAAATGAGGCAATTAGAAAATTCACATGGATTTTGGCTCAGCTACAGAACGCTCCAATCCAATGCTCGATCGGCCTTCTAGCTTTCACAACACCTTCGTCTGATTTAGTATTCAATGAAGACACCGTAGTCTTCCGAAACATAATCTTCAAGATGAATAAGAAAGATGAGTGGGCATAATCGATATCTCACTTAGATCTTGAAACCAGATATTTTCGGGATCTCGCTCCTATTATTTAGGATAAAAATTATCAATTTCGGGAATAGGGGGAGGAAAATAATCGTCCAACAGAGAAAGAGATCTGGACGAATTTTCAGTGAAGAAAGGAGTAAAATTCTCTCTCCCCGAGTCCCTATTTATAACATGGGTAGGGAGGTAACCTCTGAGAGATTTTCTCTCCTTTCTGTTGAGGTATTCTCTCCTTCTAGAGATATTCCCTCCTTTGGATTTAATCTGGTCCATTAGATTTTAATTATAAACCTAAACTCCCTCTCATCCATCAGATCAATATATATGGTTGAGAATTTCTTTCCTTAGAGAGAAATCCAAGGAGATATAGGGGAATGAAGTTTGGCCACTCCTAGGGTCTATCCCTAGGGGATTTTCGGCCACTTCTCTGGTCAAAGCCCAGTTCAAAATTCTCAAGCCCAAAAATCCAATTAATTATTTATTTACTTGATCTAACAATAAATAAACAATTTTCCTATAAATATTAATATTATTCTGCGAATACCCGTTTTTCAGAATTAATGATGTCAATCACTATTATTACAAGTCAAATTAAATAATGAATAACATTATTATTCAAAAGTTCTTATCCGCCTTTATCAGAGGCGAATCGGGGACTATGGACCTAGTAGTAGAAACTAAACGAATCCAATGAAAAAGACGATAAAGTCCTATCTCTTTTTCTCATCGATTCGTGTAGTCTTTATCAATACTCCATCGTGTAATCAAAGACTGAACCCTTCTTTAATACTAGAATTGTATTTAATCATCGTGAAGAGTTTCCACTGATATAGTCAGTTCGTGATCAAGATCCTCCAGGCTCAACCCGTGTCAAGAGAAGTCAATTTATCTGTTATACTTCTCTTGATACAATCAATCAGTTTTGGAATCAACCCTTAGGTGAGTGAACATTGACCTCCTTTCAGGGAGGCTCCATTCCGTATCTGTAAATCACTTCCAACTCGAATCATGCTCTGAGAAGACTTCCAGGGGAAGACTACCAAGACATAAGCTGTTATTATCATTAATAGCCTTTTAGCGAATGAGTGAAAGAGCTCAAATATGATTTAATGTCGATGAACACTTCAGGATTTAGATCAAGTCTCACTGTGATCATCATTGTGGCCTCGGTTAGTGCGTCATAATGGTCCTTAAACAGCACAACTACCCCAAGACTTGTCCAAGTCGTACACTTACCATAAGTGTAGAATGTTCCGACATAGTGATCAGCCTTCACTCATGTGTTCCACATATATGACTTTCGATGTAGCTTCCCAGGCGTATATCAGTCATCGACCTTATTTTAGCACATCGCCCGAACTCAGATGCCTGGCACGTGACTCGGTTTGATACGGAGGCTATGGGAGGTAGTTGCTATTGATTTTGAATAATTATTCAGCCTAAACCCACTAATCATATAATGCTTATATAGTAATCTAATTATCGAGTTTAGTAATTATTAATACGTCATCTTCAAGTGGGTAATATTCCTAACACACCCAACATTTCCTTAATCACAAGTCTGCTTCTAGGTGCTGCATTCTTCATATAGTCCTCCTTAAGAAACCTATTGTTCGTGCTAAAAAAAAGTTTTCTTATTGGTAGGGCTATAGAAATTGTACCCTTTTGTCCTTTTGGGATATCCTACGAAAAGACATAATTCTGAACAACTAGCCAACTTGCTAGTCTCTTGTACAACATATATGCTGAACAATCCCATATTTCGATGTGGTTTAAAATAGATTTTTTACCACACCATCTCTTGTAAGGGGTACCAGGAACTGTGTTCAACGGAACCTGGTTCAGAGTGTAAGCTGTCGTTTCTAAGGCATATCCCCTGAACGAATCAGGAGGTGATAAGTAACTCATCATTGGTCTCAACGTATCTAATATAGTTCAATTTTTTCTCTCTAACACACCATTTTATTGTGGGGTGCCAGGTGATGTAAGCTGGCAATGAATGTTTATTTCTCTAAGAAGATCCTCGAACGCTCCGGACAAGTATTCTCCACCACGATCTGATCAAAGGTTTTGATCTGTTTGTCTGTATGCTTTTCAACCAATGCCCGATACTCTTTTAACATTTCAAAAGGTGTCGGATTTGATCCGCATAAGGTAGATATGACCAAAACGTGAGAAGTGATCTATGAAGGTTAGGAAGTATATGTAGTCTCCTCGTACTTGGATATTGATTGGTATACATACATCACTATGTACGAGTTCCAATACTTGTGTGGCTCTTAGACCTTTCGAAGAGGAAAGGTCTATTGGTCATTCACATGTGGGCATAGATTCCACGCTTAAAGATTTCAACGGACCTTCTTTTCTAATTTATTAATCCTTTCAAGGACAATGTGCCCAAGAAGTAAATTCCATAGATATGCATCATTGGTTTCATCACTAAGAAACTTTTTCTGCTTCCAGTGTGAATCATTATTCACTTCGGTGTCTAAAATAGTTGGCTCATTCGGATATAAATAATATATAGAATCAACACGATTAGCTTTAGTAATAAACAAATTATCAAGATAAATATCAATACCATTATTGATTTCAAACTTGAAAATTTGTTCTTCTAAACGACCAAAAGAAATAAGGTTCTTGCAAAAATCTGGCACATAATAAACATTATTCAATAAGAAAAGTTTCATTCCCAAAATTAAGCTTCATGGTCTCGACTGATCTCACTCCCACATTTGTCCTGTTACCCATTTGAATGTTAACTCCCCATCACTTAAGCGTCTAGTTTTCCTGAAACCATTAAAATTACAAAATATATGGTCTGAAGCCCCGCAATCTAATATCCAGTGTCATTCTTTATTTCTTATGTAACATACTCGAGTGACAAACCTCATACATTTTCCTTTGACAGTCCTGATATACGCAGAACCGTTCCTTCATCAATGGTTGACTTCTCTGCAATAGTGAAACTTGTGCTTAGACTTGTCCACCTTCGTGACGTCCTTGCCCTTAACACCCGGAGCCTTACTCATAGATGCTTTGGATCTCGTTCGGTTTACGTTTTTAGGACCTTTGTTTGCATTTTGTTAAGCAACATTGACTTCTCCACTCCTCTTTTTGTTCTTCGGAAGAAGTCCCTCGGTAGTCTGCAACTGTTTCATAAGTTCGCTTATAGAATAGTCCAGCTTGTTCATGGAGTAGTTCAGACGGAAGCTATCGAAGGAGTCTAGCAGAGTCTCCAAATTCATGTCAATCTTCGTGACTCTGTCGATCTCATACTCGAGAATCTCCATCTCATTCAAGTGCCCCATGATCGTCTGCATGTGGTCATGAACAAGAGTTCCTTCATTCATTCGGCAGTTCATAAAATTGAGGATAGCTTCCTGCCTAGCCTGACGCCCGGGAAAGCCAAACATCTTTTGGAGATTGTAGAGCATGTCTGATGTTGTGGGTATGTCCCGGTGAGATTTCTGCAAAAACTTTCTAATGGATGCTAAAATGTAGCACCTAGCAATCTCATCGAATATAATCCACGCATCATAGGTGTCCTTGTCCTCTTAGCTTGAGTCAGATTTCGGAGCTTCAGGACACGGGCCTGTGAGAATATACTTGTGCTTTTCCACCGCCAATACGATGTCGAGGTTACGTTTCCAATCAATGTAATTCTCACACTCCAGTTTGTATGTCCTCAAAATAGTTGCAAATGGATTTGAAGACATGTCGCTGAAATTATATAAAGTAAATCAATTTAGGCATATGCCACAATTGAATTATTATGATGCATGAACAATCCTAATATGTGTAAAACGGATAAATAATCCATTGTACTATGAACAAAAATGATTAATTATTTTTCCTAAGTAAAACCGTAAATAATCACGTTTCATCGTCGTGACACATCATGATTTAGTTTGAACCATCCAAGAAGTCACGACTTCTAGTTCTTAATAATTACCATAATTTTGGTCACTTATTTTTAACGCATAGCCTCTAGGGAGGATTACTTTTTAAAAAATTCTAATCGTGTAACCAACATATAGGCCTTTATCCAAGTCACTTTGAAAACGGTTCTCCTAGGGGAGACTCCGCTTGATCATTCCTCTATAAAGCTTAGCTCATTAACAATTTAAGTAACAGAGTGATTTTGAAGTACTCTCATTGAAGAGAGGGCCCCTAAGGTGACTCTTAGTTCATCACACACACCTTTGATTAAATTTATGTTGGGGACCTTGAGTTGTTTCAACGATAAATAACCCTCCCAATTAGTTTTTGCAAAAATCGTATTTTTGTGTGCATTGAGTTTAAATTCTATAATAATGTGTATAAACTAAACTACAATAATGCACGAACATGACATCATTTATAGGCGTTCTATTATAATGGCTCAATTCTAAAATACAACCCATTAAACAAAAGACATAGAAAACAAAATTAATTCTATCTTCTTGTCTTTTGCAGAGATGTGGAGTTTCCGAATTTTAAAACTTAGAGATCAATATCTCCCACACAAATAATTAAACGCTTTTTTAATATTTCAAAAATAATATAAACATAATTAATTATTTAATATTTTAAAATTATTTGGAAAAAAGTTTCGAATTTCGAACGTCGGACCCGATCAAAGCTAGCACATGCGAATCCGAAGACACATGGTCATGCTTTTGCTTGCCCGGCCCAAACAGCCCCTATCCGTCCTTTGTGCTGATCCGACCATGCCGAGGGCGTTGCCTCCTTTCTTCTTGTCCACCCAATTACAAAATTTACAATTTGCAATTTAAACGTCCTCCAAAATTGAGGCTCACGATTTAAAAATAAAATAAAAACCGGGACGATAACCGGAAAAAATCCTAGGGCCATATAAAAAAAGGATCCATTAACAAACACAATCACATACATTCACAAATGCAATTTATACAAAAACTCCAATACCTAACTATTCGCATAATCACACGCATTCAAATTTCTTGAAAAATATTTTACTAATCGTTTTCACTGCCAGTTATAGCTCTGATACCGTTTGTGAGAAATTGGTTAACGTTTAACCTATTAAATAATAAAACATATCTAAACATGAAGGAATTTCATAATTTCTTATAATATGTAAAGACGCAATTTTTGTACATATTCTATAGCCATAGCAATAAAAATAATTCAACATGTCAAAAAAATTTATAGACATGTAAATAAACAATCCACACAGGCAGAATCCTAAAACTAATTATAGAATTGAAAACAAGGATGTGTTGAGTGTGACTTACGTTATCGTCGACAACTTCTCGAGTCGCTTCTTTTTCTTCGATCAACAAGATCCGATATCGTGTTACACGTCCAAGTCCTGAATGGGCCTTCCAACGCGCACCTAAGGTGTCAAGGATATTGTGTGGATCCACAGGCGCTTGTCGTTGTGGTTCACGTGCCATGTGTACCAAATTTCACTAATACAACCACAAGTTGAGTCAATGAAAAGACCTTCAGGATTATGTGAGATTTGGGAGTGAGGCCTCTCTTGTGAGCAAAGGGAAGAAGGAGATCACTCATAAAATAAAGGCTCTTTGGAAACTATTTTTATGGGGAGAGAGTTTAAGTGCTCCTTTTATTTCAGAGAGAATGAGTTTAAGTTATGTCAAAATAAAATAATGGGCCATTAATCAAACTTAAGCCCACTAATCCTTTTATTAAGTTTTAAACAATTTTCCAGCCCATAAAAATTTAAATAAAATAAAATAAAACCGGGACGTAACCCGAAAATAATCCTAGTGTCAAATAGAATAAAGATCCATCCATAAAACGCACATACATTTCCAAATGCAATTCATACAAAAACGCCAACACATAAAATCGATTTTATTGACAATTATGGCTCTGATACCATTTGTTGGAATTTAGTTAACAATTAACCCAATTAAATATGCAACATATCAACATATGGCGGAAATTCATAATTCAATTTAACATGTTAAAATGTTTTAAAACATATTCAATAACCATGTTATTAAATCTAATCTAGCATGTCAACAAATTCCTAAACATATTAATAAATTTATTCAAACATGCAAACGAGTGATCTAAAAATTCTAATAATCCTACAATGATTATTATATTAAGATCCAACTCATTTATAGGAGACTTACAGTGGGTTCGGATCAACAAGCACGGCCGAAACTCCTTCCCACGCGCGTCTAGGATGTCCTGAAATCCGTCCTTTCTCCGTTGCTCCAATCAGTGGCCGCCCATGTGGGTTAAAAATCACTCAATCAACCACAAGATGAATCAAGGATAATTCTCTAGGAGTTTTTAGGAGATCAAGAGTGTGGGCTCTTTGTGGGAACAAGGGAAGAAGGAGAAACTCAAAGAAAAGAAGGGTTGCCGGGAAACGAATTTCCCCTCTCTCTTTCTCTCTAAAATTCGGCCAAAACCTCTCAAGCACACGGGGGAAGAGGTTTGGCTGAGTGTTGATCGAAATTTAGCTTAGGGTTACCAAAGAGAGAGCCTCCTTTTATATCAGAGAGAATGCGCTTAAGGTAAGAGAAAATCCAATTTAGACCCATTAGTCAAACTTAAGCCCAAAACTCCTTTTAATGAGTTTAAACAATTTTTGCAGCCCATAAAACCCTTATAATGGCCGGCCATATTGTCTTAATTATCTCCCAAATTTATTTGATTTATTTCTAAAATAATATTTAATTAATTTAGAACATCTCATTTATTTAAGGGATTAAGAGCTATATACCCTTCTATAGTATTGAGTTTGCAAAATACCCAATTTTTTGTATGTTTGGGTTAATACCCATATGTAGAAATTAACAAAAATTATCGGACTATTATACCCTTTTTGGTTTTATAATTTTTGGAAATTGATTTCCGAAAATAAAATAAATTATGGCCCGATTTTATGTACAAATATAGACTCAATTTCTCTCTCCAATTAAAGAGCCGGATATGTTGAAAATTACAAAAAATTAATGAAGATTTTTAATTTGGGAGGGAGAAGTTGTTTTGGAAAGTTGTTATATACCCCATCAAATCTCTTAAACTCTAACCCCCTTCAACACTCAAACTTACTCTCTCTCTCATTCCCACCAAAACACAAACGCACATAACTATTCCGGCGACCGAGAATACTCCAAAGGAATAAAAGCCGAAATAATGAAAGAAACTTCCCCCGGAGAGAAGAAGAAGAAGATGATGGAGAAGTCGACGGCCGGCGAAAAGAAGAAGAATATGACGAAGAAGAACGTTCGTATAGTTTTTATTTTATTGTAATTAAATCTGTAGTTTGTTTCCCCCTCAAAAATTTCAATTAGATCTGTATTTTGTTTTCCCCTAAAATTGTTCTGAACTTTTTCGTCACAGAAATTAATGACAATTAATAGTTACTGTATAACACGTTATTAACAGAGGCACAAATTAACCAAAATTAATACGAAAATCATATAGATTTTAGGAATCAGTAAGCATAACTGAATTATAAAGTAAATTTTTAAATTTCAAAATCTCAAGATTATATTTGACTGATATAAATTTCATTTATTCGTAATAGATACCGAATATTTGGTCACCATTTTTGGAAATAAAAAGATAAAGTTTTATTTTTTAAATAAAAAATTTTAGACTAAACATATTCGGAAAGAATATATCTTAATATCAATTTGGAATTATTCAAGTTAATAGTTAAAACTATAAACAGAATGAAATAAATATTATATCAATTAAAACTGCCAAAATAAAGACTACAAAACAGGAAATTCGTAACTATACACCACAAATTAACCGAAATTAACACGTAAAATAGTGTTCTTTTCCATATCAGTTACCATATTTAAAGTAGAAAAATCGAAAATTAAATTTCAAAATTCAAGATTATATCTTTAACCGATTCGAAATTCAATTAATGACTATATGAATTATATATAAAAAGAGAAATACCAATTAAGTTTATAATCAATAACAACTGCAAAATAGGATATTTGTATGTACAACATTTATAGCAGTAGAGGCAGAAATTAACCAAAATAAATACGAAAATCATATAGATTTTGAGAATCAGTAAGCATAGGTGAATTACAAAATAAATTTTTAAATTTTAAATTCTCAATATTATATTCGATTGATATTAATTTCATTTACTAGTAATAGATACCGAATATTTGGGCATCATTTTAGGAAAGAAAAAGATAAGGTTTTATTTTTTAAATCAAATAAGATTTTAGGCTAAACATATTCAGAATGGAATATATCAATTAAAACTGCCAAAATAAAGGATACAAAACAGGAAATTCGTAGTTGTACACCAGAAATAAACCAAAATTAACACGTAAAGCAGTGTTTTTTTTCAGATTAATTATCAAATTTCACCCAATACTCGGATACGCACAAATTAAAAGATATTCATTGGACTAATTATTCATTTGACTAATTCAATAAAAGATATTCATCAAAGCATTATTTAAGAAAGGAATTCGAATTCCATGAAATCAGGAAAATTAAAGAAGATAGTTGACTACATCAAAAAGATATTAAAACCATTAAATAACGATTTCAAATCTGAAAGTTGAAAATTAACGTCGAAATCTCGTGATCTAAGGTAAATATGTGTTAATTGAGTCCCATGAAATCAGGTGGATAGATAAGATTAAAATGTGCGTGTATATAAATTAACGCAAATTAACTAGTATTTCATGCGTGTAATTTGTAACCGATGATAAATATAGCAATTAATGAAATATATCTGAATAAAATTAAAGAAAAAACAAAATGGTTTATGCATTTATTAGTTGACTAATTCAAAAATATCCTGAATTAACTAAAAAAACGAATTCGCTGTTTAAAATAAGAAAATTAAACAAGATTTCCCTAAAAATCAGGTTAATTTTCGTTAATATAAAAAGACTGGAAATAAAAAAAAACACACGGAAACTAAAATAAAAAGGGCAAAAATGAAAATGCAATTGCCTAATAATATGCCACGTATGACTAATTGGTTATTTTTTAAATGTTTTTAAAAGATTGGGTGTTTTACAATTGCAACGTTTCATGTGGCTTAGTTAGTGCAATTAATTCTTTATTTAATGACAAGTCATTAATTATTTTCATACTAATCAATGTAGTACGAAACGAGAAAATATTTATTTTCATCATTTATTTATTTGAATCATCAAATTATATTATTATCAATATAATAACATAGTAACATTCGTTAAATAAATATAATAATAAATAACCAATTATTTATTTAATTACTCAGAAAATAATTTTCTTAACGTAAATCACAATTTACGTTGAATACGAAAATTAATCATTTCTTGTTCACCAAAATCTCGTTCGAGAGTCTATCATCGAGACTTTATGTACCCACATGAACGAAGCTTTAGAATAAAGCTCGGACACAAAAGTTCACAAACTTTTTCCAACTTTTAACTCTTAATATTAGTCGATTCCACTAAAGGACCAATATTGAACATCTCTAAGTTCATATGCGTTCATATTTCTTTTTGATGTGACAAAACTATTCTTCACACGGTCCACGGTGTATTTTACAATATTACCCTTTGTCTGTATCATTAACTCAGAAGAATGTAAAATTATCGTTTTACCCCTGAGTTATTATTTCACCAAGTCCTCTGTTATTTGTGAACGAGAAAAACATAAAGTGAGACGTCTCAATAGTATTATGACACCAACCATCGGGTCAATGAAACTTCACTTAGCCATTGTCCATTGACAAATCAAATGTCATAAAGTGTTACACGAAGATATGTACTCACTTCAAGATTTAGGTAATTACTAAAATACCTCTCGTATGTGAGTTTGGGGTTTCGAGTGATTAAACGGTTTTATCTCGAACTTCAAAACTTTATATGTCTAGAATGAATTACAGAGTGACAACTCTCTATATCACAAGATAAGATTTCATTTAATTCATTCTAACAATCATTACTAAGAATCGATTGCCCAATCGATCTTTAGATTGCAAACTATTATTTAAACTAGTCACAAGAAGGTATCTTGTCAAGTCTGTACTTAGCACTTCTTTCGTTGATGACAGTTTCAGGGCGTAGACATTCATGCATAAACACAATATTAAAATAAGAATGAATATTCAATTTTTATTTAAATTCAAAACAAATAAATACAAAAATATTTAATATCAAAAATCTCCTTTGTGGGCATAACTGCCAACATAAATCACTATCTATGGCCGGCCACACTGTTTTAATTTTACTCCAAATTTGTTTGATTTATTTCTAAAATAATATTTAATTAACCTTTAATCCTTGCTTCATATCGCCATTTTAACAACTATCATTGTATTCAAAAATTGATAATTAATTTTCATCAATAATCAAATTACTTGTTGGCAAGTCATCAATATTACGGGACTTAGGTTTGTTTCTTGTTTTATATTTCTAATTTATCTTCGTCCCTTGTGCTTTTAAACGAGTTTTTTCTTTTTTTGCACTAGAATTATTTGAACATTAATGTTCTCAAGCTCATCATGATGATTTCATTATTGAAGAATGTTGGGATTGGTGTCCACAAATGAGATATTAGACATTGAAATATTTTTGTATTTAATTTGTTGATACATTAATATAATAAATATTCATTATTTATTATATTTGTGTTTATTTATGAATGCTACGCTCTGAAATTGTCATCAACGAAAGGGGTGTTAAGTATAGACTTGACAAGATAACCCGTTGTGACTAGTTTAAAAAACATTTGTTCACAATCTTAAGATCGATAGAGCAATCGAATCTAAGTAATGATTGTTCGAATGAATCATGATATCTTATCTTGTGATATAGAGAGTTGTAACTCTGTGTTTCATTCTCGATAACTTGTCGAAGATATTGAACAAGACCAGTGATACTTAGGAGCTCGAGATAAAACCATTTAATCACTCGAAACTTCAACATCACATACGAGGGGTACTTTGGTACTTACCTGAATCCTGAAGTGAATACATAATTGATATGACACCTTGTGACATTTGATTTGTCAATGGGAAATGACTAAGTTATAGTTGCATCTGACCCGACGGTTGGTGTCATGACGTTGTCATATTGGGTTATGTGATTCACAGATATGGAACTCATGTTGAAACAATGCAAATGCATTCGTATCACACTATGCTTTGTTATGAGAGTGTGAATGAATAAATCTGACCAGGTATTCATCGAATAAGAATATTCGTTGATTAAAACATGTGAAATGTAAAGACATCTCACTCTATGTTTCTGGCATTCACAAATAACAAAGGAGTTAGTGAAATAATAACTCAAGGGGTAAAACGATAATTTTACATTTCTCGGAGTTAATGATACACATGTAGGGTAATATCGTAAAGTACTCCATGGATCGTGTGAAGAATTGTTTTATCACATCAAACGAAAAAATATACGCATATCAACTTAGATAGTCTCATTATTAGTCCTTTACTGGAATCGACTAATATTAAGAATTAAAAGACGGAAAAGGTTTGTGAACTTTTGAGTCCGATCTTTATTCTAAAGTTTCGTTCATAAGGTCTCAATGATAGACACTTAGAAGAGATCAAATGAGCTAGGATAATTGATTTACTCATTGAATATAAATTGTGATTTATATCGAGAAATTTATTTTCTATTTAGCTAAATAAATAAATATTTATTTATTGCTACATTTATTTAATGAGTTATGTTGTATAATTATATTGATAATAATACATTTGAATGATTCAAATAAATAAAAGAAGAAAATAATTTTTTTTCTCATTTTGTACTTATATAATGAAATGTCATTAATAAATGAGAGTTCTAAATTAATTGAATTTAGAAATAAATCAAAGAATTTGGGAATAAAATAAAAGAACATGGCCGAGTATGAGGAATGGGGATGGCCGAATAAATAAAGTGATTGGGTCATGGGTTTGACCTAACTTAAACCCATTTAACTTGCTTATATAAAGGGCTTAAGGAAACCCTAATCTAATTATAGAGCTTAACCTAATAGAATTTTCATAACACTCTCCCTCTCCCCTTGTGAAACTCGACCGAATTCCTAAGAGAGAACAACGAGAGAAAATTTGTTTTCTCTCATTCATTGAGTGATCCATTTATTCCCAAGAGTTCATAGAAGAGCCCACCCTCTCAATCTCAAATAATTCTTCGTGTATTATTATTGATTCAATTTTATGGTGTTTGGGTGATTTGAATTCTATTTAAATTCTGTTTTAAAAGTGAATTCGAAGCCTCGACGGAATCAGCCAAAACCTTCCTAGGCGCACAGGCTTGTCGAGCAGCTTCTCCCAGGCGCACTCCATGTCCGGCGATCTCCTAGGGGCACAGGTCCCTGTCCGACAATATCCTAGGCACGCAGGCCTCCTTGTCCGACGATAGTCTCTAGGTGCAAGGCCAATCTGGCGAGGATCCCAAACGCGCGCTTCTTGTCCGACGAACTTCCTGTCTGGCAAACCCCTGCTCATTGTCCGGCCAGCGCGCTTCATAGCCATTCCGACGAGCCTTGTTCACCCGTTTGACTCGACGAGTCCTTCAGGTGATAGTTAGCAACATCGGGATTGTTTACAATCTCAATTGTAAGTCATTTTAAACGAATTGGATGCATATATATATATATATATATATATATATATATTGTTTATATATGTTGATAGTGTGTTCAGTTGTTGAATAACATGTTTAGAATAAAATAGTTTATTGACATGTCTATAAGTTTTAATGCCTTGATTGTTTGAATATATTAAAAATAGTTTTTACTATATTATACTTCCGCCACATAAGATGTGTTATATAATTAAATTGTTTAAATCGTTAAATAAATTTAAACAAAAAAGAGGTCAAAGATGTTGATGAAGTGTTATTGATGACTTGGATCTAAAACAATTTCCTATGAATATCGAGATAAATGTAAACAATGTTTTTACTAATAAATACGTTCTTCAAACTACGCTTAGTATGCTCGCTGTTCAGAACAGTTTTAATTTTTTACTGGCAAGTCTAATAAGTCAATATATCATATTCGTTGTAAGGATTTACATTGTTTATCGAAGTTGTATGCTACTGTGAGTGTCAAATCTGGTATTTGGGTGATAAAGAATTTTTACAAAGAACGTAGTTGTTTTGGTAGAGTTGTTGGTCACAGGAATAAGCATGCATCTTCAAATCTGATTAGTAAATGTGTTAAAGATGACTTTAGAGGTTCATTAACAAATCAGATTAAGCATGTTCGGGTAGTTTAAATTATGCGTACTCGTTGGAAAGTTGAAGTTTATTGCTATCGAGAATGGTCAGAAAATTGCGTTGATGGACTTGGGTAGTGATTTTGATTTGTCTTATAATCATTTACCTATCATACATCATATAAAAAAAGAATCTAGGTAAGTATCTTAATCTTCTTGCAAATGACCGCGTAATTTATTTTTGTTTTATAAAAAATTGGTTCTTTACCCATTTTTATGTTTAGTGTTTTCAAAATATCCAACGTTTTATATTTTATTTTGTATATACACATCTAGTTTTGTTTACACGAATAATGGGTCCAAACTAACCTCTTTCTGCTTTTGTAAACAATTCCGAATTCTAGCCAAAAGAGTCCAAATAATTTCTGTAAACAATTTGAGGTGTATATTTACACAAAATTTAAAAAACCTTAGGTATTTTGAAATTAGTAAACGTTTTTATGGGTATATAGCTAAAAGACCCTTTGTTTTACCTATATATTATTTACGTCGGAGTTAATGTGTTGATGTTCCATTGACAACACCATCATCTCTATGATGGCAACATTCACCAACGGCATCCTCTCTTCATTATTTCCTCCAAATTTACTGAGTAAAAATTTGACGAGTATGTGTGCTTTCTGAGTATCGTCGATACTAAAAAATCCATCCTTTAATGGATTTTCAGCAACTAAGTCTTCTTTGATATTTCGAATTTCATCACAAATTAACCCCAAAAACAACAACGTAATTTACGCATTATATTGTTAACTAATTTACACAGTTACATAAACACTATATTGCATAACTTACCTGGCATCATTTCAAATTCCTTTATTGTGAACGGATGAATATCCCCGCCTATTTTAAAATTAAACTCATCCACTTTACTTGATTCAACTTGGTTGAACACTAAGAGGTGTACAAGTTTTTTCGGAAACACTTCACCTTTCAGGTACTGGAAGTGTGCGAAAGGTGACATATTTCGAAGTGTTTTTCTGTCTTCAACGCTGAAAGAATTTGTTTCATTGCTGAGAAGTTCGTGAGGACTATTATTCTTTGGAATAAATCTCATTTCTTGGGATCTACATAATTTGTACCCACCTACATAATTTAGAACTAAAATTATATGTTAATTATCAGAGTTAAATAAACATGGATAAACATTTATTTTCAAATAACAAATTTACCTTGTGGGTTTTGTTTCCTTGCTCCTGCAAACTCTTTTTTTCCAACATTTTGATCACGGTAGGCCGTCTTAACCTTTTTGATAACCGTAACCTTTCACTTTGAATGATAAACATGGTAACAACATGCAACAAGCTTGATATGAATATGATATTTAAAAATCGAAACTTTAATAACTAACTGGAAAACTCAGCAATCGATTACCAAAACATAATAAATATGAAAATAAACCATTAACCCAAAATACATGCTCTCGAACAAAATCATTAACCGAAAAAATACATGCGCTGGAATATACGAAACGACAAACCATAACCCAAAAATAAAAAGCACGCCAAAAAACACCATTTACAAGCCCAACGACTTACTACGATTTAAAAAAAAAACCCATGATATATATTCACAGAATCGTAAAACAACACATTAAGAACATATATGTTAATCAATGTTTCTTTTCGACATTGATCATCTTTGTAAATTTATTTTTAAGCCTCTCGTTCTCCAAAAATGGCGATTTGTTTCGCAAATGGAGTTTTGGAGTGAGAATGGGGATCCGGTTCGCGATTGGAGAGAGAAGGGCGATTATTTTGCAAGCGATTTTGATTTTGAATCTTTTTTCGGAACTGAAAGATTTACTACTTTTTTTTAATTGATTGCGGTTTTCACGGTGGGTAATTATTATACCCAATTTATTTTTATTAATTATATGTAATGGGCGGAAAGTTAATTTTTGAAAAATTTGGAATGAGATCGTTGTTAAACTAATGGATGGAAATTTAAAATAGTTTTACAAAACGTTGAAAAAATCAAAATACCGAACCCATAAACAATTATTATATACATTAACCCTTAAATATATTGGGCGGGCTCATTAGAAATAATTTTTAAGATATTCTATGTGTGTGTGACTTAAACCGGTTCCTACTCCTAATATTTATTGGATGCAATATCCCGTTAAATAATTTGATGTTTACTTACCCGTACAACTATCCGATTTTATGATAATTTTTAACCGTCATAGAAACCTTCATCTTATACAGTTTCCACTGGGCTAGCCTGCTTACATAGTCTTTAGAAGAAAGAAATATCAAAATTAGAATATCTAGTTTAAAAAAATATCCCTAATTGACGTCAACCTTGAATTCGGAAAAATCCAAGACTTGGAGGGTTCATCAGAATACACCGTCATTCTAATTACTATTAATTTTTTATAACTTATTAATGTTTTCTTTGTAATGCATCATTTGTCTTGTGTTAGAGCTATTAATGTCGTCTGTGTACTTGAAGATCAAAATTATTTATAGGGTTATTATTTAATATAACTCCGTGGTTTTTGTTTTAGCTAACACTGTGTAAAACGTGGATTAATATCCAGTAGTTAGTTAAACGCAAATGTTTGGACGGTTTTGACCAAAATGTTGTTCTCGCTCATTTCCATGTCATATCATTAATTGTATAATTTATTTGGCTTTAAATGTATAGTTTTTTCACCACTAACGCATCAATCAATTAAGGAAAATCGAGGCTTTCAATTGAGTAAATACGATATGCATTAACAGCGTCGATTCAATTCCATTATGCACATTTCAGTGATTACTCTCTCTCTCTCTCTCTCCTAAAATCTCTCACGGAATTACTTCTATAAAATTTCAAAAAATCCTAAATTCGCCGTGGTCATCAGTGAACATTATTGTATTTGATGTAGTAATAGAGGTCAACAGCTTTTCCGACGATGTGAAGAAACAAGTTACAGGTAGGCAAGGGTTTTTTCACAAATTTTATGACAAAAAAAAAGATTAAATCAGTTTAAATCAATTTAAAATCATCACAATCGTAACATAAAACTTTTTAACCGGTTGTTTTTTTATGAAAGGTTTTTTAATCGTTAAACAATAAACGTTCGTTGTTCTTACTCTGTTAAATTAGTTGTTACGATTTAAAAATATTTTTTCATTCGATGACCTACTTATGTGTTGCATGCAATTTAGTAAGTTTTTTTAAATGGCAACGCTGTGAACCTTGAATAATGTTTGCATGATAATTTTTTGCTTTGATTTGTGTATGAAAAGTGAAATGTTTGTTGTAAAATTATTTTGTTATCAAGATAGGAAATAGGGTTTGAATTGTGATTTTTTGGGTTAATGTTGAATACTTTGGTCTAGTCGATTTAAATGTGTGTTTATGTTGTTAGAAACTGTGATTTGTTTGAGTTAGTGTTGAATACTTTGGTCTAACCAATTAATACTTTGGGTTATGATTTTACTTTGGTCTGTTTAATTTGTTAAGGTTTATTTACTTTGTTTACTCTGTTTTGAGAAGTTTAATTATTCGTTAATGTAAAATGTTTATGATATTTTAGTTAACAGATTTTACACAGGCCAAATATGGTTAGGAAATCATTAGAGTAGAATATTGGGGGAAAAATCAACACATGGACGCACGAACAAAATGTAACAGGCAGTAATCTCCCAGGTAATACTTACTGATTATATATGTTGGTTTGTATTTTTTTAATAAAAGAATTATGTAAAGGGAATTAATTTGTATAATGGTTTGTGTTTATGTAGATTGGAGACTCCATGGTGGAACTCAGTCAATAGTATTTTTAGCAACGGATCATCGTCCATACAAGTTTTATAGCAATGAAACCGCTGTTGTTGGCAATAGATTCAGAACAAGAATAAGAGCTGTTTAACAAAGGCTCATTTGCACCTTTCCTATAGTTAAAAAGGAGATGTGTTCCCTAAAATACTAGATCATTTACTGATGTTAAGTCAAACCGAGTTCGAGAAATACGATAAAATGCATTTCAAGTTGGGGGAAAAAACTTCTAAGTTTACAATATACGACTCTGAGTTAAGGTCACGTAACTTTACAATTTAATATCTCGATTTTTTACATATTTTAAATCTGTGGGTAATGTTAATGAATAAAACATTTATAAAACTGAACTGCAAGAATCTACGGAAAATTAAGGAAAATCTATATATGGGCAATCCATTGAGAGATACTTCCTTCAAGGTCAATGGGTCGAGCGATCACATGTGCTGCTCGAGATTCTTGCGACTCGGTTTACTGGAACCGAAGATCACAAAATTGCACTTCTCAATATTGCAATAATTGAAACATTAATTTTTCCTAGAGAATGAAAGTACGTCATATCCAACGACGTGTTGAAAAGGGCAAGCAATCCTGATTTGCGAATCTTCAAGAAAATTAAATTCCAGAGAGTGAAATAGGGTTTAACATCGAAGCATTCCTACATCCATTGATTTCCTGGGCTTACGAAGTGTTTCCCCCATTTGAGAATAACGGGGTTCCGAAGAAAAGTTTTGAGTATCCATTCCTGAGGGTGCTTTAGTTTTCATACACTTGAAGCCTGGAATACAACAAGGTTCAATGAGTATTTGAATATAATACGGTAATCAATTTCATACTAGTTTCCAATTGCAAATAACCGTTTCTTAATTATTCAAGTATGTCAATTGCTTTGTTTTTTAGGATGAACCCAACATTATCGATGCGACTGAATTCAAAGTCACAAAATAGGTACCTAAATGTTCGGACCTAGAAGTTCACAAACTAGTCCCGGAATCAACAAGTGAACCATGGAAAAAAGGGAAGGAAAAACCTTACGTATCGGATTACCTAGACGAATGTGTTACCGTAAAAGAAATGAAAGGGTATAGGTCAAGCGTTTGAAGAAATTAAGGACCTTAAAATAATAATGGAAAAATGAAACAAGCGTTGTGTAGAAATGTATCAAATCTGTAGGTTTTACATTGGAGATAAGGTAACCTGTTTTATTCAATTCCGCAGGTTTTAAATCTGTGGGGTTTATACATTTTCATATGTTAATTTAAGTAAAACATTTTTTAACTATTCTGACACTGTTTTACAGGCTCAAAAATAGAAAAAAAAAAATACAAAATCTCTAAAGAACAACAACGATCCTACCGAACCGCCTGATGTAAGATCAAAATTGTTTATTAAACATGTGTATAGAATCTATTATGGTAATTCCGTACTGTTAACACATGTACATACAAACTAATTTAACTTTTGGGACACTGTTTTACAGACTTAGAAAATAAAAACGGGGAAAAAAACAAAATCTTCTAAGAATGATAACAACTTTTTGGTCGAACCACATTAGGTAAGGACACAAAAATTGTTAAAACATACGTAGACAATCTATGATGTTAATTACATAATGTTTAACAGGTGCCAAAACAGAAAAATAAAAGTACAATATTCGAAGATCAACAAACAGTTACAAATATGGTAAATAAACATCAATATATATTGGAAATTGAAATTAATTAACCGCATTATGTAATTATGCATGTTATATTACATTTTGAGGTGCCAAAGTCCAAAAAACTAGCCGAAGTTGGAAAAGACACCAGGAGTATGGTAGTATATCATATCATTAAATTAATGATCCTAATGTGCATAAATAATAAATAAGAGGGTACATGAGGCTACGAAAAAGACCCAAAGTGGTACTTGGATTGGCTCAAAGTTTTGACCAACAAGAAGATCTAGAGGTAAAAACATTTGGGGTTTGTTATTTAATTTTTGGTAACCATAATCGCATTAATAGATAATTTATTAATAATTTATAGGATTTATGAGAACTTGCCATTGTGCCTTTATCAGACATCGAAGTTGAGATACAACAGACACGCTAAGGTGACGGAGGTATTATTTAACATATTATTTCATTAATAGTAAATATGTAATGAACTAACACACTATTAAAATTCATACAGGAAAATAAACTTCCTGAAGAGAATATGTGAAGGTGTGGTATATATAAAAATGACTTGCCGTAAATCCTCCAAAAACCTCAAAGGACTAGAACTATAATTACAAAGTAAAAAGAGTCACACATAACATAAAGACAGCACCGGTTGGGATTTGTGTCCGCATATAAGACATTTTTTTTTTATGAAAGTTAAATATTCATTTTTATTTAAGATTGTGTTTATACATGTATGTCTACTCTCTAAAACTATTATCAACGAAAGAAGTGGTAAATACCGATTTGACAAGATACTTTCCTATGACTAGTTTAAACTAATAGTTCGCAATCTAAAGATCGATTGGACAATCGTATGTGATTAATGATTGTTTGAATAAATTAATAATATTTTATCTTGTGATATAGAGAGTTGTGACTCTGGAATTTATTCTTGATGTCTTGATCAACACATTAAACAAGACCTGTGACACTTTGAAGTTCAAGATAAAACCGTTAAATTAATCGAAGCTTCAAAATCACATATGAGGGGTATTTTGGTAATTACCTAAATCCTGAAGTGAATATATATTTTCTTGTGACACATGTCTAAATGAGTTTTCATTGATACGGTGGTTTGTGTCATAATATTGTTTTGTGGAATTATGTGATTCACATATATGGAATTTCTGTTACAAAAATGCGACGACATTAGTATCCCGTCATGTTTTATTATTAGAGTGTGAGCGAATAAAGTGGACCTGGTATTCAACAAGTAAAACATTCTTTGAATAAGACATGTGACATATTGTGTCATCTCACTTTATGTTTTTTTTGTTCACGGATAACAAATGAGTTAATTAAATAATAACTCAGGGCTAAAACGGTAATTTTACATTCCTCTGAGTTAATGATACACACCAAGGGTAATATCGTAAATACATTGTGGATCGTGTGAAGAATAGTTTCAACATATCAAACAGAAATATAAACGCATGTGAACTTAGAATTGTTCAATAGTGGTCCTTCAGTGGAATCGACCAATATTAGGAATTAAAAGTCGGACAACGTTTGTGAACATTTGTGCCCGAGCTTTATTCTAAAGCTTTGTCCAAGTGAGTCCATGAGGTCTTAATGATAGATTATCGGATGAGATTATAATGAGCAAAAAAAAGTTGATTTTCTCATTGAATGTAAATAGTGATTTACACTATGATGATTATTTCTTTCGTAATTAAATAAATAATTAGTTATTTTTAGTTACAATTATCTAATAAGTCGAATTGTATAATTATATTGATAAGAATACAATTTTGAGATTTATATAAATAAAATATGAAAATAAATAATTTATCATTTCGTACTTGTTTGGATAGTATGACGAGAATTGATGACTTGTCATTAAATCGATGAGATGTTCAAATTTAATTAAATATTATATATAAAATTAAATCAAATAAATTTGAAGTGGAATTTAATCAATGTTGGCCAGCCCTAGATGTTGATTTATGGGTTGGCAAATTGTTTAAACTCATTAAAAAGAATTAACGGGGTTAAGTTGGTTTAATGGGCTTAACTTGACCTAGGCCCGTTATCACTTGAATAAATACACATGAACTTCAATCTCAAACCCTAATCCTCATTTTGTGTCATGCACCCTCCCCATAGAGAGAGAGAGAGCAGCCAAAATTCCTAGAGAGAAAGGGGGATTCGTCCAAAAATCCTAAGCACAATTTTCCTTGTTTGGCCGAACCCTAGAGTGAAGAAAAATGAGTTTTCGTTTGTCGTTTAATTTTTTGAGTGATCATTCCCTTCATCTTGTTCATAGAGGAGCCCACCCTCTAAATCTCACTTAAATCTGGAGATCTTTTTATTGACTCCATTTTGTGGTAGTTTGAGTGAAATCCTTCCCCTTTGCCCGTGCACTTCATTTGCAGCAAGGATGGATCAGCCGAGACCATCAAGTGCAATCAAAGAGGCCGACCGCCCTAGGAGTTGTGCAGCCAACGCGCGTGAAGAGGAGGACTCATACAAGGAGTTGGACGCGTGACGCAGATCCGGGATGCACAAGTTAATAAACGGAGAGGAGACTCGAGAAGTTGTCGAAGACAACCGTAAATTTTCTGAAATCCGATCTTGATTTGAATTTTATAATTAGTTATAGGATTGTATGTGTGCCTGGATTGATTGATTACATGTTTAGAAATTTATTGACATGTTAGGTCGTTTTTATTGCAATGGTTGTTTAATATGTTACGAAATGAGTTTCACATATTATGATTAAAATTTTGAAATTCCGCCATATTAAATATATTTCTTAATTTAATAAGTTAATTGTTAACCGATTTCCAACAGCACCTGTTACAATAATTACGATGATATCCTGAGCCAAATTTCTTTCTCGTTAAGGATCCCAAAATGAAATTTTATATGACCTTTTGGTTATGATTTTCCAGACATATATTAGTAGTTGTAGTAGTTAATTCCCAAACATTTATGGATATAATATTTTGTGACAAGTTAGTTGTCATAAAAGGTGTTTTGGGACAAAAAAATGCTTGGATATATTTTGGTGCATATGTTTGAAAAAAAAAATTATGAATCAAACATGTAAATGAATATGTTGACAGTTAGTACTTGTTGATGTATATCAAAACTCAGTGATAAATAAACCAGAACAAAGCATCCAATATTAAAGTTTGAACAAAATTAATAAGGATTAAATACGTGTTAAAAATATGTAAAATTTGGTAGTAAATAATTTAATAATTATGGTTTAAATTAACATATTATATTAATGTTAAACTGTTTGTTCAAAACATCAAATATAATAATAAACATATAAATCGAATAGAAGAGATTCACATGTGAAAATTACCTATTGAAAACAAAATCAAAAATCAACAAACAAATACATAAAACAATAAACAAATCACATACTGACTCTCCAAATATGGTATGTCAATGTCAAAAATTGACTAGCAATACGAATGTATTCGTTCAACTTTCGAGCGATACCTCTTTTCTTTCAGCACAACAGCTTGACGCTTTTCAACTGGAGATTTTATCACATAATTTTTTTTGGCAAGTTCCAACCACCTTCACAAGAAATTGGAAAGATCCCGCGGATACGTCATTGAAAATCATTCTTGCTTGTATTACCACGAAATAGTCTAGAGGACGTAAATTTGTACTCTACAAACCAGCAGAAGCATGGGAGAATAAAAACTCTTCAAGCTGCTAAAATCTACACGTGCATGTCTTCATTACAACAACAACAACAACTATGCAAATTGCCCCATCAACAATTTCAAATTGATTTTCGTTAATAGCATTAACGTGTAAACAAAAATACAATTTACATGTTAATATAAAGTAAAACTATAAGTTATTTACTAAAATTAACAAAAAATGTAACAAAACAACTCACAATCATGCATCGAACCGCTTCTTAACCGTCTTTTAGAATCATAAAACCAGTGTCGGTAAGCCCTAACATCATCTTTGGAATGAGCTTCCTCTTTTTTGAAATTACATTTTGTAAGACGTGGCGATAACTCAAAACAAGACAAGCAACATGGCAAACCCTAACCTCGCGTAAAATTACATTCAAGCATTCTGAAATGTTGGTAATCATGATGTTCAAACCTCTTACCAGAGAAATGGCTCCTAGACCATAACTCGGATTAGTTTTAAGCAAGTATTTATTAATTCTACGATCTCCATTAGACAAAAGTTTTAACCAAAACTCAAACTCTTTAGACATTTAAGCTTTTGGCAATCTATAAAATAGAGGCTGAATGTGACTATTACCAAATTGAGTTTTGACATTTACCCATAAGTATTGCATGCGTGAGGTCCATTTGACCTCGGGGTAAATCGTGATTACCGTATTTTGTATTGATTTGTGTCTATCAGAAACAATAACTATATATTGTCGAACACCATAAACCATTTTGAGCTGCAACATAAACCACGTCCAAGAATTATTGTTTTTCAAAATCCACAATACAAACTGCCAACGGAAACAAATGATTATCCCAATTTTGAGACATAGCAAAAAGCAAAGTCCCATGTGATAATCTATTAAAAAATATACCAACCAATGAAATAACATGTCTACAAAATTTAAAACGAAAAACAAAAGCTCAAAATGCAGGGAAAAGTACTAAAGAGTTTCATCCTTTTCAACAAACATTATGGACAAGTAAATTAGTTGGAAATTAGTTAACGATTAACCAATATTATTATATAACATATCAATATATGTCGGAAATATATAATAATATCTAACAAAATAAAAGTCATTTTAATAAAATTTATTACCCTAGATATTATAAATTACTAATATGTCAATACAAAATTTATTCTAAACATATTGATCAACAAATTGAACATACTAGCAACGTATAACATTTATATAATTGTGGTTCCAATTCGTCGGAATGGAGACTCGTCGGAGAAAATGCTTGCCGGAATGACGATTCTGACTCGCCGGAATGGATGAGGCTCAGGCTTGCCGGACAGGGACGAATCTGTTGGCATTTATGCCCACAAAGGAGATTTTTGGTATTAAATACTTTTGTATTTATTTTGTTTTGAATTCAAATAAAAAAATTGAATATCCATTCTTATTTATGATTGAGTATGCATTAATGTCTACGCTCTGAAATTGTCATCAACGAAAGGAGTGCTAACTACAGACTTGACAAGATACCTTCTTATGACTAGTTTAAAATAATAGTTCACAATCTAACGATCGATTGGGCAATCGATTCTTAGTAATGAATGTTAGAATGAATTAAACGATATCTTATCTTGTGATATGGAGAGTTGTGACTCTGTAATACATTCTTGATATCTTAATGAAGATATTGAACAAGACCTGTGAAGTTTTGAAACCTCAAACTCACATAGGAGGGGTATTTTAGTAATTACCTAAATCCTGAAGTGAGTACATATCTTCTTGTAACACTTTATGACATTTGATTTGTCAATGGGCAATGGCTGAGTGAAGTTTCATTGACCCGACGGTTGGTGTCATAATACTGTTTCGTTGAAATATTTGATTCACGGATATGGAATTTATGTTGAAACAATGCTAAGGCATTAGTATCACACCATGCTCTGTTATGAGAGTGTGAGCGAATAAACCAGACCTGGTATTCATCGAATAAAGTATTTTTTTGAAATAAAACATGTGACATGTTGAGACATCTCACTTTATGTTTTTCTCGTTAAAAAAGAACAGAGGACTTGGTGAAATAATAACTCAGGGGTAAAACTGTAATTTTACATTCCTCTGAGTTAGTGATACACACAAAGGGTAATATCATAAAATACACCGTGGACCGTGTGAAGAATAGTTTTGTCACATCAAACGGAAATATAAACGCATGTGAACTTGGAGATGTTCAATATTGGTCCTTTAGTGGAATCGAGAAATATTAAGAATTAAAAGTAGGAAAGAGTTTGTGAACTTTTGTGTCTGAGCTAAATTCTAAAGCTTTGTTCATGTGGGTCCATAAGGTCTCAATGATTGACTCTTGGACGAGATTTTGGTGAACAAGAAATGATTGATTTTCTCATTCCACGTAAATTGTGATTTACGGTAAGAAAATTATTTTCTAAGTAATTAAATAAATAATTGATTATTTATTATTACATTTATTTAATGAACCATATTATGTTATTATATTGATAATAATATAATTTGATGATTCAAATAAATAAAAGATGAAAATAAATATTTTCTCGTTTCATACTACATTGAGTAGTATGAAAATAATTAATGACTTGTCATTAAATAAATGAGATGTTCAAAATTAATTAAATATTATTTTAGAAATAAATCAAATAATTTATTTTAGAAAAGAGAGAGAGAAATTATTAAGCCTTTGTTTTATTCATTCTCCCCTTGTTCCCACAAACGAGCCCACCCTCTTTGTCTCATAAAACCTCCTTGAGAATTATCATAGATTCAATTTTGTGGTTGTTTGAGTGATATATTACCCACAGGACCGGCCACCTTTTGGAGGAATAGAGCAAGGACGGATTTCAGGACATCCTAGACGCGCGTGGGAAGGAGTTTTGGCCGTGCTTGTGGACGCATCCCCGGGGCTGATTCTCGCATATCCGAACCCACTGTAAGTCTTCTAAAAACGAGTTGGATCTGAATGTAATAATCATTGTAGAATTGTTAAAAAAATTAGATTACTCGTTTGCATGTTTGAATGAATTTATTAATATGTTTAGAAATTTATTGACATACTAGATTAGATTTAATGACATGGTTATTGAATATGTTTTAAAAACATTTTAACATGTTAAATTGAATTATGAATTTCCGCCATATATTGATATGTTTCATAATTAATTAGGTTAATTGTTAACTAAATTCCAACAGAATCTGCCTCGCCGGACAGGACAGATGACTGGCCGGTTTGGTGCGCATGTGGCCTCAGGAGTCTCTCGCGCCTAGCTAGACCAAGACACATATGCGTCTAGCTGGAGGAGTACTGGACCCACGTGGCAGGGACAGTGACGCAGGCTGGAGGTGACCTGGACGCGTATGGAAGGACATGCCCAACTGAGTCTCGCTGGCCGGTTGGAAGGCTGGCGGGCTGCCCGGTTGGCTGACTGGCCGGTTTGAGCCTTCTTCGCGTCTAGCTCGTTTCTCTTCAATTTTTACCAGATCTATACAAAAAAATTACTCAAACACCACAAGTTATTCAATGATATTAATCTCGGATTTTGTAGGAGATTAAGAGGGTGAGCTCTTCAATTTGAACAACAAATAAGAGAATCACTCAAAGGTTAAACCAAGAAATCTAGAAACGATTTCTTGATCTCTATTCTCTCTCAAAACTCGCGGCCAACAAAGTCACAAGGGAGAAGGGAGTTTGGCCGAGTGAAATTGTGAGGTTAGGGTTAGGGTTGCTCGAAAAAAACACTTTATTTATATTGAGAGATGACGGGCTTAAGTTAGGTCAAACCCAATAGTCAACTTAAGCCCTATTCAACATGTAAATGAGTTATTTTATTTCATTTCCAGCCATAATTCAATAAACATGTCCATCCACTATCAAATACGTTCCCTAATTATAATTCATTTATTTCTAAAATAATATTTAATTAATTTAGAACATCTTATTTATTCAATGGCAAGTCATTACTTCTTTTCATACTTTTCTAATAAGTACGAAACAAAAGAAATATTTATTGTTATCTTGTATCAAATTATATTATTATCAATATAATAACATAACATGATTCATTAAATAAATATAATAATAAATGACTAATTATTTATTTAATTACTTAAAATAATTCTCTTTGCATAAATCACAATTTATATTCAATGAAAAAATCAATCGTTCTAGTTCATGAATCTCTTCTGAGAGTCTACCACTGAGACTTTATGGATCCACATGAACAAAACTTTAGAATAAAGATCTTATTCAAAAGTTCACAAACTTTTTTGGACTTTTGATTCGTAATAATAGTCAATTCCACTAAAGGACTAATATTAAAACTCTCTAAGTTCATATGCGTTTATTTTCCATTTGATGTGACAAAACAGTTCTTCACACGATCCACGAAATATTTTACGATATTACCCTTCGTGTTTATCATTAACTCAGAGGAATGTAAAATTATTGTTTTACCCTTGAGTTATTATTTCACTAACTCCTTTGTTATTTTTTAATGAGAAAAACATAAACTGAGATGTATGTACATGTCACATGTTTTATTCAAAGAACGTTATATTCCATGAATACCATGCCCAGTTTATTCGTTCACACTCTCATAATAAAGCATAATGTGATACTAATGCTCCAGCATTGTTTCATGATGAATTTTATATCTTCGAATCACATAATCCAACGATACAACGTTATGACATCAACCATCGGGTCAGATGAAACTTCATTTAGTAATTTCCCATTGACAAATTAAATGTTATAAAGTGTTACAAGAATGTATTCACTTTAGGATTAAGGTAATTGCCAAAATACCCCTCGTATGTGATCTTGAAGCTTCGAGTGATTAAACGGTTTTATCTCAAGCTTCAGAGTATCACAAGTCTTGTTCAATGTCTTCTTTAAGATATCAAGAATAAATCATAGAGTCACAACTCTCTATATCACAAGATAAGATATCGTGATTCATTCAAACAATTAAAACTCAAATTCGATTGCCATATCGATCTTTAGATTGAGAACTATTATACAACTGGGATACAACTCTGCATTCAACTTGGCAAATAGATCTTCGATCTACTTTGTGTCGACCATCTTCTCTGGAGTTGGATCATTCAAATCTTCATGATCATCCCTTATATCTTCGAGTGCGTTGTGGATTCCATCAACATCGTATTGGTCGTTTTAATCATAAAAAATTTGTTGGTACAACAATTATTTCTTCACTTGACTCGCTTTCATGATAATACAAAGTGCAATACGAAGTAAATCCTTTGAACATGAGATGAGCTCGAACAACTCCTAATGTTTGAGTTATCGCATTATTGCAAATACAACAAAGACATTTAATTTTGTGCTCGTTGTTCATTTAAAATCGTGTAATTCGAGTAAACTTGTTCATGCCCATTTCAAATTCAAGACTACTTTGATCATTCTAAATTATCCAATCTTTACTTGAATTAGACATGAAGCTGAATGTTGAAAATCAGGAAAGTTGTGTGATTGAGATCCATTGGAAGATATACTTGATTGGAATAGTTTGATGATATGATACCGGAAATTTTTTTAATTTAAATAATTGAATATATATTAACTTATTATTTTGATCAATTAATTACTTAAAAATTTACAAAAAATTGGGCAGAATTTCCCCTACTATATTGATAAACCAAAAAGATGAAATTTATAAACGACATATATATAATATCCATAGCTATTCTATTAATCAATAAATTTCAAATCTAAATATAACAAACGAAATAATGTATTCAAATTATAAAATTTACTTTAGTATTAAATTAGATAACTAGATTTGCTAAATAATTAACAACTTATGAAATTACATAACAGCATTAAGAACTCATTATAACTACGTTTACGAACTAACATATTATTAAGTTTATTATAATTTAAATAAGAATGCTCTAATTAGATAATCAACTACAAATTCAATTATTAAGTTATTATCTACAAATTCTCTAATTACTTATTAACTAAATAATTTTGTTACCAATACATTCCATAAATTCTCTAATTAAATAATTAACTATTCAAAATTATCTAACTAATTAAGTTATTCATTTAACTACCAAATTTCTAGTTACTTAATTAACTAAATAATGAAGTTAACAATATAGTTAATATTACGAGTCAATGTGAGACGCAACGAGGTAAAGGATGAAAGAGGCGGCGACCGACACGAGGCTGCGACAAAATCGAGACTCCGACCAACACAAAAAACTAAAATGAAATTTAAAATCAGATCCAAACAAACCCAATAAAGCTAAAACCACATTAACGAAACTAATAAAATGATTAACCAAACCAAACAAAAAAACATATCGAGAGGCAGCGATGACGTAGTTAGTGGCGAGGTAGTGACGCCCAGGACGGGGCTGTATACATAACGAGGCTGCAACATGTGAACGATTAAAATGAGACAGAGTTTGAGGGACGGATGTCGGAGCTGCCATAAAACTCTTTCAAAACAGAGACAGAGAGAGAGAACCTTTTGAGGGACGACGGTTAGAGGCTACACAGGGAGGGCGGATGACTAAGTATATGCGACCAATTTCGTGAAAAAAATGGACATAACAATAAACTTACAAAATACCGGCGGTGGTTGGATGGAGAGAGGCCGGGATGGAGAGTGGCGGTTGGGAGATAGTGTGGCGGCTGGGAGGGAGAGAGGCGGCCGAGATGGAGAGTGGCGGTCGGGAGATAGTGTGGCGGCTGGGAGGGAGAGACTCGACTGGAGGGGAGAAGCGGCCAGACGGAGAGAGTAGCGGGATGGTGAGATTGGCCGGAAGGATGCAAGAGGGAGAGACTTGGCCGGAGGGAGAGACTGAGCTGGTGAGATAGACGCCGAGGATAATTTTTTTGTTGTGAGGGGAAAGAAATCCCAAAATGGTATGTGAAGGTGAAATCATTTGCAAAATGGAGGAGGAGGAGGAGGAGGAGGAGGAGAAGAAGAAGAAGAAGAAGAAGAAGAAGAAGAAGAAGAAGAAGAAGAAGAAGAAGAAGAAGAAGAAGAAGAAGAAGAAGAAGAAGAAGGGGTTCGGGTGTTTTAATGACTTAGGGACATTAGAAGCGACTAGTCTCTTATAATATTCCCATTGATATGTTTAGTGAAATTTTAGCGGAGGAAATTGGAGTAAAATAATTTGGGATTAGAAGCGACATGTAAAATTTTGGCGGAGAAAAGTTCGAGCCAAATAATTTGGGCTTTGGAAACAGCATTTGAAGTGACTAGTCGCTTCCTCCCAAAACACTGAAAAATTGGCGGAGAAAAAAGCAAGGCAAAGATTTTGGCTTTAGAAACGTCTAGTCGCTTCTAAAGGTCATAATTTTTCATTTTTATGAAGAAACAGTTGTAGATGCGTTCTAATTAGAAGCTATTAGATTAGTCACTTCTAAAAGTATGCGTCGCTTCTAAAAGTCATTTTTGTAGTAGGGTAATGAGGTTTGACGATGCATGCTTATTCCTATGAATCATTGATTTCCCGTAACACGAATGAACCTTAGAAAATATTTTTATTACCCACATTCGGCAAATAGAGCACACAGCCGCATATAACTTTCATGCACAGTGTAAATTCGAGCATACAACTCTAGTGGTTGACTTGATGGTATTAAATTCAAAATTGTTCCTCATAGCTTAAATGCTAAGAGATGTTTTAGAACTTCTTTGCTCGTAAAACCATTTTCCACGTCAAATTTAAGATCAATGAGATAATTTTTCAAATTTAAATTATTAAATAATATTATTTCCTTTGGAGAACATGGACTTTTAAACAGTTTAATTGCACACAAAATGTAGATAAGACTCCTTGTCTCGATTGAAAACTTGGGCAAAATGTTTTGACATGTCTGAGACTACTTTGTCGTCTAGAGGTCATGTTCTTGGACCACTTGGTTCATGAAGTCTTCTTTTGGATTGCACGAAAGTAGGGCATTTCTTGGAGGATTTTCTCTTATTTGCCTTCATTTCAGAAGGAGCACTTATTGGCCCAGTGACTATTTTGGGCTATCATCAGTGACCCAGACATATTTTGAATAGAACTTGTAGTCTTCGCTGGGCTTGGGGACTTAGAAGAGCCCATATTGCCATCGGAAAAAATCACCTTTCTAGGTCTCCCACTTATTTTGATCTTAGAGGAGCTAAGATCAGTTGTGGAAGGACCTTTTGGTTGATTTTGAATAGTGCTAAAACCACCACTTCTTATCTGCACCTCATCTTGATGGTCGACCAACCCATTGTCCTTTGCTGATTCTTGTCCCTTGCCAGCTAGGAGGGATGATTTTCCCGTTGCAGGATTCAGAACTTCTAACGGAATTATTTTTTCTTTTTTGCTTTTGCATTCCACGTCACCCTGCGCGTAGTCCTCACTCGTCTTCTCTGAAACTATTTCGCAAGGCTTGGTGACTGAGACTAGGTCTTGACTTGGGTATCGATTCGAATTGGCTTGAGCTATTGTAACTGCGTATACTTCTCTGCTTCTGAGAAGGGTTATCGAACAAGCCCTCGTCGAAGTAGCTATGAATCTTGGATTCCATCAATAACCAGCTTCCATAAGCTTTAACTTTCGATCCCTTGTGATTTGTGATGATTTTCCACTATTTTTTTTTTGGCAATCTTCGATTTCATGTCCCAATCTCTCGCACTTGTAACAAAAACGACCTAACATTTTATCTTGGACCACAGTTTGGCAAGCCCACCTCCTCTTTCCAGAAATATGTATTGGCACAATGGCCTTCTAATGTCTATTCTGGCTTTGAATCGAATATCACTACCAGCTTTCCCTTCATAACTTGTACATTTTCTAAACCTCGTTGCCAAGCTTTCTGCACTTCCTTTGTTCATGATCCCTTGCGGAAGGCCACAAAGTCTGATCCCAAAAGGGATGAAGTAAAATTATATAACTTCTAAATACTTTTCACCCGCCATTCTTCGAGCAGTAGTTGAACGCTTTTAAAGACCCATGATCTGCCACTTAGAATTTGGTTGTCATCATCACTGTTTTCAATTTTTAATTGGAAAAGACATGGTTTAATTCTTTCGTACCAGTTTTGTTTGCATCGCTACACGTATGAGAATAAATCGTAAATCTTTTCAAACTCCAGTTCCAGTCTTTTTTCATAAGTAACTTTGCTTCTAGGTATTAGTCCTCCTCTCGTTTTCCTCTTGTGTCTATCTTTCCTGAGATGCAGAGATTCCTCGCAAGGAAAGAGGATCCAGTTTATTTCGTCTTCCCAGGCGATACTTTCATCGATCTGGGTTTTCCCCAATCTTTCTAGTCTTAATTTTGATATGTAGATCTCTCACTAGTGTTTTCCCTTACTAAAATGAACAAATCTCTCTATCTCAAAGTTGTTTCCCCTTACTAAAATAAACAATCTCTCAATACTAAATGACCAACTTTACTCCCCCCGGTCGGGTGCGGCAACAAGAAAGAGTACCCCATGAAAATATATTCATCGACTGAAAATCATTGTTCAAAGTTTCCCGCACAAGGGGCGGAATCTCTCTTAAATTACGCATTCCAAAATCTAAAGACAAGAAGGCCTATCTAGCCGATTCATGAGCCACCCTATTAAATTCTTTTCTAAACCGATTAAATCTAACTGGCTGGAAGGAAACAAGCTGCTTTCGGAGCTTCTCGAAGTCATTCCAAAGCCGCCAGACCGGGCACTCCTCTCCTTGTTGCAAGCTTCTCAGCAAAACCTAACAATCTCCTTCAATGTTAACTCTGTTGCTGCAAGGATATAGCCTTTCAGCTCTGCTTCAACCGCACCTCTAGCCTCCGTTTTGCTTCTCTATAACATGACAATTTCTCCTCTCTCGTCTCTATCACTAATCCCACCGCAGCGTCTCCTTCTTTTGAAGTCGTGTATATATTCATTTTAATCTCCCCCGTGTCAGGCGGCTTCCAGACTTCCTCGATGACAGCTTGATCTTCAAACAGTTCCAGGCTATTTCTCGCGGCACTGAGATTTATCTCCCGGATACGTTGATGCAAACGCTGAATAATGGTTCCTAATTCGTTTGCTCCCTTCTGAAAATCATGGCATTTATGTGTTCCCAGATAACTCCCTGAATGGCGGTTGCGATTTTTCACGAACATGTTCTTCGCGATAGCGCATACGCGTCATCGTTACACATCAATATTTCACTCAGCGCATCCATTCCATTCGGCAAAGTTCCTGTGTCCCACACTTTTACCCCACGTCATGACAAACCAGACACTCGAAGCAACTTCACAGTCGAAAAATTGATGCGTCGGCTTCATTATCTTTTGCGCAGATTCGGCACTTGACATCCGAGTTCGAAGCCCCAAAATTGATTGTGGTCGCTATAGGGAAACTCTGGTTCCCTATCCTCCATAACGTCAAGGCATGCCTCGTATTAAGTTAAGGCTCCACAAGTTCTTGAAAAAGGAGAACTTTACTTGTAGGACACTGAAACTAACCTGAGCTACTCAGAATGCAGGAAGACTTCTCTTACCACTCACGAATTACAAGGAGCACTTTTTGCGACATTTTTTTACCACCTGACCACGTACTTAAGAAGTGTTTGAATACCTTTTTGAAAAGGAATTATTGCAAATTTGACAAAAGAATGATATGAGAAAACAAAATTAATTCTTCTTTATATATTATATATAATATGTATATACATAGAAGACTCAAAATGATATTCTTCTTTAATTTGACCATGTATGTATAGTTTTTTTTAGTGAAGACTCGAATTTATTTGTGTTGCAATTTTTCCCCAAAAGTATAAGACAAGTACACCAATCTTCATCTCAAAGAGGAGACCGTGGATCGAATCCCCGCGATCTCACTGCCCAATAATTAATTAGTGATTTGTTTGTATGCTAGAATATTAAATTAATATATTTTGTCCAAAAAAAATTCTCTTATTTATATGTTTCAGATCTTGTTTCCCCGCTAATAATGTCTATCCTCAAAAAATAAAGTACCTCACCTAATTTGGCTTTCCAGTAAAATTGAAATTTAGATAATATAGCTTATGATCATAAACATTTAGCCTTATTTTGAGTATGCAAATAGATAAATATAAAGTACACCGTTGATTTTAGGTGTAGTCTTATGATTTATATTATCCCAATTAAAAATGAGAAAATTATGAACATTACAATTCACCCAAAGTTGTTCTTGAAATTACCATTTCGACTTAGCGGTTACTAAAAATCTTTAAAAATAGCGGTATAAAAACAGTGATATTATTATCCTTTATATAAATAATTTCATTTTATTTAAATTAAGAGAATAAATAAAATCTAATAATGCAAAATTTTATTTTTAAATAATATTATAAACATCAAGAAAAAATTTTAAAAAATTATTTCATTCTCCGATATACTTCGTTGTTTATTTATTTTCTTTGCATACCGGTCTATGAAAGTATCTATGTTTTGTTTAAATTTGTGTTTGTCAAATTTTGAATTATTCTATGTTTATTTATGTTAAGATTTATAAATTTATTAGAAAAATGTGGCACGAATCACATGAGATAACAATGCAGCGTAGACTAAAAGCAGCCCCGTTCAAGAGACGAATGAAGTGCGATATAATATGACCTATATCAACTCATTAGTTTTTGTTTTTCAATCCCAGAATGTTTAATGGATGGTATTTGTAGAAATATATAGCGGGTCTGTTATGGCTTATCTAGACTTTAGGAATCGCTGTCATTTAGTTTAGATATTTCCTGTTTTGGTTCAATGTTTAGGAATCACTCCTCTCTCTCAGCCATCACAGATTCAAACAAACACAGACCACTTTTCTCAGCAAATAACCAACCACAAATTAACCGGCCAAAATTATTTGCAATGGTCTCAATCTGTTCTCATGTTTGTGTGTGGTAGAAGCAAAGATGATTTTTTGACAGGAATAGCAAGTGCACCACGAGAGGAAGATCCAACATTCAAATCATGGAAAGCCAACAACAACATGGTTATGTCTTGGCTGATCAACTCCATGATACCAGAAATCGGTGAAAATTTTCTGCTATATTCAACAGCCACTGAGATATGGGAAGCTGCCAAAATCACCTTTTCGAGCTATGACAACACGTCGGAAATTTTTGAAACCGAAAGTCACTTATATGAAATAAAACAAGGTGATCTATCTGTAACTCAATATTTCATGACTCTCTCTCGACATTGGCAAAAGATTGACCTCATCGACACACACAAATGGAACTGTCCAGAAGACTCAAAACTCTACAAATCGATCGTAGAGACAAAACGAGTTTTTAAATTCTTAGCAGGACTGGTGAAGGATCTGGACGAGGCTCGAGGCAGACTCATTAGCACAAAGCCACTGCCATCTTTACGAGAAGCTTTCTCCACCATGAAACATGAGAAAAGCAGAAGGAAAATTATGATGAGTGATTCATCATCAACAAACACTCCTGAAAGCTCAGCCTTAATGGTCTCAAGCGAAAACCAGGCACAAGCCAACAGAGCAACTGCAGATAGGAAAGGAAACAAAAGACCTTACTGTGATCACTGCAACAAATAAGGCCACACCCGAGATAGTTGTTGGCAAATCCATGGGAAACCAGTGGATTGGAAGCCAAGAAAGTCTTCCTCAAATCAAGAACCTCGAGGAAATGCAGTCTCTACATCACCATTCAGCAAAGATCAACTCGAAATCCTTCAATCACTGATTACCAAGGCTCACCAAACGTCTCAGAATTCAACATTTGAGGGAAATGCATTAGTGGTAAAAAGAGGTAACATTTCAGTGGCTTGTCTTTCTCAAACCGCCGATCCATCATCCTGGATCATTGACTCAGGAGCCACAGATCATATGACTGCTAATCGTGGATTATTTTCCTCATACTCAACGTGTGATAAGGCTATAAGGTTAATATAGCCGATGGATCTGTTTCGGTTGTTGCTGGTATTGGAACTGTGAAGCTATCATCAGAATTACAACTAGAATCAGTGCTTTATGTACCTAACCTAGATTGTAATTTGCTATCTGTCTTGAAAATAAATAAAGACTTGAAGTGCCTAACTCAATTCACTGATGATTCTTGTGTGTTTCAGGACAGGGAATCGGGGAAGATGATTGGCAGTGCTGAAGTAAAGTCTGGTCTCTATCTCCTTCAAAATCCATCAAAATCATCAACCTGCCTTGTGTCACAAGTTAGAAAAAATAATGACAGTGAGATCCTTCATTTACATTGTCAATTAGGACACCCAAACTTTGTGTATCTTTCCAAGTTATTTCCATTGTTATTTCTGAATAAAGATTCCAAGTCAATTCAGTGTGATATTTGCCAACTTTCGAAACATACCAGAAGCTCATACATTCCAAACTCATATAAACCATCTCATCCATTTTCTATGATTCACAGTGATATTTGGGGACCTTCAAAAGTTCCAAATATTACACAAACTAGATGGTTTTTATTATTCATTGATGATCACACAAGACTCGCCTGGGTATTCTTAATGAAGGAAAAATCTGAAGCCATACACCTTATCAAACAATTCCACACGATGATCCAAACACAATTCAAAACAAATATTCAATTGTTTCATTCTGACAATGGTAGTGAATATTTCAATTCAGTTCTTGGCGAATTTTTTAAGTCTCAGGGAATTATTCACACTAGCTCATGTGTAAAAACGCCCCAACAGAACGGGATAGCTGAGAGAAAAAATCGCCACTTACTTGAGGTAGCTCGATCCATCATGTTCACCACAAATGTTCCAAAACACTATTGGGGAGAGGCTGTACTCACTGCAGCATATCTCATCAACAGAATGCCATCTCGGGTATTAAATTTCCAAACACCATGTCAAATGCTCCTAAATAGTTTTCAAGACTCAAAACTGTTTATAAATATACCTCTGAAATTATTTGGTTGCTCAGCTTTTGTCCACCTATATGACCAAAATAAACTTGATCCGAGATCTCTTAAGTGTATATTCAAAGGGTATTCTCCAACAAAGAAAGGGTATAAGTGCTATTCGCCAAAACTCAGAAATTTTTTCTATACAATGGACGTTACATTTTTTTAAAATGCTCCATTCTATACCAAAACTTCGATTCAGGGGGAGAATATTAGTGAATCTCAGGATACTTGGAGTCAAGAATTTTGTGATATTCCAATCAACATATCTGAAAGTCCATCGTCCATCCCACCTCCACCAAATTTGCTTCAAGATTGCCAATCATCAAACTCGAATCCGCTGCCAAGTAACTCCAATGATGAATCAGGTATGAGTAAAGTAAATTCTCGTGTTCAAGATACTAATATGCTGCCTAATGATGAATTGCCTATAGCCTTGAGAAAGTCTGCAAGAAAATATACACCTTATCAGATGAAGGACTTTGTTTACTATGGAAAATTGTCATCACAATACCGAGCCTATGTAGCAAAGATTGATCAAATCAAGATTCCGAACAGTGTGCAAGAGGCTTTATCCACTCCAGAATGGAAAGAAGCTACGTTTGAAGAAATCCGAGCACTCGGAAAAAATGACACTTGGGAACCCCACTGCCGCCATTGAAGAAAATTGTTGGCTGTCGATGGTTGTTTACCGTCAAACACAATTCCGATGGTACTATTGAACGACTCAAAGCTCGATTAGTGGCGAGAGGATACACTCAAACCTACGGCATTGACTACCAAGAGACATTCGCACCTGCGGCGAAGCAAAACACCATCTGAGTCTTACTCTCCATAGCTGCGATTTTTGACTGGCCTCTACATCAACTCGACGTTAAGAATGCGTTCTTAAATGGGGAATTAACAGAAGAAGTGTATATGGATATTCCGCCCGGATTTGCAGATGAGAAAAGTCTGTATGGACTTAAACAAAGTCCTCGAGCGTGGTTTAGTCGATTCTCACAAGTACTCAAGAAGATCGGTTACTCTCAAAGTCAAGCAGATCATACCTTATTCTCCAAGCTATCTGATATGGGAAAAATCACCATCTTAAGTGTGTATGTGGATGATATCATAATCACAGGCGACAATGAAGAAGAGATCATCAGGTTGAAGGAAGTTTTAGCCTCAGAATTTGAAGTCAAAGACCTTGGAAATTTAAAGTATTTTCTAGGTATGGAAATTTCAAGATCGAGAAAAGGTATTTCAGTTTCTCAAAGAAAGTATACATTGGATCTACTGCATGAAACTGGAATGACAAATTGCAAGCCATCATCTACACCTATATGGAGCCAAACTTGAAGCTGGACACATGTGAAGACGAAGTCGACGTTGATAAAGGCCGGTACCAAAGACTCGTTGGTAAACTCATTTATTTGGCAAACACTAGACCTGATATTGGGTTTGCAGTCAGTTTAGTGAGCAGATTTATGAGCACTCAAAAAAGAATCTCACATGGAAGCTGTATTCCGAATTTTACGATATCTAAAGTTCTCTCCAGGAAAAAGTTTATTTTTCAAGAAAAATTCGAGTCGCAGGGTAGAAGTCTACACTGATGCAGATTATGGTGGCTCCCAAACCGATAGACGATCAACCTCGGGCTATTGTACATTTGTCTGGGGAAATTTAGTCACTTGGAGAAGTAAGAAGCAATCTGTAGTGTATCGTAGCAGCGCTGAATCTGAGCTCCGATCTCTTGCACATGGTGTTTGCGAAGGTATTTGGCTCAGACGAATCCTCAACAACTTAAATCTACCAAGTCCACTGTCCATTCTACTGCACTGTGATAATGAAGCCGCAGCATCGCAAAAAATCCGGTTCACCATGATCGTACAAAGCATATTGAAGTTGACAGACATTTCATCAGCGAGAAGATCGAGTCTCAAGAAATCCAGCTACAGTTCATTCCTTCACGATTTCAGATTGCCGACATACTGACTAAACCAATATCTACCTCAACCTTTCAAGAATTATGTGGCAAGCTAAATCTCATAAATGTATATGGCTTAGCTTGAAGGGGAGTGTAGAAATATATAGCCGGTCTGTTATGGCTTATCTAGACTTTAGGAATCGCTGTCATTTAGTTTAGATATTTCCTGTTTTGGTCCAATATTTATTGCCTTTATTTATGGCATTAGTTTAGCTAATGTATGGTATATTTGTAGTCCTTAAATATTCGATATTGTTATCAATAAACAATAGGGATTGATTCTTATTCCATACAAATTACTTCAGTATTTGAATATTTGATTATTATTAATTTATTGTTAATGGCTATTTTAAAAAACTAATAAAACATTGGTCAATGAGCAAAATATAAGTTTGCAATTGTAATATGAGATATTTGTTTTTTAGTAAGCTGAAAGAGCCTTTTTTCTTCCTTTTATAATATTCGAAACTCCGTTCTGAATATATTTTTACACAAAATGTCAATGCTGTACACGAAAATGATTGTTGTGTCCTCTTTACAAGAAGCAAAAGATATCTGTTGAAACTTGCCCAAAAAAGCACATCAGAGATTCCAGCGTATTAAGCTCAAAGGTGACCGGCCCTAATGTCCCGATCTAGACGATCAGCATTAAGCGTTCCGGGTAGTTCTTGAAAATTTTCGTTGAAAATGGAATATGCACTGAGAGATGACAAGTAATCGTGATTAAAGATAAAGTGGCTATCTCATAACAGCATCGGGATTGTACCCAACAATATTCGTGGAATACATACCTTACTTCACCTGGTTTCCGCTTACCAAGATTCATAAGAATGAGAACAAAGCCAGTGCCAATGATCTGAACAAAAGAAAGGTTACCAAGGATCTTTGTTAGAAACCTTAAAATATAAGATACACTCAGTAATGTGGTCCTTACCAGTAATCTCAGAACCGTTGGTCTCACTAGACGCCATCTTATCGAAGCACAATGCTGATATTATAGACTAGATAGGATTAAAGTGTAGGAAAGAACTTACGTAGAGAGGGCCGATACCAAACCCACTGGCCACGGGAGCGAAAATAAACCACATGACAATGATGATCCACGACTTCAGACTCAGAGCGAAGATTGCCATCAAAACGAGATCTTGCAATGATCAAAGCATGACAACACATGAAGAAAGAATATGGAACTTCATAGCAAGAGTACGTTATATGAATAATTATATACATATATGTGTGTATATATATATAGTATATGCACAGCTCAGTTACCGGGAAGCTTCAACTTGTCGTGTAAAAAAGAGTAGATCTTCCTTTTCCACCGGCTTGATGACTCTGGAAGCTGAAATTTCTAGGAACTCACACAAGTGCAATGAAATGAGAACATAATATGGGCGAAAAATAGAGTTATTTTCCATATCGATATAGAGTACGAAACTACCAGATCTTCATCCTCATCATCATCTTCTTCGAGGCCATCCCCTGAACTTTTACTTGCTGGGTTAGGTTTCACGACAGCCATTAGGGAATCTGAAGATGGAAAAAACCAGTTGGGTCAAAGCCAAGCTAACAACCAATCTCATACAATAATATTCTTGTAAAGGAGGAGAAGAATTGATTTTAGCATTTCCACATACCGCCATTTTTCAGGTATAGGTCAACGTGATCACCGTTCCTACTATCGTGTAGTACGTTTCCTCGTAGAATCAGCCTCAGTTTTTCGATTGGCAGTTGATTCTCTGTAGCAATCCGTTTTCTCAAGTTGTGGACCTACTTAATTGGAAAAACAGAATAAAAATGGTCAACTCAATATCAATAAGAATGAGCAACAAAGAGTTGTAAAACATTTTTCTCATTGATTAAACACAATGTGTTAAACTCTAAATGAAAGATTTATGTACAATATGGGAATCGGAAGCAAATGCGCTATCCTTAAATCCGAAAGCAACAACGGAATCGGAAAAAAATAAATACAGAGAGAAAAAAGAAACACTCAACACCTAAGCTGGTCAATTAGAGCGATGCGGTGAAATTAGAGAAAACAAGGTTGGTCAGATAATCCCTGACTGTTGATGGAATCAAAACCCCCCAAAGCAGAAAAATGAAGAGAGAGAGAGAGAGAGAGAGAGAGAGAGAGAGAGAGAGAGAGAGAGAGAGAGAGAGAGAGAGAGAGAGAGAGAGAGAGAGATACTGGAATCGGAGAAGGCAGGAGGAGACGAGTGGGGCGAGCTGGGCCAACGATTCGGACAAAAATCTCGACCATGGACTGGTCTCTATTATCGTTCAAGGGTTTCAAGTCTTCGTCGTCCACGATCTCTTCCATTGCCATCAAGCGCCTCCTGATTCCGACAGAAGAATAAAATCCGTTTCTTCTGAAACTGAACTACTTCCGGGTTTCGAGATTTCTTAGAGAACTCGTTTTTATTCAACCTTTTGGTTTTTCAAAAACTAAATAAAATTATGCTCATCTGAATATGCAAATACCACATCATTCTGACTTTTATTTTTATAATTTCACCCTAATTTCAATTAAGACATAAAAATATTATTTTTTTATAATTAAAGTGCATTTAATGTTTTACACAAACTTTAAATAAATTTATTTTAATTATTTAAAGACTTCTTAACTAATTCTCATACCTTAATAGAAAATGATGAAAAATGATTAAGATAATATTATATTGACAGCTAATGATTCAGATTAGTGATACTTTGGATCAAACTAATCCTTGATTTAGATGTAAGTGCTACATTAAATTGACACATCAAGAAATGATTTGTGTTCGTGAAAATATTTCATAGCATCATTTCATAAAGATTTTCTAGAAATTAATTGAATTATAGAAACTACACCTACCACAACCTTTAAGATTCTACATGATAAAAAGTTTGATCGGCTGAAACAATATATCTAATAATTGATCATGTTCGGCACAAACGTATATTCATGTGGTGATGGTGTTAGGAAGTCTTGCCCACGAGAAAATACTTATGTAAATTCTCGTTTAGATTATCAATAAAATAAAGTTTGACTTTTATTATCTATTTGAATTGAAATGATTATTCTTATATAATAAGATCTATTAAACATGCATCATTTTGTAGCCTCCGTATTAAATTGGGTCACGTGCTGGGCACCAGAGTTCAGGCGGTGAGTTAAAACATGATCGATGACGGATATAGACCTGAAATGATATATCTAAAGTCATATATGTGGAACACAAAGGTTAAGGTTGATCACTATGTGGGAGCATTCTACACTTGTGGTAAGTATACGACGCACTAAGCGAGGCCACTATGATGGTCACAGTGAGACTTATCTAAATCCTGAAGTGATCAATAATACTTGCTCATGTTACTGAACTTTTTGACTCATTCGCTAAAAGGCTAATAAGAGCTTATGTATTGGGAGTTTTCTCAAAGGATTATTGGAGTGGAAAGTTATTTACGGATATAGAATCCAACCTTCCTGAAGGAATGTTAATGTTCACTCACCTAAGGGTTGTACCAGAACCGATAGACACTTTTGATGTAAGTAACGTTCGAAAGAATCTTTCGCTAGGGAAGCAATAATGATTAGGGCTAATATGTATCAAGTGAAGTGTAACGGAAAAATTGACTTCTCTTGACACGGATTGAACCTGAAGGATCTTGATCACGAACTGACTATATCAAGGGATACTCGTCACGATGAATAAATATAATTCTAGTATCAAAGAAAGGTTCATTCTATGATTACACGCTGGAGTACTGATCAAGACTAGACGAATCGGTGAATAAGAGATAGGACTGTATTGTCTTTTTCATCGGATTCATTAAACTTCTACTACTAGGTTTGTAGTTCCCGGTTTGTCTCTGATAAAGGCGGATAAAAACTTTTGTATAATAATGTTTATCATTATTCATCTAACTTGTTGTAATGGTGATTGACGACATTAATTCTGAAAAATGGGTATTCGCATAATTAAATAAATATTTATAGTAGAATTGTTTACTTATTGTTGGATCAAGTAAATAAATAAATGGGGTTGGACAATTGTATAGTTTAACAAAGGCCCTATTCCGGAAACGAAAATAGCTTTTCAAAAAGACAAAAGTAGGAGTAGTCCAATGAGAGAGTTTTTTGGTCAAAGGAGAGAGAGTAGTGTAAGTACATTTATACACTTAAATCTCCATAAATGTATATGTGAATTTCAGCTAAGCTACCCTTAAATCCAATCACCTTCAAACGGCCATAAACGAGATGTGGATTGGAACTGAAGGTCGTAGGTATTTTTCCGATCCCTCTTTTATTTTTTTCGATCCCTCTGTTAATTTTTTTTCCGGCCAGAGCTCCGACGACAGTATATTTAGGCCTGAGACTTATCTGGGCCTTCATCATAGGTCAATTCAATAACGTAACCCTGATTTTTGTAGGTGAAGCTTTCCCAAGGTTTCCCGAAGATTTTCTCAACGAATTCTGTTAACCAAACCATGAAGAGTTTGTTCACGCAAATCTACATTTGTCTTTTCAGATATTATTAGGTTTGATTAAGGACTATAATAATATATAATATCATAAATCTTCAAACAATCGAAAAAAGAATGAATGAACGTTTCAACTTTTATTAATTTAATTAGCAAATTACAATAAGGACTTTATGAAAGATTTATATATTACATCAATATGTAAATAAATAATCTTCTTGTGGGCATCTCTGCCAACAAATCATTCGATAATATTCAGTAGATTCGCTCATCACAAATAAGTAGATTTTTGAGTAGAAAATATATTCATTTGATCCGACAGATTTTCAGTGTCAACTCTTTAGTGGAATAAGTTGATATTAAACTAGACTTGGAAAAGTTTGTGAACTTTGAGTCTAAGAGTCCTAGTTAAAGCTTTGTTCATTTGGATCCATGAAGTCACTATCACAAATCATTAGAGTAGAGTTTGTTAAACTAGAAGTTAAATCAAAATAAGTTCAATTGTTGAACTAGACGTATTTTTCGAAAATGGTCTAAAGGGTATTTTTGTCCTTAAGGATAATTGATGTTAAATGTCAAAATAAGATTTTGAATTTTCTCACAAATTAATTTAAAGTCACACAGCTGAAAATTGGTTTTCATGCTTAGTGAATTAAATTTTGTGACATGTTATTATATGGGCAATAATATGAGGGCTTTTCCGTAACTTGTTATGAACAAATTAGGAAGTAAATATTTGTGTAGACATCCATATGGCCGGCCACTTTACATCAAGGGAGGGAGAAAAATATGTTCTTTTATTTGGTGCATTATTTCCCAAAAGAAAAGAGGAAATGAATTTCTTTGAAAAAGAAACAAATGTGCTAAGTGAGGAAACAAATTTCCCTCACTTAAGACACAAGGGTGGCTGACAATTTGGAAGAGAAAGGGAGGAGAAAATCAAATATTGTGTCATGAATACACAATAGGAAAGGGTAATTACCCTTTCTTGTATTTCATTCTCCTATAAATAGAGACTCACATAGAGACGTGAAAAGAAGTTTTTTAAATCTTGCTCTTTCTCTTCTACCCGACCATGTTCCTTCCTAGCTCTCTCTCTAAAATACTCTTTTATTTTGGCACCTAGATTCTTACTTGATCTAGAAAATTAGCTTATGATCGAAGAATTGTTCTTGGTTCATATTGTTTAATAGTGCCCACTCACTAAAATCTTCAAACGCTCGAAGACTCTTGTGGTAGAAACTTCTGTGGTTGCTCGAGAATGTAAAGACAAAAAGCAGCGAGTGGAGAAGGATCTTCATCCAAGAAGGGACTCCAAGATCAAGAAACAAGAGAAAAGTTCGTATTCAAGTATTTTAAATAATGTATTTTAAATGTTCATGCACTTTTCCTAGGTTAGTTAAAATTGTTTTACTTGTAAAGAAATTTTATATTCCGCCATTAATGTGTTAATGATAAATTTTTCTTAACCCTATACCTAGTCCAACAACGTGCTCATTAGACTTAGGCCTAAATTAGATCTTTAGCTCATAGACTTGTTCTTGAGTTATTGTGTTTAATTGTGCTCAGAAACAAGTCCTTCAAACACTCTATAGATTATTGTTGTAGAAACCTTATGTTACTCGAGTTCACAACGACGTGTGAAGAAGACGAGCAAATCGAGACGATCAATCTTTCCTAAGGCGTCTCAAAGATCAATCTAGAAGAAGGGTTAGTCCCAAGTAATATATAATATTTTTAAATAATTTGATGTTCATGCACTTGGCCTAGGTTAGTAAAGATCAATCTATAACTTGTTTATGACAAATTTTTTTTAACCCTAGACCTATTCCAACAATGGTTATTTCTTATTTAATTAGATATATTGAACATAAATCATTCTGTACCCTCCATATTAAGCTGAGCCACATGTTGGGCACCTGAGTTTTGACGGTAACCTAAAACATGGTCGATGACTAATATAAGCTTGGAAAGCTAGATCGAACGTCATATATGTGGAACACATAGGTGAATGATGATCACTATGTACGAGCATTCTACTTTTATGGTAATTGTACGACTTGGACATGTCTTGGTGTATATATGTTGTTTAAGGACCGCTACGATGCACTAATTGAGGCCACTATGATGGTCACATTGAGACTCGATCTAAATCCTGAAAGGATCATGGACACTGGGTCTTATTACTGAGTTTTTTGACTCATTCGTTAAAAGGCTAATGATGATAATCCCAACTTATGTATTGCGAGTTTTCTCAGAGCTTGATTCGAGTGGGAAGTGATTTACAGATACATAATCATACTTTCATGAAAGAAGATTAATGTTCATTAATTTAAGGGTTGATTCCAGAACCGATAGCTTGTGCGCGCATTCAAAGTAAGTAAAGTTCGAAAGTATCATTCTCTAGGGCAACAACAATGCTCAGGGATGATATGTATCAAGAGAAGTATAATGGAAAAATCGACTTCTCTTGGCACAGGTTGAACCTGGAGGATCTTGATCACGAACTGACTATATCAGTGGAAACTCGTTGTGGTGAGTAAATATAATTATAGTATCAAAGAAGGGTTCAGTCTTGGATTACACAGTGAAAAAGAGATAGAGTTGTATTGTATATTTCGTCGGGTTCATTAAACTTCTACTTTTAGGTCCATAGTCCCCGATTCGGCTCTGATAACGACAGATAAGAATTTTCATATAATAATGTTCATCATTACTCCTTACTTCCATTGTTGGTTATCGATAGTAATAATTCTGGAAAATTGGTATTCGCAGAATTAAATAAATATTTATAGTAGAATATTTTATTTATTGTTAGATCAAGTAAATAAATAATTAACTAGATTTTAAGCAAATGGGCCTTGGAATATTTGGATTGAGTTTTGGCCTAGGGTTCACGAAAATCCGCCCATTTGGCTGTGTGGTTTGGCCAAAAATTCCTAGGTTGTTTTTACCAACATCATCTCCTTGATTGTTGAATCAAAGGAGAAAAATCTCGCCCATATATGATCTGATAGATGAGAGGAAAAGTTGATTATGTGGTTGAGATCAACTTGGAGAGAATATCTCTCAAAAGGAGAGAAAATCTCCCAAAAGAGAGAATATCTCTCGATAGGAGAGAAAATCTCCCAGAGCTTATCTCTTTTCTCTGCTATTAATAGAGATTGATGAGAAGAGAATTTTTAACCTAATCTAATTGAGATTCTCGGCCTCCCCCGCTCCGCTTGTAGCTGACTATTCTCTCCTTCTCTCTCTCTCTCGCTCTCTCTCTCTCTAAATCTTCTCTTAGAATTGCAAATTTCATTTTTAGAAAATCAGAGTGAGATCTCGAAACACCTGGTTTCAAAATTTAGTGAGATATCGATGGTGTCCACTCATCTTTCTTATTCGTCTAGGAGATTACGTTTCGAAAGGCTAAGCATTCTTGAGTACTCAATAAAGACGATGCACAAAGACGTGAAAGCTTGAAGACGGACCTCACATTGGTTTAAAAGCGTTTTGTAGCTAAGAAAAAATCAATGTAAGTATGCTAAAGCCTATGCTCTTTGGTTGTTGAATACGTTTTCATTAATAATTAAATTGTTAAATGTAGATCTTGCTTAATAATAAGAATAATTAATTGGATATAGTTAGCATAATTAATGAATTTTCGCATTTAATATGGTTGCTAAGTTGAATCAATCACCAACATATGTCGCAAAGCAGAAGTCACATGTTCCTTACTATCACATTTTACTTGTTTTTCGCACTTCATGCACAAGTCTTTCCGCTGTTTGACATCGTCGATATCTATAAAGTAGTTCCACATCTCGAACTCTGATCTATGGTTCTTCTTTTGTTGAGTTTGTTGAGTCGGTTGAGGATTTTCTTGACTTTTTGAGGAAGTCGGCTTGTTCTTGTTGAGAAGAATGAGCTAGAGGTGCTGGTGGTGGTGGTTGTTGTGGAGTATTTGAACAATTTTGAGGAGGTGGATTAGGAGGTCTAGGTGATTGTGCTTTAAAATTATGAAATTGGTGTTGATAACTCATATATGGATCTTGATATCCTTGAGGTAATTTTAAATAATATTGTTTTAAACTTGGAAGGTAATGGTTGATCGAGAAAAATTGAGCCAACTCGTTTAGCTCTTGTTGTGTATATGGAAAAATTTGTGGTTGATAATTCGGCGTTGGAGCGGTAGTGGGTATCAGTGCTTTAGTGATATCGTAATTTTGAATTTGAGAAAGTTTTAACTAATTTTGTGGATATTGGTTAACGTGTGTTGAAATTGGCCTCATTCAGACCAGGAGATGGTATGAAAGTGCAAGAACGGTTCCAAAAATATCATCATTGAGAAGATTCCCAAAACATGTTCAAAACTCGTGAGAAATTTTTCTTTGAAATGTAGAGACAATTATATATATTGTTTTGTGTTTAATGGTTGTAGAAATTGTTGAGAGATTGAAAGTTAAAGTGTGAAAAATATAATGAAATTAAGTGTATTTATAGGAAAAAGTTTGGAGTGAATTTAATGTGTAATAATAGATACAATTTTTGAGGCGTTTGTAAAGAAACATAAATAAAATAAATGGTCAATGTGTGTTTTTATCCCCAACAGTCGAATCCTTCCCCAAAGGAAAGAGTGCTCCACCGCACGCGCCACTCCTGCTGTTGCCTGCCACAAATTATTTTCTGCCTAGTAAGACCTACGGTACACGATATTTCGTGGTCCAAAAAAACGTTTGACGAAAGGAATTCCACCCCCCCCCCCCCCCCCATCCGACAGCGAGATGATGTCAAAAAAACAAATATGTTGATATGACTACTTTTATAATGAGTAAACTGCATTAAGTATCACACGATAGCTGCATGCAATTTTAGTTAATAGTCGTTGGAGATATTTAAGTTAAAGATTAAAAAAAAATCGATGCAATATGATTTTTCTGTAACTTTTGCTAAATCTTTCTTTCATTTGAGTGACACAATTAGTATTCTCATACGATATCGATTTATCATCCATTAGTGGAAGATCACTTGTTGCATGATATGATGCATCATGGATCTCAACCAAACGCACTCGCAACTTACTTTACGAAATGCAATAATCTTGACATGATTTGATGATGCCGCAACGAGCGTTTGTTATGAGAATGTGAAGAGATTGCAGTCCCTCAACACACCAACACATATTAAGTGTGCAATCTTGATGCATATAAAAAATAACATATAATTGCATAGCCAATCGAATATGGTTTTTCTATTGTTAGGATAAAATAATCCTAAATAAATTGTTCTTTGGAGGTAGGAGAAACACATGTTTGATCTTGTTCTAGTGTCTTCTTGAATGATCTAAGCTAAATCTGGTTAAAAATAAACACTGATGGCTATATCTGGTCTAGTACAATTAAAAAGCTATAGAAGAGCTCCAATCGCATTGAAATGTGAAATATGATACTTCTGAAACGATAATTTGTTCAGATTCTTCACATCCCCAAAATAGATATATTTTCCATATCAAGGGATCTAACGACCATTGGAGTACTCAAGATGTATTTGTATTGGATCGCTTTATTATCTTATTTGTATAATATATGTCTTCAATTTAAAAACTGACACATTATTGTTTTCCCAATATATATCCCATTTCAAACTCTTTTATTTAAGTATTAGATTACTTGAATAATATATTCATCGATCCAAAAAATGTTCGAATCATCAAGATAATGATAATTAAACATCTGTATGTTTTTCTTTGATGAAGACGCAATGAAAAAAAAATACTGACATATCTCTTTTGTAGTAGATATTCGCTTATGCGATTGTACTACATATATAAGGATTACTTAAATCCATAAAATGATATTTCCAATTTGATTTAATATCACTCTCTTAGTTTTGAATTTGGTGCTTCAGCCATTTTTAAACTTTTGAAAAATTCTTGTGTATATTGTAGTATCAAGTGATTCGTATAATTTTTTTTAATATCTATGAGATGCATATTTAGTGTCCCATGAAATGCTAGACTAATCAAATGTTATAAAGTAATTCCATGCAGAGGAGCATACATTTCTTCAAAATCAATTATAGGACTTTGAGGTACACCTTATGAAACAAAGGCGATCCTTATATCTAACAATCTCATTTTGTTCTCGTTTCTCTTCCATATAAATACTTATTGTTATTCAACATGCCTTACATCTTCTAGTGTGAGTAGAATATATCCAAAACCTTATGCTTGTTAACTGTGTTGAACTCAACTAGAATTGAATTTTTCAACCATCCCAATCATGAGTATTTTTTATAGTCTACAATAGAATGTGGTTCAGAATCCTCATTTTTGTCCATAACATCACATGTCGTGGTATAAGAGAATGCATCATCAATTTTGGTTTTGATTCCATCGTATACCGTCGTTGGCATAAAGAGTTGATATATCTCTATTTCCATAGTTATGTATTTATTCACGAATACATTACTCCATTTGGGGTGATTTTGTTTCTATGCTCATTTTCTTTTCAATTAATATTTGATCTTTGCAACCGATTGGTCTTCCACGGTTCAGGTGTTGTAACTTCAAGAATGACTTTATTTTTTAAATTTCCATTATGAGATTTCAAATTGAGCACGAGAAATTTTTACCTAGAACGTGTGATTTAGTTACTATTTTTGTGTCTCTAAATGCATGAGGAAGTTGATTTTGTATACCTTGTGCATAGACAATCTTTAAACTTCTCCTTCACAATTGTGTTGTAAGGACAAAGTTGCATTAATATTGGTACAAACGAAGTAATTTATTTTCTAGTTGCTTATGTCTTCACCCTATTTGAAAACATTTCCACATCAAAGAGAATATTAGTAAAACATAATGAGAAAACTTTACGAGTTTGTGGTTTGAGATATCTCACAATAGAGGGACCTTCAAACTTACATAAATTTCAATTTTCTTGTGTCGCCCCATCTTTATTCTTTGGGGTGGTGCAATAGGCACATAAATAGTGCAACAAAAATTCTTAGGTTATATATAGTACGTTCTCGATCAAATGCAATTTGTAGCGGGGAGAAATAATTATATGCACTTTTTCTTATGCGAATTAATGTCATATCATGCAATATTTCATTACCTCATACTCAAGTAATGAGATTTGTTCTCATTATTAATGGTCTAGCAATAAGCAGGAGGCATTTGCTAGTGATGGACGAAAACTACATGGGCAACAAGATGTTTAACAATAATATCAATTGGTATACATTAATCATAAAAAGTATGAGATGAGAATTCGTTAATATTGTCAAGTCTGATTTTCTTTAGTGTATGATAAAAAAAATTGAGCTCGAACTATCATTATTGCGCAAGTAATAAAGTAGAAATACTATTGCGAGTTGATAATAAACATATGTGTAATATTTTCGTGGAGAGATCTACCAATACCATGAAAGTATCAAAAGGGTCTCCATGGCGGGTCAATAGGCCCAAATATACCACCTTGAATACGCGCGAGGAACATATGTGATTTATATTTTAGTTTTGATGATTAAGGTCTTATGATTAATTTTCTAAGAGAACACACTTTACATGTGGAAATACCTTCTTGAGTAATCTTCTGGTCCATTGTTGAACTATGATGAGCTAACCCGATCATGCCAAGTATTTAGCTGGATTCAATTTGGTTGTACTTTTATAAGTGTAATGCAAGTCAAGTTGGGTGCATTGGTAGTTTTCCGAGATGTGTTTCTCTCCAATTTTAAGTTTTGTAATATATCAATATTGTCAGCGAAAGACTGAATATTGACAAGGTGATAACTTGGACACGTCATATTCTCTTTGGAATATGTGTATTGTAATCTTTGTTTCATTTGGAAGTGCGTCATGTCAATTTTCTCAATAAGATCTGCATGACCGGATATTGTATTCACGACGGCTTTTTCTGTTCTATCTTTTAAATAAATCTTGTATCCTTCAAGATAGTATCTGTTGGTTTAGTATCAATTATGCAAATATCTTTGTTATAATCTCTTTAATTGGCGTCACAATTAGAGTTGTCCATTTAAAAGGTTAAAATAAACAAACAAAAACTGCTAAGAAATATCATTAATTAATTAAGTACACTATAATAGATATATGATAAAACATTTTTATGTAACAATTTACACATTACATAGAAAAAATTAACCTAAAGGTGGACCGTTGACTTTCATTCTCATGATGGAATTACATAATTCATTCATTTTCATTCTGCATTATCTACGAGTTGAACAATGTTTATGATAGTATCGATGAAATCATTAGTGGGTTTGCTCACGATCTTGAAAATAGTTATCATATTTAGATTCATTAGATTTGACAACGTTTGTTTCAAGAAATCTTTTGAGCCAATCCGACGAGATTGGTGATTCTTTATCAACAATTCGTTATCTTTTCTGCAATTATTAGACAAACAATCAATTTTGGTCACATTAGATGCGTTAAAATGGTAAATTTGTTATTCAGAATATCAGTACATATAGTTTGAATCACACAATACCTTAGGGTGTTTCGTAGTCTAAATATTGTAGAACTGCATTTCTGACTTTTTTGAAGTCTTGAGACCGTAAAGAAGCGCATTTATCACAACATACGAGAATCATTACTTATATCATGTGATCATATTTTTTTGAGATTGCTCCATAGTTCACATGCGTTTCTTATAGTTAGATATTCATTTTTCAAGTTTTCATCGAGATGTCAATGGTCCATTATATGGCTTTTTTTACTGTTACATGTCACGAGAATACCTCTGGATTTTAAATGCATCACAATGCCTACCATCTAAGGTAAAAATTGTTTCCGTAATATCAAGGAGACTGAAGTCATGCTTCAGAGAGTTCTACGTCTTGGTAACTATAATATAAATAAATAATTTATTAGATTAGTGTAAATATATAAGTGTATTAATATTGTAAATATTAAAAATGGATACATAAATATAAAAATTACTAAAACAAAGTAAAATTCAGTTGGAACATGTCACGAGAAAGTTAAAGTATTATATGCAATAATAAATAAGACAAGAAACACTAGTATGAGGCTGAGACATTTTGTGAATTACATAAAAAAATATTTGGAGTAAGTAATGTGTGAGGTAGATGAGATCATGAATATATTTTTAGATGGTTAAAAGAAGATGGTGAGGTTTGTATTTATATGGTATATTGTAGTCATTTATAATGTTGACTTTATTTTGTAAAACATAAATATTAATGTAGCCATGTATACTGTATATGCTATAAATATTTTAATAAGTATTAACTGCGTAATTAAGATATAAGTATCCAATTAAAATATAGTTAATGATATTTTATTATAGAGTTATATAGCTTTCAGTAAAAACAGAGATATAATTATTAAGTGTAAAGTGGCATAGACTCCTTTACATACAAATGATATTAATACAAATATATTAACATAAGGTGGGAGAGTTTCGTGTATATATAATAATTGAGTGTTATATATTATTATATCTACAATGAAAGCATTAATATTGACACGGAGACTTTGACGTAAAATAGATCGATTTTTTTGACAAATTGGAAAAGCCAGACAATTAAAGAAGACCAAGAAGGATTTGAGTTGGACAATTGAAGAGCTCAGAAAAAACTTGTCATGTCACGGTAAATTGCCTTGTTTATGTCTTCTAACTCTTAGTTATTGATCGTTTGGGATGGTCATCGACTTCTACCTTTTCAGATAAGTTAAAAAAATTCACTCTTCTCATGGTCATCGACTTCTACCATGTTCGCTTCTTGACTTAGTCTCAAGTGGATGGTTGGTTTTTGAGATCCTCCATTTGAAGAGGCGATGAAAAAGTTTTTCTTATTTGATAGCCAGAACATAACCAGAATTGTTTTCGTTTGTCATATCTCGTGCTAAATCATAAATAAGTTAGCTTATTTTTATTAGGCAAGTAATTTGGCCATGATCTGTCACAATAATTTATCGAGATTTTTCACCTTAATAGTGTACTATTTTGTGGTGCTATATTTGGTCAGATTTGCGATTCTCGTTTAAAGTCTCTTAAAGGTCCTCTTTGGTGCTGACGCATTGACTCCAAAAAAATCCTAACAAAGACCTTCCTGGATTGGACGCTATAAAAAGCACGGTTGCTACCACTAGTCTCCTTGATGTTTTCATTAAGTTTATAGCTTTTTCTAGACGTGTAAGATGGGCGGGCTGGAAAACTTTAGAATCAGTAAAGAGAAGTGTAGAATCATATCACCCATTGTGATTGATTCACTTATTGGATCTGTATTTACTCGTGAATGAACTAATCACGCTTGAGGTTTTTCTTGTGATCAAAGAACACGTGAAGATGTGTGTTACGTGGAACTCATTTATGTTGTTCATGTAAGTTCATTTGTACTGAGAATTATTTATCTAGTGAAATCATTTTCACCGGGTTACCACATCACCCAGATGTAGGAGACGTTGTTCTGAACTGGATTACCAATCTTTTATCATTTATTTTTTGTTCATACTGCTGTCTCATATTTTCTTGACCAAGTGTTACACACATTGTTACAATATTTTTGTGTGACAGTTGTTTAAGCGGCTAACATAATATCAATTAGTATAAGACCAGGCATCCTTATCTTAGGATGGTTTCCTGTAGTTTAATATATTATGCTGAGATGGATAGTTTCAAAGAAGGAGGATATGTCAATCGACCTCCTATACTGGACGTATCTAACTTTGGATATTGAAAGCTTGTATGTGTGCCTTCTTAAAGGCTATTGATAACCGTACCTAGAAAGTTGTTTTGAGCAAATGGACGCCTCCATGTTGTTGATGGAAAAAGTGGCATGAAAAGTCTGAAGCCCGAGAGAGACTGGATTGTTGCTGAAGATGAAGAAGCTCTTGGGAATTCTAGAGCCCTCAATGCCATCTACAATGCTGTTGACAAGAATATTTTCAAAATAATCAATACTTGCACTAGTGCCAAAAAAGCATGAGAGATTCTCAAAGTGGCTCATGAAGGAACAGAGAAAGTTTGCACCTCAAAACTTCAGATGCTCACCATTTAGTTTGAACCTCTGAACATGAATGAAGATGAGACCAGTGCTGAGTTCAATATTAGAATTTGTGACAGATCTAACGAATCATTTTCTCTTAAGTGTTCCCATGTCGGATGAGAAGCTTCTTCGAAAGATTCTTAGATTTCTCCCATCGAGATTCAAATGAAAGTCACTACTATTGAAAAAGTGCAGGATTTGCCTACGATGAAGCTAGATGAGTTTATTGGATATTTGATGACATATGAATTGTCTATTCCTCGATCAGAGAAAAAGAACAAGAGCCTTGCTTTGAATTTTTTTTATAAAGAATCACTCTTATCCAATATCTTCTGACTCTGATGATGATATTGTTAGGAATTCTTGCTCACGAGAAAATACTTATGTAAATTCTCAATAATATTATTATTAATAAAATAAAGTTTGACATTTATGATTTATTCGAATTGAAATGGTTATTTCTTATGTATTAAGATTTATAGAACATTCATCATTCTATAGCCTTCGTATCAAACCGAGTCACATGTTGGGCACCTGAGTTCGGACGGTGTGCTAAAACAAGGTCGATGACTGATATACGCTTGCAAAGCTATATCGAAAGTCATATATGTCGAACACATGAGTGAAGGCTAATCACTATCTGGGAGCATTCTACACTTGTGGTAAGTGTACGACCCGGACGTGCTTAGAGGTAGATGTGTCGTTTAAGGACCGTTACGACGCACTAACCAAGACCACTAATGATGGTCACAGTGAGACTCGATCTAAATCCTAAAGTTATCATGCACACTAAATAATGTTTTTGAGCTCTTTAACTCATTCGCTAAAAGGCTATCCATGCTAATCACAGCTTATGTCTTGGGAGTTTTTCCTGAGCATGATTCGAGCGGGAAGTGATTTACAGATACATAATTCAGCCTCCTGAAAGGAGATTAATGTTCACCAACCTCAAAATTGATTATATAATCGATTGATTACACGCACTTTTTAAGTAAGTTAACAATCGAAAGAATCTTTCGCTGGGGAAGCAACAATGTTTAGGGTTGATATGTAGAACCATAAGTACAACAGAAAAATTGACTTCTCATGGCATGGGTTCAACCTGGAGGATCTTGATCACGTATTGACAATATCAGTGGACACTCGTCACGACGAGTAAATATAATTCTAGTATTAAAGAAGGGTTCAGTCTTAGATTACACAATGGAGTATTGATAAAGCCAAGGCGAATCGATGAAAGAGGTAGGACTGTATCGTCTTTTTTGTCAAGTTCGTTAAGCTTCTACTACTAGTTCCATAGTCCCCGATTCGGCTATAATAAAGACGGATAAGAACTTTTGAATAATAGTGTTAAATCATCATTTAATCTCACTTGATGTAATGGTGATTAACGACATTAATTCTAGAAAACAGGTATTCGCATAATTAAATAAACGTTCATAGCATAATTAATTGGATTTCAAGCGAACGGGCATTGAAAATTCAAGGGGTGATCTTGGGATAGGCTTGGCCTAAATTCCCCTAGGGTTATGCCCTAGGGGTGGAAGATTATGCCTCCTAATGGCCCAGATTAATGTAGATTCAATGTTGAGATCTAATGGACCAGATTCACTGATGGATGAGAGAGAGTGTAGATTCACTGTTGAGATCTAATGGTCCAGGTTAAATCTAAAGGAGAGAATATCTCTAGAAGGAGGTAATATCTCTAGAATGAGGGAATATCTCTAGAAAAGACAAAATATCTCTTAGGGGTTATCTCCTTTCAAATGCTATAAACAGGGATAAAAGGGAAGAGGGAAATTTGGTGGGAATTATTTAATGATTTAAACAACATTATTATATAACACATCTATATGTGGCGAAAATATATAATAAGATCTAAAATAAAGTAAAACTCATTTTAACATATTAAACAACCTAGGCATTAAAAATTACTAACATGTCAATAAACATTTTATTCTAAACATGTGGCCAACAAATTGATCACACTAGCAACCTATAAACAAATTTATAATTTCATACCAAGTCGTTTAGAAATGACTTACACGTGAAGTTGTAAACAACTTCGTGCGTTGCTAGCTCACTCCGGAATGCCTCGTCAAAAACAAAATTTCTGACTCCCCGGATTGGGTAGGCCCAAAAGTCGCCGGACTGGTGAATCTGGCTGGCCGGATTGGCTACTCGCTGGCCGGTCAGAATGGGCCTGCGAGTGTACGAGCGGCTCGTGTCGGATCTGGGTTTGGGACATGTGCAGGAAGGTAGAGGGAACCTATATCCACGTGTAGGAGTCGTATGAATTCACAAATTCAAGACAGGGAGCTCGCAGGAGACTAGGCCTACTTGTGGCTGACTGGCTGGATTGGACTTGCCGGACAGGTGCAGTGGGCCTAAGGATTCCTCGCGCCTATTTTAAGCGTGCCACCTCTGCAGGAAGGTAGATGACACTTATGACCACGTGGCACATGAGTTGGACTGCACAAAAACTAGACAGAACGCGCGTGAGAGAGAAGGTCCACGTGGGACCCACTGGCCGGCCGGAATGCTGTCTTGCCGACGGGCCTGTCTGTGACGCAGATTCGCCTAGAATGAGCCTAGATCGATTCTCTTTGATTCTTGGCTGATTTCTTGCGTATAGAATTCACTCAAACACCACAAGTTGAGTCAATGATATTATTCTCGAATTTTTGAGGAAGAATAAGAGGGTAGACTCTTTTAAATCAAACAACGAAGAGGGAAACACTCAAGAACGAAACAAGAATCAAGAAACGGTTTTTTGATCTTTTCTCTTTCAAGAATACTCGACCAAACTCATAGGAAGGGAGAGTGGTCGAAATTCTGATTAGAGTGAGGGTTAGGGTTTTCAAAAAACCTTTTTATAAGAGAGAGAGCGGGCTTAAGTTAGTTCAAAATTCAAATTTTGGCCCGTTAGTCAAACTTAAGCCCAATGTTCTTTTTAATTGAGTTTAAAATAATTACTCAACCCTAATTAACTAATTATGGTCGTGCATAATCAATTTATTTTCCCAAAAATATATTTAATTTATTTCTAAAATAATATTTAATTAATTTAGAACATCTCATTTATTTAATGACAAGTCATTAACTCTTTTCATAATTCTCAAGGAAGTACGAAACGAGAAAATATTTATTTTCATCACTTATTTATTTGAATCATCGAATCCTATTATTATCAATATAACATAGTATGATTCGTTAAATAAATATAATAATAAATAACCAATTATTTATTTAATTACTTAGAAAATAATTCTCTTAGTGTAAATCAAATTTACATTTAATGATAAAATCAAGCATTCTAGTTCAATAATTCTCGTCCGAGAGTCTATCATGAGAGCTTATGCACCCACATGAATGAGCTTTAGAATAAAGATCGGACTCAAAAATTCACAAATATTTTCTTTATTTTATCTTAATATTAGTCAATTCCACTAAAGGGCTAATATTGAAACTCTCTAAGTTCATATGCGTTTATTTACCGTTTGATGTGACAAAATCATTCTTAACACGATCCACATAGTATTTTACGATATTACTCTTCGTGTGTATTAGTAATCCAGAGGAATGTAAAATTACCGTTTTACCCATAAGTTTTTACTAACTCTTTTGTTATTTGTGAATGAGAAAACATAAAGTGAGATTTATTTACATGTCACATGTTTTATTCAAAAATTGTTCTATTCGATGATTACCAGTGTTGGCAGAGATGCCCACAAGAAGATTGTTTATTTACATATTGATGTAATATATAAATCTTTATAACGTCTTTATTGTAATTTGCTGATTAAATTAATAAAAGTTGAAACGTTCGTTCATTCCTTTTTATTCTAATTGAAGATTTATGATATTCAATAGTCTTATAGTCCTTAATCAAACCTAACAATGTGTGAAGAGACAAATGTAGATTTGCATGAACAAACTCTTCATGGTTTGACTAAAACGATATATTCATAATATAAAGATCAACGGACTATTGATCCTAGTATGATTGTTGAAAGATTCTATGATGTCTGGTTACGAGGCATAGAGAGTTAGGAACTCTATAGTTCTTCCAGTGTATCTTTCGAAGATACTGAATTGACTAGTGCACCTTTAGAGACAATAGAAGAACAAACCATTTAACATCCTCTATCTCAAGGTCACTATGTATGAATTGCATCATGCTTACCTAAATCCTGAAATGAGACATGTCATTTCATGGCATTAACATTCTCATTTGAGAAAGTCAAATTCTAGATCCATTATGTGATCTAGACAAGGCCTATTGGTGAGATATTAAGTTATGAAAATGTCATGAACCAACTTTGTGAAGTTCTCATATATATGGAATTCATGTAGAAGATTGCTGAGATGCAATATATATCACCTCATGCTTTATTACTTGGATTGTGAACAAATAAATTGCGTAGTGTTCAAATTTAAGTAGCGACTTTATTTGAATGAAACAATGTGACTTGTTAGCTCCTCGTCAATACATTGTTTCTAACTTATTCACAAGTACTAAAGGAGTTGAGGAAATAACAAATAGAAGGGTAAAATGGTAATTTTATAAATCCCAACTAGTTGATGATATTCATGAAGGGTAAACATAGATAACATTCAATGGATCCGCTCAATATAATTAAGTTGCATTTGAGTAGAAAATAAATTCATTTGAACCGAGAGATTCTCAGTGTCAACTCTTTAGTGGAATCAGTTGACATTAAGCTAATACTCGAAAAAGGTTTGTGAACTTTTGAGTCCGAGTATAGAAGCTCAAGCTTTGTTCATTTGGATCCATAAGGTCACTATTACAGGTCATTAGAGTATTATTGTTAAACTAGAAGCTAAGTCAAAATAAGTTCAAGTGTTGAACTAGATTTTTATTGGAAAATGTCTAAAGGGTATTTTTGTCCACATGGACATAAAATGATGTGAATGTCAAAATAAGATTTTGAATAGTTTCATATGATGAAAATATAAATTATTTCCTAAAGCATGTTCCACGGAATTGCTAATACCAATCCTAAATAATAGGAGTGAGATCCCAAAATAATTTGGTTTTGAGATCTAAGTTAGATATCGATTGTGGCCACTCATCTTTTTTATTCGTATCGGAGATTACGTTTTGGAAGATTACGGTGTCATCGTCGAGTACTATATTCAAAGGAAGGACAAAACAGAGTCGATTCATAAGAAGGAAAAAGAACACGCATTGGATCGGGGTGTTCTGTAGCTAATCTCAAACCCGTAAGTTTTTTATAAACTTGTTCTATAATATCGGTTGCCGAATTTATTTCATTAATGAATTAAATTAATAAATCTAGATCTTGTTAGCAATCATCATTTTAATTGGCTATTGTGAGTGCAATTAATATTTTCTCGCATTAAATATGGTTTCTATGGTGAATGAATCACCAACAAGCAGTATCAGAGGATTGTTCGTGTATGATACGCGTGTGATTCACCAATAAGTAATATCAGAGCAATTGTTCGTGTCTGGTACCGGCTTGTTTCACCAACAAATGGTATAAGAGCGATTGTACGTGTTTGATACAAGCTTGTTTCACCAACAAGACCACCCACTGTGATTGATTCGTTTATTGGATCTGTATTTACTCGTAAATGACCTAATCACGCTTTAGGTTTTCCTTGTGATCAAAGAACACGTTAAAGTGTGTCTTTCGTGGAACTGGTAGAGTTCACTAATTCAGAGGGAGGGCTGAATTAGATTTCAAGTTTATAATTAGTAATTAGGCTTTGATGTTTATGTTGTTCATGTAAGTCCATTTGTCTTGAGAACTATTTATCTAGTGAATTCATTTCCACCGGGTTATCACACTCCTCAGATGTAAGAGACATTGCTAACACTGAGTTTCCAATGTGCGTGTCTTTTATCACACATTTTTCGATATTTGCATTTGACAGTTATTTAAGCGGCTAAAAGAATTCCAGTTTTGCTTGTCGCATCTTTGCTTGAGACGAGCAAAGCGGAAAACTTCGTCATGACATGACAATTGCCACACGTACCATACTTCGAGGTCACCTTCTGGGCATGTGCATAGTGCTTGATTTATGTTCAAGAAGTTGTTCCTAATGAAAGACAGACACCAACATCAACCGTCATCCCTTTGTGTGAGTATCACGTAGTAGTAGATAAACTATAGGGAGAAAAACAAGTGTAATAGATGTTATTGCTCAGGTTAAATCGTTTCAAGTTGGCTGAACCAGCTGAGCTCAAGCTCGTGTGACAAAGTTGCGACATCGTGCACGTCGTGTAACATTTCAATTTTTTTAATATAACCAACGTTTTTTTTAATTAATTTTAATAATGAACTGGCTTATGAGGCATCAAATTTTCTTAAATATTTCCCTTTTTGTTTTGGTCATTGGAAAGTTGTAAATTAGTTGGACCAACTATTTACAAAGAATTCACCAAACTTAGACTAAATACAAAACTCATATAGTATGAAAGAATAATAATTACCGTTATCCATTTTACTTTAACAAATCCCCACAAAATATTTGAAAATAATGTGTGTACAAGTTACAACATTCTAAACTGTGTGAAGCTACTTCTACTCGGTTTGTATAACGTACTTGAAACACTGAAGGTCGACTAATGATGTGGGCATAATATTATTTTTTTTAAATTAAAAAAATAGCCTTTACCCACCTTTAGGTTTACTAATTTCAATATACCAAACGTTTCGTTAATTTTATGTAAATATTGATGTTCTTTTGTTTACGACTAATTTAGGTCCAAACTACCTTCAATAATAATTTCGAAATTTGTTTCCCAGTCCATTTTTATTTGGATTTGAAATTTAAAATTTTACAGCTTGTTAACTGAATAACTGTTAATATTGTTTACGAGTATACTATTTCAGCATTCAATTCGCTCAAAATTATGTTTAATTGTTAACCGGATTTTTATGTATTAGAAAGGAAATAAATCATATAATCAGTTCATTTAATAGTGGTAACTAAACACGCCTCATTTATTTTCCTTTTTATGCAATTAATTAATACATTTATTGTTTATATTTTTGTTATAGCCGGTTGACCAATTTGGATCAAATTTTTACATTTTTTTCGTCTCAAAATTCATGTTCTGCTGGGTTCGTAACAATTTTTCTATTATTTATTTTATGGGTAAATTTTCAATATGTTTCCAAGTTTTATTTACGTTTACAGCCTGTTATTTCTTGTTAGCTGAATAATTGTTGATATTATTTACGAGTATACTATTTCAGATCAATACTTTTTTTCTTCTCGTCTTAAAAATTAATATTTTTCTGAGTTTATAACAATTGTTTTGTTATTTATTTTCTAAGTAATTTTTCAATCTATTTTCAATTATTATTTTACGTTTTACACCATGTGCATGTTAAATGTATATTAATAATTGTGAATATAGTTATGAGTATAAACGTGTTTACATACTGTTTACTGTTAACACATAAATATATCTATTTATTTTTCCGATTGATCGTACTTTTGAATGTTCAATACTTTGTGTTCTTCACTGTTTTCGTTGTGCTTCTCGAATTTTTTTTGGAAGAAATTGTTTGCATCCGTTTTCTTGTTTTAGAAATACTGAATTCTCTCTCCTAAATTAGTTCAATTACTTCAGTGGATTTGAAATGTTTTTTAAAGTTGTTAATTAAGTCCTCATTAATGACGTGTAGGATCAGTTTCATTTACTGCCCATTTACTATTATTAAATTTTTTTAATTTTTTATTATAGCTTCAGCGGGAAAGATAATTTGGATAAAATAGCCTGAAGAAATTGGTAAACAACTTTAGGTGAGTATTTACACAATTTTTACAAAACGTTGGATACTTTGAAATTAGTAAAAACATGAATATATAGCTAAAAAACAATTCTTTAGATGTGGGCTTAACCTTCCAATACCATAATTACCTCTTATCCCACCTCGCCTCGACCTCCGTAAGGATGGTCATCGGGCTGTTTGTGCTAAAAACAAAACAGTGTTCTCAAAAGAATATTGTGATTAAAAGTTATCTCTTCTATTTACTAATAATATAAACGTCAAATTTTCAAAGAATTTGGGAAGCGAGTTCTAGTTAATCATATTGATGTCAAAATTCGTGTATTTGTTGTCGCCGTTGATTGTGACTTCCGCTTGAATCTTCATTGTCGGCAGACCAACCACAGTATAGCTATAGTTGTATTTGCACATTCGGATTTGTCTCACGAATTTAGTGCTAAATTTTTCAGGATTAGAAATAAAAACCACCCAATTTTTAAGCATGCGTTGTAAATAAAATTACACGGGGTTTACTAAAATGGCAAAGTAAATAAAATTGCAGTTACATGACCAGTAACTAATTTAAATTATTATATTAAAATAAAGGTACAGGCGTGTGTGCCGTTGGAAGTGTTAGGATGAGGCTTTTGTTTCTCACCATACAACCAAGATAAAACCAAAAGAACTTCATATAAGCCCTCTCTTTTTCCTCTCTCTATCGTCTCCTTAATTCAATAAAAAAGAACAACTAGACAGAGAGAAAAAGAAAAGAAGTGATGGCACTGAGAATGTGGGCGTCTTCTACAGCCAGTGCTCTCAAACTCTCTACCAAGGCCAATCTCTCCCCTGGTTTATCTCTCTCTAGATGCTTCTCTTCTGGTAATCACTTCTCACTTATGCCATTTTTGTCTATGTAAATGTGACGTGTGTTGGTCATAAGTTCTGGTTATTCGTTTAAGGAAATTTATTCTTTTGAGCAGTTTTGGATGGATTGAAATACGCTTCGTCACATGAGTGGGTGAAGCATGAAGGCTCTGTGGCCACTGTTGGTATCACTGACCATGCTCAGGTCAGTAATTTTATTATTATTATTATCATTATAAACTTCATACCATTTACTAGCTTACCACTTCTTATAGCTTTTCTTGTGCTACAAATATTGGCCTTAATGAAGTCTATTTCAATCCGAACAAGACGTGTGTGGTTTTGAGATCTATTTCTTCTTGATATTTTTATACTTTTATATGTCACAAAAGTTTATAAACATATACATAAAGCAAATCAATAATATGTAATATACCTAAATATATTAATTTGCAAAATGGACTGTCTTACTTATTTCATCCATAAATTTGTCGTGTTCCCAATATATTAATTTTGCTAAAAATAAATATTACTAAATGGTAACTGAAAACATACCTAATTTTCAAATATTAAGCTTACTTGACTATATATCATCTGACTCAATTAGTAGCTACTCCTATTAAGCTTAGGGACATTCAAGTTTGGCTACAGATTACGAATTTCTTTTATATATGGAAACATATATTATTTATCTCAGACAGCGCAAGGAAAATTCTGGTAAGCGCCAAAAGAATGTGTCTTATTTGTCAAAGCGCGCGAATCTAATTTTGTGAACATAATTTATTTATTACGGTAGAGGCGTTTACAGTTGAGTTTCGTAAGATTATGATTTTCTTTTATTCGTTAGGACCATCTTGGAGAAGTGGTGTTTGTGGAGCTGCCTCAAGAGGGATCTTCTGTGGCGAAGGGTTCGTCATTCGGAGCGGTGGAGAGTGTGAAAGCAACGAGTGACATTAACTCTCCGATCTCTGGCGAGATTGTTGAGATCAACTCAAAGCTCACTGAGTCACCGGGCATGGTAATTACTAGTTATCCCTTAAATACATTTTATTTATTGATTTAAATTTTTTTGTCATTGCATTTATATATGGCTGCTTTTAGCATGTTCTTAATATCAACCTAAAAAAAAATGTTCTCCATAAAACACAACAATTTAAGCCTACTCTCAATGGTTTGATATTTTTCATACAATTTTAAAGTGATGGCAAATTGTACAATTTTGTTGTTAAGGTCAATCGAAATGGGATGAATTGTTAATGTATTACCTTGATACCAATTTTAAAGCATTGTCAGAAATGACATTTTGTATGTTCTATTTTATTATCAACAAAAAATTCTATATAATCTCTAAATTCTTGATTTGTTATTCATTTTGTTGTGGCACTTTGTTGAAGATCAACTCAAGCCCATATGAAGGTGGATGGATGATCAAGGTGAAACCAAGCGATCCTTCAGAATTGGAGTCGTTGATGGGTTCCAAAGAATATACCAAATTCTGCGAGGAAGAAGATGGCCATTAGTAATAATTAAAAAAAAAATTGAATTCCTCTTGGAAATCAGATACTTTTGCTTCACAAGAAAATAAAATAGAAGGAAGAAGGAGAAGAAGCATAAGAAATCACTCATCTTCGATGCTAACTGATTTCCGAAGACAGTTTGTAATTTGCAAAGATCCTTTCTTTTCAAAAGACTTCCCCACAAAGAAATATGTCTTTGGTTTCCCTTTTGCTTTCTTTCTCTTGTGAAAATATTATCCCATTTTGGTGTAAAGTAAATTCCATGTTTTTTTCTATTTATAAAACCATATGTTATGCTTAACAAACTCAAATATATAACATATAAAAAGGCAAATCTAAAAGAAAGGCCATTGACCACATAAAGTATATAAAATTTAAAAATAGCCCACATTTTGTAAATAATGGGTAAATAACCTATCCAATATATTTACACTTATAAAATGTCGAAAGTAACTCACGTAAACAGTTGTGTACATGTTATTTACATATTAATTATATGTAACAAATATTCAAGAATTTGATACCGTAGTTAGCTAATTTACTAACGATTAACGAAATGTTTGTTATATACGAATTTTTAAGGTTTATACTGGCTAATTACTCAATGTTTTGTAAAATAAATTAGGCATATGGACTTCGTGTTTGACTTGTTTGTAAAACAACAAAAATGTTGAGTCCACTTTAAATATAATTACGCTAAAAGAATTGATGTGAGAAATTGCATCTCAACAAACACAAGAATAAAAATATTATAATTGATAGTTAGAGCTCCATGCATGTGAAATATTCATTTGATCACTTGCATGCATTAAATACAAGAAAAACATCGTAAAGTAAGATTTCTTTTATAACATATTATTTAACATGGAGACTTCTTCTTCGCTACATGCTAGCATCATATTTTTGACAGAGACGCCCACAAAAATATTATTTATTTGCATATCGATGTAATATAAATCTCTCATAAGTCCTTATTGTAATTTGCTGATTTAATTAATAAAAGTTGAAACGTTTATTCATTCCTTTTTCGTTTGATTGAAGATTTGTGATATTCAATAGTCTTATAATCCTTAATCAAACCTAACAACGTATGAAGAGACAAATGTAGATTTGCGTGAACAAATTTTTCATGGTTAGCTTAAAACGAAATATTCACAATCTAAAGATCAACAGACTATTGATCCTAGTATGATTGTTGGAAGAATCTTTAATGTCTGTTTACGAGGCATAGAGAGTTTGGAAATGTGTAGTTCTTTCAGTGTATCTTCCGAAGATATTGAATTGACCAATGCACCTATAGAGACAATGAAAGAACAAACCATTCAACATCTTATGTCTCAAGGTCACTATGTATGAATTGTATCGTACTTACCTTAATCCTGAAATAAGACATGTCATTGTATAACTTCAATATATACACTCTAGATACAAGTTTGTGATTTAGATGCGCTCTATTGGTGATGCATTGGGTTATGAAGTTGACATGAGCATACTTTGTGAAGATATAATAGATATCGAATTCATGTACAAGATCGCTGAAATGCAATGTATATCACCTCATTCTTTATTACTTGAATTGTGAATAAATGTACCGGCCGTTGTGCATATTGAATAAAGGATTCTTTTGGATGAAACGTTGTAACTTGTTAGCTCCTTGTTAATACACCGTTTCTAACTTATTCTCAAGCATTAAAGAAGTTGAGGAAATAACAACTAGAAGGGTAAACTGGTAATTTTGCAAATCTCATCTAGTTGATTATATTCATGAAGGGTAATCATTCGATAATATTCAGTGAATTCGCTCATAAAAAATAAGTAGATTTTTTAGTAGAAAATATATTCATTTGAACTGAGAGATTTTCAGTGTCAAATCTTTAGTGAGTCAGTTGATATTAATATAGACTTGGAAAAGTTTGTGAACTTTGAGTCCAAGAATCCTAGTTAAAGCTTTTTTCATTTCGGTTCATGAGGTCACTATCACAAGTCATTAGAGTAGAGTTTGTTAAACTAGAAGCTAAGTCAAAATAAGTTCAGTTGTTGAACTAGACGTATTTTCTGAAAATGGTCTAAAGGGTATTTTTGTCTGTAAGGATAATTGATGTTAAAATGTCAAAATGTCAAAATAAGATTTTGAATTTTTCTTACAAATTGATTTAAAGTCACACGGCTAAAAATTGGTTTTCAAGTTTAGTGAATTAAATTTTGTGACATGTTATTGTATGGGCAATAATGTGAAGGCTTTTCATTAATTTGTTGTGAACAAATTAAGAAGTAAATATGTGTGTGTATACACCCATATGACCGGCCATGTTACATCAAGGGAGATAGAAAAATATCTCTTTTTATTTGGTGCATTATTATATATTGGTAATTGGCCAAAAGAAAAGAGGAAATAAATTTCTTTGAGAAGAAAACAAATGTGCTACGTGAGGAAACAAATTTCCTCACTTATGACATAAATTGGCCGACCATGTAGAAGAGTAAGGGAGGAGGAAATCAAATATTGTATCATGAATACACAATAGGAAAGGGTAATTACCCTTTCTTGTATATCATTCTCCTATAAATAGAGCCTCACATTGAGATGTGAAAATAAGTTTTTTGGTCTTTCTCTCTCTCTCTCTTCTAGCCGACCATATTCCTCTCTCTCTCTCTCTCTCTCTCTCAAATACTCTTTTATTTTGGCACCTAGATCATCGATTGATCTAGAGAATGATCCAAGACTTGTTCTTGGTTCATATTGTTTAATAGTGCCCACTCACTAAACTCTTCAAACGCTTGAAGACTGTAGTGGTAGAAACTTTCATGGTTTCTCGAGAATCTGAGGACAAGAAGCAGCGAGGCAAGGCGTAGGATCTTCATCCGAGAAGGGTCTCCAAGATCAAGCAATAAGAAAAAGGTACTAAATATTTTTCATATGTTTTAATTAACAACATGTTTATGCACGTTGTCTAGGTAGTAAAATAGTTTTACACATGTAATTTTTTTATTTATATTCCGCCGTATATGATATGATAATTTATTTTTAAATCCTAGATCGATTCCAACCTAGACCAATTCCAACATATATAGCCCTCAAGATTGAAATCCGAAGATCCAGAAGATGGTAAGTTGGATATCCTTTGTTTTTCGCGAATTCAGTTGAGATACAAAGATGTGATTATTTGAGTTTATTTTTCGACAGTAGTGACCCTGTTGTAACCTACTATTAGACTCCGACGAGGCGTGAATGACGTCGAAGGATTAATTTAGGGTCTCATAGGGCTCCTCGATGATCCGAACTCTGGTCCTTCATCATTTCTGGGTTTAGGTTTCCCATTTGAGGTCTTTTAGATCTTTGGGTTTGACAGAGGCGAAGCAAAGGTACAATTTTTTGATGAAATATCGGTGAAGAGAAGATTTTTTGTGGAGAGGATGGTGTTTGGGGAAGTGACAAAGAGAAGAGAAGGTTTTAGAAGCGATGATGGTGTTTGGGCGTAGACAAAGAGAAGATGAGGTTTTATGCGGCGAACATGGTGTTTTGGACGACGACAAGGAAACCAAAAAGATAAAATAAAGAGTCCAAAGTTGTAACAGCTGTTGGTAGAGATGCCCACAAGAAAATTATTTATTTACATATTGATGTAATATAAATTTTTCATAAGTTCTTATTGTAATTTGCTGATAAAATTAATTAAATTTGAAACGTTCATTCTCTTATTTCGATTGTTTGATGATTTATGATATTCAATAGTATTATAGTCCTTAATCAAACCTAACAAGATATGAAGAGACAAATGTAGATTTGCGTGAATTAACTCTTCATGGTTTGGTTAAAATGAAATATTCACACTCTAAAGATCAAAGAACTATTTATCCTAGGATGATTGTTGGAAGAATCTATGATGTCTAGTTACGAGGCATAGAGAGTTAGGAACTCTATAGTTCTTCCATTGTATCTTCCGAATATATTGAATTGACGAGTGTACCTTTAAAGACAATGTAAGAACATACCATATAAGTTCTTCTGTCTCAATGTCACTATGTACGAATTGCATCGTGCTTACCTTAAACCTAAAATGAGACATGTCATTTCATGACTTCAATATATTCATTTGAGAAATTTACTCTCTAGATCCAAGTTTGTGAGCTAGATGCGCTCTATTAGTGATGTATTGGGTTATGAAGTTGGCATGGGTATAATTTGTGCAGTTCTCATAGATATGGAATTCATATACAATATTGCAGAAACGCAATGTATATCACTTTATGCTTTATTACTTGGATTGTGAATAAATGAACCGCGCGGTATCCATCAATAAGTAGCAATTCTATTTGTATGAAACAATGTGACTTGTTATCTCCTCGTCAATACATTGTTTTTAACTTATTCACAAGTAACAAATGACTTGAGGAAATAACAACATAAAGGGTAAAATGGTAATTTTATAAATCCCATCTAGTTGATGATATTCATGAAGGGAAATCATAGATAACATTCAATGGATCCGCTCAATATAATTAAGTTGAATTTGAGTAGAAAATAAATTCATTTGAACCGAGAGATTCTCAGTGTCAACTCTTTAGTGGAGTCAGTCGACATTAAGCTAATACTCGGAAAACGTTTGTGAACTTTTGAGTCCGAGTATAGTACCTCAAGCTTTTTTCATTTGGATCCATAAGGTCTTTATTACACGTCATTAGAGTATGATTGTTAAAGTAGAAGCTATGTCAAAATAAGTTCAAGTGTTGAAGTAGACATTTTCTCGGAAAATGTCTAAAGGGTATGTTTGTCCACATGGACATAAACTGATGTGAATGTCAAAATAAGATTTTGAATATATTCAGATGATGGAAATATAATTTTTTTTCTAAAGCCAAGAAGTTTTTTGAGGCATTATGAAGTTAATTTCATTATTTGTGCAATATTAATTCTACAATGATTATTTTAAGAATTGTCTTAAAAACAAATAAGGAAGCCTCTAGAAACTCCCTCCTAGGTACAATTTCGGCTATTATTATCAGAGAGAATGGAAACATATCTCTTATTATTTTGTGCATTATATTACATATTTGTAATTCACCTAAAGAAAAGAGGAAACAAATTTCTTTGAGAAGAAAACAAATGTGCTAAGTGAGGAAACAAACTTCCCTCACTCATGCAATTACATGACCGGCCATATACATAGAGGAAGAGAAGAGGAAATCAAATATTGTGTCATGAATGCACAATAGAAAAGGATAATTAACATTTCTTGTATTTCATTCTCCTATAAATAGAGCCTCACACAGATATGTGAATATAAGTTTTTGCTCTTGTGCTCTCTCTCTTGGCCGACCAACATCCTCTCTCCTTCTCTAAAAATACCTCTCTTATTTTGTCACATAAGTCCTCATTCGACTTAGGCATAAATTAGCTCTTTAGCTCATAGACTCGTTCTTGAGTTATTGTGTTTAATTGTGCCCACATACAAATCCTTCAAATCCTCTATAGACTCATGTAATAGAAACCTTAGGTTTCTCGAGTTCACGTTTAGGTGTGAAGGTAACGAGGAAGACACGGTTTACCTTTCTAAGGCTCATCCAAGATCAAGTTACAAGAAAGGTTAATATTCAAGTAATTAAATAACTTTTTTAAATAACAACATGTTCATGCACTTTGTCTAGGTTAATCAAATAGTTTTACTTGTAAAGAAATTTTTATATTCCGCCATCAATGTGTTAATATTAATTTTTTCTTAAACCTAAACATATTCCAACAACAACAACCCTTATCATCACAAAATTTTAAATAAAAAAGAAGAGCGAGCGGTTATATATATGTATATATATAGAGAGAGATACATGTTGAGATATATTTATAGGAAATTAATTAAATTAGGTAGTTAATTATAGGGATAAATAAAAAATTTTGGAACCAAAAAAGGATAAATATGATAAAAAAAATATCATCTCTCATATTAAACTCTTATTTAAGACTTTTTTCAAAAAAACATGTAAAAAGTAGAAAAATTTACTTATATTGTTGAAAAATCTCAAATAAATAAAGAATATAACAAAACCAAATTGATTTTATGTTGGAATAAAAGTATAAAAGATTATTTTACCTAATGTGTTAATGATTTTCGGCTAAATATTTGAGTGGGGTCAACTCATCAAAATTGGATAACTTTTCCATATTCTTATTCCTTGTTTCGACGAGTATGAGATTAAGTATTTGTTTTCCAAAATAATGTTTATAATGAATGAGAAATTGATGCTCTAAAAATGTTAAAAATCACATATGTTATGTGTTATTTAGAGAAGTGAGAGATACTATAATAAAAAGAGTCCCACATTGGTTTGGAGTGCGTGTTGATGAAGTGTATATAAAAGATTCTCCTCTTTAAGGTGACGTCTAAGTGTAAGGGAGAAGAATGTGGGTGGGTTAGCTATAACCTCTCGCGTGCACACACACGTGCCGCCGCCGAACCAAGCCGGGCCGCGCAGGGACGAGCTTAGGCTCGGTCTTGGATATTTGAAATTTGGGCTCTTCTTGGGCCTTTAGGCTTCCGCGGCCAATCCTTATCTATTTATTATAAAATTTACTTCAAATGTATTTTAATTTCAAAAATAAATTGTGCGTTATTATGGAAATAAAAACAAAAAACCGTGCAACCTCTCAGACCACCATGACCTATAGGAAACTGGAGGTAGGTGTATTAAGGGGCGATTTTAGGTAGCATTAAGGGAGGTTTAATGGCGGGAGGTAGATGCCATTAACCTAGCATTAATCATAAACAGTTTGGATGGTTTGCATGGTTGTAACCGAGCGATAAGGCTTATAAATAGAGCCATTCGGGTCTCATTCTAGACACACCAAAACACAAGCAAAAAACTTCCTCTCTCCCCCTCCGAAATTTTATTTCGTTTGTAGTCCGGTGGCAGTTCGGCGCTTTGTTCGAGTTTGTGGAAGTCAAGCCGAGTGGTTCTAAGCTTTCCTTGTCGTTGTTGTATCTTGGAAGGCTATCGCTTATCTTATCCAACACCTGTGAAGGGCGATAAATAGTTTCAAGGAAACTGCCCACCGGTCCTCGACGAATCTACTTATTTGGTACCTTATTTCTACATCCAGTTTATGTTCATCTTATTTCTTTGCATTTGACTTCTATTTCTTTTAATATTTATATTAATATTGCTAACAATTTTGAAGCTATTTATGGACTGATTTCGAGGAAAGATATTTACTTATCCGAATTCGGATATATTTCCGATTAAACTAATCATATTGATTTCTTTTGTAGAAAAATGTTAATGTGAATGCCGATGGGAGTACAAGCGACCATCTCACCACCGGAAATACCTCGAACATGATCGATAAAATTCATGTGACCTTGGGTCAAGAATCAATGGTGGCTATGGCCAGGAACGGACCTGCGGGTTTAATCCAACCAATGGCTTCTATGGCCATGAACGGTTCGAGCGGTTCTGCGGCACGAGTGCCCACCGTCATATCAAACGACTAATTTGAGAAGTTCACAGCGTTGAACTTCAAAAGATGGCAACAAAAGATGTTGTTGTACTTGACAACTCTTGGTCTTGCGCGATTCTTGACCGAAGATCCACCGACTCCTTACGAGTAGGAAACCGATCACAATATACTAATGGCATTTAGTTCATGGAAGGATTCCGACTACTTCTGTCGGAATCCGGTGATGAATAGTCTTAACGCCTCGTTGTACAACATCTTTAGCTTCAAACGCTCCTCAAAAGGGTTTTTGGATTCATTGGACCGGAAGTGAAAAACCGAGGATGCGGGCTCAAAGAAGTACATCGTGGGATGCTTCCTCAAGTATCAAATGGTGGAATCGAAAATTGTGGTGAGTAAAGTCACGAGCTGTAACTTATCATCTACGAGATTCATGCTGAAGGGATGACCATAAGCGAGTCATTCCAAGTTGCACCGTGTTGGAATAGGTATAGGGTTAAGAAAAATTATCATTAACACATTAATGGTAGAATATAAAAATTTCTTTATAAGTAAAACAATTTTACTAACCTAGTCAAAGTGGATGAACATATTGTTATTTAAAAACATTATTTAAAATTCTTGAACAATAACCTTTTTTGTAGCTTGATCTTAGAGAAACCTTGGGAATTTTTGATCTTCTCGTCTTACTCGTTTCCTTCACGCCTAGTCTTGAACTGGAGATACCTAAGGTTTCTATTACAAGAGTCTAACGAGGTTTGAAGGATTTTTGTGTGGGCACAATTAAACACAATAGCTGAAAAACAAGTTTATGAGCTAAAGAGCTAATTAACGCCTAAGTCTAATGAGGACTTAGGTGCCAAAATAAAGAGATATTTTTAGAGAGAGAGGGAGGGAAAATGGTCGGCCAAAAACAAGAGAAACAATAGCAAAAAAGCTTATTTTTAAATCTCTATGTGAGGGTCTATTTATAGGAGAAGTAAATGCAAGAAAGGGTAATTACCTTTTTTTATTGTGCATTCATGACACAATATTTGATTTCCCCTCCTCTACCTCTAGTATTTGGCCGGCCAACCTATGTGCATTAGAGAGAAATTTGTTTCCTCACTTAGCACATTTGTTTCCTTCTCAAGAAAATTCATTTCCTCTTTTCCTTTTGGGTAATTATCTTTATAATTAAAGGCAAAGAATTCTCTCATCTTGTGAATCGGCCGAACTCTATACCTAGAGAAGGAGTTTGTAGATACTTCCTTATTTCTTTTAAAATAATTCTTAAAATAACCATTGCAGAATTAATATTCCACAAATAATGAAATTAATTTCATAATGCCTCAAATGACTTCTCGGCTTTAGAAACTAATTTATATTTCCATCACATAAAAATATTCAAAATCTTATTTTGACATTCACTTCATTTTATGTCGATGTGGACAAAAATACCCTTTAGACTTTTTCCAAGAAAACGTCTAATTCAACACTTGAACTTATTTTGACTTAACTTCTGCTTTAACAATCCTACTCTAATGACCTGTAATAGTGATATTATGGATCCAAATGAACAACGTGAACAAAGATTGAGATACTACACTCAGACTCAAAAGTTCACAAATCTTTTTCGAGTATTAGCTTAATGTCAACTGACCCCACTAAAGAGTTGACACTAAGAATCTCTCGGTTCAAATGAATTTATTTTCTACTCAAAATCAACTTAATGATATTGAGTGGATCCATGAAATGTTATCTATGATTACCCTTCATGAATATCATCAACTAGATGAGATTTATAAAATCACCATTTTACCCTTCTAGTTGTTATTTCCTCAACTCCTTTATTACTTATGAATAACTTAGAAACAATGTATTGACGAGGAGCTAACAAGTCACGTTGTTTCATCCAAATAATGTCGTTACTTAATTTTGGATACCGCACAGTTCATTTATTCACAATCCAAGTAATAAAGAATGAGGTGATATACATTGCATTTTGGCAATCTTGTACATGAATTCCATATCTATAAGAACTTCACAAAGTTGGTTCATGACATCTTCATAACTTAATATGTCACCAATTAGTCTAGTCTAGATCACGTAGTGGACCTAGAATTTGGTTTTCCCAAATGAGAATATTAAAGATATGAAACAAAATGTGTCATTCAAAATTTAGGTAAGCACGATGCAATTCATACATAGTAACCTTGAGACAGAATACGTTAAATGGTTTGTTCATACATTATCTCTAAATGTGCACTGGTCAATTCAGTATCTTCGAAAGATACACTGGAAGAAGAATAGAGTTCCTAACTCTCTATTCCTTGTAACCAGACATCTTAGATTGTTCCAAAAATCATAGTAGGATATATAGTTCGTTGATCTATATATTGTGAATATTTCATTTTAATCAAACCATGAAGAGGTTGTTCATGCAAATCTATATTTATGTCTTTATATATTGTTAGTTTTGATTAAGGACTATAAGAATATTTAATATCATAAATCTTCAGATAAATGAAAAAGGAATGAATGAACGTTTTAAGTTTTATTAATTTAATTAGCAAATTACAATAAGTACTTGTGAAAGATTTATAATACATCTCTATGTAAATAAATAATCTTCCGGCTAGGTACTAGGTAGGCATCTTCCAGCTGGCCGAGGGTCAGGCCGAGAGTGAACTCAGACTCAGAAATTCATGTCCGCCAACGAAGAATGGAGCTCGCGCAGTCTTCGGTGAGCCGTACCGTTGGTTAGCGCCCGCCAGGGTCCCCTAGGAGGCAGAGGAGGCCAGGTAATAAATATATTCACTCTTCCTTAGTTTATTATTTTCGCTTTTCTGCGGTAATTCATGGGTGATTCGTTCTTTTTCGTGATGGTGGGTCCGCATATGACTTTGTCAATTCCCTTTTATCAACGCCCAAAGAAGGTAATTCCCCATTATTTTCTTTACCCCCAAATCCCGAAATTCTCTCTCCCCGTTTCTTTGATGACGACGTGTTGAGCGGGTGGATGGCGTCTAAGGTTTTGGACAGAATTGGGTCGGAGGCCATTGGAGAATCGACGACGTTGGGGGTGGCCAACGCTTGTGGAGACGTGGCCGCCGGCAATCAAACTAGGCCCGGAGCGGGTGGTCTGGCCCGGCTGGGGCCGGCCGTGCCGTGTGAGGAGAACTCGACCGGGCCGACGCTGGTCGAGGAGGCAGAACCCCACGAAAATCGGACCAGGCCCGGTAGGGCCGGCCACGCCACGTGAGGAGAACTCGACCAGGCCGACGCCGGTCACGGAGGCAGAACCCCGCGCAGGCGGAACTCTGCCCGGAATCGTGGAGGCGGAAGGTTAGACTCGGCAGGGGCCGGGCGAGGTTGTGACGGCGAGCGGAACGGCGATCAGGGATGTGTGGAAGAGGACTCTAGGCTCAGGGCGACATGAGACGGCGGACGTCTCTGGACCAGTCGGATCTCTTCGCGGCAAAGGAATAGTCGGGCTCGCACGTCATGCGCTGGGATTTTCCCAGGCTCTCTCCGGTCGAGCGGACCTCTCCCCGTCTCCGCCGGCTGAGCAGACCTCTCCTCGGTCTTCGCCGGCCGAGCGAGATTTGCGCAAGCCCCTGCCGGCCGGGCGAAACATGCCCCCACTACGGCCGATCGAGCAGACCTTGCTCAGGCCACGGCCGGCCGAGCGAGGCTCAGCCCACTATCCGCTGGGTGAGCGAGCCCACGTTGGGTTTCCTCCAGCCGAACCAATCTTTCCCTTGCCGTTTCTGGCCGGACCGGATTTTTCGGTGCTTTCGCTTGTCAAGCAAGTCTCGCGCTCGTGCGGGCCACTGCTGGTCAGGTGGACTTCCACGTCGGTAAGCGGGGAGCTTCCCGTCCTTGCTCGAGATTACGGGGATTGCGCCGCCCCTTTTTTGTTGACGTACGAGGAGGAGGAGAGAACCCGGTCTTTTCTGATAGGCCACGTCGTGGGGGCTTTCTCGTGTGACAAAATCGATGTCCCCTTGGCCCCGACTCTGGCGGTTTTCCATAGGCTGCGCAAAGATTTTGACATTCCACAGCACGTCGACGTGCTCTGCCCGCTCACGACGGACTGAATGACCTGCCCGCGGCGCGGGTTTGTCGTCGTCCACGTGACGAGCCAGAAATGGGGGCTTCAATTTCCTTTCCCCCTTGTGATTCAGGAGATTCTCGCCCGACTGGGGGTCCACGCGACTCAGATGTCCCCATTCTTTTACTGCATAGTCGCCGCTTGCCACAAGATGTTCTTTTGCGAGAAGCGGCACACTATGATGGCCAATGGTTTCTTTGAGTTTTTGCCGATCGTAGAAGTGCCGTCCCGGGTCGGTTTGTACTGATCTTATCATAGCAAGAAGTTTCCCATCGTCTCCATGCCTTTGAAGTACCGATTGTTGGCAGAGATGCCCACAAGAAGATTGTTTATTTGCATATTGATGTAATATATAAATCTTTGTAAAGTCCTTATTGAAAGATTGTTTATTTACATATTGATGTAATATATAAATCTTTGTAATTTAATGATTAAATTAATAAAAGTTGAAACGTTCATTCATTCCTTTTTAGTTTCATTGAAGATTTATGATATTCAATAGTCTTATAGTCCTTAATCAAACCTAACAATGTATGAAGAGACAAATGTAGATTTGCGTGAACAAACTCTTCATGGTTTGACTAAAACGATATATTCGCAATCTAAAGATCAACGGACTATTGATCCCAGTATGATTGTTGGAAGAATCTAGGATGTCTGGTTACGAGGCATAGAGAGTTAGGAACTCTGTAGTTCTTCCAGTGTATCTTTCGAAGATACTGAATTGACCAGTGCACCTTTAGAGACAATAGAAGAACAAACCATTTAACATCTTCTATCTCAAGGTCACTACGTATGAATCGCATCATGCTTACCTAAATCCTGAAATGAGACATGTCATTTCATAGCATTAATACTCTCATTTGAGAAAGTCAAATTCTAGGTCCAATGTGTGATCTAGACAAGGCCTATTGGTGAGATATTAAGTTATGAAGATGTCATGAACTAACTTTGTGAAGTTCTCATAGATATGGAATTCATGTACAAGATTGCTGAGATGCAATCTATATCACCTCATGCTTTATTACTTGGATTGTGAATGAATGAACTGCGCAGTGTCCAAATTTAAGTAGCGGCTTTATTTGGATGAAACAATGTGACTTGTTAGCTCCTCGTCAATACATTGTTTCTAACTTATTCACAAGTACTAAAGGAGTTGAGGAAATAACAACTAGATGGGTAAAATGGTAATTTTATAAATCCCAACTAGTTGATGATATTCATGAAGGGTAAACATAGATAACATTCAATGGATCCGCCCAATATAATTAAGTTGAACTTAAGTAGAAAATAAATTCATTTGAACCGAGAGATTCTCAGTATCGACTCTTTAGTGGAGTCAGTCGACATTAAGCTAATACTCGAACATAAAATGATGTGAATGTCTAAATGGTATTTTTGTCCACAAGGACATAAAATGATGTGAATGTCAAAATAAGATTTTGAATATTTTCATTTGATGAAAATATAAATAATTTTCTAAAGCCGAAAATTTGTTTGAGGCATTATGAAATTAATTTCGTTATTTGTGCAATTATAATTCTACAATGGGTATTTTAAGAATTGTCTTAAAAGAAATAAGGAAGCATCTAGATGCTCCCCCCTAGGTAGAATTTCGGCCAACATAGCATCAAAGAGGAGAGTTTTATTTCCTTTTTCTTATAAGGATAATTACCCAAAAGAAAAAGGGAAATGAATTTCCTTAAGAAGGAAACAAATGTGCTAAGTGAGGAAACAAATTTCCTCACTAATGCAACATCATGGCCGGCCAAACAATGAGGGAAAGGGGAAGGGAAAATCAAATATTGTGTCAGGAATACATTATTCATTCATGAATGAATAATTGACCTTTATAGATTTGTCCTTCTCCTATAAATAGAGCCTCGCATAGAGAAGTGAAGGTTAAGCATTTTTCTTCTTCTCTCCCTATTGTGGCCGACTATCTCCCTCTCTCTCTTTAGAAAATACTCTTCTTATTTTGCACCTAGATTCACATTTAATCTAGAGAATTAGCTTATGATCCAAGAATTGTTCTTGGTTCATATGGTTTAATTGTGCCCACACAAAAATCCTTCCAAAACCTCTATAGACTCTTGTAATAGAAATCTTAGGTTTCTTGAGTTCAAGATTAGGTGTGAAGGTGACGAGCGAGCCAAGGAAGATGATCTACCTTTCTCGAGATGCTTCAAGATCATGGTACAAAGAAAGGTTCGTGTTCTAGTAAATTAAATAATGTTTTTAATATATAACATGTATATGCTTTTTCTAGGTTAGTAAAATCATTTTACTTGAAAAAGAAATTTTTAAATTCCGCCATTAATTTGATTAATGTTAAATTTTTCTTTAACCCTAGACCTATTCCAACACCGATACCAGTGGGTCTAGGTTTTGGAGGTGGCTTTCGGCGTTGCCCCCTGGAATTTTGGGACTGTGAGGATTTCGGTGCCGGTGAAGGAGCCCAAACTCACGGAGTTTGGGGGAGTGGTCCATAAGGTACCGGTGTCCCGACACCGATCCTCAACTTTCGAGTCTCCCGATGCTATGACCGTTAGTGGATTTGTCATAAACGCTCCTCCACCTTGATTTCAGGGCCGGGGGCGGCACGACCGCGATACAGTGTCCGAAGACGACGATTCTACGACTGAGTTATCCGATGGAATAGGTATCCATTATCGTTGAATTCCTTGGCTTCTTTTCTTAACTAGAATATTTTGTTTCAAGCAGAATCGGAGCTGCGCGACCATGTCGCTCGTCCCCTCTGTTGCCTTGATAACAATGATGGCCTGATTGGCGGAGAGACATGCGAGATCCCTCAAGCCGGTCCAAGTTTCCGGGAACGCGAACGGATTACCTTTGAGGAAGCGGGCGGCCACGTCTTCCGTGAGTCATGCCCCCGCGAGTTCCAAACGTGTGGTCGACCCTCCTGCCCCCAATGGCAAGGGATCCTTCTTCCTTACCGAAGTGATTGATATGCGGGATCGGAGTTCCCGCAACCTCGCAGACTCTTCCCCGAAGTGCTTTAAGAAGATTGTCGTTGTCGGCGACACGAAACTCTTTTGCCAGGGGACTCGTGAAGCCCAGAAGGTTAGTCGCTCGATTCGAGAGTTTCCCCTTAAGTCTTGTATTTATACCATGATTGCTTCGCAGGCCTTGGCGCACCATGAGCGCATTTAATTGATACTGGAGGGGGCCGTACGCCACGAGTGGGCGTTGAAGGATCAGACCCTCGATTAGCAAGGCTGCCGTCACGCAGAGGCTTTGGCCGAGGCAAAGTTTGCGAAAGAGTGGTCCTCAAGGGAGCAGGTCGAGAAGTCTGCTCACGCGTTCCTGGCCAAGGCCAAGTCTCTCGAGATCGAGCTGAAGTCCGTGCGGGACAAATTGGCCGTGAGTGAGGCGAGCCGTGAGGAGATGTCACGGGAGGCCGATTCGTTCCCGGGAGAGATGCATGCGGTCATCGATAAGCGTGACGAGGCTGCGCGAGCCAAGGCTCGCCTAGAAGAGGACTGGAAGGTGGTGCTATACGAGGCCAGACACGCTGCGGTGATTCGCTTTCGAGACGCTGCCTTGACCGAGAATGGGTCGCGCAAGATCTCGTTTCAGTTCTTCGATGCCATATTCCCCGTTGCAGGATGGGGCAGATCTCGAGGAGCCCGCGGCCGGTCGCCCGGTCGAGACCACGTATTCATTAGTTGGCACGTCCCCTTCCCTTGCGATGCCGACCTCTCCCCATGACGAGGAGCATCTCGATTTTGGTTCCGATTGAATCTCATTTTACTCGCTCGTGCCTTTGTGTTAGCGCTTTATTTGTTGCTCTGTTGTTTAGCGCTTTTCGCATTTGGTTTTTTATTTACCTTGGATATTCTTCGTCGCACTTTCTCTTTTCTATGGATGTTTTTCTTTGTAAGATGCTCATTCTTTCTATTGAAAGTAATTTATTGATCTTATTAGCGTGAGCTTCATCGTATCCGTGCAAATGTTCTGCCCGTCCGATTCCTGTGTTGTCGATGGCCATAGGCTTACGATGATTAGGAAATTGATAGCAATCAAGATTCTCCGTCGCCGTCGATGATTCGTTGGACCCACGACTCATGCGATCAGGGGAGTTGGCGGTATGTCACGTGTTTCGTGTGGTCAATAGTGAGAGACCAGCTCGAATACCTACCCGAGTTGCTTCGGGGGGGTACCCGGAGTCTTGGAGCAGCTACTGGCTCGCCGACTTACGCCTCACTTACTTGGTGACACCCGGGCTCGCTTTCTTCTATTTGGGTATTTTTACCATAATCGTGATTTGAGCACTTTTGTCCGTGAGCCTTCAACGATGGCCTACTGGCTTACGATTGTGCCCTACGGTGGGGGGAATCCTGGCTCAATCCATGACCTATCGGTTTATGATTGCCGCTTATGGTGTCGTGCACATTTATCTCGAGGGCATTATTTTTATGCCTTAGTATCGGGTTCGGCACTTTCCCGACTGTTTCTCGGTCGAGATATGTCGAATATCCTCGGATCCATGGACGTCCAGGGCGTCCAGATTCGAGATCGTTGCCTCGTTACTGTATTGGAGGATACTCACGACCATGGGGCTATCGCCTCGTGGTTTTACTTCGCGGGTTCCGATTTTCATGAATGCAAGGTTGTGATTCTTTGTTTTCGATTCGCCCATTTTCAGCTTCTTATTTTCTCGAATGCGATGCCGTGGTGGCGTCGTTATCGGGTTACTATAGCCCCCTAGTTTCATGAAATTTTGCGGTGAACATAATTTTTGGAAACTTTACAAATGGGAAACGACAAAAAGATGATGGCACAAAGAGACTTTCGATTTGATGTTCAAAAGAGTACATTTTTTTTTTACTAAATTGAATTACGATAGTCATATTGTGTTTACATTCAAATTCAAAGAAAAGTTGGGCCCGTCGATGGGCTGCTTTTATTGGTAGTATTGTCTGAGGTGCTCGGAGTTTTATGGGTGAGTGAATATAAGACCATCCATGTTTTCGAGTTCGTAAGTACCGTTGTGAATGGCTTTTCGAACTTGGTATGGTCCTTCCCAGGTCGGGCTCAATACAACGGCGCCTTGCACCTTGGTGTTTGAGAATACTCTTCTCAAAACCAGGCTGCCGTTAGTGAAGCTCCTGAGCTTGACCTTCGAGTTGTAGTATCGCTCAACCTTCCTCTTTTGGGGGGCGAGACGGGTGAGTGTGTCGGCCCTTTTCTCGTCGATAAGGTCAAGCTCTGCTCGCATTGCTTCTTCATTTCCCTCTTCATGGAAGGCGTTTATGCGGTAGGCTCACAACACGAAAGGGAATTCATCTGCCCAGGCACCCTTTCGGGCTTCTAGCTTTTTCTTTAGATTTTCATTTATCGTTCGATTAACTGCCTCCATTTGGTCATTAGCCTGGGGGTGTCTCGGGGAAGAGTAAATCTTACTTATCCCGAGTTGTTCACAGATTTCGCTCAGTCGCACGTTGTCGAATTTTTGACCGTTATCCGTCATGACCGACTCCAAAATTTCATGGTGGCATATAATGGTCTTCAAGATGAAATTTTTCGTATTTGCTTCTGTGATCCTGGCCAGCGGTTCGGCCTCAACCCATTTGGTAAAGTAGTCGATTGCCACTATGGCGAATTGAAACTGTCTTGGCGCCACGGGGAGTTCGCCAATCAAATCTATCCCCCACTTGGCGAATGGTCCGGGAACGTTGACGGGACGGGACACAACAGGGTCGGAGGCTGTATGTGTACGTGGGTGAAACTCTGACATTTATCGTATCTTCGGGACCAATCGTGCGCGTATTTCTTCAAGGTTGGCCAGAAGTAGCCTAACCTTAAGAATTTCATTGCCATTGATTGTCCCATGGCGTGGTTTCTGCACAGGCCATCGTGGCCCTCACTCATAGCCCGTTTTGCTTCACTCTCGTGAAGGCAACGCAAGAGTGCCATAGACAATCCTCTTTTGTATAGCACGTCTCCACGCATGGTGTACCTTGACGCCAAGATTTTTAACCTCTTGGCGTCTTCGCGATTTTCGGGCATGATGTCGTTCGCGATGTACTCCTTTAGGGGATTCATCCAAGATGGGGCCAAAAAGTCGTTAACCGCCCCCACGTCGCTCCTGGAAACGTAGGGTCGGGTCAGATCACCGATCAGGACACTCCCATCCTCTTCTTTGTCAATGTCCGACGCGAGGCGCGCCAAAGCGTCGGCCTCACCAATTTCTTCTCGAGGGACTTGTATGACTTTGAACCAAGCTATCGTTTCAAGGTTTTTGAGTGCTTTAGCCAAATACGAGATCATATTTGGCTCTTTGGTGGTATACTCGCACTTTACCTGATTCATAATTAATTGCGAGTCGCAAAAAAAAAATGCGCAGGTTTCGACCCCGAGTCGGTGAGCCAACTCCAAACGATTATCAAGGCTTCGTATTCTGTCTCATTGTTGGAGGCCTTGAACTGGAATCAGAGAGCGTACTTCAAATTTTCCTCGTCGGGATTAGTCAAGACCGCTTCGGCGCCAGCCCCCCCGGTGTTGGATGCGTCGTCGACGTGTAGGGTACATGTCAGGCCTATCGGCTCAGAATCTCGTCGAGATTAGTCAAGGCATGTAAGTATCGACGTGCTTTCTCGCACTCATGACTAATGCCAATGACAGCTTCTCGATCTCTGGGTACCGAGTCTTGGTGTCCAGGAGAGCTTTGCTGACGTAACATATTATTCACTAGCATTGACCCTACTCACGAATGAGGGCCACACTCGTGGCCCTGTCGGACACTATGCGGTAGAGCACGACGGGCTCATGGTCAATGGGTTTTGACAAGAACGGGGTGTTGCAAAGTATGATTTCATTTTGCGGAATGCTTTCTCACATTCTGATATCCACACAAACCCGTACTTCTTCTTCAATGCTTGGAAAAAATGCTGGCACCTATCGGTCGCCTTAGAAACGAATCTAGCCAAGGCCGCGATCCTTCCCGCCAAGCTCTGCACCGTTTTGGGCTTTTGGGGGGATCTCATCTCGATAGTGGTCATGATCATTTTGGGGTTGGATTCGATTCCCCTCTTGATAACCATGTAGCCAAAGAACTTCCCCGATTCTACTCCGAACACACATTTATATGGGTTTAGCTTCATCCCGCATTGGCGGAGAATCTTGAACATGGATTTGAGGTTGTGGACGTGGTCAAGGGCAAGTCGGCTCTTTAATAACATGTCATCCACGTAGACCTCCATGGTCTTGCCGATTTGGTCGGCGAACATGCGATTGATCAACCGCTGGCAAGTGGCGCCGACGTTTTTGAGGCTGAACGGCATAATCTTGTTGCAGTAGAGACCTTTATTTGTCAAAAAAGTCGTCTTTATTTGGTCATCTCATGCATCCTCATCTGTTTATAGCCTGAATAGGAATCGATGAAGCTAAGCAACTCGTGTCCCGCTATCGCGTCCACGAATTGCTCTATCCGTGGAAGGGGGAAAATATCATTCGGGCAGGCTTTGTTAAGATCTTTATGATCTATGCAAAAGTTCCACTTCCCGTAGGCTTATTTACTATCACCATGTTCAACACCCACTTGGGATGTTCCACCTCTCTTTTGAAGTCGGCGGCGAGGAGTTTTTTAACTTCCTCTCCTATTGCGAGATATCGTTCCCTACTAAATGCCCTTCAGGGCTGTACCTGTTTGGGTATGTTATGGTCATCATTTAGGTGATGTACCATAACCCTCGGGTCTATGCCCGGCATGTCCGCCTGTGTCCATGCAAAGACGTCTTTATGCTCCCTGAGGAAAGAAGCCATTGACTCTTGTCTTTCGACGGATAGCTAACGGCCAATTTTGATTGTTAGGTCAAGTTTTGCGGGGTCCAGGACTACCGTGACAAGGTCGTCGGGAGTCTCCATGCGTCGACGCTCATTATTGTCGCACTAGTCCAACTCTCCGAAGGTTCCTCCTTCCTCGGGTTTGCACGGGAGCTCGTCATTGAGTTGGTACGGCATGCAAACCTCATTATTCCCCTCAGGCTCCGTGAACTTCTTGTCAATGGCCCGCGCATGGCGCGATCGTGCCATGGCCTGATCTCCCATCATGAACGCAATTCCTTTCTCAGTGGGGAATTTGATGATGAGGTTGTAGATCGAGGTAATGGCCTTTAGTTTGATGAGGGTCGGTCGATTATCGTGTTGTAGGCCGTGGGCTCGTCGACGATCAAGAACGTCACGATCTGAGTAACCTCTATGCTACCCCGGGTTCTGAAGGTGACAGGTAAGTCTATCGACCCTTTCTCCATACCTTCTCCCAGGAAAATCCATAGAGGGGGGTACGTATCGGAGCGAGCTTTACTCTGTGGAGTTTCATGTGCTCTAGCGCCGACTTAAAAATGATGTCCACCGCGCTACCATTATCAATCAAAATTTTTCGGACCTTGTTGTTGGCAACTGCCGCAGATATGACGAGAACGTCGTTATGCGGGTGGAGGATCCGCTTTGCTTTAGCCTCGGTGAAGCGAATCTCTTAAAAAGGAATAGGTGGGGGAGCGACACGAGTGAGGTTGATACCGTTCCTCACTCTTTTGTTAGTCACCACCCTCAAATACTTTTTCCTCTGGTTACTCGACTCACCACACTCGAACCCGCCGGTGATCATTCTCACGATATTCATCCCGGAGTTTTCGGACTCGTCGCTGATGGTCGTGACGGCAGCAGCTTTATCCTTTGCCGGCCCTTTGTTCAATGGTGTCGGGGACCCAAACTTTTCTCGGAGAAGAGCCAAGATTCGAGGCGGAGACACATTGAGCAGGGTGAGAGCTTCTCCCCGAAAATGGTCAGTGAGAGGCCTTTCAGGCCTAGACGAGGGATCATCGTGGTTGTTTCTCCCGCTTTCCCCAGGTATCGGGGCAATCATCGGAGCGGGGGCGGTTGCCGCGCCCACCATTCTCTCTGCAGTTGAGGTAGTCCTCAACTCCCATATGTGTCATGGCACGCATCATGAGTTCGGCCATATCCCTCGGGGCCTTTCCCACAATTGACTTTACGAAGTCGCTAGGTTTGATGCCTTCTATGATGGAGACTATGGAATACCTATCGTCGAAGTCCTCGACCTTATGGGATTCCTCGGTAAAATGGGCCAGGTATTGATTGAGGCTCTCACCGGGTTTTTCTTTGATTTTCCAAAGATATGATTTGGACTTCTTCTGCGCCACTAGCGTGGTGAACCGGGCGAGAAAAGTCTCTCGGAGAGCTCGGAATGAGCCGACACTCCCAAGAAAGGCGAGTACGAACCTTCCAGACTGTCGTAAGGCATGGAGACCCCCGAGCCCGCTTCACGAAGCTCGATGATATGATTTTAGAGTCCCTGAATCATTGTAATAACCTCGAGCCCATTAGCGGCTTCTGTGACCGGTCCCGCTGGCGGGAAACCAGTCGCTTGTTGGACCCTTGGTCCATGACGTTTGGGGGAGGATTCCCGAGGGTGGTGGCCCCGGTAGCTGCCTGGCGGGGGTCCAATTTTCTCCTTAGTTCCTCCTCGCGAGGATCACTCCGCAAATTGAGGCGGGTCCTAAGATCTTCCTCGGCGGAACGTGAAGGTCTAGCCAACGGCAGGCAATCTTCACGATGGATCATGCGACTGTCCGCACGGGGCAGTCGTCTCCCCGTCGAGATGACGCACGGGGCACACGTCGGGACCATCCTCTGTGGAAGTCGTTGCCAACCATCAGCGTTTGAAGGTTGCTCGAGCCCTCGCGCCACGAGCTTGCTTGAGCTCGACCCGCCGACGAGCCTAACGGAGCGTCACTCGCGTTCTCCGCGAGTGAGTGGGTGAAAGTTTGACTCATATATGTTTCCGAGACTATGTCGTTTCCGACATAGTTCTCATCCCCAGTCAAACTAGCCTCTTCCTTGTATCCGAGGAGGTTTACGAGCAAGCCTTTGTTCACTCTCGGCCTTACCAGCAACTCCGCTAGGCGGCGGTTGGTCTCGCCTCTTTAGCCGCTTTCGTCGTTACGAAGGGCAGGGGGTCGTCCTCGGAACTCCTTACCGTAGGCTGTCGCCCGGTCTGTCGGTGGGGGTGTTGCCGAAATTCGTATCATGACCTATTAGCTCGAACGATAGGATTGCTCGATCGGACAGCCGCAGAGGCTGCCGAAACGTCACTCATTTTTGTGAGAGGACTAAGAAGTAGGTGAAAAAGGGAGAAAGATGAGAGATGTGGATGAGAAGAATTTCAATGTAGAAAGTCCCTTCTTTTTAGCGCCAAAAATGTTGTCGCTGAAATTCGGACAACTTAAGAGACCTAAGCAGTCATATCCTCGCTCAGAGTGGGTGACCCTAGCTCTCGCTTTAGCATGTCAGATCCGGTGTCCCGGATTATCTCTTAGCTGTGTTGGGGTCTTCGAGTTCTTTTGATACTTGGAAAGAGTAAACACACGTGAACTAAGAAGGAAAAACAGCGGAGGGGGCCCTCTGTTTACCTCTCCGACGCTCAACATTAGTATAGTTTGAGTGGAGTTTGTACGATGACGAGGAAGGATCGACAAGGTTTGGGGAAACGAAGGCCCTAGGGTCAACCTCATTTCAGCGCTCGAACCTTCGATCTTTAGAAAAAATTCGTTCCGTCGGGAGTGAATTCTCAGATATATGACTGAGAGACTGGCTTTGGGCAGCGTTCTCTAGATTAGAAATAACGTACATTTCTTTGTAAGGGTCCTCGACTATTTATAGTCGAGGTGGGAGAGAGGAGACGAACAAGAAAGGCCCTGGCGAGCAAGGAAGGCCGGCATCCGCCGGCCGGTTCAGGTGGGAGGCTTCTTGACCGGCCGAGGGTGAGGTTGGCATCTGCCAGCCGGTCGGTTAGAGCCAAGCAGGAGGCCTCCTTTCCGGCCAAGGGCACAACCGGCACCTGCTGGCCGGACGAGACAACATAAGTGGTCAGTCGGCCAGGCACTAGGCAGACATCTGCCGGCCGAGGGTCAGGTCGGGGGTAGTTGACCGGCCTTTATTCGAGGGAGAGGGAAGGCCCATCAGGTGACCCGAGGAGTCAGGCATCCCATCGACCGGCGGCGAGCTTCTCCGACGAACAGTGCCACCCTTAGGCGGGCCCGTGGGTCGCGGTCGACGCAGAGGAGGCGGGGTGCTCCTCATAAATACGTCGTTGTTGAGACGCAGCGACAACGATCTCTGGAAAGGGTACGTAGGAAGCTCTCTTCGGAATGCACAATCCCAATAATACAACAAATAAATCAGCTCGGAATAAAATATATATAAATAAAAAAGAGCTATCTCAAAACTAAGCTAAAATACTTGAACCATACGTTAAATAAATCAACTCGAACTGATTTATTTAAATCATCGAGCTATTTCACAACCGAGGTGAAATACTTGAACCATACGTTCAATAAATCAACTCGAATTGATTTATTTGAATCATCAAGCTATTTCACAACCGAGCTGAAATACTTGAACCATACGTTAACAAATCAACTCAAATTAATTTATTAAACTCGTCAAGATATTTCACAACCGAGCTGAAATACATGAACCATACGTTAAATAAATCAACACGAATGGATTTATTTAAGTCATCAAGCTATTTCACAACCGAGCTGAAATACTTGAAGCATACGTTAAATAAATCAACTCAAACTGATTTATTTAAATCATCAAGCTATTTCACAACTAAGCTGAAATACTTGAACTATACGTTAAATCAACTCGAACTGATTTATTTAAAGCATCAAGCTATTTCACAATCGAGATGAAGTACTTGAACCATACGTTAAATAAATCAACTCGAATTGATTTATTCAAATCATCACGCTATTTCACAATCAAGCTGAAATACTTGAACCATACGTCAAATAAATCAACTCGAATTGAATTATTTAAGTCATCAAGCTATTTCACAACCGAGCTGAACTACTTGAACCATACGTTAAATAAATCAACTCGAATTGATTTATTAAAGTCGTCGAGCTATTTCATAAACGAACTGAAATGCTTGAATCCAACAAAGCATAAATGAAAAATATTGTCTCGTGCAACAATTAATCCGACTCGCCCAAAATATGGGCCCGGAGTTCGGATATTTAGTAAAACAAATAAACAAATATAGCCAAAAATAACATGGCCCGAAATTGTTCAAATTATTCAAAGCAGCAAATAAATTAAAACATCTTCTTCAAGCCGTATGAGCTCCCGCCTCGTCGCCCTCAGGAACCGAAGGCTGAACTTTGATAACAGCCTCCTTGCTAAGAATGCGAGTGATCTCCTCGTCGGGAAGTTCGGACGGCGAAGTCTCCGAATAAAGAGTGAAAGGGACCTCATCAACAGTGGGAATCTCGATCGTCGCATACTGAGCGGTGTATTCCTCGATGTCGGCCTCTGTATCCTTCAAGTTATTCGACCAATTGAGCACCTCGCCATCAATGACCTCGAAGATCAATTCCTTGTTCCCTTTGCATTGCTCCTGCTTCTTCAAGACAATCACGGTCTCATCCATCATCGCCTTCTGGTCCCGGTACTTGAGAATATGCTCGCGATATTGCACTGAGGTGGCCTTCTTAGCAGCATAGATCGCCCGATCAAGGTCAGCCTTTGCCAATCTACGAGTTTTCTCCAACTTGACCTTCAAACGCTCGCATTCCCCCTCAAGTTGATAGCGAGTCTTTTCCAAGTTCTTGTATTTGTCGACCTTGTCCTCATAGTCAGACTGAACAACATTCAGCTCCATAGCCAAGTCTTTGATGCGTGCCTTAGCCTTACGTTTGATGGCATTGCAAGCTTGAATCTCTTCGCTGAGATCCTCGAGCTTGGACCTCATCCCTTTGATCTCTCTCTTCAAAGACTCCACCTCACTATGCATTTGAGCGAAACAAGCTGCCTTCTCCTCATAATCTCAAACTCGGCGTTCATAAAGATGAACACCTCTGTTCAAATAATAGGCCAACTAAAAAAATATAATTACAAAATTAAAGTAAAATATCTAAGTAAAAACAAATCGTCACGATCGATACGTACCGAAGTGACCTGGGCAGACATAGATCGATACTATCCTGGCTCGAGGAGCTCTAAACTTTCGGCAGCGGAAAAGTCTCATGTGTGAGCTGACGGATATACCCGACGAGTAGAACAAATCCTCGCACAACATCTTGTCCTGGTTGTACACGAAAGTGTGATAGTACTTTTTTCGGGCAAAGTGGCAAGATCCCGACCTACTCCCACTATTGGACGAAGTCGTTCTCTCCTTCGTCTGATCATCGACCGTCGCTTCGGTCGTTTCTCTTTACCCTTGACCCTCTTCTTCTTCTTCTTCTTCTTCTTCTTCTTCTTCTTCTTCTTCTTCCTGGCCTCGCTGTCAAGAGACCCAACTCTTCATCCCTGTGAGCGGGCTCCTTCCTCTTGCGAGGTACCAAATCAGCCCCTGAGTCGTGTGGTTCAGTGGCCTCGACCAGAATCAAAACATCAGCCAAGACTTTGGCCACGGCAACCGGGATAATAGCACGGTCAGCAACGACCGGATCAGCCTCCACCTCGGAGTCAAGGTTGATGATCAAAACAGGAAAAACCGAAGCATCGGGAGCACTGATTTCTTGCTTCTTTTCCCTTCTCGAGCTGCGAGCAGAGACTTCAGTATTCATATTGTCTACTGCCTCTGTAAATAATACACCAGTTCATAAATCACGACGAATGTACACTAGATATTCTTCTTCGAAAGAAAACTAACCTTCTTCTCCTTCCGAAACGTGAAGGTTATCTCACAGCCCCGCGCTGACGAAATGGAAGTCCGAGAAATATTTCCAATTGGTCCGACCCAAAAGAAGTATTCGAGCTTCTCTTCAAAAAGCAACCCAGTAGGAGGAACTCGAATTTTTACTGGTAAAAAAAATTAAAAAAATAAAGAAATAACAATGAGAAATCTATCGATCTGTATATATATAAAAAAGAAGGAGAAGAATATTTTTACTTGTCGAGAAATAACAAAGCGAACTGGCATAACCCCCGAAAGATTTTCGTTCACTTTAACAAAAAATATCTACGACCCCAATTCTGATCTTTATTAGAGAAACCTTCTAAAACCCCCCGACATTGAGCTTTCGACAGATGGAAACATTTGGGATCATGTTTTAAGTGTGTTTTGACCCCACATGGACGAACAAAAACAAAAAAGTACTTAATTCTACCCCCTGCTCTATAGCTAAAAGAGATAACCCCATAATCATCTGTACAAAATTCGGACGCATTTGGGGATAGAGATACCTAAGTAAATTAAAAGAGGTGGCATGGGAAACCTAAGACCACAAGATGCAAACCAAACCTCGTATACACAACAATAACCAGCAACGATGGTGTCGGCTGTAACATATGGAGGAGGGAGAAATATGTAGAGGCTAGGGGTGATATCATATTTAAACCTAAAGGTTTAAAAATCTCTGGGAGAAATCCTAGTTGGACAGAGCAGATCAGAGTTAGAACTGGGAGCAGACTTCGACATGATGTGGCAGTTTAAAAAAAATATACATATATAAAAAAATACAAAACCCTGATATTCAGGAACTTAAAGATAGAAGACGAAACTCGAGAGTAGAGAGAGAAAAAAGGCAAAGAGTTAAAAGAAAAGAGATAAGCGAAGGGAGAAGTAAAATTGTACCTTACAAATTTCTTCACCGCGCAGTATAAAAAAAATGACCCTTCGTAAACATTTATAGGTCACTTCATTAACCGATTCGAGAAAATCACGTCTTCTAAACCTGATAAAACGCAATAATTATTCTTAAGATTGCATAGAAATCTCAACCGACTCCGACCTTAGGACTTCGACCATCATGAAAAACCAACACGTGTAAAGTTATTGCCTTCCACGTCAAAAGATTCTTCGATCTTCCCCCAATTCACCGGTTTTGCCTTTTTGACTCCCGTTTTAGATTAACTATATTTTTAATATAACACAATATTAAAAAAAATAATGGGGACTGAATGTGGGGGGTATAAACTGACCTCGGAAAATATTGGGTCGATTATAAAGCCCAATGGACTAATAATCTCTCCGAAGTAATTAGTTACAGGCCCATCCCACTGAAATGGCCATGTCAGTAGCAAAGTCAAGCACCTCATCCTACTCATCCGGCGAACCTAAAGATCGTTAAGATGAAGTCGAACTGTAGGGGAAAATCTTGCCAAAAGAACCGGACTATGAACGAGTAAGAAGCCTTAATCTGAAAGATGATGAATGACGTGGCGACTTCTCCACTAATCTCGGGAAGCACGCATCGATAACTGCCAGTTCAGAAGAGGCTATAAATAAGAATCCCCATCAAGCTGAAGCATCCATTCAATTTCTTTTCTCTTGTATTCGCATATGATTATCCAATTTCTTTGTAATATCAAGCTCGACATCGCGAGCTCATTTTGATTTAATTAAATATCGATTTTGTTCCATTTTGGGAAGACAATTTACAGAGATCTGCTTTTCCCACATAAATAAAAGATCGTATAAAATCCCCATTTATTTTATCTCGTGATTGTTGAGTTCGGATTTTGACATCAACAAACATATTAGGTCTTCTTACGTATTTCCGCCATATCTTGATATGTTACGTAATATAATAGATTAATCGTTAGATAATTTCCAACAAATGATATCAGAGCTAATAATGGCATTAAAAAGAGTATTTTATGACTAGTTTGGATTTATTGACCAGTAGGTGATGGCGTTTTTTGAATGATTAAATGCTGCATTGTGAATGTTTTGAATGTGTTTTGTGTATGGATGCTCCTCGATATGGCCCTAGGATTATTTCCGGTTATTTTCCTGGTTATAATTTTTTAATTTTAAATTTGTGAGCCTTAATTTGCGAGGACAATTTAAATTGTAATTAATTAAATTGTAATCCGGGAGCGAGAAGACAAGAAGAAAGGAGGCAGCACCTCGGGCTTGGCCTCGTGTTACAGAATGCGTGAGGGCTGACCCGAGACATCCGATGACGCGTCAGGATTGTCTACAACCGGGCTTTCAAGCAAAGATTATAAATAGTTTATTTTTTTATGCTTTTTCTTAAGGGTTATATTTTAGAAATGAGTCATTAGATGCGTTAAATTTATTATTATTTAATCTCATGGCTTATCACTTCATATATCATACAGAATAGAATGCCAACGCCTTATTGAAATGAATCATGCATCATATAGTTTAATATTTATAAGAGTAGTTATAAAATGTATACTAAATGTAAGCAAAAATATGATTTTTGAAAAAACTAAGTGGGAGGGTTGTTTGTCGTTGAAGCAACCCAAGGTCCCCTACATGAATTCAATTAACGTTGTGTGTGATGAACTAAGAGTCACCTATGTGGCCCTCTCTTCATTGGGAGTACTTCGGAATCACTTCTTTAATCAAATTGTTAATGAACTAAGCTTTAAAGAGGAGCGATGAAGCGGGGTCTCCCCTAGGAGAACCGTTATCAAAGTGACTTGGATAAAGGCTCACATGTCGGTTGTACACTCAGACTTATATTTTAAAGTAATCCTCCCATAGAGGCTATGCGTTAAAAATAAGTGACCAAAGTTTATGGTAATTAGTAAGAACTAGAAGTTGTGACTTCTTGGATGGTTCGAACAAAATAGTGATGTGTCACAACTATAAAAGGCGAATAATTACGGTTTCTCCTAGGAAATGTAATTAATCATTTGTGTTCATAATGCCATGAATTAGAATTGTTCATGCATATAATTCTAATTGTAGCACGTACAAAATTTATTTATATTATTTAATTTCAACAAAATGTATTTTAATCCACTTCAAACAATTTTGTGTTCGAATAAACTCAATTGTGAGAATTAAATTGATTGGAAACGTAACCTCAACATTTTGCTAACGGTGGAAAAACACAAGTATGTTCTCACTACCCCGTGTCCTCTGACTCCGAGTGGTGACTCGAGTAAAGAGGACAAGGACGCCTATGCTGGGTGGATAAGGTTCGACGAGATTGTTAGATGATATATCTTAGCATCGATGAGAAATGTGTTGCAAGAGTCTCACTGGGACATTACAACGGCATATGAGATGCTCTACAATCTTCATGGCATGTTTGGATGTCATAGGCGTTAGACGAGGCAGCAAGCTATCCGTGATTTCATGAATTGACAGATAAAGCCGAGAACCTCATTTTAGGAATACATGCTAGTGATCATGGGTCACCTAAACGATATCGAGATTCTCGAACCAAAGATCGATGGACTCACCAAGGTTGACATGATCTTGGAGACTCTAATGGATTCTTTTGATAGATTTCATCTGAACTACTCCATGAACAAGCTCGATTATTTAGTAACCTAGCTCATGAAGGAGTTGCAGACTGCTGAGTGACTTCTCCCTAAGAACAAGAAGGGTTTCCATGGCTCAACTAGAGGGGTTTCCATGGCTCCCTAAGAAGGTTTGTGAATTGCTAAAGTCCATTTATGGACTGAAGCAAGCATCTAGGTCGTGGAACATCATATTCGATGAGACTGTAAACGGCTACAACTTTGATCAGTCTGTAGATGAGCCATGTGCTTATAAGATGATAAATAATGGAAAAGTTGTTTTTCTGGTCTTATATGTAGATGACATACTACATATCGGGAATGATGAAAGAAAGTTCTCAGAGGTTAAGGTCTAGTTGTCAAAGCAGTTTGAAATGAAGGATCTTAGAGAAGCGACTTACGTTCTAGGGATTCAAATCTTTAGAGATCGGAAGATCCAAAAGTTAGCGCTATCTTAGGCATCTTATATTGATAAGATCATGGATCGCTTCAGTATGCAAGACTCCAAGAAAGGACAACTACCTTTCAGACATGGAGTGCATCTCTCTAGTGAGCAGTCTGCCACGACTCCTCAAGAGATAGATGACATGAGACATATTCCTTACGCCTCAGCTGTAGGAAGTCTCATGTCTGCGATGTTTTGCACTAGACCTGATATTTATTACGCAGTGGGGATGGTGAGTAGATCCCAATCGAACCTTGGACCCGAAAACTAGGTTGTTGTCAAGCATGTTCTCAAATATCTTCGGAGAACGATAAACTATATGCTTACATACTCAGGTGATCACCTGACTATGATGGGATACACCGACTCTGATTTCCAAGCGAATAAGGATTCTAGGAAATCCACTCAGGGTTTGTGTTCACCCTGAATGGTGGATATGTGTGTTGGAATTTATTTAACGATTAAACAATATTAATTATAATACACATCCAATGTGGCGGAAAATTATAACTAGATCTAATATATTAAAACTAATTTTAATATATTTAACAACCTAAGGCATTAAAATTTATCTCATCATAAACAATTTATAATTCACATGCTCAAACAAATAAATTTAACTAACAATTTATATAACATTTATATAATTTATAGTTAATTATTTAATTGAGAAAATACTCACATTAAAGGTTGTAAACAACCTCGACGTTGCTAGCTATCGTCGGAATGCCACGTCACACTCAAAACGCAGAAAAACCCTCGCCGGAATGCCTGGAAACGTCTTCGCCGGACTGGGGAGGATCGCCGGAATGAACGCCTGGGGAAAGCCTCGCCGGACTGGAGTTATTCGCCTCACAGGGAGCTCGCCGGACTGCGGAGCCTCGCCGGACTGGGCACTCGCCGGATGGGTGACGATCGCTGCACGGGGACTCGCCTGACAGGGAAGACCCATCGAATTGCACACTCGCCGGATTTGAGATCACTAGGACGCCTCGCCGGATAGCCTCGCCGGATTGCCCTCGCCGGATTAGACTCGCCTGACAGGAGTCCATTCGCCGGACTGGAGCGCCTCGTCGGATTGGAGCTCGCCTGACAGGAGCCCCTTCGCCGGACTGGAGCACTGGAGGCTGGGAGGTCGCCGGAATGCACCCAGATCGTCCTAGGGACGTTTTTGGCTTACTGAAAGATTTTAAAACAATTTAAAAACCTCTAAATAATTCACAAAATTATTCCAAACACCACAAGTGATGAATCAACAATAATACACAAGGAAATTATTGAGATATTGACTGTGGGCTCTCAAGAACAATTAGGAATCAAAGAATAAAAATTAGAAAAACAATTTCTCTTGATCTTTGTTGGGAATTTCGGCCGAGTATCTCAAGGGAGAGAGAGAGAGAGAGAGAGAGAGAGAGAGAGAGAGAGAGAGAGATGCCGAAAATTAACTAGAGTTAGGGTTAAGTGATTAGAGTTTTTTTAGCCTTATTTATACATTCATAAATGGGCTTAAGCTGGGTCAAACCCATGACCCTATTCACTTAGGGAATTCGACCAATCCCTCTCCCCTTACTCGTCCAAATTCTTTGATTTTATTCCTAAACATATTTGATTTAATTTCTAAAATTAATTTAGAACTCTCATTATTATTTAATGACACATCATTAAATATATTTCATAGTTATCGAATAAGTACGAAATGAGAAATAATTTATTTTCTTCTTCTAACATATTTAATCACTCGAGAATATCATCATAAATATGATAACATTTTGTGATTAAATGAACAAAATAACTTTCTCGGTATAAATCACAATCTATACTTAATGAGTAAATCAACTTTTTACAGTTCTTTTAATCTCTTCCAAGTGTCTATCATTGTGACCTCATGGACCCACATGAACGAAGCTTTAGAATAAAGATCGGACACAAAAGCTCACAAACTTTTTTCGTCTTTTAATTCTTAATATTGATCGATTCCACTAAAGGACCAATATTGACAATCTCTCTGTTCATGTGCGTATCTTTTATATTTGATGTGATGAAACACTTTCTCACACGATCCACGGAGTATATTACGATATTACCCTTCATGTGTATCAGTAACTGAGGGGAATGTAGGATTATTGTTTTACCCCTCGAGTTATTATTTCACTAACTCCTTTGTTATTTGTGAATGAGAAAAACATAAAGTGAGATGTCTTTACATGTCACATGTTTTAATTAAAGAATGAACTCATTCAATGAATACCTGGCCAGGTTTATTCATTCACACTCTCATAACAAAGCATAGTGTGATACTAATGCATTTGCATTGTTATTACATGAATTCCATATCTGTGAATCATGTAATCCAACATCACATCCTTGTGACACCAACAATCGGGTCAGATGCAACTAAAACTTAGTTATTGCCCATTGACGAATCAAATGTCACAAAGTGTAATGTCAATTACATATTCACTTCAGGATTAAGGTAAGTATCATAATACTCCTTTAATTGTGAACTTGAAGCTTCGAGTTTGTAAACAGTTTTGTCTCAAGTTTCTAAGTGTCACAGGTCTTGTTCAGTATCTTCTATAAGATACCAAGTATGAATCATAGAGTCACAACTCTCTATATCACAAGATGAGATATCATGATTCATCCTAACAATCAATATTAAGACTCGATTGCTCTATCAGTCTTTAGATTGCGAACAAATGTTTCAAACTTGTCACAAGGGGTTATCTTGTCAAGTCTGTACTTAACACCCTTTTCGTTGATGACAGTTTCAGAGCATAGCTTAAACATAACTAAAGACAATCTTCGAAAGAATGAACATTTATTAATATCAATGTTTCAGCAAAATATGAATACATAAAGTATCTCAATGTCTAATATCTCCTTTGTGGGCACCAATCCCAACAATGTGGTCTTGAGGAGTATAAAAAAAATTTGCGTTGCAGACTCGACCATGGAGGCCGAATGTGTGGCAGCTTGCGAAGCTGCAAAGGAGGTTGTGTGGCAAAGGAAATTTTTTGATGTACTTGGAAGTAGTTCCAAGTGCCAACAAGTCCATTACACTTTATTGTTATTACAGTAGGGCTGTTGCTAACTGTAAGGAACCAAGAAGTCACAAGCACTCAAAACACATAGAACGAAAATATCACCTCGTACGAGATATCCTTCACAAAGGAGACGCTAAAGTATGAAGATCTTAACAATAGATAACCTTGCTTATCCCTTAATGAATCCTTTAACGAGTCACGTCTTCGAGGGACACCTAGTAGGCTTAGGACTCAAAGATCATTCCCATATCCTTTGAGTCAAAAGGGAGTTTGTTGGGATTTGTGCCCACAAATGAGATATAAGACATTTGATACATTTTGTATTCATTTTCCTGAAAGTTAAATAAATTTAAATATTCATTCTTATTTAAGATTTTGTTTATGCATGTATGTCTTCGCCCTGAAACTGTCATCATTGAAAGAAGTGCTAATTACAAACTTGACAAGATACCTTTTTATGACTAAATAAAAGTTCGCAATCTAAAGATCGATTGGGCAATCGTATATGAGTAACGATTGTTTGAATAAATTAACGATATATTATTTTGTGATAAAAAGAGTTGTGACTCTAGAATTTCTTCTTGATGTCTTGATTACAATATTGAACAAGACATGTGACACTTTGAAGTTCGAGATAAAACCATTTAATCACTCAAAACTTCAAAATCACATACGAGGGGTATTTTGGTAATTACTTAAATCCTGAAGTGAAATTTTCTTGTGACACTTTATGACATTTTATTAGTCAATGGACAATGTCTAAATGAGTTTTCATCGACCCGACAGTTGGTGTCATAATATTGTTTCGTTGAATTATGTGATTCACATATATTGAATTTGTTTTGTAAGAATGCTACGACATTAGTATCACACCATGCATTGTTATTAGTTTGTGAGCGAATAAACTGAGCCTACTACAAAAATCGGATCTCACAACGCTTATTTACAGTTGTAGAAATTTCCCACAATGGTTATTAAGCGTTGTGGGATCCTGCATTGTAGAAGCTTCGACAACGCTTAGCTAACCGTTATGAGAGAATTGATCGCCCATAATATTTAGTATTCGTTGTGGGAGCTTTGACGTCCTATAATGCTTAATATCCATTATGAGAACCCCAATTATTAAGCCAAAGAGGTTGCTGCGGCGAGATTTCCCAGAATGGATACCCTAAGCGTTGTGGGAAATCTCGCCACAGCAAGAGTTGTACACAGGCGCGGCCAGAATGAACCAATCAATCTCGCCGCATCCGAATTTCTACACCGGCGCGGCGAGGGTGAACCAATAATCCCCCGCAGCTTTGTACAATGTCCGCCGCAGCGAGAATTCCCACAACGCGTCTTGTAAGTGTTGTGGGACAAAATTTAACATGTTTAAAATTTTTGCTACATCGAGAGAGAAATCTCGCTGCGGCGATGTTGTCACCAAAGCCTGAAAAACTGCCAAATCCATATTTACAAAAAACTGGACAATATACCTGAAATATCCAAACTGTAACATCCAAAATATAATATTTACATCCAACGTATAATATTAACATCCAAAAACAAAATCAATCCACAAATTAATAATCTAATCATCACATTCTAAGAACGTTTGAATATAAGTCACCCATTCCTCTCTCACTCTCTCTAAATCTTCCGGCGTATATGATTTCCTACTTAGTAATTTTGTTATACCTCCTACAAAAATATCACGCATATACGATAACACAAAATACCCGCATTCCGTGTTTCCATATTGCTTGGGAGCTACACATTTCTTGATGTAAGTTGATTGCCCATTACTATTGGCGTCTTGGTACTCGAGCTTAAAATCCGCACACACCCTACATGAAAAATATAAGCAAAACGTTAAGAGATGAATGTACGTTAATTTCTTGATGTGGAAAAAAATTATTACCTTTTTATCAATCGAGTCAGATCTTGCGGTAATTTCTTTCTCAACAGATCGAAAAACGAGGCATTATCTCTCCAAAGGTCAATAACAACAAGCATCCAATGCGCATTTATGTTATACAGCATCAAAACAAATTGATCGATCCTGCATTTCCGTACAATTTTTCCAACCTCCTTGACTCGGTTAGACAAAAAATCATCTTCTTTGTTTGCTGAAATATGAGAACTTACACTCGAATCGACAAACTGATAATCGTGATTTTTCTTGCCCTTTTCTAACCTTGAACGTAGATAACTATAATAAACAAAATATTAATTTCATCAAAACACGAAAAAATTAGATATTTATGAAAAAAAATGTGTAAAATAAAGACTTACTCCATGTATATCAATATGCATCCCGCACCAATTTTGTCGTACCGCAAAAAATCGGAAATATCATCAAAGTTTATCGAAATTGGGATTACGGTGAGACTTGAAAGAACCATGATTACATCCCTCGAGGTAACATGATTTTGTTGGCATGTTGGGCGAGCAATCAAAACTTTGCATTAATAAGCTTGTATTTAATTCTTTTACCGTCATCGAGACTTGGTTGATTCTCATTCGTATATGTGTGTATGTATTATTATTATTATTTTTTTTTTTTTTAAGTTATGTGTGTATGTATTATTGATCTATGTAAGTTGTTAAGGTCGTACAAAGAAAAACCAAAAGAGAAATTTCACTAATTGGGCTTAAAAAGCTATGAAATATCAAAATTGGACTTGTTAAGTATACTCTATCTAAAATTGGACTTTTGTCCTATTTTTGGACCAAAATACCCTCCGAATCCCTTCCCCCTCTTTCTCTCTATCTTTCTCTCTTTTCTTCTTCTTTTTTTCTCACGTTCTCTTCTCATTCTCAGCTTTCTCTTCTCTCAATCTCATAGAGATTTCAATCTCTCCATTCATATCTCTATCTATACTCGGGATTAGACTTGAAAATAGGTACGTTATTTTTTTTTCATTACATTTCACTTTTATAGTTCATTGAATCGTATAAGGTAGTAGATTTAGGATTTTTTTTCGGTTTGGAATACCAGAATTTACGATGAAATTGTTGAAAAAATGGATTTTTCCGATAAAATCCGATGAAAAGAGATGAAATTTATCTGTAATTTGCGATAATTTCCGATGAAATCCGATAGATTCAGATGGTTTGTTCATTTAAAAAATTTCCGATAGTTTCCGATAGGATCAGATAGAATCCGATTGTTAAAAAATTTGATGGGATCCGATAGAATCCGATGGAATGCGATAGAATCCGATAACAAGGGAGCACTTTTTTAAAAAAAAAATTGAACGTTCCGATAGAATCCGATAGTATCCGATGGTTTCCGATAGTTATAAATTTTGATGATATCCGATGAAATCCGATGATATCCGATGCTTTTCTGGTTTGTTTGATTTTTGATGATTTCGTCTGTTTTTTTGATGTTTTCAGGGTACATGATGTATAACGGCACTTGGGTGAAAGAAAATAACCTATGGATGTTTAATAGTGCAAAGACTTACAATGTCGAGCTTGCAAAGAATATCACGTTCGATGAACTTATTGCTTTATCGTACAAGACGACCCGTGTCGACTGTTTAAAGTTTGATTTGAAACTTGAAGTTCCGTACGCAGTCGACACGATCTGTATGACTCCAGTTGTTTTAGAGAATGATGATGATGTGGCGTACTATATGAAGTATCGAAACCATAAGAAGTTCCCTTTATGCGTAACTGCGGTTTCAAAAGAAGTTCCAGTGCCGATTCAACGAAGAGATAACGGGAAAAGAAAAGAGAAGTATGTCATGATTGAAGATTCACCTCATCCGTTTGTTGACACCGAAGACGCCTTTGAAGAAGAAGTGTATCAAAATGAAGTTCGTGAGCAATATAGTAAAGTAAGCAAGGTAGGCGAAGAGTAAACCGGTACCCATCTCAAGGTGAAAAGGTTGTTGTTCACCGAAAATGTGGAAAATGTGGCGGTCGTGGTCATAACAGGGCGACGTGCACGTGGAGGGATTAAATGAGTTGAGACATTCTTTGTACTCGGTGATTTGTACGAGATTTTTCAAGAATATGTAGTATTATTTTTATGTTTTCAAGAACATGTTGTTTTAGAGTTGTTTTATTTGTAAAAGATTTTATGCTTTCAACAACATGTATTATTATGTTTTCTAGTACGAAATTTTAGAAAACACTAAAATAAACGAGATTCAAAGAGATTCTTATTTCATATTTCATAAACATAAACGAGATTCAAGGTTAACGTCCTGAAAAAATAAACATATAAAATAACAAGATATCATGCTCAAACATTGACGTCCTGAAAAAATAAATCCGTCGCCCATTTTTGCCTAAAAATATGCATGTTCCCACTTGTCAAAACCTTGAAATTCCAACCGACAAGAATGTGCTCAATGTACTTGATAGCGAACATCCCGCAATCGCCACTGAAAATTAGGAAAAGATTGAAGTTAGTGTGTCAAAGTTAGGAAAATAAATAAAATAGTTAAATATTATAATTACCTGTCATCACACTGTGGGACGGTTTTGTCCACTGCCCAAGTAAAAACAGGGAGCTTTAGATGTTTCACATTCACCTCTCGATAAGCTTTTGGATGATCTTCGAATAATTTCGAACGAGCCATAACAAGCGGAAGTGCTCGAATCCAAATCTAAACAAGTAAGAACGTCACATAAAAAATTTCACATGTACCGTAAGTAATATAATTTCAATGTAGCTCACCTCCATTATATCCTTGAACTCAACTGAGTTGTTGCAAATGTTCCTCTGACAATCCAAAACATGGATGTGCCAATCTCGTAAGTCGGCTCGCAAAGTGAACCAATGTTCATTCTTGTAGTTTACAACGAACAATATCTCTTTGACACCCATCCACGATGATATCAATGCCGAACCGTCTCTAGTCATTGGCAAAAAAATTGATCGTTCACCCCACTCGATGTGAGAGACAACCGCTCCCGAATCAACAGCTTTCTGATCCGCCAATTCTTTCATGTATCGTCCGTATACGTTCTGAACCCAAATTGTATCCATCACACGAACATGTTCTCCGTATGCTTTTAAGTTACGTTGACGTCTCCATAACATACGTATGATCACGTCAATATGCTACACAAATGGTAACAAACTCACTAAATTGATTGTGTTATTACTATAAAAATTGAACTATATCATGCGGGACGTACCGTGGCCGTTAGCCATTGACCTTTCTCTAACATAACCCGGAAGAACTTGGGATCGGCGTCGACGGTCGTCAAATGTTTTCTCTCTAACTTCTTACCATTGTAAATGCCGGAGGTAGTCCAGTTGCGTACTGATGAGTTTATCAACGTTCGGACACCTTAATGGATCTCGAGATAAAGGAGAAAAAGTCGATCTCGAGTACTTAAGTCGTGTTGGGTCAGTAAAACCGGAAGGAAAAGTACCTAAAAAGTTTAGTTCATGAAGTACCTCGTGTACATAAAACATATATCAAAACGTACAACTTTTTTTTTACAAAATGTCTACAAAATATGAAACATACACAAACAAAAATATTCATAAAACAAACAAAATACAACGCCCTAATTACCTTTTCGAATTCTCTTTGACTTCAGCGTCGGCACCACGTCTGCTACTCGTTTTCCTTTCTGCCTCCTATATGTCTTGGACGCAACTGGAAGATCCTGAGACGCCGATGGAGGAGGATCTTGAGACGAAGGCGCATGCGGAGCCTGAGGAGGATCCTGAGAAGAAGGCGCATCCGTAGCCTGAGGAGGATCCTGAGAAGAAGGCGCATCCGGAGCCTGAGGAGGATCCTGAGAAGAAGGCGCATCCGGAGCCTGAGCAGGATTCGGAGAGGAAGGCGCATGGGGAGACTGAGGAGGATCATGCGGAGCCGAAGGTGGAGGTGGAGGCGGGCGCGGACGCGGACGCGGAGGATCTCGTTTCTGTCCAGCTTGCGTTGTAGGAATGTCGCCCGGAGGTAATTTGCAAACATCCTCGAATATCATGTTCAATCTCTTCCACATATCAAGCTGTGAAAAGAAACCACATTTGTTATTTCAAAAAATATTTACATAGATAATAACGTAAAATTTACAAACGTTACCTGATCTCGTCGAATTCGGTTTTGCCGACGACCAAAGTCAGCCAAACAATGCAGTATTATCCCATTTGCGTGTCGCTGATCATTTGCGACCTTATGTTGCTCCTCCCTGAACTCCCGTAACGCATCCTCATGCCTACTCCACATCTCTGCAGTCATAACAAACGTAGGAGTGGGAGCAGTACCATGAGAGGAAGTGGCTGAGGAAGCTACAATGGCAGCAGAGGTGGGAACAGGAGTATGAGCGCGAAGATCGGGAAGGGGAGCAACCTAAAATATCATGTTAAAGTGTTTTCATGAATTTGCCTTAGAAAGTTCTTAAACAATTCGTTAAATCAACATACCAATGGTTGAGTGTTCTCAATGAACTCCTCCTCGTCGAAGACCTCTTCGTCGCTCCACAAGTTCTCATGCATTTTCCACTGGTCGCGAACACGAGATGTTGAAGCGATAAGATCAATCTCGTCCTCGATGGTTTGCGGCTCCCCAACGTCCTCATGCTCAGGCGGGTAGAATATTGTACGGAGTTGATCCTCTAGCTTCTTGTGAAACTCCTCTTCACCGGCCCGAGGTCTCAGCAATTCTAAAACACCCAACTGCAATGTTTACGATTAGTTCAAAACAAATACTTCAATCATAATCATATAAAGACAAATACGAATAGTTAAAAGATTTTGAAGTTACCGTTTTCTTGCATAATACTTTCTCGACGTCTTTGGTAGTCACAACGGCACCGCTATTCCATGAGAGCATCCTCGGAATAGCATTGCCGACATGCTTAGCGACCAACAAACTCAACTCCGGAATGGCTTCGTACGCCCAATATTGCACTGCATGCAAATTTCCAGTGAGACTATACTTTGCTTCCTTTTGTTTCACCTTTGGATCAGCCAACTTCTTCTGATAACTCTCGTATAAACGCTCTAAGTTCACCGAGAGAGATGCGAAAGTCGCTGTCCAACTAATTTTGGCCCCACGGTAGGCTGAAGAAGAACGGGAGATCGTCTACGAATAAGATGTACTTCTTGTCTAAATTTCGGCTCAAGTCGACTCCCAGGAGGTATCCGTAGACGAATGCGCACAATCCTATCTTGAAAACATCATCCGTATTAGAGCACTTCTCCAACGCCGTCATCAAACAAGTGACAGTCACATTTTTCTGACTGTTTAATTGCTCGCGTAACAAAACACCTCCTGAATGTGCGTCCTCTTCAGCCGCAGTAGGACCGTCACCCCAAGATAAACCGGTAATAAGTGCGTACTCGGATCGACCAAACCTAAGTAATAAACATACGATATAGTCAAATAGAATAATTATATACTCGTGATTGTTATATAGACGTAGACGTACCTGACTCTAACGTTTCCGAGACCAAACTGAATCTCGTTTCTCTCGGTTGGATGAACTTTCCGTTGAAGAAGTCCATGAATGATTACCGGAGAGAAGTTAAGTTGATCTACTTGAAAAAATTGCGCGAACGGAGTCTCTCGAACTCGGTCAATCAACCCGAATTCGGTAAACTTCTTCTTCACCTTTGATAACACGCCAGATCCCCCGTATGAGATCCGCCCCGGAAATATTTTGTCGCATATATACACTATCTTTTCCTGAAATTTAACAAGTTTATTCAAAATGCATATAAAAAACATAAACATAACAACGATACATATTATCATCGGATTCTAAACAAAACATAAACTATGTATAAATTTTAAAAAAAACTTATCAAATTTCATCAAATTTTGTTCAAAAAAACAACATTTTTCAAAAAATCATCACAGCCATCGGATATCATCGGATACTATCGGAATCTATCGGAATTTTTGAATTTTAAAAAACCGTCGGATTTCATCCGATTCCATCATATATCATCGGAATTTTAAAGAGCCAACATTTTTGAAGCTATCGGATATCATCATATACCATCGGAAATCATCATTTTTTCAAAAAATTAATACCATCTGATATCATCGGATTCTATCACAGATCATCGGAATTTTTTAAAACCAATTTTTTAAAAATTATCGGATATCATCGGAAACCATCGGAAAGTATCAGTTCTTCAAAAATTAAAAACCCATCGGATTTCATCTGATTCCATCCTATACTATCGGATTTTTTAAAAAATTAAATTTTGTAAAACGTAACGGAAAGCATCGGATACCATCGCATTTTATCGGATTTTTCAAAAAACAACAGTTCAAGAATGTATGCATTTCATCTGATTTCATCCGATTTCATCGGAAATCATCGGAATCTGCAAAAAAAACCTAAATCCGATTTCATTCGAAAACTAAGAATCATTCCCTAAATCAAACCTATCTACATCAACAATTTCGCCCTAAATAACAGAACCAAGCTTTCTACAAATCTAAACCCTTAATCGTACCTTTTTCTTCATCGGTATCGAAGAGGGTCGGAGCTGAGCGTCGAGGCGGAGTTTTCGTCGGGCGGAGCTGTCGTCTGAGGCGAAGGTCGGAGCGTCGGAGGCGAGTGGAGGGCGTAGATGGAGGCGAATGGTGGGCGGAGATGGAGGCGAGTGGAGGCCGGTGACAGAGGCTAGTGGAGGGGGAAAAATCGGGGAAGAGAGAAGAGGAAGAAGTTCGGGGAAGGGATGTATCGGATCTTATCGGGGAGGGAGATAAGTGAGAAGGGTATTTTTGTACCATTAATACCTTAAAGTCTAATATTAGATAGAGAGTTACATAGCAAGTCCAATTTTGATATTTCATAGCATTTTAAGCCCAATTAGTGAAATTTCTCAACCAAAATATGAAAGACTTTTGAAGTTTAGTACTTTAGTGGCAAAATATACGGCGCAGAAAGACAATACATCAAAATCACAGTTTTGCCACTCCCACGTCCCACCACCAATACGGAACATATTCTCTGTCTCTCTCTCTACACTAGTGCAGCCATGGATGCCGCGCAGAGATCGCTCCTCCTCGAATCATCGAAGCTTTTCCCACTCCCGCCCAACTTTACGCCGTCGTACGGAACGTCGGGATTCCGCGCCGACGCGTCGCTGCTCCGATCGACGGTCTTCCGCTCCGGAATACTTGCCGCGCTGAGGGCGCTCAAGACGCGATCCGTGATCGGGATCGCGATCACGGCGTCGCACAACCAGGTGTCCGATAACGGCATCAAGATCGCTGATCCCTCCGGCGAGATGCTCGCCCAGACCTGGGAGCCTTTCGCCGACTCCCTCGCCGCCGCTCCGAGCTCCGATCGAGTCGTCGAGGTCATTGCTGAGTTCGCGAAGTCGGAGGGGATCGCATTCGGTGGACCGAAACTTGAGGTTTTGGTTGCGAGAGATACCAGGCCCAGTGGATTGGCTCTACTCGAAGCTGCTAAACGCGTATGTTTCTATTCTTCCTTATATCAATTCAGATATTCATAGGATTTGATGCATAACTGGAAAATTTATATTCATCCGAAATGACAACTTAAGAAATTTATTATCCATTGATATGAGCGGAAATTTCTCCTTTCTATTGTTATTCGTCGTAAAGGTTTCTACTGTTATTTTTAAAGAAGTTTAGAAACAAAAATCTCTGATTGTTTGTTGTAATTCCTAAGTAAACAGGGAAGACTGTCCTAAAAGCTAAGCTTGATACTGTGTTTGAGTTCGTTAATTTCCACAATGATGATTTTTTAAGGGAATCGAGTCAATTATCGGGGTCGTTGCTATTGATGTGGGGATTTTAACAACTCCGCAATTGCATTGGATGGTCCGTTCGAGTAACCGTAGCACCCAAGCAGCCGAGTTTGATTACATGGAACAACTTGCTAGGTCTTACAGGTTCAATGATCTCTCTTCGCTGTTACAACACTAGTTCGTCGATACCTGTGATGCCTGGTTGATTTTCAAGCGATTTGGGTGTTTTTTTGTTTCTTTAGGTGCTTAGTAGATTTGATGCCGAAGGGAATTGATATGAATAAAGGAAACGACAAGCTAGTGGTTGACGGGGCTAATGGTGTTGGTGGAGAGAAGCTTTTGGTGCTGAAAGAAATGCTGAACTTGAAAGCCCTGGAAATTGAGGTTCGTAATTCGGGGAAAGAAGGAGGTGTACTTAATGAAGGCGTCGGTGCTGATTTTGTGCAGAAAGAGAAGATCGTTCCTTCTGGATTTGGCTCACATGATGTAGGAGTAAGGTGAGATATTATTGCATATTAGTTCATAAATGGAAATTTTGTAATTTGATCGTAAAATATTGGTGTTAGAAGGCGCTTAATTTGTATTTTATGTAATATTTTTAAGAATTTTCGAGTCTAAGACGTTTGAAGATTGTGTTGCATAATAATAGTTAAACGAGTCCTGAATTTAATTGTGTTAATAGTTCGTCTAGCATTGCAGGTGTGCCAGTTTGGACGGAGATGCTGATCGCCTCGTATATTTTTTCGTTCCATCGGAAAATAGTAAAAAAGTTGAACTCGTTGACGGGGACAAGATTTTATCTCTGTTTGCTATATTTATCAAGGAGCAACTAGGAGTTCTTGCCAAGGAATCGGATCTCGATTATCCATGTCGCCTTGGTGTTGTACAAACAGCTTATGCAAACGGAGCTTCCACGGATTATTTGAAAGAGATGGGTCTAGAAGTGGTTCTCACTCCAACTGGGGTGAAATACCTTCACGAGAAAGCAAAACAGTTTGATATTGGGATCTATTTCGAAGCGAACGGTCATGGCACCATTGTTTTCTCGGAACCCTTTCTACTCTGGTTAGAGGCCAAGAGCGATGGGCTTTCTTCCCATGCTGAAGGTTACACATGAAAGCCTTTTTTCATCTATACTTTCATCATTAGCATGAAACTCAGTGATCAATGTCTTTTTAACTGTTTAATTCTTGTTTATATAGGCTCGGAACAGCAAAAGGCTGCATCGAGATTATTGTCAGTGACTAAATTAATCAACCAAGCTGTTGGAGATGCTTTGAGCGGTGTTCTGTTAGTCGAGGTCATTTTGAGACAAATGGGATGGTCAATACAAATATGGAATGAGCTTTATCGCGATCTTCCCAGTAAACAGCTTAAGGTACGCACTCAATTACATTAGTAGATTTTTTTTACTTATAATAAACAAAAATTTGACGGAATGGCCATGGTATGTCTATTTCAAAATGGCCAACGTTTGGCCAAATTTTGGTTAATGGCCTCGTTAAAGTTTAACCAAATTTTTTGGATTATTTTCGCCCAAAAACTTTACTGTGAAATTTTTGGGTGAAAATAGTTCAAAAAATTTGTTTAAACTTTAACGAGGTCATTAACCAAAATTTGACCAAACGTTGGTTATTTTGAAAACACCTGTATTTAAAGGGCTATATTACTGAATAACCCTATAATAAAATGTAATGTTAATCGGACAAACAGAACAACTCTTTCAACCAAACAGCTGTGATTACTATCAATGATCTCCTACACCATTCACGATCAAGACATCTTTAATATCTTTCCGAGGCATGTCCTATAATGTATGATCAGGTCAAAGTCGTGGACAGAACAGCGATTATCACTGCAAATGCAGAAACCGAGGCTGTGAAACCCCCTGGCATACAAGAAGCTATCAATGCTGAAATCGGTATATTACGTGTTTTGAGACCTATTTTCTTAAACAACAAACATTAAGAACTAGAATTTTAATTTTTCGACCTTCGAATTTACGTGCCAGTTTCTTATGTGTTGTGCAGCTAAATATGCTAAAGGCCGATGTTTTGTACGGCCATCGGGGACGGAAGATGTTGTTCGTGTTTATGCAGAGGCGTCCACACAAGACGCTGCAGACAGTCTCGCGAGCTCTGTGGCGAAGCTCGTAGATCAGTTCTTGGGGTTTTGTGGCCCTTAAATCATAATAAATAGTTGGTAAAATTAAATCATAACTAGCGACGACACTTTGGCTCGAGCCAATTTACCTTTGGTTTTTTTTTTTGTTTCCTTGTAGAAAGTAATTAATCGTATTAAATTATAGCTCGACGGTAAGTGAGAATGTTCTTTATTGGCCGTGGTTGCTAAAGAATCTGAAGTTCTAGTTTTTCAAATTCAAGATGTCTTCGTTGTAGCCACTATAGTGAAGACATATGAGAAAGTTCCAAAGGCACACAATCAGTATATAATCGTACTAATTCCAAAGTTCCAAAATAAATAAATAAAAACACATAATGGGGATACTAATTCTGTCCCACTTCACGAAGGGTGTCGGGACAAAATTACGGTTACCATTTCTTATGATATGATTCTTTTTCCATTTCACATATGGTGCCAATAATATATGGGATAAGAGACCTCACAGCAAGATTTAGTCATCAGTCAATGCATAAAGAAAATTTCGGAGACCCTGTACAAAAATACAATCCTAAAAAATATGATCAAGGATATGGAAAATGAATGGACAGCATATGAATATGCAATATAAAAGAAAATCAGCAGACTAAGGTACACTTATAACCGTTTAATGCCAAGATGATTTTTAATTAAATGAAGCTGTGTATTTATACACAGATTTACACAGTATAAGAAATAATTATAATGATATAATACAGCTAAAAAAATGTACTGAGACACTAATATTAAGCCTCGTGTAGGTGGTCATACAGAGATAGGAGCTGGAATTGCTTCAGAAGGAAAAACCACAGTTATTGAGTCACTGTGTCGTTTTTGTAGTACTGTCGTCTTTACCTTCCAATAACCCTCCTCAATTCCAGTGTTCCGATCGGGACTACTCTAAGCTTATTTCTCAGTTTCTCGAAGAAGCTGTCGATGAGTGGTTTGGTAAGAAAGTCGGCAACTTGATATGTGGACGGTACGTGATTGCCAGCAGTTTTCCGTTTCCGATTGGCTCTCTAATGAAATATAAACTAAGTTCGATATGTTTCGTTCGTGCGTGAAGAACACGGTCGACAGACAATGAGACTGTGCCAAGATTGCCACACCAAATTGTTGGTGATTGATCCTTTTTTACCTCGAGTTCTTGAATTGAAGCCACATTATCTCCGCTGCTGTACAACTAGGCTTTTGTATTCAGACTATGTGGAGGATCTCGACACCATGCTCTGTTTTTTGGAGGACCAAGCGACGAGGTTGCCGGCGAAGTAGATGCAGAGTCCAGTGGTGAATTTCCTATAGTCTCGATCTGTTGTCCAATCCGCGTCGAAGAACCCCACAAGACTCAGTTTGCTTGAGCCTGTGAAGTGCAAGCCATGGTTGACTGTTCCTTTAAAGTAACGTAAAACCCGTATTAGGAATTTCCAATGCTGATCCAGGGGCAATGCATGAATTGACTGAGTTTGTTAATGTTGTAGGAAATCTTTGGTCTGGTGATGGTGGCGTATTGTAAGGCTCCGATTAGGCTGCGATATTTGGTACCCCCTCAATAGGATCACCATCATAAGCTGACAAACGAAGGTTGGACACCATTTGTGTAGGAGATGGAGAAGCTACAGCCTTCCCATCACGTTGAAGGATTTCTTGAATGTAGGCTGACTGATTGAGATGCAGGCCGGTGGAGGTGTGGTTGACTTCAATGCCTAGGATAATCTTGGCCAAGGTCTTTCAAGGAAAAACTTTTATTAAGCATGCAGGTTAGTGCATCAATCTTAGAATCATTATTGCCCACAAGAATAATGTCGTCCACATAGACTAGGAGAAAAATTGTCGAAGTGGCTGAAATTTCGTAAAGAGAGAATCATCTTTTTTAGAGTCGATATATTTTTGGTGAGGAGCCGTAGTCTGAGTTTATCGAAACAGGCACGGGGATTTGTTTTCACCCATATAAACCCTTATGTAGACAAATGTGAGTAGGTTAAGTAGGGCTTTCAAAACCTGGAGGTTGGACCATGTAGATTTCTTCAGAAATAATCTCATTAAGGAATGCATTGTTCACGTCCAATTGCCTTGTTGACCATCCATAGGATAGAGTTAAGCAAAGAAGAACTCGAATGCTAGTTCGTTTGACAACCGGAGAGTAAGTTTTGGTGTAGTCCAGGCCTAGTTCTTGACTGAAGCCCTTGGGAACTAGGTGTGCTTTAAGTCTAGCAATAGTGCCATCGGAGTGATTTCACTTTGTTTAGACCCATCAGCACCCAATCACAAATCTTTCTTTAAGGAGAGTGACCAGAGTCCAAGTTTTGTCGATGTGAAGGGCAATAATTTCATGTGAAGGTCCAAGCTGGAGAAGTGAGAGCAATGTCCAGGCTTTGTGGATTAGTGGGCTCCGATTGAGGGGCTAGTGAGACAGCCAGAGCCTTAGGCTTGTGGAGCCTTAAAGTAGGTGATCATCGTGTGAGTGTTTTTTATGTCATGTGGGACTGGTAGTGATGAAACCTGTCCAGGAGACACAACATGTATGTTTTCCTCGTGGACATGGTTAAAAAATTGAGAGGAAACAAATTCACTAGGAATAGCACAAGTAGACATTTTAGTCATGATAGGCTCAGCCAAAGGAGGTGTTGGTAAGAAGGATACTGGTGTGGGTGTAAGGAAAGGAATAAGAGGTGGTAAGGGTTCAGTAATGGTTGCTCTCATAGTCTTGTGGTTAGAGAATAATGTGGGAAGGTGGTTTCATCAAAGAGTACATCACTTGAGATAAAAACTCAACTGTTAGAACTCAAGCATTTGTATCCTTTGTGTTGGTTACTATAACCAAGAAAAGTACATTATTTGGATCTAAAATCAATCTTGTGAGAGTGATAGGCACGTAAATGGGGATAACAAGCACAACCAAAAGTTTTAAAGAATATGTAATTTGGTTTGGTGTTGTAGAGTGTTTTCATTGGGTATTTGAATGAAATATACTTGGTAGGGAGTATTGATAATAAAAACACTTGTTGTAAAAGCGTCTTCCCAATAAAATTGACTAGTGAGACCGAGCAAGGGGAGTGAGAGACATTTCTATGATATGCATATGCTCTCTCGGCAGTAACATTCTGTTGAGAAGTGTGTGGACAAGATATTTTATGAGTGATGCTATTTTATGAGATAATTTTGAAGAAATCAAAATTCATCACCCTGATCGCTTTGACATTTTCTTATTGTGTTTGAAGTGGTTATCAGCCATGATTTTGAAATGAAAAAATTTCAAAGACTTCATACTTTGATTTCAGTAAATATAGCCATGTATACTTTGAAAACTCATCATAACGAAAACTTGTTCTAGAAATAATAAGAGAGGGTCCCCACACATCTGAGTGAACAAGGGCAACTCATTTAGTGTATGTGGTTTGTGTAGACGTGTATGGCCTTTTGTGACTTTTTTCCAGCGGACAGACATTACAAAAATTAAGAGTACTTGTTGTTTCTTTTAACAAATTGCAATTTTAGTACTGTGTAAACAATGTTTTCAACAGGAACCAAGGGCACTGAAGTCAAAGAAGGTACAATGACATTGTTTGATGAGAGGCACTGGATAAACATGGATCAGTGCCTTTAATTGTATTAGAAAACCGTAAAAAAAAGTGTGGTTGTGGATGAAGTGAGTCGTGGGTGATGGAGCTGCGAGAGTGGTGAGATCAAATCGATAAAGGTTTCTTTCAAGAGTCTCTTTGAGGAGCAGAGTTTGAGTGACCTGATCCTTGATAAAACAACAGGTTGGGTGTAATTCAAAGAATGCATTATTATCCTTAGAAAATTGACTAATCAAATTTTTGGTTATCTCGGGTACTAAAAAAAGTTTAGACAAGACAAAATGAGGTGAGTTTTTTGAAGTGACAATGGATGAACTTATATGAGAAATGCTCAAACATGTACCATTACCAATGTGGAGTATGTTGTTCCCATCATATTCTGTTGGCATGTTTAGGTTGCTGAAGTCGCTAGTGACGTGGTTGGTTACACCTGAATCTGGATACATCTGGATACCAGCTATTGTCTTCAATGGCATCAAGGTCATTGGTGGTATTGGCGGAGAAGACTGATGCAGGGGTGTTGTTCAAAGGGTGTGTTTTGGGAACTTGATTGAGAGTGTGAGAATGTAGAGTCGAAGCGGAGTAAGCATCGCTAGATAGTGTGTCTTATTTTTCCACAGAGTTTAGAGGCGGCTGTTGCTGGACCATGTTCTTCCTCCATCACGACCTCGACCACGGTGAGTGCCTCTGCTAGGGTGACAGGAATTGGGATTTTGTACACTGTTTGAGTTGTTGAAGGTCTGAGAAGGGTTTCTTGAGGGGTAAGTTTTTCTGGTGGCTTGTGTTGCAAATTGTGCTGATAGTATGTTTGTGTTTTCGACAGGGTCAAGTGGTGTCTATAAGCTCAGGAGTAAAGGCAAAACATCTTTAAAGGAAAGTTATCTGTTTTTGAGGTAATTGGAAGGACCACAGGGTCATATTCGTGACCAAGCCCAGCCAGAGTGTTGAGGATCTGGTCGTCGTCACTGAGTTTGTAACCTTCTGAGGCAAGAACGTTGATGAAAGACTTCGTCTTAGTCAGGTAGCCCCTCATCCACAACACACATTTTTCAGGGTTTGAATCTTCAACTTGTACTGCAAGATTCTAGCTCGAGACCGTGAGACGAAGGACCTTTCCAACAAGTCTCATATTTTATTGGAGGTCTCACAACAAACCATGTTCATGAGAGCTGTCTTGGACATGGAAGCTAGGAGCCACGGAGTTAGCAGCTGATCTTGTCTAAACCAAAGAATATAGACAAGATTTCTCGATTTTTGGGTTGGTAAACCAATGGTCGGGTCTTGAAGTTTGTAGAGTTCATTTGGTTTCGGTATAGACTCGAACAGGAAGCCATCAAGGCCATTTCCTCTAACATTCGAAAGAATTTGTTGCTTCCACAAAAGATAATTGTTTCCGGTGAGTTTAGTATTAAGAGAATGATCTGAGGGATTAACAAAGTGACTGTTTTGGACTTGTGCATGCAAGCTTGGCGGAGGGATTACGTTTTGAGTTTTCGTATGAGAACTTGAATCTGCAGAGATATATGTCATTGTTACAAAGCAATGTAGTTCTGATACCATAAAAGAAATCAACAGACTAAGGTACACTCATTAAATGGAGCTGTGTATTTATACACAGGTTTACATAGTACATGGAATAACTGTAACGGTATATACTCAATAATTGTTGTTTTTCCTTCTAAAGAAATTCCATCTCCTAGCCTCCCTTTGCTATATACTCTATGCAAGTGAGTTTCCATTGTCTAATATTTGCCACAAGATCGCAGAACTCATTTCAATCATTTGCCTTCCTGACTTTTCTATGAACCAAGTGAAAACATATCTCTTTACGTAGATTCCTTTTTCCCAGACACAAATAATTCATCTACTCGTATTATATAAAGACCAAAACTTTGTGAATGGGGGTGATGATAACGATACAAATCCCCAAAAAACATGGAACCAATTACCTTCCGGAAGATCATCTTAGATCAGCCTCGAGTCTCGCTGTAACTAGCCTTCTTTGAGTCCCGAAAGCCCTTCTTCATTATATTTGCTCTTATTATTATGTAAAAAGAAAGATAGAACTCCAAACACAAATATTCATCTACTCTTATTATACAAAGACCAAAACTTGTCAATGTTGATGTGATCCAAATCCAAACCCCATCAGTCATCAGTTACCTATTGTAGATCCTTTATACCGTGATGAAGCTACTGATAATGTTTCAGTGAAAACTCTTGTGTTTGTTAGTGATCAGAAGTGAATACATTAACTGCATATCCCCCAGAAATCAAACTCTGTGTCCATCAGCGCAATGTTCATTGTTTCTTATAGCTTCAAAGCAGAAAGTATCACACAGCTAATGAGAAAAGGTCTTGAATCTTTTCACTCGTGTTATATATTGGAGTAAAAGTAAAGATAAAACTGCAGACGCAAATACTCATCTTATTATTACTCTTTCTTTGTTTGTTTCAAGTGTATGGTAACTTAGCCTCTCTTTGCATCCATACACAAGAACAGAGTACTGTTTCATCATTTGCTTTCTCGACTTTTCTATGATCCGAGTGAAAACATATTTTTTCTGCTTTTAGATTCCTTTTAACAGTGATGAAGCTAAGAGAATACATACACTGTAAATGCTTAATCAAACTTTTATTGTATGGAAAATAAAGTGAATACGTAATACTCAATTCTTCTCTACAGAACTACTACAAACAAAATGATTCTACTACTCGTATTATATAAATACCAAAACTTGTCAATGTGAATAAGAATACCCTAAAACCAACATGGAAACAGTTACCTCCAAAATGATCATCTATCAATGTCTGATTCTAGTCCGAGTTATTCTTCTTCGAATCCCGAAATCCCTTCTTGAGATCCGCAACTCTCTTGACACACTCGGCCTTGGATCTCCCGGGAAGTGCCGCCGCAACTTTCTCCCAGCGCATCGCAGCCTCCTTGGGGAAGGCCTTGAGTGCGTTCAGAAGAGCAATGTCTTCGCCGGAGCTCCACCCCATCTCCAGACGATCGGGCTCCGTGATATCGTGCTCCGCCAAAGCCTTCTTCTCCGACGGCTTTCTGCGCCTCAGAAACTCTGAGTACGAATCCGCCGAGTCTCCACCGCTGCCGGATTTCCTCTCCCCGAGCTCCTTAGCCTTCCTGATCACGCTCTCCACGCCGTGCCGCCCACGGAAGCTCTCGGCTATGGACTCCCACCGCCCGGGCTTCCCCGCCGGATTCTTCACCAGCTGCTTCTTCAGCACCTCGATCTCTTCCTCGATCCACTCCTTCTCTTCCCAGACATCCTCTTCTTCTTTCTTCGGTGCCGATCTCGCGGGAGCGGGATTCGGATTCGCGATCTCCGGCGCCGGAGCGGGATCCTCCGGGCGGCGGTGCGATCTGGAGCTGCGAGGCTTCTTCTCCGGCGGAGGGGCGGAGTTGTCGTCGGAGTCGGCGGGGGAGGGGAAGTTGACGGCGGGGCCTCCGCCGACGCGGATGTCGCCGGCGGTGAGGGAGGGAGGGGCGATGGGGCCGAGGAGGAGGGAGAGGGAGAGCCAGAGGAGGAGGGACTTCCAGGGCTCCGAGTGGAGGAAGAAGAGGGAGAAGATTAGGAGGGAGGTCGAGAAGACGATGGTCGCGGCGAGGATAGGCTTAGAGAGCCTTCCGGCGCCGGAGACGGCGGAGGATTGGTCGGGGGTTTTGGATTGGAGGACGAATCTGGGTTTCGCGTCTTCGTCTAGGAAATCCATTGTGAGTTCTGTATGTAACTATTCTCTTACGTAATTGGTTATTTGAATAAATTATTTTTGCTTTTTTACTTGTTAAATTAAAGTAATCAAGCATAGTCTACAGGTAATAGCATATTATTTTCGCTTACGCATATCGAACCAACCAACCGAAAAAAAACTATCTTAAAAATAATCAATGTCTACTTATAATTTGGTAGATACCAATAAATTTCTATTTATAATTAAATTGCTATAGATAGTATAGTTTAGTCACGTTACTATGACTTTTGTCGTGGATTCAATCTTCATATCAACTAAAATTATGTAAATACATGATATTCTGTAAATACATGATAGTGTAGTATAATTCAGTGTTAATACCACGTGACTATCATTTTTGTCGTGGATTCAATCTTCACCTCCTCTCATAACCTCAAAAAAAAAATATCCATCCCGAACAAAGCTGTTTTAAAAAAATTGAATTAAATTCAATTATTCAAATCATTTTTAGAAAAATACACAACTCGTACATATATCTTCATAATATGCGCAAGCACGGCTTTATAACTTTTAAAACTCAAGCACTTGCTTCATCTCCCTAAGGTCAAATCGAGCCTAAATATGCGCATGCCTCTTTTTAGAAGTTCCGATCATATCTTTAATGTGTGAAACTTAAACGATTATGTCTTTTTTTATTTTTTTTAAGAAAATGGGGATACCTTTTAAATTTCATTAAGGAAACTACTCAAATTTCGCTCAAATGTCTTCCTCTATTATAAGAAGAAAAATGTGATTTCAACCAAGGAAAAAAATTGCGCGGGTCGATAACGTGTTGATGGCTCAAAAAATTGAAAATTGCGGCGGTCGATGAAAATTACGACGGAAATAATATGAAAATTTGAAAACAAAATTGGAGGAAATTTACATTAAATTACGAAAATTACTACTGAAATAATGTTGCAAAATTTAAAAAATAATATATATGAAAATGGGCTATATGAAAATATGAAAAGAAAAAAAAAGAACCTAATGATTCTGTAGTTAATAGGCTTTAAGAAAAATATGAAAATAGGCTATATTAGAAAATATATATAATAAAATATATAATAAATCAACCATTACTTGTGGACATCAAAAATAGGACCTTGCCAAAATATATAAAAACTAAAATTGGTATGTGGTTTGGGCCCGAATGGAAAAACCAAAATATTAGTAATAAAAAATGATAAATTTTATTTTATAGGCTAATAGTGTTTTAAATATCAAAGGTCGGCTCCCTATGTCATTTCTATCTCAATATAGACCTTTGACTTATTTTCGGACAAAAATGACCTCTGAAGGTGTTTAAACCTATATTCTCCTTATTTACTCCTTTGTTCAACTACTCTTCAACAATTTAAACCTCTCTCCTTCGAAATTTCTCATGTTTTATAACTAAATCTTATGTTGTGAACTACAAATCATTGCATAATAGGTACGTTTTCTAACTTTATCAATCGTTTTGATTTTTATACTTATAGTTCATTGAATGGTCGAGATGAAATTTTTTTCCGGATTTTTGGACATAATTTTCGATGATTTTTTATGGTTTAACATGAAATTTATACAAAATTTGCGATGAAATTCAACAAAAGCAATATATTTTTTCGATAATTACCGATAACTTCCGATAAAACTATGTTTAAGATGAATTTTAAAAATTTTCTTTGGCTAATTTCTGATGCTTTCCGATGTTTCATAATTTCCGATAGAAATGAGGCATTTTCGATGTTTTAAGATGCATTTATGATATAAAAAAATTCAAATTGTTTTCCGACAAGTTTTTTTTATGAGTTTTGATGGCTTTTTATGATTTTTTGACAAGTTATAATAAGTGTTGACTAGTTTTGATGATTTTTTATAATTGTTTTTTACGTAACGATCGGAAGTGTTGATAATTATTGATGACCTGTGATTCTCTTGTTTTTTTCAGTGTGCATTATGTGTAACGGTACTTGGGTGAAAGAAAAAAACTTATGGATGTTCAATAATGCAAGGACGTTGAGAGTCGAGGTACCAAAGTATATTACATATGAGGAACTAAAGATGCTTGCCTATGAGAAGTTGGGTGTGGACTCTTTCAAGTTTGATTTAAAACTTGAAGTCCCGTACGCAGTAGATACAATTTGTATGGTTCCAGTTGTTTTGAGCAACGATACGGATGTGAAGTATTTTATGAAGCACGAGAATCATAAGAAGTTTCCTCTATGCATAACGGTGATATCGAAAGAAGTTGTGGCACCTAATCAACATAGTGTTAAAGGGAAATTTGCCATGATTGAAGATTCCCCTCGCCCAGTTGATAGACGTAGTCATGAAGTAAATCCGCATAAAGTTGATGAGGAAACATAGATGACCAATGCAATAGTGACGGAAGAGAAGAAGATAAAAATGAGGATGAAGAGTTTCTGACTCATGAAGAGTACGCGAATTATGAAGATGAGAATGAAGAGTTTGCGACTCATGAAGAATATGAAGAATTGGTACGAGAATTGGCAACACCACCGATACCATTTTGTGAGCGGACATCATCAGAGCAGTCGCCCGCGATAGATTATCAGGACGGTCCCTACTCTTAGCAAGTTCAAATTTCACGACCGTTGACGTTATGAAAGAAGAATCATCTCAGTTTCCAACTTCTTCAACATGTGAAATTCTTATTTTGAACTGCTCTATTCTATATTATATGTTACTAATATTTCTTTGAAAATAACAGGAAGTTCCAAAGAAATATTTATTGGAAAAGAGTTTGAGAACAAATAAGTGTTGAAACGAGATTTGCACCTATACGCAATGAAACAGAATTTTGAATTCAAGGTGAAGTCTTCTTTGACAAAGAGATGGTATATCATTTGCAAGAATGATATGTACACGTGGAAACTAAGAGGTGTTATGCAGTGGTCTGGTATATGGGATATCACATCTTACGAGAGTCAAAACAGTTGCTCGCGAGTTGTTCGATCAGACGTGCATAAGGGAGCTGCACCATGGGTCATTGGTCACGTCTTCAAAGATAAGTATAGTATTAACTTAATGGCTGATTATTCTGCTCATAACATCCGAGAAGAAGTAAAGACAAGATGGGGCATAAACATATCGTATTTGAAGGCTTGGTGATGTAGAGAAAATGCTATCGGGTATGTGAGGGGTACGCCGGAACAATCGTATCAAAAGCTATCTTCGTGGTTGTACATGCTGAAGGAGAAGAATCCAGAGACCTTGACTGACTTTGTTCTCGAAGGGGAGAAGTTCAAGTACGCTTTTTTTTCTCTTGGAACCTGTCGGAGGGGATTCGCTTCGTGTCGTCCAATTCTTTCGTTGGATGGTGCATTCTTGAAGATAAAATTCAATGGGAAATTGCTATGTGTTATTGGAGTGGATGCAAACTCGCAATTATATCCTCTTGCGTTCGGAGTTATAGAAGCGAGTGTCATCCTTATTGGATATGGTTTTTGAGGAATTTGAGAGAAGCTATTGGTGAAGACGTACAAGATTTGGTTTTCGTATCAGATCGGCACGTAACCATCATACATTTTGTTGAGACTGTCTTCCCCGGCCTCCCTCATGGAACATGCTACCATCATTTACAGTTGAATGTGCAACACAAGTTCAAGACTGATCGTTGTCGAAGTGAATTATATGAATCTGCATATGCCTTTAATAAATCATCATTATGAAAACTTCAGAAAATTGCAGACAAAAGACATTGAGATGGCAAAATATCTGGAATATGATCGATGGGCGGGGCCATACTTTCCTGAAAAACGGTACGTGAACTCATCTTACTTGAATAATTGATATTTGTGTTGTTTTATTTAGGTACGACTTAATGACAAGTAACAATACCGAAAGCTTCAACAATAAAACACGAACTGCTAGGTCCTTCCCTATTACGACGTTACTAGAGTTCATTCGTTTCACCTTAAAGTGTTGGTTTTTTGATCGAGAAGAACAAGCAAACAAGTTGAAGACCAAATTGACGCTGAAATTCCTAGGTGATTTCTCTCAAATGAATGAGAAGGCGCAATACGTCAATGTGTATGGTCTTGGTACGTAGAGTGTCACGTCAAAGATTCCAAGGGTGAGTATGATGTCAATTTGAGAGCAAAGACATGTATGTGCGGAATACCACAACAAATAGGCATCCCGTGTCAGCATGCAATCGCATCGGCTCAACATCGCAGTTTAGATGTTTACTCGTTATGCAATGAATTCTATGCAAAGAGAACATGGATCAAAATGTATAAAGAAGCCATTTATCCAGTTGGTAACGAGGAACAATGGAACGTGCCGAATGAGATAAGTAATATGAGAGTCGATGTATCGGTCGAAAAGAAACAAGCGGGTCGACCCAAAAAGAGTAAGCAAGGTCGAAGGAGATTGAATCGATACCCATCTCAACTCAAGGTGAAAAGGTTGTTGTTCATCGAAAATGTAGAAAATGTGGCGGAAGAGGTTATAATAGGGCGACATGCACGTGGAGAGATTAAAATTTGTAATTTGATTTCATGAATTTTATGCTGTATAAATACTTGTTAGACGGTTTCATGTAATATGACTTCATGACTTTATGTTGTATAAGTAATTGATAAGTTTTAATGAGTTTTTTAAAAGTTTTGAAAAGTAACAAATAATGATGAGTCTTATAATAGTTTTGATGATTCAATATGAAAGCATGTGAAATGTCAAAACGTAAAGAAAAAATCTCAAACATGTGGTGATATGTCAAACTTAAAGAGCAATATGAAATGTCAAACATAAATTCGAAATGTCAAACATAAAAAGCAATAAGAAATGTCAAACCGAAAGAGCAATATTAAATGTCAAACATAAAGAACAAATGTCAAACATAAACATCAACGAAACTTCTCCTAGAAAAATAAATCTTCAGCCCACTTCTTCCTAAATATATGAATCCATTCACTTAGTAAGCTCTTGAAATTCAAACCAACGAGACGATGTTCCATGTACTTCACTGCGAACATCCCGCAATCTCCACTGATAATAAATAAAGAGACCACAGTTAGCAATACTGATGCAAAGTTAATAGTTAATAGTGATTGAAATCGCATTACCTGTTTACACACTGTGGGACGATTTGGTCAACTGACCATGTAAACAGAGGCAACCACATATGTCTCGCATTCAGCTCTCGATACGACCGTTTATGCTTGACAAACAATCCTGGGAAAACCATAATGAACGGTAGTGCTTGAACCAAACCTACATAAAATATTAACCATAACATAAGTATTATGTTCGGCAAACAGTTCCCGCTGCATCCGCCGCTTTCTGATTCGCTACTTGCCTACTATATTGCCCATATACATTTTGGAACCATCTAGTGTACATGACTCAAATGTCTTGTCGATACTCGCTAAATTGGCGTTGGCGCCTCTTGAGTAAATCAATGATTGCATCAATATGCTACAGAAGAAAAGAGAACCGTTGACGTACTAAGAGATAGACAAATATATGAATTCATTAACAAGATATATGAATTCAATAACAAGATATATGAATTCACAAGATATAAGAACGTACCATATCCGTTAGCCATTGTTCCATGTCCAATAACACGCATAAAAACGCGGGTGTGATGTCAACGGTTTTCGCTCTGTACTATCTCCATCTTCTTGCCTCGGTAAATAAATGTGCTCATCCAGGTCTCTAAATCGTGTACCTCATGCTTGTTCGAATACTTCAACGCAATGAAAGCGGTGGGACTATGGCCAAAGTACTTATATTTAGTCGGATCTGTAAAATCGGGATCGAAAGTACCTACGAATGTTTTACAAGGTTAGGGTCACGCTTATGTCGATATTTAAAAGTAAAGTCGAGAGTTAAATTACCTTTTAGAATTCTCTTAGTCTTCGGCATTGGCATAAGAGTTATTAGACCCTTATTATTTTCTTGTTGATCTTCAATATTTTCTTTTTTTCTCTTCTTGTACGTCTTCGCAAGAGGAGGATCTTGAGTGGTCGAAGGAGGTGAAGGAGGATCTTGAGTGGTCGAAGAAGGTGGATGAGGACCTCGAGTAGCCGAATGAGGTGGAGGAGGATTCTGAGAGGCCGAAGGAGGTGGAGGAGGATCTCGAGTGACCAAAGGAGGTGGAGCTTTCCTTGATGAACTCGGTGGGGGAGGAGCTGGACAAGGTGGTGGACCTTTTTTGTCCGCTTGGGTTGGTATGTTTCTCGGAGGTAGTCCCGTAACATCCCCAAAAATCATGTTTATTCTATCTCATACTCTAAGATGTGGGTTATAAACGATTTTTACTTATTAACATATCAAAATAAAAAGAAAAAATTGTTAATAAACTAGACAAAACAATTACTAGTTCAACTCGCATACGTTTTTGTCGACGCCCGAATACTGCACAAGCATACAAGATTGTCCCTAATGTCATCCTCGTATCATTCCACCTCTCATTTTGCTCAAGTCTAAATTCATTCCCCATCTCGGCAGTCAAAGCAAACAGGGTGGGATCAGTACCATGAACAGAAGCCTCCGTCGAACCGACTATAAGAACGGGAGTCGGAGCGGGTAAAGGAGCGGTCTAGCATAAGTCGTAGAAAATATTATAAACTAATTTTAATTATTTAAATTAATTTTCTGCATAAAAAATCTTACAAACCCGTCGTTGAGTGTTAACAACGTAGTCTTCGTCCAAGTCATCGTCATCATCACTCCATAAGTTTGTAAAATCTTCATCACGAGCTACCTTGAACACATGAGGTCCTGCGGCAGTTGTCGGGGTCAGTTCGATCGCCTCATCGATGGTTTGTAGCTCCACAATGTTATCAGGCTCGACCGGGTACAATAACGTACGAAGCTGCTCCTCCAACTTCTTGTGAAACTCAGTTTCATCGATCTGAGGTCTCAACATCTATAAAATGCGCAAGTACAATACCAAATTTGATTTGAGATGTTAATATATAAACGAATATCGAATAAATTTCAATAAGCTAACCATTTTCTTCTCGTAAATCTTCTCGAAATCTTTGCTAGTCAGTAATCCACCGGTAAACCATGAATGCATCCTTGGAAATTGAATTCCCACATTCTCGGCGAATTTCACACCCACTTCATGAAGGGCCTCGTATGCCATATGCTGAACGGCATACATGTTTCTCGTCAATGAGTACATCGCCTCCTCTGTGAAACATTCTTCTCACTGAGCTTTTTGAGGTTTTGTTCATAGCGCTGCAACATGTTGACCGTGAGAGAAGATTGTGTCGCATTCCAAGTAATACGACCCCAAGGTAGACAATAGAAGAATAGAAGGTCGTCTACCAATCGTAGGTTCTTGTCCTCGAGCAATTTGTTGTGCTCGATTCCTAGAAGATATCAGTAGACGAATACACACAACCCCAGCTTAAAATAATCTTCGGGAACATTACATGCATTCATCATCAATAGGATGAAGTCCAATGTTATAGTTTTCTACGCGTTTAAGTAATCGTGCATGAGTCTGTCGCTGCAATGTGGGTCTTGTTCCGAATTTGTTGGACCATCCTCCATGGAAAGACCGGTCACAAGAGCATACTCGAGGTGGCCGAAACGTACTCTTTGATTCCCCTAACCCAAATTAATTTCTCCTTGTACGGATGGTTTAACTTTTCGCTCTAGAAGTGAGTGGATGAGCACCGAAGAGAAACTTAACAGAGTTTCACAAAAAAATTGCGCGAAAGGAATCTCTCGAAGTCGATCAGTCGATCCGAGAGCGGTAAACCTCGCATTCACTTGCCTCAACATACTCAAACCGGCGTACGTAATGCGACCTAAAAATCTTTTGTCGCAAAGGTACGTCAATTTCATCTAAAAACATAAAAATGACATTATTTGAATTCAATAAAACTTGTCCAGAATCATCAAAACCTCATTACATTGAACTTGTCAATAAATCATCAAAACTTGGCAAAAGTTTATGAAACTTGTCCAAAACTCAATAAACTTGTCAAAAACTCAATAAACTTAATAAAACCAGTCACAATTCATCAAAACTAGTCAAAATTCATCAAAACTAGTCACAACTCATCAACACTAATCACAACTCATCAAAACTAGTCAAAACAATCATAGAAAGTCATCAAAACTTGTCCAAAAATCCATAAAACTAGTTACAACTCATCAAATCTAGTCACAACTCATCAAAACTAGTCAAAATGCATAAAACTAGTCACAAAAATCATAGAAAGTCATCAAAAACAGCCTATCGGATATGATCATCGGAAATAATCGGAAATATAACAAAGTCATCAAAAATTTTACTTTCTCGGAAAGTCATATGAAACTATTGGAAATTTACCAAAGTCATCAGAAAGTTTAGATTCTATCTAAACTCATCAGAAATCAACTAAAGTCATCGAAAAACTTAAAATTTTATAATTAGAGAAATCAACCAAACTCATTGGAAATTATCGGAAATAATCCAAAAACAGCAAAAATGCATCAAAAATTCATGAATGTCATTGAAAATTTCTGGGTTTAACTCCCAACAAGTTCAAACCCTAACAAATCTAAAATTCATATAAACATATCGAAATAATCAATAATCTATACTCTAAACAAAGTTTAACTAAAATCTAACTACAAATCGATTTAAAAACATACCTTTTTATCTTGTTTACTCATTGTATATATTCCCGACGAACATTTAAAGAGACCCGACGAAGAGACGAGATTCCCGACAAAGAAGAAGAAGAAAACGTCGGAAGTTGTTGTCGGAAGTTATTGGAGACGTCGGAAGAAGATAACGCCCATCAAAAAGGGTGAATAGAAGGAAATATTTGGTTTTTGGGGAAGAATGAAGGATAAGGGTCCGCCAAATATAGGGTGAAGATAAAAAAATATATGGTTTGTTTGAGGCTGAGGGTAATTTTGTCCTAAAGTGGGTCAAAGGTCTAATTTTGGATACAAATGACATAGTGAGCTCACATTTGGTATTTTAAACATTATTAAGCCCATAAAATGAAATTCACTAAAACATCCTAGTCTTCTTCAACTTCAACCCCATCTTCCATTTTTTCTAGCCGGCACAACCCAAAATATTAGAAATGAAATACCTTAATCTTCTTCAACGTCAACCTTATTTTCCACTACCAACATTTTAATAATTAGAACTTCTGTCCATGATCTCTCTCTCTCTCTCTTCCCTCTTTCTCTCTTCCCATTTTTTCAGCCTGTTCGCAACAACAACTTCGACTTCATGTGGACACGTCGGCGAACTGACAATAAATTGATAGAAAATTTGTTGAATTTGTATTGTGACTGTCCAAAAAGGAACGCCAAATTTACTATGTCGTTCATATCGTGTTGTTGCTCTTGCAATCGCGGTGTGAAACAGAACGCAATTTTTAGGGTTTCGTTTGATGAAATTCAGGCCGTGTGACGCAATTTTTGGTGGATTTATACCCTCGTGCGAACGATACATCTCGAAATGATATGGACGAATAAACGACCGTCATTTCGGCGTAAAAATGATGAAAAAATGGGCGAAACGACGAATTGAATTAATTGCGACGATAAAAAAAAATGTAAAAAACGTCGCAATTCAGGCAAAATGTCGCGACATTTTATTCCTTGATTCAACACAAAATTTTATCCAAGCTTAAGTCATGCTAAGCTAGAATATGGAGAATAGTGTCACGAAACTCCAGCTTAAATTTTATTAATAATATTATAATAAAAGACAAAAATTTTGCCGAAGAATGTATGGGATAACTAGTCCACTTCATTTTCCAAAGCTTTTTCCAATCGAAAGAGCTTGACACTCAAGGATTGGATATCAATATTAGCTGATACAAGATCACTAGCCTCCTTTAAACTTCTCAAGATCCATATCTTCTGTCACCAAGGAATAGAGATGGCGGTCGAAAGGAAAATATTTAGCCTTCAAGATGCACTTCATTTGCCAGAGCTTTCTTCAATTGAAATAGCTTGATAATCGTCGCACAATTAGATTGGATCACAATATTTGAATATACAAGATCAATCGCCTTCTTTTGACTTCTCAATATCCGTATTCACCGTCACCGAGGGATTGAGCGGCACGGTCGAGAGGAAAATAGTTAGCGTTTAAGACCAAACCCATATAATTACAAAAGATAGCTCCAAAACCACTTTACTTTCCATCTTCGGAAAGAGTTGTGTTCATGCTAATAGTTATTGAATCTATAGGCGGGGGCCTCCATCGATCTTGTCGAGGGTGGTAGGTCGTGTCTTTGGTTCTAAATAGTTCACTCTAGAACTCCTCGAGGAAATCAATCGACTAATTGATGAGGTCGGTTTTACAGTGTTTATGCATGTATGTTTACGCCCTGAAACTGTAATCAACGAAAGAAGTGCTAAGTACAGACTTGACAGGGTACCTTCTCATGACTAAGTTTAAATTAAAAGTTCGCAATCTGAAGATCGATTGGGAAATTGTATCTGAGTAATGATTGTTTGAATAAATTAACGATATCTTATATTGTGATATAGACAGTTGTGACTCTGTAAGTTATTTTTGATGTCTTGATGAAGACATTGAACAAAGACCTGTAACACTTTGAAATACGGGATAAAATCGTTCAATCACTCGAAACTTCAAAATCACATACGAGGGGTATTTTGGTAATTACCTAAATCCTGAAGTGAATAAATACTATTTTGTAACACTCTATGGAATTTGATTAGTCAATGAGCAATGTCTAAATGAACTTTTATCGACCTGACGATTGGTGTCATAATACTGTTTTGTTGAATTATGTGATTCACATATATGGAATTTGTGTTGCAAGAATGTTACGGCATTAGTATCACACCAGAATAAACTAGGAATGATATTCAACGAATTAAACATTTCTTGAATAAAACATGTGACATGTTGTAACATCTCACTTTATATTTTTCTCATTCCCAAATAACAAAAGAGTTGATGAAATAATAACTCAGGAGTAAAACAGTAATTTTACATTCCTCTGAGTTAATGATACACACAAAAGTTAGTATCGTAAAATACACCGTAGATCGTGTGAAGAATAGTTTTATCACATCAAACGAAAATGTAAACGCATGTGAACTTAGAGATGTTCAATATTGATCCTTTAGTAGAATCGATCGATATTAAGAATTTAAAGTCGAGAAAAGTTTGTGAAATTTTGTGCCCGAACTTTATTCTAAAGCTTCATTTATGTGAGTGCATGAGGTTTCAATGATAGATTTTCTGATGAGATCTTAATGAACAAAGAAAAGTTAATTTTCTCACTGTATGTAAATTGTGATTTACACTATAATGATTAGTTTTTCGTAATTAAAGAAATAATTAGTTATTTTTAATTACATTTATTTAATAAGTCGAATTATATAATTATATTGATATGAATACAATTTTTTGGATTTATTGCATAGTATGACGAGGATTGATGACTTGTCATTAAATCAGTGAGATGTTTTAATTTAATTAAATATTATTTAAAATAAGTCAAATAATATGAAGTGGAATTATAACAATGTTGGGCGGCCATAGATGTTCATTTATGGACTGGAAAATTGTTTAAGCTCATTAAAAATGATTAACGGGTTTAAGTTGGCTTAATAGGCTTAACTTGACCTAGGCATGTTATCGTTTGAATAAATAGACACGAACTTCTCTCTCAAACCCTAACCCTCTTTTTTGGTCGTGCACCCTCCCTAGAGAGAGAGAGAGAGAGAGAGAGAGAGAGAGAGAGAGAGAGAGAGAGAGAGAGAGGGATTCGTCCAAAAATCGTAGGCACAATTTGCCTTGTTTGGCCGAACCTTAGAGTGAAGAAAAACGAGTTTTTCGTTCGTCATTTAATTTTTTGAGTGATCATTCCCTTTATCTTGTTCAAATAAGAGTCTACCCTCTTAATCTCACATAAATCTGGATATCTTTTCAATGACTCCATTTCGTCGTAGTTTGAGTGAAATCCTTGCTCTTTGGCCGTGCACTTCATTTGCAATAAGGAAGGATCAGCCGAGACCATCAAGTGCAATTAAGGAGGCCGGCCACCCTAGGAGTTGTGCAGCCCTATGCGCGTGAAGGAGAGGACTAATCCAAGACTTGGACGCATGACGCAGATCCATGATTCACAAATTTGAAGACGAAGAGGAGGCTTGAGAAGTTGTCGACGACAACCGTAAGTTTTCTGAAATCCGATCTTGATTTGAATTTTACAATTAGTTATACGATTTTCTGTGTGTCTGGATTGATTGATTACATGCTTAGAAATTTATTGAAATGTTAAGTCATTTTTATTGTCATGGTTGTTTCATATGTTACGAAATGAGTTTCAAATATTAAGATTGAAAATTTGAAATTCCCACATATTAGATATGTTTCTTAATTTAATAAGTAACGAGATTCCAACAATGTGTTGATCTTCAATATGTTATTCTCTTATGAATATTTAATGTATAGTATTCAAATATTGCTTATCATTTATTAATATGACCAAATAAATGTTCTAGATTAGTTTTCAAATACTCAAAGAGTCTAATTTAAATATATTTTAATTTGTTAACACTTAACGAGTCTAATTCAAATATATTTTATTATAATAGTTTGAACACTTCTACAAATATTATTAACATATTTGACTCGTCTTACTATGTTAAATTTGAAAACATCCGATTAGTTATAATAGCCGATTGGTTCTACTGTAATAGTTTGCACGTTTAATCGGTCCAACTGCATATATTTTAATTATATTTGCATCCCAAATCTTATTTAAAAAATATTTGATTGATCATATTGTTACACTAGGCACGTCCAACTGATATAACTGAATATACTTAATAATTTAATTTTCTTTTTCTATCTTAAATAAAAATACTCGACTGATTTTGCTGTTATTTTAGTAGATCCAATTTGTCCTACGAAGGATAATTTACAAATGCCCTATTTTCTCTATTGCTTAGTTAGCATAAACAACAAATTCAACTGTTTATAATTTATAAAATTTAAGTGTATCAAGTATAATATAACTATATAAAACGAGTGCAATTGTAAAATCCAAGTGGATATAATATAGAGCATATTAAATTTGATTACAAAAACATGACGTAATAAAGTACAAACTTTAATGTAATGCCATCACAAAATTTGAACTAGAAAAAGTAAATTAAAAAAAAAAACAACACATAGCATAGTTACAAAAGCAAATCATCATGATAGATCTCGATTGTCATCTGATAGGTAGCTATCATTAGATCATCAATCGCGTCAAACATAAGTCCTTGCATATCTAACTCGACGTATTTGATAGCATACATACCACAATCTCTGTTGTACAAATATAATATTTATGTAAATAAATGAAAAAGATAAAAGAATGTAAACACCAAACATTAAAATAGAATTTAGTTACGACACATGTTCTCCTTCTTAAATTATATGACGACGCATGCTCGCTGACTTTAATTCTTCATAACTTCTATATATGGCGACACATGTTCTCTGCCCTTATTCTTCTACTTTCTTATCAACAGAATCCATAAGTTCAGCAAGAAGTCTGATTATTTCGACCGAAGTTTAGAAGTCGATGACATTAGGGGATAATCGTGGTTTTCATTTGACATTGACAGTTTCAACATTAGGTGGCTGATCACATTTTTCCTCTGCCAATAAAAAAGTTCTATATCCTTAAGTATCATCGTGCATAATATCTTCCCAATAAAATTTCACTATGTCTTCTAGTATTGAAGTCCATTAACTACTAGATCAATTTTATACTTAAATGGAGCGGACCCCTCCAGTATTTAGCCATTTCCTCCTCTAACGTCGGTTTCAAGAACATAATGATATGTTGAAAACCACGTAATTTGCAAAAATTTATTTTCTAACAGTAATCAAGTTATTTACTCATATTTTAAAGACTTGGACAAACCGTTAATTCGTCAAGTGTTATAAAAATAGAAGAGAGTGGATGAGGTTGTTTATTTTTAAATTTTATCTCCCATGGACAAATTCTTGGAAAATCATCAGGATCGACAATTTGTGGTGAAATATGCTGACCACGACGACAGAGGAAGAAGAAGCTTCTGGCTGCAGTGACAAAATCGGAGCACGACATACCGAGTTTTTTTTTCTTTCTTCTATGTGCGCTTCTCTAAGTTTTTTTTTGTCCGAGCTTTTTGGTCTAGGATGTGAAAATAGGAATTAACTCTATCTGATTCAAGAAAGGTTAAACATTGTGTCACTTTTAAAAGAATATTTAAGTAAATAAAAAATATAGGTCTTGGACATTTTTTTGAAGAAGCGTAGTCGACACCATGAAAATATCATATAAAATCTTCACGTTTGGTGGAGGAAAACCGTGATTACAATATAAATGAAAAAATTGAAATAACAAGTAATACAATGAAAAATGAAACTCAAATGAAAACGGGCTCTACCCCGTCGTGCGAAATTTTAACTCACGATCATCGGTTCTAATGGTCTCTTTTAAACGAAATGGGACGAAACTTAGGCAAGTCGAACTCGAGTTATGGTCCACCGTAAAGCGCGATACATTATGTGCCGCGACATTACAAAGACGAAAAATATATATTATACTAAACTTCTCAAACTCCCTCACCTCCTTAAAAATGTGGTGCAAGATCGTCCTCAACCTTGTCACAGCCGTCAAACCCTCATTTACCATCTTCACCACCCAACAGTCAGATTGGATCTGACACGGTCCCGAGTCAGCGCCGCGTCAACATTAATCGTAGGGTCTCATTCATTGAAGGGTCCATCTAAAGATGATTGTCACCCTCTCATTCGTTTGGTCTTTCTGATATTAGCAACTCTATACTTTTTGAGAAATTTTCTGATCCATAGGACAAGTTTTGAGCGTCACGCTCACCTCCCAAATAAAAATGTTGTTCACGTGATTTTATAATTTTCCAAAAGTAATCATGGAATTAAAAAGCCATTCTCGGCTTAAAAAAATTATTTTGTGTAAACTATTCAAATGTCTTATGTAGCACGTAGGTACACGATTCTTCCCAAAGTAAAAAAAAACCGCAGTACAGACTAATTATTTTCTGGTTGAAAGAAGAACTTCTGTGAATTTTCTCGTAGTCTTAAACAAATGGCCTAAAAAGAAAAACCTTCCTTCTCTTCCTAGTCGTGAATGGGTTTGGAGTCAGTTATACCAAGCAAGACCTCCACTCCAAACCAAACCATAATCGAAATTTTTATCAGAACCCGTTCATGCGTGTTCTTTCCATCCCCACAAGAACTTCCTCAATCAAACTCCAATGGCTGCGTAGCTTCAGTCTCCGATCCCACAGCCATGAATCCCATTCCCCTGACCTCTCACCGGAACACTCGCCGCTCCTCCGATGCCTCTCCGAGAACAGGCTCGGAGACGCCCGCCAACTGCTGGACGAAATGTCCCGCCGGAACGGCATTGCGCGCGTCGTCCAGTGCACCACCCTCCTCGCCGCGCTCGCCAAGTCCGGCAAGGTCGAGGAAGCCCGGAGACTCTTCGACCTCTCGCCGGAGAAAAACGCGTTCACTCACAACGCCATGCTCTCCGTCCACGTCCGGTCCGGCAACCTCTCCGAGGCTCGGCGCTTCTTCGAAGCCATGCCTGCGAAGAACACAGTCTCGTGGACGCTCCTCCTCAGCGCGCTCTTGGACTCGGGCCGGGTCGGAGAGGCTGCGGGTCTCTTCAACTGGATGCCCGATCGGAACGTGGTGACGTGGAACTCCATGCTCTGCGGGCTAGTGAAGAACGGCGACGTGGAAGGTGCGCGAGAGGTGTTCGACAGAATGCCCGAGAGGAACGTGGTCTCGTGGAACGCGTTGATCTCGGGATACGTCGAGGCTCGAAGGGTTTCCGAGGCTCGCGTTTTGTTCGACGCCGCGGAGGATCGAAATGTGGTGACGTGGACCACCATGGTTTCCGGGCACTGCCGGTCCGGCGAAGTCTCCGAGGCTTATCGACTCTTTCTGGTGATGCCAGAGAGGAATGTGGTGTCGTGGACCGCCATGATCAGTGGGTTCGCTAGGAACGGGTTTCACGAGGAAGCCCTCCTTCTATTCGCGAAGAATTCAAGCGAGGTGAAGCCCAACGGAGAGACTTTTGTTTCGTTGGCCTACGCCGTTGCCGGAGTTGGGATCGAGTTCAGTTTTCTCGGGAAGCAGTTACACGCTCAGGCGATCACGAATGGTTTTTCTGGAGAAATCCGGCTCGGGATAGCCCTCATCCATATGTACTCCGCGTTTGGGTTCATGAGATACGCCCACTTCGTGTTCGTCTCAGGCTCACCGCAGAGCCTCGATTACGACAATGGTAGTCGGAGCCGGTTGATCGCAGGTAACAGAGTAGACAATTATGACTAAAACGAACTATTAAAATTAGTTACTGGTTAGTATGGTAAATATGCTCAGGGTACGTCCGGAGCGAGGAGATAGAGATGGCGGAGGCTCTGTTCCAGCGTGCGCCGGAGCGCGACGTGGCCTCGTGCACTTCCATGATCGCCGGATATCTCAACCGCGGCGAAGTCGCGAAGGCCCGGGCAATCTTCGAGTGCGAGGCTGCGCCGGAGAACGACACAGTGGCCTGCACCGCGATGATCTCGGGCCTCGTCAGCAACGAGCTCTTCCCCGAGGCCGCAAAGGTCTTCTCCGAGATGCGGGCCCGGGGCGTCTCTCCCGCAGGCCCCACGTTTTCCTCGCTCCTCGGAGTGGCCGGGGCTACGGCGTGCCTCCACACGGGGGAGCAAATCCACTGCCTGACCACGAAGTCTGGCGAGAATGGAGATCTGATCCTCGGAAACTCGCTGATCGCGATGTACGCCAAGTGCGGAGCGGTGCGCGAGGCTTACCGTTCGTTCTCGGAGATGCCTTCGCGGGACCCGATCTCGTGGAACTCGATGATCATGGGGTTCTCTCACCACGGGATGGGCCGAGAGGCGCTTGGGATCTTCGGGGCCATGGTCCAGTCGGACGAGGCCGAGCCCGACTCAGTCACTTTCTTGGGCCTCTTGTCGGCGTGCAGCCACGCAGGGATGGTGGGCCCGGCACGGAGTTTGTTCCGAGGAATGGGCCGGGTGTTCTCGCTTCGGCCCAGAGAAGAGCATTACGTCTGCCTCGTCGATCTTCTGGGCCGGGCCGGGAGGCTCGACGAGGCCCACGGGCTCGTCTCGGGGCTTCCCTTCGAGCCCGGGCTCGCCGTCTGGGGCGCCTTGTTGGGGGTCTGCGGGCTCGCGAAAGGCAGGCCCGGGTCCGGGGTCGGGATCGCTGAGCTGGCGTCTCGGAAGGTCCTCGAGCTGGACCCCACGAATGGGCCCGCCTACGTGGCGATGTGCAAAGTGTACGGGGAGAATGGGCGGCGGGCGGAGGAAGGGTGTTTGAGGAGAGAGATGGAGGAGAGAGGTGTGAGAAAGTTTCCCGGGTGTAGTTGGGTTGTGATTAGAGGGGTTGCTCATGTTTTTCTCTCAGGTGATTATGAGGTTCCCAGAGATGTTGATGATGTCTTGTTCAACTTGTCTAAACCCGGTTCTTGATTGACGAGTATTATTCTTTTATAGATTGTTACAGGTATTGAATGCTCTTTTACTCTATATGATATGATAAGATTAAGATTTAAGACGTTTCAGAGTCATTGTTTGCTTCAAATTCATGTCTTTGGTAGGCTTGTTTAATTTTTGGAAGAATTCATACATGAAAGCAAACCACAATGATCAATACAAGCGCCAACCATCGTCTTCCTTAGTCACGTTGGAGAAGCAAGTGAGAAGTACGATGGATTTGATGGCCATCGTAGACTTGTTCAATAATCGAATGCACCTCTCATCCGACCCAAACCAGTAAGAGAGAAGATAAACAGTGATGAGCCTAACCAAGCAAAGCACTATTATAGGGGACAACCGGTCGTCTATGATCTACAAAGTGGGTGCTGATAATTTGTGACTCTTCCAAAGCTAGGCTCGTCGTCTCCTAAAATTACAAAAGGATTTTTTCAATTATAAGAGTAAAATCGATTGTTTTTTCACTTATTTTTTTGTTTTAAAATTACTTAACTAAAAAATAGACAAGAGAGAAGAATTTTTTGTGCCAATGTTTACCTCACTTTTTAATCTCAAACAACCGTTTTTTTTTTTACTTAATTAATTTAATCACTTTATTAACGTATAATCTAATAATGAATACCATCATATAAATAGTTATTTTTCTCTTTTTCTCTCTCTTTTCATTCACTCAATCACTTTCTCTATGATAACCATCACATTACACCGGCTCTCTCTACAATTCAAATTTCGTGACCTAATTCTTTATTGTTGGTATTTGTGCACACAAATAAGATATTAGACATTTAAGTACATTTTTTTTTCTGAAACTTTAAATAAAATTAAATATTCATTCTTATTTAATATTGTGTTTATATATGTGTTGCTACTCTTTGAAACTGTCATCAACGAAAGAGGTGCTAAATACAGACTTGACAAGATACCTTCTTATGACTAGTTTAAATAATAGTTCACAATCTAAAGATCGATTGAGCAATCAAATCTGAGTATTGATTGTTTGAATAAATCAACGATATTTTATTTTGTGATATAGAGAGTTGTTACTCTGTGATTTATTCTTGGTGCCTTAATGAAAACATTGAACAAGATCTGTGAAACTTGAAACTCGAGATAAAACCGTTTAATCACTCGAAACTTCAAGATCACATACGAGGAGTATTTTGGTAATTACCTAAATCCTAAGGTGAATATATATTTTCTTGTAATAATTTATGACATTTGATTTGTCAATGGGCAATGATTGAATGAAGTTTCGTTGATCCATAGTTGGTGCCATAATATTGTTTCGTTGAATTATGTGCTTCACATATACAAAATTTGTGTTGAAACAATGCTAAGGCATTAGTATCACACCATGCTTTGTTATGAGAGTGTGAGCGAATAAACCGGACCTGGTCTTCAACGAATAAAACATTCCTTGAATAAAATATGTGACACGTAGAGACATCTCACTTTACGTTTTTATAGTTCACAAATAACAAAGGAGTTGGTGAAATAATAATTCAAGGGTAAAACAGTAATTTTACATTCCTCTGAGTTAATGATACACACAAAGGGTAGTATCGTAAAATACGTCGTGGACCATGTATAGAATAGTTTTATCACATCAAACAGAAATATAAACGCCTATGAACTTGGAGAGTTTCAATATTTGTCATTTAGTGGAATCGATTAATATTAAGAATTAAAAGTCGGAAAAAGTTTGTGAACTTTTGTGGCCGAACTTTATTCTAAAGCTTCATTCATGTGGGTCCATAAAGTCTCAGTGATAGACTCTCGGCCAAGATTTATTGAACTAGAATAATTGATTTTCTCATTGAATATAAATTGTGATTTACACTAAGAAAATTATTTTCTAAGTAAATTAAATAAATAATTGGTTATTTATTATTACATTTACTTAATGAATCATATTATATTGATAATAATATAATTTCATGATTCAAATAAATAAAACAATGAAAATAAATATTTTCTCGTACTTGTTTGCATGGTATGAAAAGAATTAATGACATGTCATTAAATCAATGAGATGTTCTAACTTAATTAAATATTTAAAAATAAATCAAATAATTTTGGAGATAAAAATAATTATTATAGACGGTCCTAATTATAGAATTAAGGGTTGGAGAATTATTTTTAAACTCATTAAAAGTATTACTAGGTTTAAGTTGACTAATGGGCCACTATCTGACTTTTACTTAACGAAAGCTCATTCTCTCATATATAAAAAGAGTTTTTTGTATCATTTTAACCTAACCCTAGATCAAATTCTTGGCCACTCCTGTTCCCCTTGAGAGATTTTGGCCGAGAGACCCAAAGAGAGAAAGAGAAGAAAATTTATTTTCCTGATTCTTGATTTTGATCCTTTGAGTTATGTCCTTCTCCCGTTGTTCAATCAAATAGCCCATCCTCATGAGCTCTCAAACATCCGAGTGTATTATCATTGAATGTTCTTGTGGTGTTTGAGTAAAAATTTATTCAATACGGCCGGCCATATTGAAGCAAAGAAGTCAAGGCAAATTTCAGGCCATTCTTGGGCGTATCCGGCGAGAAGGTTGGGCGCATCCAGCGAGAGGCAGACCCATTTCGACTGGAAAGAGGGAGGCCTGGGACTTACTCCATTCCGGCGTAAAAGGAGGCGCACGTGCAGCTGCAAGGCACATCCTCCGACCGACGAGAGACAAGCCCACATGTGCGTCCAATCCGGCAAGAGGCTTGGCGAGGCGCACGTGCATTTGGCAAGAGGCAAGGCATAGGCGCGCGTCCATCCGGAAATATGCAAGGCGCGCGCGTGCGTTCAGGTCAATCCAAAGAACCCTAGAGGCGCAGGCAGGTCCCTTCCCCGGAGACTCATAGGCGCACGTCCAAGGATCTATTCTCAAGCGCAAATAGGCGCGCATAAATCATATTCCAACGTGCATTTCGACGAGGCATTCCTAAAATAGCTAGAAACGCACGAGGTTCTTTACAATCTCACGTGTAAGTCTTTTCTAAACGAATTGGATATGCGAACGTATAAATTGGTTATAGGTTGCTAGCTTGAGTGGTTAGATATTGACATGTTAGATATATTTAATGTCATGGTTAATTGAACATGTATAAAATGAGTTTTAACATGTTAGGTCTTCTTGTGTGTTTCCGCCATATTTAGATATGTCACGTAATATATTCAGTTAATTTTTAACTAATTTCCAACAAATGGTATCAGAGCTAATAATGGCATTAAAATAGAAATTTTTTTATTATTTTTGAATTTATTGACTAGTTTGGTGTTGGCATTTTTTTGTATGATCGGATGTTGCATTATGAATGTTGTAAATGTGTTTTGTGGATGGATCCTCATTGATATGGCCCTAGGAATGTTTCCGGTTACCGTTTCGTTTTTATATTTTAATTTTCAAATTTCAAATTTGTGAGCCTTAATTTGCGAGGACAATTTTAAATTGTAATTATTTGATTTGTAATCCGGGAGCCAGAAGACAAGGAAGGCAGCACCTCCGGCTTTGCGCGCGTTAAAGAATGCGTGGGGGCTGACCCGAGACAATCCGATGACGCGTCATGTGAGTTCTTGGCCGGCCATACACCTGAAGATAAAGTTGTTTATTTTTCCAATGTCTTTCTCTTATGAGTTGTATTTAGAAATTATCCATTAGATGAGTTAAATTTATATCACTTCACATGTCATATAGGATAGAACGCAAACAATACATTAAAATGAATCATGCATCATATAGTTTAATGTTTATAAGATTAGTTATAAAATGTAAATTGAATGCAACAAAAATATGAATTTTGCAAAAACTAAGTGGGAGGGTTGTTTGTCGTTGAAGCAACCCAAGATTCCCGACATAAATTTAATTAACATAGTGTATGATAAATTAAGAGTCACCCATCGTGGCCCACTCTTAAATGAGAGTACTTAGGAATCACTTCATTAATCAAATTTTTAATAAAGTAAGGTTTAAAGAGGAACGATGAGCAGGGTCTCCCCTAGCTGAAACTTATTGTTCAAAGTAATTCTCCCATAGAGGCTATACGTTAAAATAAGTGACCAATTTTTTGATAATTAGCACGAACTAGAAGTTGTGACTTCTTAGATGGTTCGAACTAAATAGTGATGTGTCACGACTATGAAATGCGATTAATTGCGGTTTCCCCTAGGAAAGTAAGTAATAATTTGTGTTCATAATACCTTGAATTATTTAGTGCTTTCAAATCATATTAGGATTGTTCATGCATTTAATTCGAATTGTAACACATACTAAATTTATTTATTTTATTTAATTTCAGCAAATTTTCTTTTAATCCACTTCAAACGATTTTGAGTTTGAACAAAAACGATTTATTTTATTTAATTTCAGCAAAATGTCTTTTAATCCACTTCAAACGATTTTGAGTTCGAATAAAAACGAGGGTGAGAATTATGTTGATTGGAAATGTAAGTTCGACATCATGCTGAAGGTGGAAAATCACAAGTACGTTCTCACAACCCCGTGCCCTCCAGCTCCGAGTAGTGACTTGAGCAAAGAGGAAAGACGCCTATGATGAGTGGATGAGGTCCGACGAGATTGTTTAATGCTATATATTAGCATTTATGAGCAATGTGCTGCAACAATCTCCCCGGGACATCCCCACAGCATATGAGATGTTGTACAATCTTCATGACATGTTTGGATGTCATGGGCGTCAGGCGCGGCAGTAAGCTATCCGCGATTTCATGAATTTCCGGATGAAGCCGGCAACCTCAATTCGGGAACACATGCTAGTGATTATGGGTCACTTGAATGATATGGAGATTCTCGAATCGGAGATCGATGGACTCACCAAGGTCGACATGATCTTGGAGACTCTGAAAATTCTTTCGATAGCTTCCGTCTGAACTACTCCATGAACAAGCTCGATTATTCTTTAAGCGAGTTCATGAAGGAGTTGCAGACTACTGAGGGACTTCTCCCTAAGAACAAGAAGAAGTATGGCGAAGTTAATGTTGCTGAACATAGAGCTTCAACTTCTGGTTCTAAGAGGGTGGTGAAAGGTCCTAAAAACGCCAACCGAACGAGATCCAAGAAGAATTACATGAAGGTTGCATATACCAAAGAAAAGGATGTTGTGTAGGTGGACAAGTCTAACCACGAGTGTCACCATTGCGGAGAGGTCTGCCATTGGCGCAAGAACTGTCTTACCTACCTCAAGATTATCAAGGGGAAAGATATGAGTTTCGTCACCCAAACATGTTACACAACAAATAAAGAATCACCCTGGATTTTAGACTGCGAAGCTTTTGATCATATCGTGTGTAATTTTTATGGTTTCATGCAAACCAGGCACTTAGATGATGGGGAGTTCACGTTCAACAGGGAAAATGGAACGAAGGTCGGAACCAGATCTGTCTGGACCATGAAGCTGAATTTTGGAAGCAAGACTTTATTGTTGAATAATATTAATTATGTTCTGGATATTTGGAAGAATTTTATTTCTTTAGATTGTTTTGAAGAACAATTTTTCAATTGTAAAATCAATAATGGTATTGAGATTTATACAGATGATTCTTTTATAAATAAAGCTCATCGTGTGTATTCGATTTATTATTTGTATCCAAATGAGCCGACGGTTGTCAGAGATGCCCACGGGAAGATTATTTATTTACATATTGATGTAATATAAATATCTCACGAGTCCTTATTGTAATTTGCTGATTAAATTACCAAAAGTTGAAACGTTCATTCATTCCTTTTTCGTTTGTTTGAAGATTTATGATATCCAATAGTCTTATAGTCCTTAATCAAATCTAACAACGTACGAAGAGACAAATGTAGATTTCCGTGAACAAACTCTTCATTACTTGCTTAATAGAAATATTCACAATATAAAGATCAACGTACTATTGATTCTAGAATGCTTGTTCGAATAATTTATGATGTCTGGTTACGAGGCATAGAGAGTTAGGAACTCTATAGTTCCTCCAGTGTATCTTCCATAGATACTTAATTGACCAGTGAACTATTGGAGACAATGTAAGAACAAACCATTTAACATCTTCTGTCTCGAGGTCACTGTGCATGAATTGCATAGTGCTTACCTTAATCCTGAAGTGAGACATGTAATATCATAACTTCAATATATTCATTTGAGAAAGCTACACTCTAGATCTAAGGTTGTGAACTAGATGCACTCTATTGATGATGTATCGGATTATGAAGTTGACATGAGTATACTTTGTGAATTTCTTAGATATATGCAATGTATATCACCTCATGCTTTATTACTTGGATTGTGAATAAATGAACCGCGCGGTATCCAAAATTAAGTAACGAGTTTATTTGGATGACACAATGTAACTTGTTGGATCATCGTCAATACATTGTTTCTAACTTATTCACGAGTAACAAAGGAGTTGAGGAAATAATACCTAGAATGATATAACGGTAATTTTAAAAATCTCTTCTAGTTGATGGTATTCATGAAAGGTAATCATAGATAACATTTAGTGGTTCCACTTAATATAATTCAGTTGAATTTGAGTAGAAAATAAATTCATATGAGCCAAGAGATTCTCAGTGTCAACTCTTTAGTGGAGTCAGTTGACATTAACCTAATACTCAGACAAAGTTTGTGAACTTTTGAGTCCAAGTATAGTAGCTCAAGCTTTGTTAATTTCGATCCATAAGGTCATTATTATAGGTCATTAGAGTACGATTGTTAAACTACAAGTTAAGTCAAAATAAGTTCAAATGTTGAACTAGACGTTTTCTCGGAAAATGTCTAAAGGGTATTTGTGTCCACATGGACATAAAATGATGTGAACGTCGAAATGAAGTTTTGAATATTTTCATATGATGGAAATATAAATTATTTTCTAAAGCCGAAAAGTCGTTTGAGGCATTATGAAATCAATTTTATAATTCGTGCAATATTTGTTCTACTATATGTATTTTTAGAATTGTCTTAAAAGAAATAAAGAACCATCTAGAAGCACCTTCTATGGTGTAGAGTTTGGACAACATCATCCAAAGAGGAGATGAATTCTTTGCTTTTAATTATAAAGATAATCACCCAAAAGAAAAAGAGGAAATGAATTTCCTTGAGAAGGAAACAAATATGCTAAGTGAGGAAACAAATTTCCCTCACAAATGCATTGGGGATGGCCGGCCATGTATAAGGGAAAGAGGAGAAGAAATCAAATATTATGTCATGAATACACAATACGAAATGGTAATTACGCTTTGTTGTATATCATTCTCCAATAAATAGAGCCTCACATTGAGATTTGAAAATAAGTTTTCTTCCTCTTGTTCTCTCATTGTGGCCGACCATTTTCTCCTCTCTCTCTAAAATATCTCTTTTATTTTGGCACCTAAGTCCTCATTAGACTTTAGTCTTAAATTATCTCTTTAGCTCATAGACTTGTTCTTGAATTATTATGTTTAATTGTGCCCACACATAAATCCTTCAAATCCTCTATAGATTCTTCTAATAGAAACTTTAAGTTTCTCGAGATCATGATTAGATGTGAAGGTAACGAGCAAGACGAGATGATCAACCTTTCCTAAGGCATCTCAAAGATCAAGCTACACAAATGGTTAGTAACAATAAATTAAATAATATTTTTAAATAATATGATGTTCATGCACTTTGCCTAGGATTGTAAAATTGTTTTACTAGCAAATAAATTTATATATTCCGCGATTAACTTTTTAATGATAATTTTTTCTTAATCCTAAACCTATTCCAACAAATGGTATCAAAGTATAGGTAAAACTATAAGTATGTACATGTTATTTAAACTCATTATACGAAAATTATTTTCAAAATTTATTTGAATAATAGTTTTGCTAAAACTAGAGTTTAGACAATTTATTTTGGTGCGACCTCTACAATTAAATTGGTGTTGATTTTCCACTTGTTAAAGATGCTATATAAACACATTTTTTTTAAAGATTCTATGTTTAGCATGCTCGAAATCAAATTTTTGACTTGAAAATTTGCGTACATTGTTAAACTAGTTTAAATTTGTTATTGAAGGTTTTATATGACAAAATTTCGGGAAACTGGCTATAGTTTACAAAAGTAATTTGGTTTTGTCCAACGATTGGTAAAAATTTTATAAATTTTCAAGACGCTTACGTGGCATACTTATTATCGTTAATTAATTACTTTTATATCCTTATTAATTCAGCTGTATTTTTTTTAATTATTTGAGTTAGTTTAAAAAAAATTGAATTTAAGTTTCCTTATTAATTCAAACTAGCTAATTGGGGGATAACATTGATTACGTGGTAAATGTCAAACGTTTACTTCCAACTAATATCCCTTTATAATTTCCCTTTACATTCAAAATATTAATACAGGTTGATTAGGTCTTTTTAGATCCTAGAAGACTGGAGATTTTATTGACTTGTTTACTCTAGGTATTAATTAAAAAAACGTTTTATGGCGGAATATATTTGTTATTTCTACAGTTATGGTAGGGAATTTCATTCTTCCAACCCATTTTATTCCACTTCTTTCACCATTTTTTCGCTGATATTTTTTTTTCCAATTAGTAGGATGATATTAACAGCGGTTTTGACATTACAGCACAGTGTTGATCGATAATTAATAATCAATTTGTGTCGTTTTTAATCTCTACCATAGTTTTTTTTTCTATTTACGCGAATCTGATTAGTTTTCTTCATTGTTATACTTAATTAATTACGATAATTGTTACGCAATTTACGTCTGTTGACTCTTTTTCAGTACACAGTAGTTTTCAGGATTTACATTGTTAATTAATTACCGGTTCATACACAAAGACAGTGATTGAAGAAGCTTTGTTGAAGGGGATTTTTGATTACTAGATCTTCATTGATGTCTAGGAATTCATCACATTTAACCCTGTAAATTAACATTCAATTTACAAGAATAAGATACTGTAAATCATACACCAAAATAAACATAAATTCAATTTAAAATGTAAATCATATACTAATTAACTAAATCATAGCGACAAAAATCATCGACAATCGTGAAAACAAATCATCGACAATTACCCAAAAAGACGACAATCGCGAAAAAAAAAGAAAATCGAAGAAGAAATTAACTATAAATCGCGAAAACGAAGAACAAAAATTTACGTTACTTGTTAAAAAACAACGACAAAGTCTGTAAATCGTGTTCAAAAAACTCAAATCGGAGAAGATGAAAAAGTTTTGTAAATCGCAAAAAGGTAAGTAAATCGGTGAAGAATGCTTGTAAAAATCAAAGTTTCATACATATTTTTTAAATCAAAATAAAGAGAAGAAGAGGAAGAATGAATAACGAAGAATTCTTTTTAAGCTCCACATAAAACCTTGGCGATCCTCTACGCCAAACATAAAAATCTCGCCCAAACCTTCGCTATCGTTGACCCCGCCGCGTTGCACTGCCGCCACACTCACTGGCCTCCACGCTCACCAACTGACCTGTCGTATGCTTCTCCTCGCAATGGTGTTTTTAGCTGAGAGAAAAAAAATTGAAACTGATAGTTTGCATAATAAATTTTCTCTCCTCAAATCCTATATATATCAATTGCATTAAAGTGGTGCAGTTCTTTTGGTAAATTAATCCCGGAATTTATTTTTTAAAATGGATTTTATTTTGGGCGAGAACTTACACTTGGGGTAAAATAGGAACGACAATTTTGTTAATTAAATTTGTGGACATTTACAAAAGTTTTACAAAACGTTGGACAAAACCAAATAGAGCTATTATATACATTAACCCTTTATATTATCTTGTTTGTTTTATTTTGTGTAAAACACTAATATTTTAAAGAACACAAAATTGAAATCAAAACAAATAAATAAAACACTTCAATAATGTTCTTTTCTCAAACACCTTAATCTGACGTACCTTTTAATTATTTTTCAATTTCTAAACAACTGGTTATGGCTCTATAAAATGGGCATAACTTTAAAAACCAAATTAAAGGTACGGAAGTTAGCTATCCAATGCAATTGGTTTCAGCTCAATCGGATACCGGATGTGTCATTTATAACCTTTTAAGTACTAGGTATACAACAGTCCGCGAGTTCAGGATTTTTAAATCCGGATTTGCGACTCCTAACTTCATCCCCTCTTCTTGATGCAATCTTGACTTATCAATGTTCACGCACTCAACCACCATGCAGATGCCTTGAAGGAAGATGACGAGAAGATCAAGAATTAGTTTTAGGAGATTTTGAATCTAAAAAACTTTCAAGTGCAAAAGTGAGAATTAGTATCTCACACACTTTCCTTATGAAAAATAAAATAAATAGAAAAAAAGATCTGAGTACGAACCTTGTGCCTTAGTGCATTAACACTGCTCTCTCATCACAAATATCGATTATAGGGTTCTTTTTCTAGTATTCCACTATATCTCTCTTTACTCAAGGAAACATATTTCCAAAAGTACAAGATAAGATATTCCAATTCTAAAAACTAAGTGGGAGTGTTGTACTTGTTGTTTGCAACCTACGATCCCCAACACTAATGCTAAGTGCAATTGTCGCCAGACTAAGAGTCACCCTCGTGACCCTCTCTTTAATGAGAATACTCAACGGGTCTTTGCCCTTAACATTGCTTGAAGAGCTACGTTCAAAAGTGAAACGATGAGAGAAGGCCTCCCCTTGGTGTAGTGTTTTCAAAGTAGATCTTCTTGAATAAAGTGGTTGGTTCCACACTTAAACTCAATCTTTAGTAATCCTCCCTCGAGGCCCTGCAAAAAGATTTGAGTGATCAAACTTCTTTATAATGTGGCTAGTCAATATTGATGTATTGACATCATGACTGTGCATTAATGATGTGTTATTTACTTATGAAAAGCGAATATTTGTGGTCTTCCCTCGAAGGAGTAACGTTTCTCTTTTGTTCATAACACATTTGGATTTCTTCCATTTAATATTAAACTTAAAATATTAAAAAAATGACTAATCATAAATTGGTTCAACTTTCAGCAACATGTGTCTAAATCCTCTCTCTACTATCCTTTCCTCAAACAAACTAGAAGGCGATAAGTACGTAGATTGGAAACGTAACTTAGACATCGTCCTTAATGTGGACATGCACAAATAGGTACTCACCACCCCATGTCCTCCTGAAACGAATGATGATTCGACTCAAGAGGACAAGGACGCCATTGCGGCCTGGCCCAGATCCGATGAGATTGTGAGATACTATATTTTAGCATCGATGAACAATCTATTGCAACAACAACATCATGATATTGATTCCGCCTACAACATGCTCTTCAATCTCCAAGAGATGTTTGGAGGGCAAGGGCGTCAGGCTAGACAACAAACAATTCGATAGTTTATGAACTGTTGTATGAAAGCAAGGACTCCCGGTAGAGAACATATGATGCTGATCATAAGTTATCTTAATGAAATGGAAATTCTTGGATCTAATATTGATGGAGATACCAAAATATATATGATCTTGGAAAATCTCCCTGAATCTTTTGATATTTTCAAGCTAAACTACTCCATGAATAAACTAGGATACATTGTTACCGAACTAATGAAGGAGTTTAACACCGCTGAGGGACTCTTGAGAAAAAAATGACTAATGGAGAGGCTCATGCTGCTGAGCACGGAGTCTCCACCTCTATATCTAAGAAGAGACATTATAGAGCCGAGAAGAAGAATCCTATTAAGGTTCAAAAGAAGAAGGCGCCCGGGCTATCAAGGTGGACAAGTCTAAGGAAAATTGTCACCATTGACATGTTTACTATTTTTAGTGCCTAGGATAAAATTAATATGTTAAAAATGGTTTTTAATATACTAGGACAATTATAAAGAAGTTTGATCACTGAAATCTTTTCGCGGGGCCTCGAGGGAGGATTACTAGAGATTGAGTCTAAGTGTGTAACCAACAACTTAGTTCAAAAAGATCTACTTTGAAAACAATCCACCGAGGGGATGCTTTCTCTCATTGTTTCACTTTTGAACGTAGCTCTACAATCAATGTTAAGGGTAAAGCCCCATTGAGTACTCTCTTTAAAGAGAGGGTCACGAGGGTGACTCTTAGTCTAACATAAATTGCACTTAGTGTTTGAGATCGTGGGTTGCAAACAACAAGTACAACCCTCTCACTTAGTTTTTAGAATTGACACATCTTCTCTTGTACGTTTGGAAACATGTTTCCTTGAGTAAAGAGAGATAAAGTGGAACACTAGAAAAAGATTCATGAAATTGATATTTGTGAGGGGAGTGCAGTGTTAATGCACTAAGGCACAAGGAACATACTCGGATTTTTTTTTCTATTATTATTTTCCCGAAAAAGTGTGTGAGATTCATAAATCTCACTGTTGCATTTAAAAGTTTTGATATTCAAAAATCTCCCTAAAACTAATGTCTTCGTCTTCATGTCATATTTCTTTAAGGAATCTTCATGGTGGTTGAGCGTGTGAACGTTGATAAGCCATGGTGGCAACAAGAAGAGGGGAAGACGCAATGAGTCGCAAAACTGGATTAAAAATCTTGGACTCGCGGACTGCCGTACACCTCGGATTTAAAATGTCATAAATGACATATCCTGTATCCAATTAAGCTGAAACCAATTGGTTTGGATAGCTAATATATGTACCTTTAATTTGATTCAACAACCACTAATTCTCAACCTCTGAGCAAAACGTTATGCCCATTTTACCGAGCCATAACAAGTTGTCCATAAATTGAAAAATATTTAAAGCGTACGTCGGATCAAGGTGTTTGAGAAACGAAGTTTATTGAAGTGTTTTATTAACATATTAATTATTTACAAAAAATAAAACAAATACTATAATATAAAACATTCAATAATAAATTTAAACTAGAAGTGCAATAAATTAGTTTAACAATGAACACAAATTTGAAACGTATCAAAAAACTATTTTTAAGTATGCTAAACGTAAAATCTTTAAGAAATATTTTAAATGACATTATATAGCATCCCTTACATTTATAAAATCAACATAAATTTAATTTTAGAGGTCGCACCAAAAATTTAATATTGTCTAAACTCTAGTCTTAGCAAAATCATTATCCAAGTAAATTTTGAAAACAATTTTCGTGTTTAAATAACATGTACATGCTTATACTTTTACCTATGCTCTGATACCATTTGTTAGAATAGGTCTACGGTTAAGAAAAATTTATCATTAACAAGTTAATGAAGGATTATAAAAAAATAATTATAAGTAAAATAATTTTACTAACCTAGACATAGTGCATGAACATCATATTATTTAAAAGCATTATTTAATAACTTATTTATTTGAGACTAACTTTCTTGTAGCTTGATCTTTGAGAAGCCTTAGAAAAGGTAGATTGTCTCGTCTTGGTCGTTTCCTTCACACCTAGTTGTGAACTCGATAAACCTAATGTTTCTATTACAAGAGTCTATGAAGGGTTTGGAGGATTGTGTGTGAGCACAATTAAACAAAATAACTCAAGAACAAATCTATCAGCTAAAGAACCAATTTAAGCCTAAATCTAATAAGGACTTAGGTTCCAAAAGAAGAGATGTATTTTGAGAGAGAGAGAGAGAGAGAGAGAAGTGGTATGCCACTATAGAGAAAAACAAGAGTAAAAAACTTATATTCACATCTCAATGTGAGTCTCTATTTATAGGACAAAAAAATACAAGAAATGGTAATTACCCTTTTCCAGTGAGCAATCAAAGCCTCCCAGTGAGCAAATAAAGCCTCTCAGCGAGCAAAGAAAGCCTCCTAGCGAGCAATTAAAAGACTCCACAGCGAGCATAAAAGAAGCGAGAGTGCCCAAAATAAAAAAGACGAGAGTGCCCAAAATAAAGAGGCGAGAGTGCCCAAAAGTTACTTAAGGCATACATCGCCAATCAAAGCCTCCCAGTGAGCAATCAAAGCCTCCCAGTGAGCAAATAAAGCCTCCCAACGAGCAAATAAAGCCTCCCAGCGAGCAATTAAAAGACTCCACAGCGAGCATAAAAGAGGCGAGAGTGCTCAAAATAAAAGAGGCGAGAGTGCCCAAAATAAAGAGGCGAGAGTGCCCAAAAGTTACTTAAGGCATACATCGCCAATCAAAGCCTCCCAGTGAGCAATCAAAGCCTCCCAGTGAGCAAATAAAGCCTCCCAGCGAGCAAATAAAGCCTCCCAGCGAGCAATTAAAAGACTCCACAGCGAGCATAAAAGAGGCGAGAGTGCCCAAAATAAAAGAGGCGAGAGTGCCCAAAATAAAGAGGTGAGAATGCCCGAAAGTTACCTCAGGCATACATCGCCGATGAAAGTCTCCTAGCGAGCACAATCAAAGACTCCCAAGCGAGCAAAACATATAAAAAAAAATGTGTTAACAGGAACAGCTAAAGCCCCTCCAGGAGGGAAGAGAGGAACGAGAAAATCCCACCACGTCTATACAGCCCCATGTAAGTATCTGTATTTTATCGACAATATCATTCTATCGACTCCATCCAAAATATAGAAATGTCAAACACGACCCCCAGACAACAGATTATTAAATAGTCATGAAATATCAACAAGCAAGCGAAGGAGGAAAATAAATTATTATTACAGACAAGAAGTTTGTATCCTTTGATCCGTGAAAGAGAATGGTTGTATAAGAAAGAGTCTACACTTCCGGAGACGCGAGCTGAGCGCCCTCTGCCGGAGCGGGATCGCACGGCGAAAGAGGAGGGGACTCGGGGTCGGCTTCGGCTTCCCTCTCGAACTCGTCAGCCTACGCCTGCTTCTCTTCCTCGAGCTGCCGCCATTCCGGAAGCTGTTATCGAAGCAACTCGGCCGAGGCACCAACGGGAAGAGCTTTGATCATCGCAATGTTGGCCTGGTGCGACGCGGTGAGGCGATGGGAGTCGATTGCCGAGTCTAAGGCTTGAAGTCTAGCCGATGCTTTGTCGAGCTTTGTACGTGCTCTTTCGAAGAGGCGCAACCGGGCATTCCGCTCTTCCACCGACAAGGCTCGGGCCGTCGCGAGGTCACCGCAGAGCCCTTCCACAACGGACTTGGCCACCGCCGGCAACGACACCCTTTCCGAGCCAGCCACCCCCAGGATCTCGCGCACCTGGGCAAAATTCTCGTCGTTTTCTTTCAACACACCCACCGTATCCAGGTGTCTCTTCTTCTCGTCAGCCAAAGTCTCCTCGCGAGCAGCCAAGCTCGCACCGAGATCCTCGATCTCGCGATCCGTCTTGACTTTGAGTTCAGCGAGCTGAGCTTGGAAGGCCTTCTTCTGGGCAGCCTCATCCGCCAACTCGGACTCGAGCTGCTCAATTCGCTCGCGGTTCTGACGGTCCCGGGCCATAGACGCGTCGAGCTGCTTGCTGACCTCTTGGGATATCTGCTTCTCACCCACCGACTCCTCCGCGGCCAACATTCGCTGATCGCGCTCGAGGAGGATCAAATCATTCAGGTAGACAACGCTCTGAAATAGATGTCCCGTGGCGTGGAGGTACTGCTCATACTGGCTGAGGACCAAAGTAGGCCTAAGCGCCCCAGGCGCACGGCACGTTAATCTCTGGCACATAAACGCATAGTACGTTTCCCAAGCCTCGTCGGGAGCATCCGCAGCAGGAGTGCAGGGCGGACCATCAGTAAACCGAAGAGGAGACAAGTACGTCCCTCCTTCGGAAGGCGAGGAAAGCTCGTCGGTAGGAGCAGCCTCCGACAGCACGGGAAGATCCGCGACGGCCAGATCCTCGGGCTTGAGGACTCTTTCCTCCGCCCCCTGCACGGCCTGGCCCACAACAGCTGAGGTCCCGGCGCAGGCGGCATCTGGCGACACCGGAGGATCCGCGACTGCCGGCGCCTCGGAGATGTGGGCATTCCCCTCTGACGCCTGCACAGCCGAGTCCAGGGGATCCGAGACCCTGGCGGGAGCGTCTCCCTCTTTAGGCGGCGTCACCCCCACATCTTCGGACTCCTCCAAGCGACCGCGAGGCCGTGGGGAACTTGCGGTGACGGCCGCAATACCTGCCCCGACTGCCGCGGCCGCGATCTCGGAAGTGTCAACGGCAACCTTCACCGCGATTGCCGGCCTCTTTCGCGAGCGGGAGGAAGAACGTCCGCCCCCGACGGCTCCTTTAACGGGGAGCCCACCCTCATCCTTGGGAGGAGGAGGTGGAGGATCGCGATTCCCCGTCGGAACGACCTCCGCCTCGCAAGAAGGGTCACTAGCGGACGGAGCGGCTGAAGTCTGTTTTGGGGCAGGACCCTTCAGAATCGGCGTCGGCACCTGACCCAAGGAAACACCCTCCAGAGGATCCGATGCCTCCCACGTTCCGCCAGACGAAGGAGATACCCTAACCCTCTTAGGGGAGCAGTTATCCGTCTCGCGAGAAGGATCGGCAGCGGACGGAGCGGCCGAAGTCTGTTCCGGGGCTGGACCCTTTGGAATCGGCGGCGGCACCCGGCTCAAGGAAGCACCTCCCCGAGGGTTCGACGCCTCCCGAGCTCCACCAGATGGAGGGATACCCTAGCCCTCTTAGGGGAACGGTTGCCCCTGGCCCATCGGAAACACGCCCGCCGATACCCTTTGGTTTAAGGGGAACACCGGCAGAGCTCCCATCGCCGCGAGGCCTCTTCGCGGGGGACCCATCCAAGGGGGCGTTCCCTCTCCGCGACAGACCACTCCCGTCGACGGCCGGGACTCCTCGAGACACCTTCCTTTTTCTCTGGTCTTGATTCCCACCTCGAGCGGCCCGCGACGAGATCCCGGACGATGGAAGGCCGCCGAACCCAGAAGACGGAAGAAGATCCCGGAGGTTCATCCCAGAGGGATAAGGCCAAGAGAAAATCCCAGATTTCTTGACCCTAACGTTGGAGAGGTCCGAGGTCCAATCGCGGTTGGGTACGGCAAGAAGCCTCATGTGGGTCACCTCAAAGCGACGAGCGGCTTCGTCATCGGTACTGGGAACATACCTAAGAGGGGACTGGTCGACAAGCCACTCCATGGGCAAGTACTTATGGAAGCACCCGAAGCTATGCTCATCCACGGACACGAAGAATAACTTGTCCTCCCACTTAGACTCGTTCGAAGGAGTGCTGTCGATAACATGACCAGGAACCCGGTGAGAGAGAGAATAGCGACCAGGGTTCTTGGGGTTCTTGGAGAATTTGAACAGCCGCATGAGGTCCTCCAGGGTAAGGTCAACATTCGCCTCCAGTGCCACAACTATGGTACAGACGAGGAGACGAATCGAGTTCGGACTCACCTGAGTAATGGGAACCAGGAAGGCGCAGAAGAAGGCCACGATGAAGTGAAATGTCTCACCTGAGTTATTATTTCACCAAGTCCTCTGTTATTTGTGAACGAGAAAAACATAAAGTGAAATGTCTCAACATGTCACATGTTTTATTTCAAAGAATTCTTTATTCGATGAATACCTGGCCTGGTTTATTCGTTCACACTCTCATAACAGAGCATGGTGTGATACTAATGCCTTAGCATTGTTTCAACACAAATTCCATATCTGTGAATAACATATTTCAACGAAACAGTATTATGACACCAACCGTCGGGTCAATGAAACTTCAATTAGCCATTGCCCATTGACAAATCAAATGTCATAAAGTGTTACAAGAAGATATGTACTCACTTCAGGATTTAGGTAATTACTAAAATACCCCTCGTATGTGAGTTTGAGGTTTCGAGTAATTAAACGGTTTTATCTCGTACTTCAAAACTTCGCAGGTCTTGTTCAATATCCTCATTAAGATATCAAGAATGAATCATACAGTCACAACTCTCCATATCATAAGATAAGATATCGTTTAATTCATTCTAACAATTATAACTAAGAATCGATTGCCCAATCGATCTTTAGATTGCGAACTATTATTTTAAACTAGTCATAAGAAGGTATCTTATCAAGTCTGTACTTAGCACTTCTTTCGTTGATGACAGTTTAGTGCGTAGACATTAATGCATAAACTCAATCTTAAATAAGAATGAAAATTCAATCTTTATTAATTTCAAAACAAAACAAATACAAAAAGTATTTAATATCAAAAATCTCCTTTGTGGGCATAAATGCCAACAAATCCTTCAAACCCTCTATAGACTCTATTAATAGAAACCTTAGGTTTCTCAAGCTCGCGATTAGGTGCGATGGAAATGAGTAAGATGAGACGACCAACCTTTCTTAAAACTTTCCAAATATCAAGCTACTAGAAAAGTTAGTCCCAACTAAACAAGTAATTAAATAATGTATTTTTAAATAATTAAATGTTCATGCACTTTGCCTAGGTTAGTAAAATTGATTTACTAGTAAAGAAATTTTTATATTCCGCCATTAACTTGTAAATGATAATTTTTTATTAACCCTAGACCTATTCTAACAAGAAAAACAATCCAGGGTGGCTCATGATAGACATTATGCGAAAAGTTGACAATAGCCAACTTCTCACTCCCAATCTCGTAGATTGGTTGGTCTCATTGCTATTCTGAAAGACATTATAAATGCGTTTGAGCTAAAAGTTCAAATGTACCTCAGAAGTTGCACTTTGCCGGCGTCTCATTTCTCCATTACAAGGCTGAGGCAGTTCGATTAAATTTCCCTGGAATGATCCTCGGGTTCAAAGATCATATAAGAATCACGATCTTGTTGGGATTGGTGCCCACAAAGGAGATATTAGACATTGAAATAATTTTTGTTTTTTTATTTTGCTGATATATTGATGTTAATATATATTCATTCTTTAGTATGTTTATGTTTACGTATGAATGTCATGCTCTGAAACTGTCATCAACGAAAGGGGTGCTAAGTATAGACTTGACAAAGATAGCCCCTTGTGACTAGTTTAAACATTTGTTCGCAATCTTAAGATCGATAGAGAAATCGAATCTAAGTATTGATTGTTAGAATGAATCATGATATCTAATCTTGTGATATAGAGAGTTGTGACTATATGATTCATCATTGATATCTTATAGAAGATATTGAACAAGACCAGTGATACTTAGAAGCTCGAGATAAAACTGTTTAAACACTCGAAACTTCAAGATCACATACGAGGGGTACTCTGGTGCTTACCTTAATCCTGAAGTGAATATATAATTGATATTATACTTTTTGACATTTGATTTGTCAATGGGCAATGACTAAGTTTTAGTTTCATCTGACCCGACGGTTGGTGTCACAAAAATATGATATTAAGTTATATGATTCACAGATATGGAATTCATGTTGAAACAATGCAGATGCATTAGTATCACACTATGCTTTGTTATGAGAGTGTCAATGAATAAACATGGCCACGTATTCATTAAATAAGAACATTCTTTGATTAAAACATGTGACATATAAAGACATCTCACTTTTATGTTTTTTCTCATTCACAAATAACAAATGATTTAGTGAAATAATAACTCAAGGGGTAAAAGAGTAATTTTACATTCCGCTTAGTTACTGATACACATGAAGGGTAATATCATAAAGTACGCCGTGGATGGTGTGAAAAAATTGTTTTGTTGCATCAAACATACAATATACGCATGCGAACAGAGAGAGTGTCAGTATTGGTCCTTAGTGGAATCGACCAATATTAAGAATTAAAAGACGGAAAAAATTTGTGAACTTTTGTATTCGATCTTTATTCTAAAGTTTCGTTCGTTTGGGTCTATGAGGTCTCAATGATAGACACTTGGAAGAGATTAAATGAACTTGAATTGTTGGTTTACTCATTGAATATAAATTGTGATTTATATCAAGAAAGTTATTTTCTTTATGACATAATAAATAATTAGTTATTTATTTTGTCTAGTGAATCATAGAGTATTATTATATTGATAGTAATACACTTGAGCAATTCAACTTGATAAAAGAAGAAAATAAATTATTTGATAACTATGAAATTATTTTAATGAAATGTCATTAAATAAAATGAGAGTTCTAAATTAATTTAAGAAATAAATCAAAATTATTTGGGAATTAAATAAATGATTTTTTGGACGAGTAGGAGTAGGTTTTTGGCCGAATTATTTAAGTGATTAGGGTCATGGGTTTGACCCAGCTTAAACCCATTTTATAGTTGTTTATAAAAGGCTTGAAAATCCTAATCACACTTATCCCTGAGCTAATTCATTCGGCCAAAACAATGTGTCTCTCTCCCCCTTGATCACTCAGCCGAATTTCCCTAAAAGAAAAGAGAAGAAAAATTGTTTTTCTTGAACTCTTGATTTTGCCCGAAAGTTCATGAGAGCCCACCCTCTAAATCTCAACATATTCCTTGTGTTATATTGTTGATTCTAAACTCGTGGTGTTTGTTGATTTTGTTCTGGAATTTTTGTTTAAAATTGTTTTTAAAAAGGATTCAAACCGGCCAAAATCCCAGCCAGCAAGTCCATTCCGGCGACCTCCTATCCAGCGTCCAGTCCGGTGAGGATTCCCAGCCAGACTCCCTGTCCGATCAAAATCCCAGTCACGTGACCAGGACAGTCCGGCCAGATTCCCAGTCCATCGACCAGGTGACTCCCAGTCCGGCGACCAGGTCTAGTCTGATCAAGTTCCAGTCCGGCGGTCCCAGGTTCAAAGGCTCCAGTCAGGTGACACATCTTGTCCGACGAACAGGTGTCCAGGCGTCCTGTTTCCAGTCCGACGAGGCAGACTTCCCAGTCCGTCGAGTGCACGTCCAGCCCTGTCCGGCGAGCCTGTTTTCTCCTTTGGACTTGGTGTGGCATTCCGACGATAGCAAGCGATGACGGGATTATTTATAATCTCAATTGTAAGTCTACCTAAACGATTTTAACTGCTAAATATTATATAAATTATTTATATAGGTTGTTAGTATGTTTAAATGTTTAGTGACGTATTTTAATAAATTAGTTTATTAAACATAGAATTAAATTTTAATTTGTTAGGTTGTTAAACATATTAAAATTGTTTTAATATGTATAGATTCAATTATATTTTTCAGCCACATAGGATGTGTTATATAATTATATTATTTAATTTGTTAAATAAATTTCATCAGATCTCTCCTTAGAGCCATTTGGATTCATGAGAAATCCAAACGAGTGCCCGGAGAAGCATTCAGGTATGGTGCACGTCGGTTGCTCGGATGTAAACTGAATCCCTTTGGGTTATTTCGCTACTTCCAGCCTGAAGGCCGGAAATATGCGGCGGAGGCGTCATTAGACGGTCTAAACGAGTTGTGGTAGTTATTGTTCAATTTGTCTTGCAGTTCAATTTTTTTTTATCATATCCACGATTTCCCCGATTCATGAAGGGATTTCTTCAGCAATTTCGCTATGAGATTGAGGGAAGACATGTGATCAGTCGAGATATTATAGATTGAGGTTGGTCTTACAGATAGTTTTTCACACACGACGCCAAATTTTTGATGTCAGATTTCGTCCTCAACAATCACGAATAAATGAATATATAGTTCATACGATTTATATTTAATAAGTGGATCTCAATAGGAATTCGTATTAATAATATCGAAAAATAAAAATAGTAGAGAATAAATAATCAAACTGCGAACTGTGTTGATACCAAGCAAATAATATTATCGCTTCGTACAAAAAATGGAGCATAAAATATGAATAATTAAAACAAATCGATGATGTCGTGTCGAACTATTTTACTTTACATATATATTAAAGATTGATTCACTAGTCGTAACACGTGTTGCCGAGATTACCGAAATCGCTTACATGTTTTGCATGTCTGTTTACGAAGAAGAGTTGAATTCGACACAGATTCAATTTTCGCGGTGAAATTCACTCTGCTCATTAGAAACTTCGTCAAAGTCGAACTCGTCGCGCCTTAAAGAGAGTTCGGTAGTTATATAGAGAGTATCCATTTTTAACGTGTAAGTATTCATTTTTACTAATTTTAGTTTAATAGTTTCCTTAAAAGGATAAATTAGTTATATACAATGTCAAATATTTAATGATGACGACTTAAAATTTTATTTGATAAGGTAATTTTAGCTAATTTAATACATAAAAATTTTAGCTAGTTTTTTATTAATTTTAAAATAATTATTGTTGGGTTATTTGTTAATTATTTAAAATAAGATATTTAAATAATATTTGTAGTCTAAATTTTAATTTTATTTCATTAGAAAAACCATTCATACTCTAAAAATATTAATATTTGGTAAATTGTTTGTTTAACAAAGAGAAAGTGTGCTCTCAGTGCCTTTCAAAGGGGTCTTTTAAATCTATGACCTAAAAATGATTTTTGTTTTAATTAATGACTCTCTCTTAACAAATTTTAAATTCATAACCTCCACTTTAAATAAAACTTACAATATCACATTAATACCCTTTTCGTTTTAATAGTAATAATAAAAGAAAATAAAACAAAAATGAGTAACGTGGAAAAAATTAAAAAAACGCAGGTATTCCAAGCCCAGGGTTTCCCATTCTCTTAACTTTCACGACGTCACCACTTTCGTTTCTCCGGCGATTCCCTCGCTTCTCAGGTGACCTCTTGTAATCGTCGACAACCTCCACCACCATCTGTAATAGTCTCCGGTAAGCAAGAGTATTCATATTAAAGAATAAAAGGTATTTAAAATATTACTCTCTAAATCAATATTTTTGTCGTTATAATAATATATATGTTAAGCTTTATCGAGTTTGGATGAAGAATAAATTAGAAATCATGAGAATATAAAAAAATCGTGATTTTCACGATTCTTAGGTTAAGAAGACGAACAGTAGCCAACTGGTCCAACTGGTTCGGCTGAAACTGCTGCAGGTGGATCGGTTAGACCAGTCGAACCAGTTAAACCAGTCGGAATACTGACAAAAAATTAACGTTTTATTATGCTTATCAACTAGTAATTTTTTCAAATTATGTTGAGATTAATGTGTAAGCTATGATATCATAACATTATGAATTGTTTTAGTATGGGAATTTAAACTAATTATTTTAAAGGATATATTTCTTCTTTTATAACTCGTTCAATTTTAATAGGTCCAACGGTCAAGGTTGTCATTTATTTTTTATACGACGGAGAGTGGCAAAAAAGAAAGATGAAAGCTCGTATGAATGGTTCTTAAAGAATAAAGACATTAAGAGTATATTATTAGAGGAGGAAGAGTGTGCAACAATTTCATATCTACTCGATAGGGTATCCGCAAGGCTTCATATTGATAAAGAAGTTACGGACTTGAAATTGAGTTATAAATGCCCAACATCAGAAAATATAGCTCCTAAATTTATTTTGGATGATATTGATGACAGATGTTATCTTGTTGATCGAAATGGCACGTCTCAATGCAAGATGATGTTGCATGTTGAGCTTATTACGAGAGATCAAGCTAAAGGTTAGAAAAATATCATATTTTATAAATTTTATTTTCACTTTTAAATCTGATGCTCATACTCATATGCGTACTCTTGAACTTGTAGATTGCAATCAAAACGAAAATGTCATGCGAGATGAACATTTTGATGTTGGCATAGAGCCCTTAAGCCCTTATGAAGATGCTTCTACACCAAGTTGTGCGCGTAAATCTATTTTATCTCTAGATCAATAAGATGTGTTCCAAGATGATGATATTCTCTATGAAGAACATGAGGATAGTCGTGATGATCATTGTGAGGTGTTTTAAATTTAAGAAAGTTGCTCATCTTTTACCTTCAAAGATAGTATGGATATTTCAAAGGGTCAAGAATTCGTGAGCAAAAATGAGGTAAAAACTTGGTCCTCAATGCATCATTGAAAGCTTGTTTTGACTATCGAATACTCAAGTCGACACCGGAAATTTACCTTGTAAAGTGCAAGGATTCGGATTGCAAATGGGCATTGCGAGCAGCAAAAATAAAAGGTTCAAGTCGTTTCACCCTTCAGTCGTATAACAGAATTTATACTTGTTCGTCTAGTGCAATAGACAAGAGAAATCGACAAGCAAGCTCAAAGTTTGTTGCTGATATGCTAGCAAAAGATTAGACACTCCAGCCCATGAGAAATCATGCTAAAGATGAAAAATCATGGCGTGGCGATGAGCTACTACAAAGCTTGGAGGGGCAAACAACTAGCTGGCAATGATATTAGAGGAGACCCAAAGAAAAGTTTTGAGAACCTTTCTCGATACTTGTATATGATAAAGATGGTGAATCCTCACACAGTCACACATTTAGAGGTGGACGGAAATCATACGTTCAACTACCTCTTTGTAGCTTTTGGGGCGTGCATTGACGAATTCAAGGCAATGCGAAAAGTAATTGTTGTTGACAGGACATTTATGAAAACAAAATATAAAGATACATTTCTGAAAACTCAATATAGCGGTACATACATAAGAACTTAAATTTTGTTGATAAAAAATCATTGATGAAATATAAACCTATTTTAAGGTACATTACTCGTCGCTACTACAAAAGGTGGAAACCACCATCAATATCCACTTGCATGGGGAGTAGTTGATTCCGAGAATGATGCTTCATGGACTTGTTTTATGGCCAAACTGGAAGAGCTTATATCGGATAGTGAGGAGATGGTCATCCTTTTTAGATAGACATCAGAGCATAGCCAATGCGGTTCATCATGTCTATAAAAAAAATCTGAGCATGGATATTGCACATGGCACCTTTCTCAAAATATCAAATCACGAGTCAAAGGTAACAAAGAGAACGATAATTGCATGGAAGAGGGAAAAGGGAATGCAAAAGGAAAAAAGAAAAGAAAATGGAAGCACCAAAAACAAGGTTAAGAAAAAAGATCATGTTGTGAAAAAGTTCATGAAAGTTGTTGGAGCGTATACGAGTGTTGAGTTTCATGAACTTTACTCAGAATTGAAGAGCATGTATTATGAAATTATGATTATTTGTTTATTTTATTTTAAATTATATTCTAAAACTATTTTTTATTTATCATCAATTAGGTACCCACACATTGGCGAGTATCTTGAGTTAGACGTCCAACTGATAAAACTGAATATACTTTATAATTAATTTAATTCTTTTGTCTTAAATAAAAATACTCGACTGATTCTACTGCTATTTTAACATATCCAACTGGTCTTACAAATGATCATTTACAAATGTCATACTGGTCCTACTGCTTAGTTAGCATGTCCAACTGGTATAACTGTTTATAATTTATAAATATTCAAGCTTATCAAGTATAATATAATCATATAAAAAATTAGCACAACTGTAAAATCCAACTAATCCAACTACAAAATCCAACTAATCGAACTGTATAATCCATCTGATCCAACTGCAAAATCCAACTGATCCAACTGCAAAATCAAACAAATCCAACTTATCCAACTCCAAAATTCAACTAATCCAACCGTAAAATCCTACTAATCCAACTAATCAACCTATGAAATCCAATTGAAACTAGAATAAAAAAAATAACATAATTATGGCAGTCAATCGTCGTGATAGATCTCGATTGCCATCTTCTTCCGACAGGTAGCCATCATTCGATCATCAACCGCGTCAAACTTAAGTTCTTGCATATGAAACTCAATGTGCTTGATAGCATATACACCACAATCTCCCCTGTTTAAAAATAATGCGTATGTAAATAAAAAAATATAAACACCAAATATTGAAATAAAATTTACCTACGAAGTACTTTATGGAATGTTACGTGGCCGTCTGTATTGGCAAGTAGCTTCGTTGTAATTGTTGATATGATCAAAATATCTCGATTCTCGAAGCAACCATGGAATCATTTTTGAAATGGGACCATGTGATCATTCATTTCTTTTTCAGAGCTGACTACAAATTACAATAATAAACAACTAATTCTAAATTAATCAAATTCACTTTAATCGTAATCCAATGTTTATCCCCGATGTTCGATATGAAGTAAAGTGCATTTGCACCTTTCCATGATTTTTCCTTTTTTGGACTTTCCCCGAGAACATATGCTTTCAATGAAACATCGACTACTTGTCGATTATTTTCATTGTAGTTGAAGTGTAGTAATTGCCAAAAAAATTCATCTAGAACTACAACGTCTTGCTTAACCAAATCAGGAAACTTTTGTTGTCTCTTCATGATACCGTACATAGCCTCTTCTATATGCTACATAAGAGAACGATAAGTATTAGTGTAAATAAATGCATGTTGTAACGAGGCAAGTTAAAATAATTACCTGACTGTGAAGCCAACTATGTGGTTTCATGATCTTCTCGAAAAAGTCCCAATTTCGCACTTGAAGCCCACGATGGTGATCAATATTCTTATGAACACTGAAATATTAAAGAAACGAGGATTCCATTTCCTTGCAAACTCGCAGTGGATCGAAGTGAGGCAGCGAGCTTTTCAAAATTTTCATCTTCTTCATGAGCGGTTCTGTGAATGGAGTTCTTTTATATTTTGATTTCTTTTGTACTCGAATCGACTTTCTTGGTTGAACACAATTCACATGAACGATATCCTCTTGAGTACGAATCTTTTCGTTGAATGAGCAATTCGGTGTAGAATAATACAAATCAACACGAGTTGGAGTAGAGTCACTAACTTGATTTTCGCCGTTCAAGTCAATCTCACCAACTCCGAGAACTTGATCGCAAGAATCATGCTCCATCCCTTGGCTCTTGTGACAATTTTCTCCGGTCAAATTAACATCATCAACTCGCAGAACTTTGATCAATACACTCACTTCCACCAAAATTGTTCTCATGTCCATTGCTACCCATTCCATGAGAATCATGCTCCACGCCTTGTCTTTTGATAAGATCCATCAACGCATCCACTTTGGCTTCTAATCAAGAAAAGTCGTCTTTGTTTTTCCTCATAACTTCTACATGACGACACATGTTCTCCGCCCTGAATTCTTATACTTTCTTATCAACATAAACCATAAGCTTACGCAAGCATTGTGATTCTTCCGACCGAGGTTTAGTAGTTGATGCAGTTAGTGGATCATCGTGGCGTTCATTTTCGTCGACGACATTGATTGTATCAACATTAGGGGGCTGATTGAGTGTTTCCTCCGCTAATAAAAAGGTTTGTCGTCCTTAAACATCGTCGAGCATAATATCTTCCCAATATACTTTCACTCCGTCTTCTAGTATTGAAGTCCATTGATCAGCTACATGATCAATTTCATATTGAAATAGAGCAAACCCCTCCATGTATTCAGCCCTTGCTAACGGCGGCTTCAAGAAACTCTTGATATCCTGAAAAATCAATTAATTCGTAAAAAGAGTATTTTCTAATAACAATCAAGTCATTTACTAATATTTTAAGGATTTGGACAAACCGTTGATTCATCAAGCGCTATACAAATAGAAGAGAATGTAGGAGGTTGTTTCTTTTTAAACTTTGTTTCCCATCGAGAAATTTTTGGCAAATCATCACTCGCATCGATTCTACGACTGACAATTTTTGGTAATAGATTTGATATGAATCAAAAGGTAGCAACTGCACATAAATGTCAAGTAAATAAAAAAATATTAGGCAATTGTTATCTTTAACAAAATAATATTTACAACCTAAATAAAAAATACTTATCATTAAAGGTAGAACAAACCCACTAAAACTCCATGTAGCACACTCTGCCATTTTGTCATGAACAAGTGATGATCTATTCACTATATCGGATTTTCTAATATTCATTATTAGATAATCAAAAGAATGTCTTCCCCAAGGAAAGTTGCGGCACGCCTCCAAATCGTTAACAATTCTTAACTCCACATCTGTAAAACCCTATTTTTATTGCTCCCTCTCTCTTCCTCCCACGTGGGACCCACAGTTTGGCCACTTCATACTCCACTTATTCTCTTTCTCTCTCTCCCCTTACATGTGGGCCCCACTCCTCTTCTCCCTCTTTCTTCTCCTTCTTCTCCTCTCTCGTGTATAGCCTCCCTTACCCTTACCCTTTCTCTTTCTCTCTCTCCCCTTACATGCGGGCCCCACCTTTCTTCTCTCTCTTTCTTCTCCTCCCTTTTCTTCTTCTTCCACGTTGATGTCACCTATTCCTCACCCTATCTCTCTATGCCAAGTGTCCCACTAACTCTCTCTCTTCCTTCCCTCTTTTTCCTCTTGCTCGTGACTCTTCATACCCCATGCTCATCTCTTTCCTCCTCCATCAATCTCTCTCTTACACGTGGTCCCCCTTCCTTCGCCATGTCACCAAGGCAAACCCACATCTCCACTCTCTCTCTCCTCATTTCAATCTTCTCCCTCTTCTCTCTCGTGCAAACCCATTTCTCTCATCTCTCCTTCTTCATTTCTCTCGGCCGTTTTCTCTCTCATCATCGGTCACTCAACTCCGACCAAAACCTCCACCAACCTTCATCAAAAATCTTCTTCTCCTCGTCACGAACCTATCTAGCCAACTCCGTCTCGTCATCGATCTCTCTCTCGCTCGTTCTCGCCTATTCTCCGTCGCGGCGGTCGAAGCTCCATCGCCGGCCACCGGTTCTTTTTGGCGCGTTCAAGCGTCGGGAAGGTTCAAGGACAACCTGAATTTCACGAAACCAAGGTGAGCCAAGATCGATTTGATTTTGGCTGTGAATTTGATTTCCAATTTGGGAATTTAGGGTTCGTCGGAGAATTTTGGGGGTTTTGTAGAATCGAGTTTGGTTTGATTAAATTGGTTGTATTTCCTGCTTCTGTAAACCTTGAATTGAGTTTTGAACCCGAATTTTTAGGGTTTCGATTTGAAAATCATTTTTACCCAAAAATTAGGGTTCATACTCGGGGATTTGGGGGTTTTGTTTAATTCAAGTGTCGTCGATGAAATTGAGGGTGTGAAATGTCTGATTGTGCTTTGAATTGTATTCTGGGTTGATCTGTTGTAATTTTGGGCGGATTTGGTAGCGGTCCGAGAATTAGGGTTTCGGCTCGAGAAAATTTGGGGATTTTTAGATTGTACGATCCTGTCGTTAAATTGGTTGTAATGGTACCTTGAATTGTAACTGAATTGTATAGTGGAACTGGTTCGGATGATTTTCGGGTTGTTTTGGCCCGGGAATTTTGAAATTCGGGATTACGCTCGGGTTTGAGAATCTGAGAATTCAGCTCAAATATAACGTGATTATTTATGTTGTAATTGTGCTGATAATGTTGTAATCTAAATCTGTACGTTGTAAATCTGAATATGAAATTGAAAGTCTCGGGTTTTTGTAAAGTATCTCAAAAGTAAAGATTACGGGAGGCGGAAGCTAAAAACGATATAGTTTCTGAGATCCCGAAAGAAATTTTATAAATATCACGAGACTATGATTTTATTTCGGAAACCAATAGCAGATTATCGAATTTTGTTCGGACTCGGTTTTGGATTCATTCGTCAGTCGGAAGTCAAGATTTGATAAGCAAAGGTTGGGAATTTTGATGAATTTAATTCATAGAATTAGTTCGTTCCCGGATTCCGTAATCTATTTTCAGACTCGCGTGAAGATTTGACAATCAAGCGAATCAAACCTCCGGAATCAGCTTCAAGACCTGGAATCCGAGATATATCTGGGAATCATTAGGCTTCTGCCGAACTAGTCCGGGTAAGTGAGGAGACATAAGTCAACTACTTACCAAGGGAACAATTATGCTTATCTGTGCATTTGTTTGATAGTAAACAAGATTAGAGAAAGCCCTAAAAGATACAACTTGAACGTTAAGGCTTCGGCCACCCATATTGTAAATATTAACTCGGGTACGCCCGTTTAACTCAAACGCTAATGTAAACCAGCCATATTTACAATATGTATAGTTAGATCCCTCCTAACTCTATTAAATAAGTTTGGACTTGATTTCCGGAAGAGTATGAGCATCAGATTCCTGAATTCAAACGGGAAAAGAAGAATCGAAAGTCACACTTCGACCTTCTGTATAAAACATTAAACGAGCTTGAGACTAAACAATAAATACCTTCGGAGTTTAACCCGACAGTGCTCTTCCATCAATAAAACAGCGAGTACACTGCTAGTTGCAGGGTACACAAACATAACAGAACTAAAGTCGGTGGTACCCACGAGGTAATCCCTCGTGTGAGGACCAGAGGGTCCTGATAGCGCTGAGTACTCCAGTTTAGCGGGGACGCGTGTGAGCGTACCGCTGGGTGATCGCAATGGCAAGCCCGTTTCTTCGTGCTGTAAGCACCGAGCGCTGGCGCCCAACGAAAGTTGGTACCACTAGAGGATCCCTGACAGATGATAAAACTCAGGTTAGCTGTAGACCGCGGCTTGAAGTCTATAGCTGGTCTCTGGTCGAACCGATGATTATGGATGTGAGGAGATCGTAATCTTGCGGATCGGCCAGTGTCGTAGGATGCGCACGCATTAGTCACTCTTAGATGGTAGCTGCATATGCATCCCTACGTGTCTGTTCGCACGTCACATGCTTTGCATTAGATTGTTATCTTCTTAGGTTAGACTCCCACTTGCTGAGTCAATCGACTCACAGTTCTATGACCCTTGGTAATGTAGATAAGGGGAAGGCAGTCATGTAGAGGTGGTGAAAGGAGGCTTGACCGGGAACGTGTATCTCTTGACCAGTGGGCTACGGGTTTTCAACTCGGGAAGTGTTTATTTGTGATATACTATATGTATATAACGTCGACCTTTTCCAAAAACAGTATTTTGTATCTGTAAATAAGCTGGGAGCTTTTATGTATATATTGTAACGATATAAGTATGGAGGTCGACTTACAACTTTGACATCTTGGATAGTTGTTTACGAAAAATTTCCCGAGGTTTTTGGACAACCACTATTATATACTACTATATTATACGTTTCCGCATCTTAATTATGTTGTACTTTATTTATTATATCTGAAAACTGTACTTTTACTTAAGTATTATCTATGATTATTGCATGATAATGAAATGCTCCCGATATTATACGATGACTTGATTGTTTGGTTGGAGTCGCGGTCTGTGGGCGAGGTGATGACGCTCGCGGGTCGTGACAACATCTCCTACATGAGTGGTATTTTTATCTCGGTGAAGCAATACCGAGGACAAAAAGTATAACACCGCCATCTTCAATTTATCAATTTTGTTTTTTCCATAAAGAAGAATATATATTTATTTTACTTAATCTTTTGACCTCGAGTTCCCTCGATCTTCATTTGCAACAACTGTCTTTGATGTCATTTAAACCGACATTCTTCATACCTGGAAAGTAACTTTATTTAAAGTCTTCGCTTCCAAAATCTTCCCACCCATCGGGAAAATATGAACACTTCAAGCCGAATATCAAAGCGTACTCCACCAAAGAAAATCGAATAGGTATGCCATTTACAACAAACCAACTCTCGTGATTTTTTTTTTCGTTTCCACCTCTCGACATAACATCATCAACATCACCGCCAAATTGATTTCCAAATGATTTGGAACATTAAATAAGTGGCCGAATTGAGAATCACTAAAACATTGTACACCGTTGGGATAGTCTTTCAACACTTCTTTTAGAAAAATCACAGTTTCGGCCAATCGACATTTTATTTCAATTTTACATTTAAAATTTCTTCTATCGGCCTCCAATTAGAATATTGGATGAGCGGCATCCGAAACCTATAATTTATATACTTTAATTTCAGTATTTATTCAAACATTCTTTTCATTTTCTTACTTCTCTTGTTGTTTGTGAAAGAAGATGATGCGAACAACATTTGTATCGGTTTCAGGACAAACATACAAGCCAATGCTCTTGTTCACGTTGCAAAAAAAAAAAAAAATAAGAAAGTCGCACCTGATCGACATTGTTATGTAAATTTGATGGCGTTAAATTTATTGCTTCCATATCGTTCTCAAGCTCCGGTATTGACATATTTTTTCACGATCTACATTAAAAAATTATAACGAGCAACGTGACATCAGTATATCCATCAAGATTCTAATTATAAATATATAACATTCTAATTATAAATATATGCATTGAACAACGTTCTACGATTTTCAATTCACACATTTCGTCACCGATTGTCACAGTCAATTTGTATTTTTTGTAAGCAAAGGTTATTATCTTAGAGGAAGAATGTTGGTAACGACGGAGGAGATGGTGGTCTCGACGGCGGAAGAGGAAGAATCAAATGCAATCAATCAATATGAATCACCTATAAACAAACAGTTTTTCATAAAAAAAAAATACAATACAGTATGAAGTATGTATATATAAACATATGCACAGAGAGAGATTACCGGGAAGCTACGAAGGAGAGGTCGCACCACATCGAATTTTTCGGCCAAAACCATCACCTTGAAGTACCTCACGTTGGACCGGTCTTTGGGTCTCTTCTGCGTCGTGGCCGCATCGAAAGAGGAGGAAGAAGGATTTTTGTGCGTTTGATCACGTCAGAGTCTGTTCTGCGTTTGGCCACGTCGGTCGATCGGTCTTGGGTCCGTTCTCAATCGCAGCAGTGACATAGGAGGGGATGAGGACGAAGAACCCCCAAGGAGATGTGCGTGCGTTTCGGTGTGTCTGTTTGGCTTAAAAAAGTTGCCTCAAAGGGTATTTAAGTAAATTCTAAACATAAAAGAGAATTTATTTTATTTTTTATTTTATTAGAGCTGAGAGTCGCTGACTTAAAAAAGAGAAATTTCATTAAATGGGCTTATTAACCACTAAAATATCAAAATTAGACATTTTATGTACACCTCTGTCTCAAATTAGACTTTTGATCCATTTTCGGACAAAAATACCCTCCAAAGCTATTAAATTTCATTCTCCTTTTTATTCCTTCGTTTTAAAAAAATGATAAAACAAGATGAAATAAAATGGTATGCGATGGATGGACTAAAAACAATGAAAAACGATAATATATGATAAAATACGATGAAAATAGATTAAAATAATACATTTCTCCATCGTTTTTCGTTTTCCATCTATTTTCATCGTATTTTATCGTATATCATCGTTTTTAGTTCATCCATCTTATTTCATCTTATTTTATCGCATTTCATCGTTTTTCTTTTCGTGTTTCATTTTATTTCATCGAATTTCATCGTTTTTTTTCTTCAGCTTCCATCTTATTTCATCTCATTTCATCTTTTTTCATCATTTTATATTTGTTTATTAATTTTTTATACCATCGCATACCATCTTATTTCATCTCATTTTATTTTATTTTATCGTTTTTTAAAATGAAGGAAAGAAAGATTTAGAGGGTATTTTTGTCCGAAAATGAGTCAAAAGTCTAATTTAAGATATATATATACATAAAAGGTCTAATTTTGATATTTTAGTGGTTAGTAAGCCTGAAATTTCCCTTTCAAAAATCCCTTTCAAACCTATCGTCTACTATATCCCAAAATCAGCCATCAGCTCCGACAAATCTCACCGGAGCCACCGTTCCTCCTCAGCTAGCAGTTTTTCCGATTCGAAAGGTGTTATTTCTCTCTCTCTCTCTCTCTCTCTCTCTCTCTCTCTCTCTCTCTCTCTCCCCTCTCTATCTATCTATCTCTCTGATTCTATTCATTTCTTATTACAATTTTCTTTAGCCAATGTTTGTGTAGACTCTTGAGAGGTAGATATTCTATTAACGTCTTCACGCCCCAAAAAAATAATTAAGGTTGCTCGCTTTCTGTGGATCATTGGATCTTGTTCACCGTCGGAGAGTAAATAAAAATGGCGGCTTCCGGTTCTAGATCGACGTCGCTGAAGGAATACTTGAAGCGGTACGAGAGCAACAACACCGCAGAGGAATTGAAAAAGAAGGGTAAGAAGAAGAAGAAGAAAGCGAACGCCAAGCCAGTCCCCAGTGGCGTTCTGGTCATAAACGAAGACCCCATTTGGCAGAAACCTGTCGTCATCGAGGAAGAGATAGACAACGATTCCGATGGTCAGTAAAATTAATCATATATATGTATATGTTTCCGTATCACCGAAAACAAATTAGGTCTGCTGTGATGTTTTGTTTAGAGGAAGAGAGGCCACAAGTCGATGAAGACATCGAGGTCAAGAGAATGAGGATGCATGAGCAGATTAGGGCTAAGCGCGCTTACAATGATGTGTCTGAGGATGGGAGTGGATGGGTTTCGCTCTCTTCAAACCCTCCTCAGACTTCAGCCATTTCGAACTCCGATTTATCGCCGCCCGGGCGAGGAAGGGCTCGGAATGACACCTATTTGCCGGAGCGAACAAGGCCCGCCGGAGATTTGTCGCCACCTCGCCGGGGAAGGGCTCGGAATGACACGCCTTCGCCGGAGCGAGGAAGGCCCGCCGGAGATTTATCGCCGCCTCGCCGAGGAAAGGCTCGCAACGACACCCCTTCGCCGGAGCGAAGAAGGCCCGCCGGAGATTTATCGCCGCCACGCCGGGGAAGGGCTTGCAACGACACGCCTTCGCCGGAGCGAAGAAGACCCGCCGGAGATTTGTCCCCGCCTCGCCGGGGAAGGTCTCGGAATGACACGCCCTCGCCGGAGCGAGGAAGGCCCGCCGGAGATTTATCCCTGCCTCACCGGGGAAGGGCTCGTAACGACACGCCTTCGCCGGAACGCAGAAAGGAAGAAGCTGACATGTCACCGCCGAGGAAGCGTCAGAGTCGGTGGCGCGACTCTCTGCCAGCGAACACCTCGGATCTTTCACCCCCGAGGAAAAGTACAGAAGATGGCGATGATGATGGTATGGAATATACTCTTATAAATTTGATGTTATTTTTTTTCTGAAACAAGAACTCTTATATAGAAAAAGCATAAACCATAATAACACAAAATGTTGAATCGAACAAGCAAAGTTAAGGTTCATACGCCAGCCCAGCACGCGAACCCACAGGCAAAGAAAGAAACGAAACACCAAAGGCCTAAGAAATATACAAAGGGGAGCAAAACACTGCTCAATGGACCCTGCCTCCATAAAACCGATAGAAAAACTAGGGAAATCCCAAAAAAGACATAAAAAACTGTTAATCCCACAGAGTGGGCAAATAGAGAAAATCCACTACGAAAAATACGTACACATCAGTTCCAGTCACAATTTAAAGAGAACTGGCCCAATCCCGCTGAAGATCTGCAAGAGAAAAGTGCTTGAATTTCTTTTTTGCCACATGAAACCAAAGAGCGATGTTGCGATTAAAAGCCTCCAAAGAGCGATGTTGCGATTAAAAGCCTCCTCGAAAATGCACTTGTTCCTTATTATCCAGATAGACCAAAATTCTTCAAGCACGGTTTTAATGTTCCTTCGTGACCGATTCTTAAATTATGTAATGAATACATTTGGTTTCAGATCTTTCTCCGCCGGGGAGGACGCAGAAGGAAGATTCTATTCCGGTTACTAAAGTGCAGCGAAAAACTGGGTTGATCACCGGTCGAGAAATGAGGGAAGAAGTCTCGAAAACCAAGACGGAGGATATGATAAGGTAGATGATTCGCAGTCCCAATTTTTTAATTTTTTTCCCTTTATTTTTCATTTCTTCGTTGTCTCTTTCAGTTGTAAGTTGTGTTGAATGAACTTGAAATTCTCAAGGGAAACATAGCTCGTGATATTAGGTAGGGTATTAACCTCAATCCATGATGTAGGTTTCGAGACATGGATCCCTCTATTAGCGGCCGGAATGCAGAGCCTATATATCGTGACAAGATGAAAGGTCGGGAATTTTTTTTCTTCTCCTCTCTGTGAGTTAGGTATAAATTCCTTGCCATTGTATTATCTTTGTCTTAATATTCACGTGAATGCTTTCAGGGGAACGCATATCGAAGGAGGAGTTCGTGAAATCACGGCAAAAGGTCAAGGAAAAGCCAAAGGTATGTTTCGGTTTAGTTTAGGAAAAGCTCGAGTTTTTGTCTTTCGCAGCTAAATATTTCGTTTTACACGCCGATCTACGGTTCAATCTTGTGAAATCATATGTGAGATTAATAATTCTATAGGATAGAATACTGGATTTGTATTAAATATTCAATTGTTTTGTGCTTTGTGGCTTGAGGTTAATGGGAAAAAATTCAGTTGTTGAATGAAACCATTGGGTATTATTTTACTATAAATTCTGGAGTTTTGCAATGAGAACTTAGAAGCAACACCTTTTTTTATTGACTATATGAAGAGTCTAAAGATAGTTTGAATTTCGATGTGATCATGGTAGATTTATTTTCGTATAGGATTTCTCATCGTCTTCTACTCTTGTCTTTTTTTTAATAAATACATTTAACCTTTTCTGTTTTATAGTTGAATATTTTTTTCATCCATTCTGTCATGATTTTGGTAAATTTATATGGATTTATCTTTTAGGAGATTAAAATTGAATGGGGCAAAGGCTTGGCTCAGAAGTGGGAAGCTGAGGCAAAGATGCAAGAATTAGAACTCGAGAAGGATAAACCATTTGCCAGAACAAGGTTAGTAGATTTGTGATGCAAAATGCAGGCCTTGTATTTCTGGATTTTATCATAAAAAAAAAATTCTCTAGTCTTTAAAAGCATTTTTATTTATCTGAATTTCAATTTATCAAATGACATATGAAAGCTCCGACTTGCTTATAACCATACTCTGCTAGTCGCTATAATCCACTATAAAACCTTTGGAAGATATTATCAGATTATCTTTTTTGGAAATAAGACAAACTTTCTCATTCAATGCAGAGACGACGCTGATCTTGACCGGACGTTGAAAGATGCTCTGAGATGGGGAGACCCGATGGCACATCTGGTGAAGGTATAATTCACTCTCTATAGAACTAGCAGTGGATAAAACCACAAATGTTTTCAAAAACTAATTCGGGTCCACTTCACATTTTGTTTCAGAGGAAACAATCGGAACTCATTCTTCCGAATTTGGGTGAAAATGAAAAGATGAAGGAATCGGGATTTATCATTCCTCAAGATATCCCGAACCACAGCTGGTTGAAGAGAGGAATGGACGCTGCACCAAACCGTTACGGCATCAAACCCGGGAGACACTGGGACGGCGTTGACCGCAGTAACGGTCAGTTTTCTTTACGTCCCGTTATTTTTATTATTGTAGATAAAGTGTCATTTTTTGGAAGTGGTAGTGTACTTCTTTTTATTAAGAATGTGCCCCATCTACTACCATTTGCTAACTTTTTTCAATTTTCCACAAAAACCATAATTTGGTCCAAAACGTCATTAACCTTTTTGTGCAAATACTACTTTACCCTCAACTCTATTAGTTCTTACAATCTCACACCAATCTTGAAATAAGGTATTTGTATAATAATTAGGACAATTTTTTCCTTAATTAAAGTTGGTGTGACTTAATTAAAGTTTAGACTTAATTAAGAAGAATACTGGCCATAATTTTGATATAAATGCTTTAATTGAAGGTAGGTGTGAGATTGTAAGAAAAAAAATGGAGTTGAGGGTAAACTAGTATTTTCCCAAAAGGATTAGTGATATATTGGACCAAATTATGGTTTTGGTGAAAAATTGGAAAAGTGTTGGGACATTTTAATTTTGATCATAGTGTGGACATTTTTCAATTTTACTGATAATTAGTTTCAAATGACTACTACTGTGTCCGAAATATAAAATTTTGTTGAATACATTTTTTCGGGTTTGTAGGTTTTGAGAAGGAATCATTCAAACGGACGAACGAGAAGCAAGCTACCGAACGAGAAGCCTATCTCTGGTCTGTCGCGGACATGTGATGTTGGTGTGTCATATCTCCTATCCTGGCTTTCAAAGATGTTTTGAAGACTTGTTGTGCAAGTAAAACGGAAGTGTTACCTTTCATTGGCATGGCATTACGAGGAATTTTGTCTTTACTTTGTAAAAAATACATCGCTTGTACGCATTAGTTGCATATGTAACTTTGGAGCTAGTTATGTTGATCGTGAGTCGAATACGGAAATGACATACAATGTAGAGCATGAGAAGATCAAATATTACCAAATATTTTTTTTATAAAATCAAATAACATTATGAACTGAGGTTACTATATATTAAACTGTGGTATTTGATTAGCCAATACATTAATCTTATAGCTATTTGGTTTTTTTCCCTCTTTATTATGTTATACGATTTGCAATGGATATTGGATATTTCTGACGTTGGTGGGTTTGAATTTTTTTTTCTTTATTTCATTCATAATGGTAATTTCTTACACTCTTGAAGTTTGAATTGAATAAACTTCACACATCACTCCACACAAGCGCTTTGTGTTAAACGATTTGAATCTTAAAAACCACAAACTTAACCAAAAAGAAATACAAAAACTGTCATAAACTACGAACCCAAGTTATGGAACCATAAATCAACGAGTATTGCAACCCAAGAAAGGCAAGCTTTTAACAGTCAAAATACAGAGCACAACTAGAGAGCTAAATTATATGGTCAACTCTTTCTCTCTCCCAAAGTCAAACCCTTACGCACAAGCTCTTATACCCGTTTCACTCTCAGAGAAATGTCACTCCGTCTAAAACCCTCGAAATCCCTTCCAGCTCTATCTTCAACAGCCATCCAAAAACGCCTCAACGCACGCAAAGACATCTCCGAAGCCGCGCCGAGAATATGGCGCGAATTAGACGAACCCATCGAGCTCAACGACCTCGGCCAAGTTGTCCTCAAACTAAATCACCCTCTCCTCCGAGCCGTTGACTCTTGCAAAAGTCTCCGAGACGTAGACCGAGTCACCTCTCAGCTCATCGTATCCGGAATCTTCCACAACTCCCTCACCGCCAGCAGGGTCGTCAAGAAACTCTCCTCCGATCACCGGACTCTCTCCAGAGCCGTACACGTGTTCGGTCGGATCGAGAAACCCGACGCGCTTCTCTGCAATCTTGTCATGAGAGGCTTCGTGGACTCGAACGACTCCGTTTCGGCTCTGAGGTTCTTTCACGAAGAGTGCGTGGCCGAAAACCACGTGGCTCCGAACCACTTCACTTTTCCCATCCTGGTCAAGGCTTGCGCTGAGATCGGTGACGTCAGGGAAGGGAAAAAGGCTCACTCAAGGGTTGTGAAATGTGGGTTCGGGTCCGATTCGTTTGTTCGAAACTCGTTGATACGTATGTACTCGGTTAGGGGGAGCGTCGAGGACGCCCGAGGGGTGTTCGATGAAATGCCTGACTGGGATTTGGTGAGTTGGAACTCGATGATTCACATATACGCAAAGAACGGAGACATGCGAAATGCCCGGAAGCTGTTCGAGGAAATGCCGGAGAGAGACTTGTTCACTTGGAACACTTTGATCTCGGGCTACGTGGAGACCGGATTCATGAAAGCCGCGAGATTGTTGTTCGATCTCATGCCCGAGAAGGACTTGGTTACGTGGAACACCATGATCGACGGGTACGCGAGGACCGCGAATATCATCGAGGCCCTTAAAACGTTTGAAAACAGTCCTCGACCCCGAAGCCTAACCTCGTGGAACACGATCTTAGCTCTGTTTGTCAGAATCAAAGACTTCAACGAGTGTCTGGTCTTCTTCGACGAGATGTTGGCTTCGGAAGAGGCGAAACCGAACGGAGCGACTCTCGTGAGCGTCCTCAACGCCTGCGCGAACTTCTCGAGACTCGATAAGGGCAAGTGGATCCACTCCTACATGGAGTCGAGCAAAAAGACGATAAAACCGGACGTGTTACTCTCCACCTCCCTCCTCACAATGTACGCGAAATGCGGGGAGGTAGAATCAGCTCGGAGGGTCTTCGACGAGATGATTCCGGAGAAAACCGTGGTGTCGTGGAACTCCATGATCTCCGGTCACGGGATGAACGGAGAGGGGGAAAAAGCCCTCGAGACGTTCTTCGAGATGGAAGAAAAGGGTTTTCTCCCGAACGAAGCGACTTTCGTTTGCCTCTTATCGGCGTGCAGCCACTCGGGGATGGTTCTAGAAGGCTGGCGATTTTTCGAGCTCATGAAAGGGAGATACGAGATCGAGCCAAGAGTGGAGCACTTTGGGTGTATGGTGGATATACTTTCCCGGGCGGGTTTGGTTGAAGACTCGGAGGAGCTCATAGAGAAGATGCCCATGGAGGCGGGCCCCGCGGTTTGGGGGTCTCTGCTTCGAGCTTGCAGAGCCGAATCGAACTCGAGGCTCGGAGAGATTGTAGCGAAGAGGCTGATTCAGACGAGGCCGAGCGAGATCGGTCCGTATGTGATGTTGTCCAACGTATACGCTGCGCAAGGGATGTGGGACCGGGTCGAGAAAGTCAGGAAGATGCTGAGAGAGAATTGTCTGAGTAAAGAAGAAGGGAAAAGCTCCACGATTCAACTCGGCCGATTCGGGACTCAAAGCGTGGTGTACTCGATGTTGAATGAGTTCGCTAATCAACTGAAATTAGGGAATTGGGGATGATTGTAAATAAAATTAACACAGATGTTATTAAAAGAAAAAAGAAGGGTGTTTCGTCTCGGTTCTTCTGAACCTTGAAGTGCGACCGGGTCAAGAACATGAGATGGGCGTTTTGAGAGTGAATTCACACGGAACGGTTTCTGAAAATCGGAGTTCAGTGTGAATTTGTTCTTGGATTAATGTTTTTTGTGGTCAGAGTTCGTGGAAGAAGAGTTATTTCGATTTCTCGGACAATGCAGCTATTCCTTGGTCCGCTGAACTGCATTGTCACGTAAAAAATATATTGGATGTTTACGTCCAAATGGAAAAGCGGAGACGGTATTTTAGCCTAAACTTGAATCTCTAGTCGTGTTTATAGAATTAAATGTTGGATCACCTAGTTTTTCGATAAATTAAATACCCTTTACTAGTTAATTAATTTCGTAATTTTCTTCGAGCTCTGCGAATTGTTGAAGGACCTCTATTCGAATCCTGGATTTTTTCCAGTCAAGAGAAATCAAGAGTTCTCACTATCTGTAGAACATCTTTCATTTTCTTAGCTTCATAAAGCTAGCAATGAAACAAGAAACAATTACATTAGGGACTTCACTGGCCCATATTATTTAAGCACACCACAACTCTTTGCAAAGAAGAAATGTAATAACATAAATGATAAAATGAAGTGAATTTAAAAGCTAAAAATCGATGAAGAAATGAAATTTATGAATCCACTTGAACTCCAGTATCGTAAATTTCCCCGGCTCTCCAGTTTTGTGGTATGTCATTAACAGGAATAACCCAAGACTCGTCTCCTTCTCCGTCGCTCAAAAGCATCCTAATCTGCAGAGGCCCACTCGGAGGCGAACTGGTCGTCCAAACTGATCCGTAACTCCGATCCAAAAGCTTGCACACAAAGCTCTCAGTCTGCAAAAAACATAAATATATTATTATCATTTTTTTTCTTCATTACATCATGTGATAGATCTGATTTATGTTTACCTTGCAGAGCTGAACAGCAGTGATGTCTCTCATCCCTTGTTGATGCCAAATCACGAAGGCCAAGTAGTAAGGGAAGTCACTGCTTTCGTCTATTTTGATCGTGATGTTCTTGCTCGGGTAACTGCACGAAACCCTGTTCAATGCAAAATTAGCAATGTCTTGTTTTCTTTTCTTCTTTTTTCTTTTTAAGAGTGGGGTTTGAAGTTTGAGAGAAGATGTGATCCTATAGTGTGTACCGTTTGTATTCGATGTCGACTACGCCGAGAGATAAGAGAGAGGCGGAGGAGTCGGGGGTTTGAGCCATTCGGGTAAAAGCTCGCTTGCTCATGATGAAGTCTGTTCTGTCTCCCGAGCCTTGGTCTGTTATAACCACTGTCACTCCTTTGTCTGAGCAATATCCCGTGTTTCTGCACCGGACCTGAGTGAGAGAAAAAAGATCGCACTTCATATCTTAAACATAGTCTTGTTCTTCGTCTTAAGAGAAAACAAATGAGAACTGTATATCAGACTGGATTCTGCGAATTTAAGCTTCATAGTTCGAACTTGAATAAGTTAACTGATAGCAGGTTTCTCTCGAGGCTTGAGATAATTTTAATTGCATAATGCAAAAACTGTCTGCTCTGGTTTGGTCTAATCTCAATTTTCGTAATCGTTTAAAATGGTCTAGTATAGTTTCTTAGCAAGATTATATATAAATATATATATATTTATATAGTAACAATGACCTGGTAACAAGCACCGCAGCCAACTCCATCCTGGTAGAGATCGGAAGCCGCCGCAACATCTCCACCGTTGATCGTCGCTCCAAATGATCCGTAGCCGCACCTCCCTCCTATACAGTTGACAAAATACAAAAAGGTTGGTCAGTGTATATATATGTATATAATATGCGTGTGCTTATATTATACATGAATATGAACAATAAAACCATGAACATATTCGCTTCTTACTGTCTGTTCCCAGCTCTTCGGAATTTGGATAGTAAGCTGCTCGAGACGGGACGAAAGTGTCAGCGTATGCTCTAACTTGCATTACAAGCAAAGCCGCAAAGAACGAGGTAAGAGAATATGCCATTATTCGAGAATCTTGAGGCGATGAAACAAAAATGAAGGGTGTGTTTGTTTGTTTGTATGTATGTACGGATATTAAAATCTTGCAAGAAGTTCCTAATATTTATAGTGAACCAAGACTTGCTAATATTTAGACTTTCCGGTTGTGAAACTCTCTGGCTATTTTTGTTGACTACCTCGTTTCCGAATTCATGTAGAATCCAAATTTGACCAGCGTTCTTCTCTTGCCTTTGCTGGTTTCTTTAGTATTGGGTTGACAAAAAAAAGGAGTTCATAATTCAAACTGTATATTTTGTAGTGCGAACTTTTGTGGCTAACCAAACGGAGTCGCTTTCTGAGAAAGAAATATTTTGTTAATTGAAATCCTCTCGTAAATTAATGGATAAACTTTGTCTTCATTTCACTGTTTTGATTGCACAATACTGGAAGTTGTTATCGCTGCCAACGTCAAAAAGCATATTGTGTTGCTGTGGCAGGTATAATATATCCGAAGACTTGAAAAATCAAAAACTGAATTTTCAAATGTTTGACACGGAAATACAAGTTAGGTTCTTATGCACCGAGAATCTCACGTATTCGCATATTTGCTGATTTCCCACTGTTCTTGTTTTTTCGATTATAATCACATGGGCTGTGATTGTTATTCCCTTTTTAAGAAGGAAAGTACAAAGGAAGCAGCACAAGTAATAGACATTGGTTTTGTTCAAAAGAAGTAATAGACATTGGTTGTTATTTTTGAACAACAAAAGTTGCACAAGATATCATTGAGAAATTATATAGTGAATAATAAACAAAGGGAAAAGCGCATAGTATTGTAAGCGAAAGTGTCATAATTACATACAAAAAAACGATGACGCAGACATGTTTAACGAAGTCTATTGTATAATGTGAAACATCATTAAATAGCAACCATTCTCTATTTATATTACAAAAAGGCTATTCTGAACAAAAAAAAGTCATAAAAAAATCTGAGCAAAAATTAAGTGTGCATACATCGTTTGCCTGATATTACGCCGGTTTCCCATTGTTAACAAGGCAAGGTTCTTCCTTTGTGAGTTTTGACAGATTTATTTAGCAAAGTTTGACTCGACAATAATACTGTGGCGGAAAATTATGCGGCTAGTAAATCCGGAATTTCTTTTACAGATTAAAAAATTTCCTAAATAAAAGAACTCACTTTCTTATAATCGACTAAAAATAATTTTTCTCAAAATACAAGTGCAAAATACCAAATGCCTTTAAAAACAATTTTTTCTTCAAATTAATCATTTTTGAATTTTAGTTCATGTCTACCGGCAATGCTTAAAAATAATAAATAAAAAATCAAGCCCTCACCTCTCTCTCCTCACTCCTCACTCCTCACTCATCACTCTCTCGAAAAGCCTCTCTCTTGAAATCTCTCTCTTCTGGTCTCTTCATCTCCGAATTTGAGAAAGATGAAACCTCTCTCTCCTATCCGAAAAGTCGAACAATTCTTTCCGCCTCTCTCGTCTCTCTGTCACTCACTCGCCGACGCCTCTCAGGTATAGTTTCGGATTTAGGATTTGGGAGGGTTTATTTGGGGATAGTCTCGTCGGTTGTGTTGCATGTTTTTAGTTTTGGGTTTTGCGGTTTTGGGTTTTGGAGAGTTTATTTGGGGATAGTCTCGTCGGTTGTGTTGCATGTTTTTAGTTTTGGGTTTTGCGGTTTTGGGTTTTGGAGGGTTTATTTGGGGAGAGTCTTGCCGATTATTTATTTGGGGAGAGTTTATTTGGTTTCTCCGATTTTGATTTTGTTTCCAGATTTGTGATTTGAGAGGGTTTGATTTGGGTCTCGAATAGAGTTTGGTGGTAAAAACTCGGAGTTTTCTCGGAGTTTCAGGATTTCAGATTTGAAATATCGGACTTTATTTTTTGATTTCCAAAGGCATGTCGATGACCTTTATTTTTTTTCGATTTTCTCCTCTTATCTTCTTTTTACTGTTCTACTCAGCGTCTACTTCTCAATGAAACTTGTTTTCACGAACTATGAAATGAGATTTTCTTTAGCTTTGAATGTGTAAACAAGCATGCGTGAATGTGTAGAGAGAGAGAGAGAGAGAGAGAGAGAGAGATCTGGTTTGATTAGCATCTATTTTGGTTTCAGGAATTCGTTATCTTGTGTGTGTTTTGGTTTTAGGAATTTGCTACCGCGGTCGATTCGATTCACTTCCTTCTTCATGTTGTGTTTTTTGTTTATGTTTTTTCTTAGAACCAAATGTTGTGTTCATGTTTGCATATCTTGGTTGTGTTATAGGTCGTCAAAATGGAGAGAAAACAAAGAAATCAACGACAAAAATTGTCTGTCGTCCCGAATAAAGTTACCATTGACGCAGGGTCGTCAAAACAAAAACGAAAGGTTGCGAGACTACAAACTGAACAGACCAAACGACCTCGCGTCGACGAGTCTCAGGACTCTAATTTTGTTAAGACTAACCGGAAATATTTCCAGAAACCAACGGCCTCGTCTCTGAAGGTAAAATTTGATTTTGTTGACAATGTTTTGATACAGGTTGACAATGTTGTGGACTGTTTTGTAAATCATTTTTTAGACAAGATTTTAATTGTATACCATATTGTATTCCCAATTGTAGACAACATTATAGACATAACCCACATTGTAGATCTGATTGTAGACAACATTGTAGACATAATCCATATTTCTTAATTTATTTTCAGGGATAGACACGATTTATCATGGAAGATTCGATAGCAAACCATAAATTCCGTTTTTATGGGTCGTTTAAGAAATTTGAAGCCAAGGTGGCCATGTCCGAAAAAGAGACGGCTCTCTTCGGAAAATATTGTTTCGGGAAGTTCCTCAACCTCTCGAAGGTGATTTGGTCGTCTTGGATCATAAACAACCATCTCTCGAGGGTTTGAGCATTTGACGGAGTAGAGGACAACAATTCTCTACGGATAAAGCTCAGCAGTGAACCGCAAACGTTTACCATCCAACACTTTTAGTAGATAAACCGGTCTCCGAATAGTGGAGAATAACATTACCCCGGTCTACGACATCATTGACAATGGAGTCTATTCCGACGTCAACATGAACATGACCGTGAAGTCCCGAGTGGGGTTGGTCGCGTTTCTTCAAACCAGACAATCGTTGGAGATTGAGAAGCGAATGAAGTTCAAACTCGTACATTTTTTGGTAAGCGTACTACTTAGTGTGCAAAGTCATCCAAACTTTCCTCATTGGACGTTCGTGAAGATGGTTGACCATCTTGAAGATTTCAACTCGGACTCGTGGAGGAACGTGGTGTGGAACTATTTTGTCGACGTTGCTCGAAAGTTTCTAAAGAATTCTACAGGGAAGGAGGCGTCAAAGGGGAAGATCAACTTTCCCTTGTTTTGGTACCTGCTTCAGATATAGGCGTACGAGACGAAGCCGACATTGATTGCAATTCACTATTGCGAGAGGTTTCGGCCTTTGAGGAACTGCTTATGTGGCGGTAGAAGACGGTGGTGAACATTGTGGGAGACATATTCCACAAATCAAATTTTTAAAATCCAAAATTTGTTTTCAACAACCTTGGCGGTAGTACCAATGAGTAGTCGGAGGCGCCTACATGAGGTATATCTCGTAACGTTATAATTTTAATGTTTATATTGCCATAATGTTTATGTTTTATTTATTGACTTGTTTTGTAGGTCTCGGCTCGAGAGATTGTAGCCCCAGCCCTTAAAACTCCGACATAACCGACCCCGACATCTCCCCAGTCTATCCCCGATACGAATTTGGAGGTAAGTATGTAGACTGCTATGTAGATTGGAATGTAGACTGAATTGTAAACTGTATTGTAGACTCAAATGTAGACTGTATTGTATATTGAATTTTTACTATGTTTTATTGTTGGCAAGTGTTGTCGCTCGTTTTCGGACTACGATTTAGGAACCCAGAACGGTTCGACACAAGGCTGGACCAAGTGATCGCGTTCGGGTTCTAGCGTGTCGAACTCGGTATCCCGAGTCGTGCCCTAGCTGCCAAATAAGATTTGCTCGGTGCAGGTACCTGAAATGAGAAGAAGTCAAGTGAACTACCAAGGAGAAACAGAGGGGTTGCCTCTGTTTACCTCTCCAACGCTCAACATTAGTAGGATTGAGGTGGATAAAAGGGTTAGGAGTTTAGAGGGTTGAGGTTTGAGAGAAACGAGTGAAGTACGAGTTCAACAGCGTTCCAGTACTCAAGTTTTTGTTACTTTTTATCGGGACTCGTGCCCCATATTTATAAGGCGGGTCTTCTGAGCACATCCGAGCTGGGAGTGGCTTTAGGCTGACCAAAGAGGTCTGGAGACGGCCCCTGGCCAAGGGGAATCTCTCGTCCGGCCTCCGGCCTAGTGCAGGGTCTTGGACCGGCCCTTGGCCGAGTCAAGGGAGGCCAGGGCCGGCCTTCGGCCGAGTGGTAGCTTCGCCCGGCCTTTGGCCGGGTGAATAGTTTTGGGCCGGCCCTTGGCCGGGTCAAGGGGAGGCCAAGGCCGGCCCTCGGCTGGGTGAATAGTTTTGGGCCGGCCCTTGGCCGGGCCAAGGGGAAGCCAGGGCCGGCCTTCGGCCGAGTGGGAGCTTCATCCGGCCTTTGGCCGGGTGGGTAATCTTGGGCCGGCCTTTGGCCGGGCCAAGGAAAAGTGGGAGGAGGCCGTTGGGCCGGCCATTGGCCGAAGGGAGCATCTCGCTCGGCCCTTGGCCGAGTGGGCAGGTCTAGGGCACCGGCCCAAGGCGGGGCCGAGCCTCTTCGGGGCCTCCGTCGAGCCGTCGCGCCTTTTATGCACGCAACACTAGCCCCCCGAGTCCGCCATTCGATCGGAGTTCGTGTGGTGGACTCAAATTCTCCTGCCCCCGATCGTCACCCCATTTCCTTTCTTGGTAAGTTTTTTCCTCCTACACTTTATTTTATTTTTGACGTCACGCTTAGCCGCGTGGGTATGGATCCGGCCGACAATGTGTCCGAGAGTGGGACCATCGAGGACGACCTTTTTCCACTTCTCGAAGAACAAAACGTGGATTTGGACCTGTTTTGGGGTCAATTTTCCTCTCCCGCAAGACCTTTCTCCGCGCTTCCATTTTCTTCCCCACGCGAGAGGGCTTTTGAAATGGTGGAGGGCGAGTTTTCTTCCGTTGAAACGTGGCTGGCCGACGGGGAGGGGACTGCACGAACATGCCCAAGCACGCCGATCGTCGGGGAGGTCGGCGACCCATCTCCCGCGGGTCTGGGCGGCGAGTCTTTGGCGGTTTTGGGTGGCGACGTGCCCTGCGCCGGTGTGGGCGACGACGTCCGCGCGGGGCTGAGCGGCGACGCGCCTCGTGCCGGTCTGGGTGAAGATCCTTCCGCGGATCTGGGCGGAGATTCCCGCGCGAGGCTGGGGGCGGCGCATCCCGCGCCGATCCGGACGGGGATCCCTGCGCGAGCCTGGGCGGCGCACCCCGCGCTGGTCTGGGTGAGAGCCTCCGCGCGGGTCTTGGCGGAGACTTCCGCGCGGGTCTGGGCGGCGGCGCACCCTGCGCCGATCTGGACGGAGATCCCTGCGCGAGCCTGGGCGGTGCACCACGGGATGGTCTGGGCGAGAGCCCCCGCGTGGGTCCAGGCGGAGACTTTCGCGCGGGGCTGTGCGGCGACGCACCCCGCGTCGGGCTGAGCGAGGGGCCCCGTTCGGGACTGGACGGCGAACCCCGTGCGGGGCTGGGCGAACACCTCCGTGTGGATCCGGGCGGCGACCTCCACGCGGGGTCGTGCGGCGACGCACCCAGCATCGGGCTGAGCGAGGGGCCCCGTGCGGGACTGGACGGCAATCCCCGTGCGGGGCTGGGGGAACACCTCCGTGTGGATCCGGGCGGCGACCTCAGCGCGGGACTGGGTGGCGACCTCCGCGTGGGACTGGGTGGCGACCTCCGCGCGGGCCTAGGCGGCGACGCACCCCGCGTCGGTCCGGGCGAAGACCTCCGCGCGGGTCTGACCGGCAAAGACCTCCGCGCGGGTCTGACCGGCGACCCCCGCGCGGGTCCGGGTGGCGGCGTGCCCGTCGAAGACTGTGCCGATGTCGAGGGCTGCGATGAGTCGCCCGACCACCGTCCTCGTCCGATCATCCCCGTCACTTCGACCGCGAGGGAGGAAAAGCACGCGATGTCGTTCCCGATTAGGGAGTCAGTGATTCAGGACGGCTTCGATTGGTCCGGGATCAATTTTCCGAGCTCCCTTTCTCTTGCCAATTTTACGAGTTTGAGGCGGAGGTTTAGTGTCCCGGGCTCCATCTCGTTGTTACGACCGTTACCCGACGACCTTCCGAGTCGCCCACGATTGGGGTTCGCGGCCGTTCACGAGGCGAGTCTCCGAGGGGGCTTGCGACTGCCCTTTCAACCCGTAATTCAGGATCTGTTGGTTCGGTTGGGTGTTCACGCGTCCCAGATGTCTCCCCTCTTCTATCGAGTGGTGGCGGCGTGCCACATGATGCTCTATTGGGCACGGGGTCAGAATGTGACAGCCGATGAGATCCGGAATCTTGTCTCTGTTCACGGTGTGTCCGGGAAGCCGGGTTTTTATAAATTTCAGAACCGGAGGCGATTTCCCATCCTCACCAAGTTGACTACTAAACATCGCTATCCCTGGGTGTGGGTATCGGAGTTTGCTTTCGGAAAGGCGCCGTTGACCTTCGGCCCCATTGCTGATTTCCAGACGGACCGTGACACTGAGGATTTTGAGCTTGCACTCGTGATTGGGGCCATCCCAGATTCGAGGCGACAAGGGCTTCTCTTCGAGTCTCCCGATCTTATGGCGACCACTGGGTGGTTCGTCCCTGACTCGGAGGCGATCTTCGATCCTGCATTAGCTGAAGAGCCCGCCGGAAGCGTCGAACTCGAGGCGGCGGACCTCCCTTCGCCTCCCGAATCGGGGGGTATTAACCTCACGCCTGCCTATGTGGGTATCGTCCTTCTCGTATCTTTCCTATATTATGACCTTTGTTTTGTTTCTTTTGTTTCAGACACAATGGCTCGCAATCGCTCGCGTGCATGCATGCCGAGGGGGGAACCTACCGCTGAGGCCGTGGCCGCCGCACGTCTGCGGGTCGAGGCCCGGCGTGGAAGGTTGCCGGCCCGGGTCGGGGCCGAGGTGGTTTCTTCGAACAAACGGCCGGTTCCGCCCACTTCTTCCTTTAAGCCTTCTGGCAATAAGCGTGCCCACACTTCGAGTGCGTCGGGCAGCATGGAGTCCTCGCTTATGAAGGAGGCCGCGGTGCTGCGGGGTCAGTGTTCGCGGGGAATCCTTGATTCTCCTTTGCGGGAATTCAAAGGTCTTTTGACGACCGGGGACCTCGACTACTTCCAGAATGGGATTAGTGACGCTCGTAAGGTAAAAACTCTTCTTACTTAGCGTCGCGTCGTTCGTCATTCGTTTCCTTTCATTTACATATGCGCATGTGTTTTCGCCGCTCGTTCTGTCAGATGCTTGCTCGACAAGAACGGGGCGACGCGATCCTTCGAGATTTGTTGCGGAGGATGCAGGTCATGAAGAAGGACGCCGAGAAGATGGCGGCCGACCATGCTGCCGCTTTAACGGAGGTTCGCCCGTTCGAGATTTCCACATCCTGGAGGGGGAGCTGCGGAAGGTCCACGCGGAGTTGGAGGCCGAACGATTGTTGCGAGCGGAGGATCGCAAGTCCCGAGAGAAAGCGGAACAAGCGGCAGACACTTTCCTGGGTGAGACAAAGAAACTCCAAGCGGCACTCTCGGGTCGGGACGAGGAGTTGAAGATTGTGCATGCTCAGCTGATGACGAGCGAGATCTCTCGTGTCAAAGCCGAGAGGGAGAGGGACTCACTACTCCTCAAGATGCAAGCTCTTATCGAGGAAAAAGACGATGCTGTGAAGTCGAAAGCCGACTTAGAGGATAATTGGGATCTGGCCTAGGAGGAGGCCCGCCATGCGGCTGCGGTGCGTGTTCGCGATGCCGTCGCGAAGGAGAACGTGGCCCGGGGGGTCACTTTTTCCTTTTTCGAGGCGATGTTCCCCTCGTTAGATGAAGCTCCTCGGTTAGATGGCGTGCCACTTGGAGCTCCTTCAGAGGTCGCTCAGTCCACAAACCGTCCTCCCGACGGAGAGACCACCGATGGGTCCGGCGCCCCTATTGACGAGGAACAAGTAGACTTTGGTTCCGAATGATTGTTTCATTCTCTTTCGATTTCTTTTGCGCACGTGTTTAGCGCTTGCTTCCCTTTACGCGTTTTTACGAACATTGATAAGCGGGATTTATTCACGCTTATCTATACTTTTCTAAGCAAGAAACGTAGCTTGACCTAAGTGTTTTTTATAGTGTTTTATAGTTTTTAGTCTACTTTCAGGGATAAGAGAGTGTGAAGTCATAATGGAGCGAAATCGAATATTTTTGGAGCAAAAAACGAACAAATTTGGTCTAAAGGAGCAAAGTCAACAAAAAGTCAACGGAACAAAGAGAGGCGAGTCGACGCGTCGCGTGAACCACATCGCGTCGCGTCCCGAAGGCAAAATTCTTTACCGAGAGCAGCTCGAAGATCCACGCGTCGCGTGCTTAAGTTGGAGCGTCGCGCCGGGCAGAATGTCATTTACCACGCGTCGCGTGGTTCACCTGGCGCGTCGCGTGGTTGTCGCGACAGTTCTTTTTAGTGGCCTATTTTCAGCCGTTTGATGGCATCCAACGGCCGAGATAGATCCGAACTTTCTCATTGTAACCTAGGAGAAGTTCATTTCGAAAAAAAAGGGGGAGAAGGACAAAAAGAAAAAAAGGAGAGGAGAGGGGTGGAGAAGAAGAGTTTGAAGGTTTTGAGAGATTTTTGGAGAAGAAGAAGAAGCTCACATTCATCTTCATTTTTCTCCATACTAGTTCTTTCTTACCTCTCTTTCTCATTTACAATTTATTGCTTTACTCTTATTGCATTAATTGTTGTTTTTAAGCTTAATTAGTGTCTTAACTTTCGTTGGATTATTGAATATTTTGAGCACTTGAACTATATAGATTGGAGATTTGTTTATTTGAACCTTTATTGAACTTGTTTTGTTTTAATCATTTTGCATTGTGGTAAGTTAGAGTAGTTATCAATGTCTAGTTTGTTCTTAGTGTTGTTGTTATTGCTTATCTCTATTTTGTTGTGTTTGTTCAAGATCATGTTAGGCTAAATTATTTGGGGGATGTGATGTAGCTAGGGAGTTGATTTCGGTTGGCCAAGTCTTAGGTGATGACGTGTTTAAAGAGTGGATTAGTATAAATATTTCACGGGATGGGTTATGTGTAAATCCTAAGTAGATTAGCTACCTAATTAGGAAAATTTAGGTGAGTTTTGAGACTGAGAGGAGATAAACGAGCGTGCTCTACCCTACTCGTCATTTGCCTTACTAAAACTAGATATATGATAGGAGGTAAGTATAATCGTTGAAATTCCGGGCTTAATGCGAGTGTTTGTTTTAATAGGACCCAAGCCGAGAGGTGAAAGTTCGTCAAACATTTAGATTCCTAAAACTCGAGAGAGATTAGTGAATAATTTAAGGGGAATGAGATTATGATTATTTATCACTAACCCGTAGTTAGAGCCGTTACCGATGCCATGCCGACCGAATCGACAAACTAGTGAAGTCATGTCCCTTAGTTGTTATCTTGAGTTAATCGTTTTCTCTAATCATTTTTCTCTTGTTTCTTGCAATAGTTGAAAGACAAAAATCACCGAAAACAATTCTCATGTTTACAGTTTATATAACTCGAAAAAAAATAAACTAGCTAAATTAATCGAATTTGCCTCAGTCCTCGTGGGAACGAAATCCGTGCTAATTGCACCTCATTACTTGACGACACGTACGCTTGCGTAGTGTGAAATTTAACCAACGAAGAGAAATTTCCCATCAAACATCTTCGTTGGATTTTTATTTGATATGAGAACCTTCCTTTGATACTTGTTTTTGTCATAATGTGAGATTATTTTGGGCCCGCCCCTGCCTTTCGGTGGGCGATACATGGCCGTTTGGCATACGCCATCCGGTGCGCGGATTTTTGCCCATTGGCGGGTCGTGCGAGACTTGCTGCCTGTCAGCGTGCGAGTACGCGGTCTTACGTCATCCGGTGCGCGGATGTTTGCCCGTTGGCGGGTCGTGCGAGACTTGCTGCCTGTCAGCGTGCGAGTACGCGGTCTTACGTCATCCGGTGCGCGGATGTTGGCCCTTTGGCGGGTCATGCGAGACTTGCTGCCTGTCGGTGTGCGAGTACGCGGTCTTACGTCATCCGGTGCGCGGATGTTGGCCCTTTGGCGGGTCGTGTGAGACTTGCTGCCTGTCGGCGTGCGAGTACGTGGTCTTACGTCATCCGGTGCGCGGATGTTGGCCCGTTAGTGGGTCGTGCGAGTATGCGGTCGCTTGGCGCGAACCGGGTTATACGAGGACACGGCCTATATCATAGCCCCCCGAGTTTATTTAGAAGTTTGCAAAGGTTATAAGTAAACTGACATGAGGCGTATTTCTTATTCATTGTTGAGAAAAAATATTACACTTCATGGATCATGGACCATACGTACAATTAATTTAAACTGCAAAAAATAATAACATGGGTCGTCCTTTAGGTGACGCCTATTGATAATATTGCCTCAAATGTTCGACATTCCATGGGTGGGTGAAGACGAGACCTTCGAGATTTTCCAGTTCGTAAGTGCCGTTGTGAGTGGCTTGACGTACCCGATATGGACCTTCCCAGGTGGGTCCCAGGATTCCGGCTCCCGGGACTTGTGTGTTTTGGAAAACCTTCCTGAGAACAAGGCTTCCGTTTGCGAATTTCCTTATCTTGACTTTCGAATTGTAGTACTTTTCCACTTTTCTCTTTTGTTCAGTCAAATGTGATAGCGCGCCTATTCTCTTTTCGTCGCTGAGGTCTAGTTCCATCCTCATTGCCTCGTTATTCCGATCGCTGTCGAAATCGGTAACCCGACAGGTGGGGATACTTGTCTCTAAAGGTATCACGGCCTCGACGCCAAATGCCAGTGCAAATGGGGTTTCGCCAGTAGCATTTCGTGTCGTGATTCTGTATGCCCATAAGACTGTCGGTAACTCTTCCGCCCAAGCCCCTTTTTTTGCTTCTAGCTTTTTCTTCAAGTTTTCTTTGATTGTCTTGTTGACTGCTTCGACTTGACCATTAGCTTGAGGGGGTCGAGGCGATGAGTAGGTCTTGCGGATCCCCAATTGCTCGCACAGCTCCCAAAGGTGTGCGTTGTTGAATTGTTTTCCGTTGTCGGTGACGATCGACTCGGGAACCCCAAAGCGACATATTATGTTTTTCCACATGAAACTCGTTGTGTTCGCCTCTGTGATCTTGGCGAGTGGTTCTGCTTCGACCCACTTTGTGAAGTAATCTATTGCGACGATTGCGAATTTGTATTGTCTCGGGGCCGTGGGTAATTCCCCGATGAGGTCGACTCCCCACTTGGCGAAAGGTCGGGGTACAATGACCGGACATAACGGTGCCGGGGGCTGTCTTGGAATGTGTGCGAATCTCTGGCACTTGTTGCATTTCTTGGCCCACGAGTGCGCGTCCCTCTTCATGGTTGGCCAGAAATACCCCGCTCGGAGTAATTTCAAGGCCAACGACTGTCCGGCCGAGTGATTTCCGCAAACCCCTTCGTGTACTTCATACAGAGCTTTTTTTGCTTCATCCTCGGATAGGCACCGGAGGAGCGGCATGGAGTATCCTCGTTTATAAAGCGTCTGCTCTCTGCACGTATTTGGACGCCAGATTCTTCAATCTTCGGGCCTCTTCTTTTCCCTCGGGGGTCTCCCCCTTTTGGAGGTACTTAGCAGCGGCGTCATCCATGTCGTTTGTGGTGCTTGTTCGATCATTCCCACATCATTCCTTGAGATGCACGGCCTCGTCAGATTTTCTATTGGGACATCATCGGTCCCTCCTTCATCTATCCCAGATGCCAAACGGGCCAGAGCATCGGCATGGACGTTTTTCGCTCTGGGAATCTGGATTATTTTGAACCATGGGAATTACTCTAGCAGTTTTACAACCTTGGCGAGGTATGCCATCATGCTTGGCTCCTTGGCGCCGTATTCTCCTTTGACTTGGTTGACTACCAACTGCGAGTCGCAATGGATACGCAGATTTTTAGCGTCGAGTTTCTTCGCCAACTCCAAGCCTATGATTATAGCTTCGTATTCAGCCTCGTTGTTTGAAGCATTGAACTCGAATCGCATGGCATACTTGATCTTTTCCCTATCGGGGTTTGTAAGTATGATGCCAGCGCCAGCGCCTTGGGCGTTCGACGCACCATCGACGTGCAGTTCCCATAGCGGGCCTTCTGGGATCATCGGCCTTTTCATGGCTAGGTTACTTCTTTTTTCTCCGAGGACTTCTGCATCGTCCCCTATCGGGGAGGATCCTGTGACTTCGGCCACAAAGTCGGCGAGGGCTTGACCTTTGATGGCGGTTCTTGGTTGGAAATCTATACCATATTCCCCCAGCTCTTGAGACCATATGGCCATCCGGGAGGATGTGGCTTTCTACAATGCCTTTTCTATGGGGTACTTTGTGCGTACGATGATGGGATGAGATTGGAAGTATGGCCGAAGCTTCCTCGCGCCTGTGACCAAGGCCAACGCCATCTTTTCGATCTCTAGGTATCTGGTCTCGACGTCGAGGAGCGCCTTGCTCGCGTAGTAGACTGGCCATTGAACTTTATTTTCCTCGCGCACCAACACCGTGCTTATCGCCCTTTCGGTCACTGCGAGGTACACGAACAATTTTTCCCCTTCGCTGGGCTTCGCCAAGAATGGCGCGGAACTGAAATAGGCTTTCAGCTCGCGGAAGGCCAGCTCGCACTCTTCTGTCCAAACAAATCCATTGGCCTTTTTCAAGGCCTTGAAGAATGGTTGGCAACGGTCAGTCGCCTTTGACATGAAATGTGACAATGCTGCAACCCTACCTGTTAAGCTCTGCACCTCCTTGACTTTGGTAGGAGACTTCATGTTCAGAATTGCTTCGATCTTTTCGGGATTGGCTTCTATCCCCCTATTACTCACCATATAACCCAAGAATTTTCCGGATTCGACTCCGAAGGCGCATTTGTTTGGGTTAAGCTTCATTCTATAACGTCGCAAGATGGCAAACATATTCCTAAGATCTTCAACATGATCGTCGGCCCTTAAGCTCTTGACTAACATATCTTCGACATAAACTTCCATCGTTTTTCCAATTTGGTTGGCAAACAAGCGATTCACCAATCGTTGGTATGTAGCCCCTGCATTCTTGAGACCAAAAGGCATGACCTTATAGCAGTATAGTCCCCAATCGGTGACGAAAGTTGTCTTAATCTGATCTGGACCATGCATGCGAATCTGATTGTAACCAGAATAAGCGTCCATGAAGCTTAACAGCTCATGGCCTGCGGTGGCATCAACAAGTTGTTCGATTATGGGCAGTGGAAAACTGTCTTTTGGACAAGCTTTGTTGAGATCCTTGTAGTCGATGCAAATCCTCCATTTTCCGTTTGCTTTTTTCACCATAACCACGTTGGATACCCATCTGGGATGCTCTGCCTCCCTTATGAATCCTGCCGCGAGAAGTTTATCAACTTCCTCCCCAATGGCTTGGTACCTTTCCCCACTGAATGCTCTCCTGGGCTGTATTCGCCCGGTTATCCTTTGGTCGTCGTTCAAACGGTGAACCATGATTTCGGGGTCGATCCCAGGCATGTCGGCATGGGTCCATGCGAAAACGTCCCTATACTCTCGGAGGAACGTTGTCATTTGGAGTTGCTTCTCGGGCGAGAGTTGTGCGCCTATCTTGACGACTTGATCGGGTTTTGACTCATCCAACACAACAGTCAAAAGATCGCTCGTTGTTCCCACCTTTTGTCTTTCGACTTCATCTCTCTGATCCAACTCACCGAAAGTGCCATTGGCTTTTCCATCGCTTGACAAATCATTTTCGATTTGAGAGATGGCATTGACCATTTTTCCTTTGCCTTTCCCATCTACCCCCTGAATGTAACACATTCTGGCCATGGATTGATCCCCGGCCATGACGGCTATTCCCCCATCTGTTGGGAATTTTAGCATTAGATGATAGGTCGAGGTTATGGCCTTCAGTCGGTTGAGAGTTGGCCGACCGATGATGATGTTGTAAGCTGACGGTTGGTCGACCACGAGGAATGATACGACGTGAGTGGCCTCAAGCCCTCCCAGCGTCCCAAAAGTGATGGGGAGGTCGATGATACCTTCAGTCATCACTCTCTCGCCAGAGAATCCAAAGAGTGGGGTCGCAACAGGACTTGGTTTCAATCCAGTCAGCTTCATTCTGTCTAAAGCTGACTTGAAGATGATGTCAGTGGAACTCCCGTTATCGATGAGAATTCGACGGACAAGATTATTCGTGATCGGGGCCGAAACCACTATTGCGTCGTTATGAGGGTGCATGATCCTTGTCGCCTCCTGTCCTGTGAAGAACATGGATTCGAACTCATTCGGAGGCGGAGTCGCGTAAGTGTGATTTACGTGATGCATCGCCGCCGAACGGGATGTTTCTCGAGCGTACCGCTTCCTCTGGGCGCATGAGTCTCCACATTCTAGACCACCCAAAATGGAACCCACGACATGCAACTGCGAACTATCCGGCTCTCGGGCTATCGCCTGATCGGTCACAGTGACCGTGGCGGGACCTTTCCTCTCTTGATGTCCTCGCTCGTTCCCTGTTGTCGTTGCACCCAAGGTTCGGAGAACGTATTCTTTCAATTTCCCATCCTGTATGAGGGTCTCAATTTGCCTTTTGAGTTTGTAGCACTCCGAAGTTAGATGGCCGTGATCCTGGTGGTACTCGCAAAACTTGCTGCGATCTCGCTTTGCTGGATCTTTTGTCAGTGGAGCCGGGCTACCCAATTTGTCGCGATGTAGCGCTAATATTCGTTCTTGGTGGGTGTTCAGCAGAGTGAAGGTTGAGAACTTTCGAAAATTGTCGGTGCGTGGTGGTCTGACCCCTAAGAAGGATCGGTCGTCGAGACCTTGTTGTCCTCTGTTCCTTCTCTTTCGAGGATCGGAATATTCCTTTTCGTGGTCCCCTAGCCGGCGACCAGGCTGTCCATTGACCTTCCGACCGTCTCGGCCTTCCAGGTAGTCCTCAACTCCCATGAATGTGCGAGCACGCGTCATTAGCTCTGCCATGTCTCTTGGGACCTTTCCGACGATCGACTTCAGGAAGTCACTCGTGCGAATTCCTTCAGTGATCGCTGTGATCGCATCCCTGTCATCAAAACCTTCGACTTTATGCGAATCTTCGGTGAAGCGTGCGAGATACTGCCTTAAAGTTTCATCCCTGCCTTGCCGGATTGACAAGAGATGAGTCTTGGATTTTTTCTGCATCACGAGAGTGGCGAAGCGAGCGAGGAAAGTTTCCTTCAGAGTTTTGAAAGAAAGAATGCTTCCCGGCTTCAAGCTTCTGAACCACTCGAATCCTGTTCCGGAAAGGGTCAAACTAAAGGCCTGACACAAAGTCGCGTCTGATTGCCCTTGCATTGACATCCACGTTTCGTAATGTTGGATGTGAAAATGAGGGTCTGTGCGCCCATTGTATGGAGGAATGGAAGGCAATTTGAAATTTCCTCCGCAAGATTGTGCCAAGATCTGGGCAGAGAAAGGGGAGTAGGATTCCTCGGCCCCTCCGTAGGGCCGTGGCTTTCCCGACTCTCTCATCTCGATTATTTGGTTTTGGAGGCTTTGGATCATTGTTACCATATCGAGTCCGTCGGCGGGACTGGCCGCCGGGGCCACGGGAGTCACATGGTGCCGCTCGTTAGACGCCTGATCAGCCGCATTGGTTCTCGGGCGACCAAGCCTGACGGTCGGCAACACATCTCTCTGAGAGTTCAACCTCTGTCGGAGGTCTTCGCCCCTGGAGTTCCTCTGAGCTGTGAGATGTTTCCTGAGATCTACGTCGAGGATTCGACGAGGCAAATCTGGTCGGCGCCGAAACGTCCTTCGAGTCCCTCGACTGTTCGCCCCTTCGTCACGCCGAGCGTTTCTATGCTCGAGCCGTGATCACGATTGACCACCCCGAGAGTTTGAGGAGGGTGCGCCTCTGATTTGTGGGCCCGGCGGTCGAATCGGCGATGGTTGCTGTGAAGATGGCCTTGCGCACGTTTCCCGACTAGGGCGAGGAGTTACCTCGTCCGTCCGAGATTCCCCCACGTATTCGGGGTCGGAACCATCCCGGAAAGAACTTTTGTCAATGTCGTATCCGAGGAGGTCGGCGATGAGCGAATTGTCCACACCCGGTCGATCCAAGATTTTCGCGAGTCGTCGAGCTGTATCCTCTCGGAGAGCGACGTCGGGATCATCCCTCGAGCTCCGGGACCCGTTCTCGTTCTCACGAGGCTGATCGCCGAGTCGGTGGGAGAGGCTTCGAAGGCCATATCTGGCGTTCGTCGCCCGGGTGCCGGTAGATGCAACAGGAATCTGGCTCATCTTATCGGAGGTTGCTGATGGGGAACAAGGCTGGCTTCGTCGGAAAGCGAGAGAACTTAGCCAAACTGAACGGTCCCCATCCTTCTAGCGCCAAAATGTTGTCGCTCGTTTTCGGACAACGATTTAGGAACCCAGAACGGTTCGACCCAAGGCCGGACCAAGTGATCGCGTTCGAGTTCTAGCGTGTCAAACTCGGTATCCTGAGTCGTGCCCTAGCTGCCAAATAAGATTTGCTCGGTGCAGGTACCTGAAATGAGAAGAAGTCAAGTGAACTACCAAGGAGAAACAGAGGGGGCGCCTCTGTTTACCTCTCCGACGCTCAACATTAGTAGGATTGAGGTGGATAAAAGGGTTAGGAGTTTAGAGGGTTGAGGTTTGAGAAAAACGAGTGAAGTGCGAGTTCAGCAGCGTTCCAGTACTCAAGTTTTTGTTACTTTTTATCGGGACTCGTGTCCCATATTTATAAGGCGCGTCTTCTGAGCACATCCGAGCTGGGAGTGGCTTTAGGCTGACCAAAGAGGTCTGGAGATGGCCCCTGGCCGAGGGGAATCTCTCGTCCGGCCTCCGGCCTAGTGCAGGGTCTTGGACCGGCCCTTGGCCGAGTCAAGGGGAGGCCAGGGCCGGCCTTCGGCCGAGTGGTAGCTTCACCCGGCCTTTGGCCGGGTGAATAGTTTTGGGCCGGCCCTTGGCCGGGTCAAGGGGAGGCCAAGGCCGGCCCTCGGCCGAGTGGTGATTTCGCCCGGCCTTCAGCTGGGTGAATAGTTTTGGGCTGGCCCTTGGCCGGGCCAAGGGGAAGCCAGGGCCGGCCTTCGGCCGATTGGGAGCTTCATCCGGCCTTTGGCCGGGTGGGTAATCTTGGGCCGGCCATTGGCCGAAGGGAGCATCTCGCTCGGCCCTTTGCCGAGTGGGCAGGTCTAGGGCACCGGCCCAGGGCGGGGCCGAGCCTCTTCGGGGCCTCCGTCGAGCCGTCGCGCCTTTTATGCACGCAACAACAGGCTCAGTTAAAGACTGTAGAAGATACAGTAAAAAGTTTAAAGGGAGAATGGGAAGACACAATCAAAAGTTTAAAGGGAGAATGGGAAGACACAGTCAAAAGTTTAAATGGAGAATAGACAAGCTTCAAGTTGGAACTGACGCAAATGTTTTAAGAGTTCAAACAAAGTGTCTACGACCAATAGCCGGTGGCCAATCCCGGACCCGATGAACCACCTGTGGTTCAAGATGAAGAAAAACACGAAGACGAAGAAGAAAACAAAGAAGAAGACAAAGAAGAAGACAAGGAAAACATATACTTTTGAATTTGTTTTAGGTTATAACTTCAATCTTACACTTATGGATTTACGGAAAACAAAACCTAATTGCTTAAGAATAAGACTAAAGAATCGATGTATTTTCTGATCGATACAGGTTCATTAAATATACAAGTCAGTTTCTACTTTAATCTTGGTCATTAGTCTATGTTAGCCATCAACGATCCAGATCTGCGACACATAAAATGGGACGAAATGGAGCATTTGAGCTTTACATATTTCAACAAGTACCATTAGCAAGACAATTAACTATTTGAAGGAAAGAAACTCATAAAAAGATGCTTTTATTTCATATTTTTCATGACATGTTTGTGGCGTGTGTAAGTGTATATATAGACTCACTTAAAATAAAGGTTTTATATCTTAAAACACTTCAGTACAAGTCCACGAGATGAAATCAGCCGGGCACGGGTTAGAAAGAAGATAAGCTCATTAGTGACAAAATCGCAAGTTAAAAGAGCAAACTTCGTCGTGAAGATCGGATATAAAACGAGTTCAATAATTCACTTTAGAACGAGAACGTGCAACGTGACGATGACTTCATTGATCTCAAACTGTGATCATCTAATTATTTAGTTTGATTACAAATATTAAAGAGTTAACGTATAATATAGCACTATATAGGTTTAGTAATTTAGTTTTATCCAATGTTTTTATAAAACATTTGTAAATGTTCAATCCTGTAATTAACAAAAGTTTTCTTCGAATTTTGCCCCAAAGCAAAAATCCCGCCCAAATTTTAATGAAATTTAAATATTGAATTCCGGAAGTTAATTTACAACGTAAATTACGGAATAATAACTACACCACATTAACTTATATATATAAGTTTGGATTTCAAGAGTGAGAAACTTCAAATGCATGCAAAAAACTGCCATTTTTAAAAAAAATTCTTTCTGAAACCAAAATTTATCGACGAACAAACCCAAGCTATTTTCTTCGATTGAACATCACCAAGAAGTTTTTGTAGAGTTCAACGACGTATCGGCCGGCGATTAACAGGTCTTTATGTTCTTTTTTGTATCTAATTTATTTTTGTTTTTGAAATCTTTTTTGTAAATCGATTATTTAAGAATAGGTTTCTTCATGAACACGACAGTGACGATGAAGAAGAAGAAGAATGATATAAAACTTTCATGGCGGAGAAAGATGTGAAATTTTCATGGCTGAGAAACATGTGAAGCTTTCATGAACACGACTTTCGTTCTTTTTTTTCTTCTTCTTTTTCGTGTTTTGATTTTGATTTCAAATTTATGCATGAAATTTTGATTTATTTCATTTAGTAAAATTAACAAGAATCGTGTTTTGTTAATTAATATGCAATTAACGATGACAAATTTCAAACGCAACTCCATTTACGTTGGAAGAAATGCATTTTAGTGTAAATTGAATATCAATTAACGAATACAGAGCAATTAAGAGTGAATAAATGGAAATAGTAATTGCTTGATAATAAATATCAGCAAAAACAAAAAAATAAAATCGGATGAAAATATTAAATTTCAAAAAATAATTGTAAAAATAAACTAATCTGGCCATAAAGGAAGGTTTTTAATTAAAAAAGCTGAAAATAAAAAGGTCAATAAAATATCCACGAGTCTAGGATCTAAAAGGACTTAATCAACCGCTAAATAAATTTTTTGAATAAAAATGAAATTATTTGAAAATTTGAAACGAAATTTTTAAAAACAAATTAAAAAGTTAAAAAAATCGGCTTTTGGAAAATAATCCTTAATATATTCTTATTCTCTCAGCTTTGAAAACTTTTGGAAAATAAGTTAGAGAGAATTTACTCAAAGAACCACTATTTGTATTTGGTTTTACTAAAATTCACTAAAATTTATTTTTCCAAAATACCCTTAAAATATTTATTTACATTTTATTCCATATTTATAATAATTGGTTATTATAAAAAATTAAACTAAAAACATTTAAACCTATTTCACCACTACAAATTTTTTTTTATAATTTTTTTTTGTGTAACACATTTATATAAAATATTTTAAAAGGCAAATGATTTTTTGAAGAAAGATTTTGATGGATTATTGAAAAGTTAGAAAAAAAAAGTGTTAGTTTGGCCGCTTTGTCGGTAAGATAGTTAGAAACTGGCATGACGTTGGAAATCAGGCATCTTTAGGTTTTTTCGTCTCTGGATTCCATGTAGATTCCTCTCTCTCTCTCCGTGGTCCAAATATGCATATTGCCAAGTGTTGAGAAAGCAAAGTACCAGTTTTCATTCGTTTCCCATCTGCGAACCATTTTATTTTCTCTCCGAAAGCAAAGGAAATAATTTCCAAATCCATTCTTCGTCTTCTACGGTCCTACCATGACTGCCTCGTGTTGCCAAGGCTCTTCCGACACCAGGTACTTTGATATCATCGTCTTTAATCTAAAAATTCCAATCTGAGATTCGATCACTCTCGCGAAGTCGATCGCAAATTTAATTCATGATTCTGTTCTATTGTTTTTACACATATAACGCAATGCAATATCGAGTGCAATAATGATCTTCATTTATACTTTGAATTGCTTACGACATTTGTGGCTGTGTTTGGTTTGTGTGATTATGTGGAGAGATCTTCACTCAGAAATTTACCGATTGATTTTATGCCTATTTACTGGATAGGTTTCACAGTCTTGAAATTTGTCTCCTTGTTGTTGAACCAGCAAAAGTTCATTGTTAGGACAAGCTCCGCTGGAAGCAGTGTTGTTCGACGTTGATGGAACTCTCTGCGATTCCGACCCGATTCACCACCAGGCTTTTGAAGTGATGCTTCAAGAGGTAAATCTTCGACCAAAACTGTGTGAGATGACATTTACCATGTTTTACTGGATTTTTTTATTCAAAATTGTGTTTGAATATCAACAGATAGGTTTCAATGGGGGAGTTCCCATCACCGAAGATTTCTTCGTTCAGACAATCGCCGGGAAACACAACAACGACATTGCTCGAGCGCTCTTCCCCGACGATTTTGAACGTGGCTTGAAGTTCTGTGAGGACAAGGAAGCCATGTTTCGTCGGTGAATAATCCTTTCCCATGCACTATACTTAGCAATTAGCGATTAAGATACCTAGTAAGACTATGATTTTTATATTTAAACTCGGTTAAAAAAATGTCCAATGTTGTAAAGTAAATATTTATCTATAAATGAGTTTCCGTTCAGACATTGGTCTTCAACCAATAACTTAATCTCTCTACAGAACAAGAAAATATTAGGTCTCGGTGGAGTTTTGTAATTCCTGTTTTCTAGCAATTTAATTACAACGGCTCTCAACACGAGATTGAAATCTGAAATCTTTTGAATTAGTCGACTAATTAACCAGTTTGAGATTGACGTTGTGGCCACAGATTAGTGGCCGAGCAGGTGAAGCCTCTGGACGGGCTTCACGAGGTCAGAAAATGGATTGAGGAGCGCGAGCTGAAGCGGGCTGCGGTGACGAACGCGCCGAGGCCCAATGCGGAGCTGATTATCTCGCGGCTCGGGCTTACGGATTTCTTCGACGTTGTTATCATCGGGGACGAGTGCGAGCACCCAAAGCCGCATCCGGGGCCTTACTTGAAGGCCCTAGAAGTCCTCAACGTCTCAAAGGATCACGCTTTCGTCTTCGAGGTAATATCAAACTTTGAATCCTATATGATCTAATTATATTTATTTGGGTTACTTCGATTTTGACAAATGATTATTGTTATACATTGACTGTTTTTTAAAAGCTAAGTTTCAGATGGGTAGATTCCTTCAGTCTTTTGCCTAATATGCTCCAATTTTACTGTCAATATGTCATGTAGTTGTGGTAAAATTGCATATCAATGTCAAAATCCGGTTAAAAAATTGGTTACTCAGATTGGATAAGAGTTCAAAACTTGTGAAACCTTGAGTACTGGGCAAAGAATAAGTTCCGAATCGTTATAAAAGCTTTTACCCTACATGTTTCCAACTTTACAGTGGGCAAGTACTGTAATTGCAGATCAGAGTTTCCTATTAAGATTTTTTTCTTACGATCTGCAAATGTCTAAAATACTTCTGAAACCTTGTCTATCCTGCAAATACTATGTATCCAAATCGGTTAGATTGCCCTTTAGTCCTTTGCCCCCACAGATGGACCGGTTTTGCGAAAGTTAAGTTTCAGATGGCTAGATAGCTCTATTGTGCTCCAATTTTTTCCCTAAGAAAAACCATATACTATATTGGCGTTTTTTCACTAGGATTCTGTGTCGGGGATAAGAGCCGGAGTTGCAGCTGGGATGCCAGTTGTTGGAATAAGCACCCGAAACCCGGAGCATATGCTGTTGCAGGCAAAGCCCGCCTTTCTTGTGAAAGATTACGCTGATCCGAAGTTGTGGGCCGCGCTTGACGAGCTTGACAAGAAGGGAAAGCAATGGCAAGAATGATGCTTTTTTGGTCATGATTTTTTAACCAAAATTATTTCTTGAGGGTCATCTCTCCTGTCTCTACATATAGCTACTGCACTTCGCTTAAGACATTATCATGACAAACATTCTGTACCTAGCTGGCACTGCTAGCTATCATAAAAAATAATAATCCCTTTGAAAAGATTAATATCATATTGCAGTTTATTCTGTCCTTCAGTCGTGAAAATAAGTTCGAACCCTTTAAGAAGAAGATAACTTATTAAACCTCTAAGGGTGTCCTTCAGCCTCACAAATTTAAAGTCCATTGAACATGTGCATGTTACGGCCCGGAATCTTGATCTCGTGACGGGAGGACCCGTGATGAAGGTAATTAAGTGTTTGTCTCACTGTAAACCTAATATGTCTTCACGTGAGAGAGAGATTAGGATTAGATTATTAGTGTGAAAGATAATTTTATTAATGAAAATTACCTATTTATTTGTCAAAAATTGCTCTAAATAACCAAATGAAACGTTGATATTGTTATTTGGTCTTTTTTTTTGTTTTTTTAGTAAATAGTCATTTATTGCGATGTGACTGCTATTAATTGGTGTTAATAAATTACATTTTTAGTTAATATACACATATTTATTTTGATTACTGGCTATTAACCAATTTTTTCAAAACGTTTGGCTATATAACAATTAATATGTTTCAAAGTGCTATATTGCTACTTATCCCTTTATTTGTAGGTCAACTTACGACCAATCTTTTCTTAACAAGGCCTAAACAAAATAAAAGCCATAATAGAAAATTCATAATAAAAGATTAAGACCTTAATTAAACTGAAAACAGTAGATTGAATAATAAAAACGAAATTAATTAACCATGGCGCACGTAGGCCTTCAGATCACGCGGCCCACCGACCGCTGCACCGTTACGACTCAGTCGATGGTATTGTTTTCCAGCGTATGAGTCTGTAACAGTTCATCTGATAATTTGTGCTATTCTCATATATCTAATTAAATATCATAAATAAAACCTCTAAACTGAAACAGTCTAAAGATAAAACTGCCTGCTGGAAAACTGAGCATTTTATTTACACAAATCAGTAGTAAAAAGTTTGACAAAACACGCTTCACAAAACAAAACTATGCATGGGAGCAGCTATATATGGATATTGAATTCAAAAAACATGTTTATCTGGACCATGATATCGAGTCTATCTCATCCCTTGCAGACTTGTAAAGCTCAAGCCTCGTTGCATATTGAAGCCTCTGCCATTAATTCAGGACCTTCATCCAAAAGCTGAGCAAGTTGTTTACCCTGCAGAACAAATCACCAAACAAACTCAATACTTATAGAGATCTCATACTTATAAGGAGAACACAGAATTAACCACGACCAATTACTCATGTACCTTTTTCCTGCTCAATAGTGCAAAGAAGCGAACTAGCAAAGACCGTTTAGCCTCTCTAACTTGGCAATGAACAATGGACTTTGGAATGGTGATCCTCAGAGTTTCGGAAACCATATCGATGTAGGAAGACACGTTCGATCCTATCCTGCTGAAATGGACAGCCTGATTCCCGGCTTCCTCTGGAAGCTTCCGTCAGATACGCTGACTCCATTTCCACCAACCGCAGAGTTGTTTCTTTCCCATCTTCACGAAATCTCTCCAGCGCTTCATTTGCCGCCACGGCTAACTCGCCCCGAAGCCTTGAAAACCGTTTCAACTCCTGCTTTGTATCAAACCGAGAAATTTAGTCAAGATTGGTTTAGTTTACGGAACTATCATTGGTGATGGATATCACGCTTCCCACACTAGGAATCTCTTCCACCCAATATTCTCTCATGCAATTTCAAGATCCTTTCTCTATTTTTCCCCTCTATATTATAGGACAACTTTATTTTTCAAGTCTTCTTACGTTTAAATTCCCATCACTTATGAAATGATAAGATACCACTTATGGACAGTTTTATATGACAACTCTTTAATTATTGAAGAAGAGAGAACCTGTGTTTCAGCAATTGATCTCCTCACAAGCTCCTTCAAAACAATGTGAACCTGCAATGCCAGAACGGTTTTAAGAAATAAAAAAGAAAACCGTTGGTCGATTTTTGCATGCTGCTAGTAAAGTAAAAATTGACATTTAAATATATAAGGAACTACTCAGCCAATTGCTTATGTAGATAAAGGGAATATCGCCTGAAGTGATGGAAATAGAACCAATTAAAGCATCGACTGAAGCTTCAGCCGGGCCTCTGAAAAAGTGAAGTGAAGTGTCAATAAGTTGACGATGGGCTTGCTCGGGCGCAACTAGATGCGGCTGGTACCCATCTGCCTCTGAAACGACTCTTCTTATATTTTCAATCGACAAATGTCGATCAAAAGGGAGCTTCCTTAGAGCCGAAGGAAGCTGGTACTCAAATACGCCGTATATTCGATCTCCACCAGGTCGCCTGAGATGATAACGAGAATCATGTTACTGCATAATGAACACAAAAAAAATTAGTAATGTCATTATTTTTTCTAGTGGAAAGACAATGAACTTTACCTCCATCCAAATGCTCTTTGAAAACCCTCTCAAACGCACGGCATATCTCTAGGATGGTATATAATTGTGCCTGATCGTATCGGAAAATACAATGTCCATTGATTTCATATGAAAATTGATTCAACAACGACAAAACAATTACCTGTAAATACACACCCCAGCGTCAACATCAATAGGTGTACCAAGATAATCCAGCTCTTTCTCCATTTCCTTGATGCTTTTATCGATCAAAGATTGAATTCCTGGGAGTCGAGCTTTAATTACTGACTCCAAATACTGCTATCACAAGATTAACAAACATCAGTTTGAGATAGCACGATTTTCACATTAAACTTAAAGTAGAGAAAACAGACCTTCGAAAGAAGCTTAGCAAGATATTCTGATCCCATTTTGCCTGCCATATGTCCATACTTGGGGCTTTTAGCAAAAAACTCACGCTCCCTATGTCGAGCAGAAATTATGTCCAAATTTTTATTGATTTCAGATTGGGATCCGTTCACTATTCCGACCCAAGGATACTGAAGGAGATACGCTCTTCCTCCAAGTACCTAAAACCAACACAAATAAATTGAAAGTTGTCTGTATGTTTGGTCTAAATTCTGTCTGGTTTAATTCCTTTCCAGCTAAGCAATCTGACTAGTAAGAACACCCCATCTTTTTGGGTTAGCTTAGAATACAAGTTTGTAAAGTCTGCAAGTCTTGTACTTATAAATATGATCTGGGATCGATACAAGGGTAAGGTAGAACACGAGCAATTTAGAAGAAACATTAAATACTTAGAAGAGAGAAAAAGAACAGATCAGATGTCAAGAGTTTCGATTGTGATTTTCGGCGAGTGTGAGTGCAACTTTATAATTCTGAATTTGTTCATAGTGAAGTCGATCAACAGCTTCGATCGAGACTAGATGTAGGCAAGTTGCAGAACCAATATAACTTTATTCTGTTTCATTGCTTGAAAATTACGGTTAGACTAGATTTCTTCGTGTCCAAGAAACCTTTTCTTGAACAAGAACCACACACTTCCGCAACAAAAACACTAGAAATTCAGACAGATAGTAAAATCATTTACAACACAAAAACATTTGAGGCTAATCTAGCTTTGGTCTAATGTTCAATGCTCAAGGATCACATTTGTTAAAGGGAAAAATCGTAAAATTCTTACTTCCAAAGCGTTTGTTCCTTTATCCATGAGATATAGCTTTGTCAAAATCCAAAGGTTCTGTCACTTAAGAAGTGAAGCAAATCAGACAACAGACAGAACAGAACACCATAAAAGCAAATAGAATAAAGCTACGAATTGAAATAAATAAAATAGAAAACAACCCGTGGGATCTACTTCTCTAGCAATGTTTGGAGATTAAAAGTCATAAGCTATTAGATTGAGAAAATGACATGGCTAGGGGTAGATTGTCTAATCAATCCCATAAGTCTGGAAAAGGAAAAGATAGGAGAAGCAAGTCAAGATCCACCGACTAAGCGTAGATAGGAAATGTTTCTATTGTAATAAATTAGGACACATTAAGAAAAATTGCTACTCTGAGATCAAGAAACAAAAGGGAACTCTCAAATCTCAATCCAACCAACCCCAAGGTTCTGCAAATCTAGGCGTAGGATATGAATTAGGTGAAGTTTTAGTAATAACTCAACATATAGGTATCTCCGAGTGGCTTCTTGACTCAGGTTGTACATTCCACATGCCTAACAATAGGGATTACTTGATAGACTACAAAAAAAGATCGGGTCGTAAGGTCGTTATGGGAATGCCAATACATGTGAGGTAGTTGGTATAGGATCAGTTAGCTTCAAGCTATTTTTACTTAAGAGCAACGAACCAAGATTTTGTAAAATTTAAAGACATACACTTGTAGAGAACCTAATTGACAAAAAGGTAAAAACCGTTAGAACAGGTAGCAAACTTGAATCTGCAATGAGGAATTTAGATTGTACTGTGCAAAACTAGGGATTATAAGGCATAAAACATTTAGGTTGAATCCACAACATAATGATATAGCAGAACGTATGAGCACGAGTCTATTAAATAAAGCTAGGTGCATGTTGTTTAATTAAGGACTTTCTAAGAGGTTTTGGGGTGAAGTTGTTGTAACTGCTTCCTATTTAATTAATAGGCCACCATCTAGTGCCATAGAATTTAAAGCCCCAGAAGAAGTATGGACCGGCAAAGCCCCTGACCTATCACACCTATGAACGTTTGGCTGCTCGGTTTATGCTCATCAAAGCATAGGCAAATTAGAACCTAGATTAATTAAGTGCGTTTTCTGGATTATGGGCAAGGGAACATAGTGGATTCAAAACTATTAATAGCCGAGATGTGATCTTCAATGAATTAGAATTTCATTGCTTACTTTCAACTAACCAAGATGCAGAATAACCTAAGTCTAGCAAAAATCAAGAAATGGCCCTAGAGATTTGATTGAGGTGGAACTAGCAAGGAAGGTGATCAGGTGGAGCAGAGAGAAGATGGATATGATGACAGACATCAAGAGGCTCAAGTTGATCAAGATGAGCCAATTCCAGATGAGGGTCAACCTGACCTTGTTCCAGAAGAAGCTTAAGCAGTCAACAAATTCACTAAGATCAAGACAACTTAGATTATCAACTCATCAGAGACAAGGAGAAGAGAGTGTCAAACCCTCTAAAAGATTTGGTTTCACTGCTTACTCAGAGTTGTTAGCACACGCGTTAATCTCAGCCCCGGAAGTGAATTACAAGGATCCAGTGAGTTACGAAGATGCACTAAATAGCCCAGATTCATCAAAGTGGAGATGAACTCATTGCTCAAGAACAAGGCATGAAGTCTGGTGCCGAGACCCCAGGATCAAAAGACTCTGTCATGTAGGTGACTCTACAAGGTTAGAGAAGGCTCTAATCCTACTAACAAGGTCCTGTTCAAAGCTAGACTTGTGGCATGGTATTAAATCAAGTAGAGGAATAGACTAAGAGACCTTCAAAATCATGTTGTCATTGGTTGCCAATTTGACTTGGAACTGCACCAAATAGATGTGAAGACGAATTTTCTACATGGAGACCTAGAAGAGACTATTTATATGGTGTATCCGTAAGGGTATGAGATAGCAAGAACATGACTCAGTTTGCCTCAAGTCCCTATATGGACTAAACAATCGTCAAGTCAATAGTGCAAGAAATTTGATCCTTTCATGTTAAAGAATAACTATCTCAGAAATTCATCTTGACAAGTACATTCGTGCTCCTATATGTTGATGATAGATTATAAAAAGCAGTATGAGTTCTATCATTGGCTTAAAGAAGCAATTGATACTTAATTCGAAATGAAGGACTTAAGTAAAGTTGGAAGGATAATGGGAATTGCAATCACCAGGAACATATCTATATGCATGTTGAAGCTGACTCAACATAGTAAATTGGAGAAAGTGGTTACAAAATTTAATATGTGCGGATCTAAGCCTGTTAAACAATCATTGGCGCCACACTTTAGATTGTCCAGCTCACAGTCACCTTCAACAGATTCAGATTTGAAGTACATGTCAGACATACCCTATGGTTGGGTCCATCATGTACTCCATTATTTGCACAGGACAAGACCTGGTCCAAGCCATCAGCGTTCTGAGCCGCTACATGGCCAATCCTGGCCGCGAGCACTGATTGGAAATGAAGTGGGCATTGATATATCTTAGCAGCACAAAAAATGTAGGACTATGCTACAAGAAGTCAGGATGAAATCGACGGCTACGTGACTCAGACTATGACGGATACTTGGACAATATGAAGTCAACAACTCCTTACTTCTTCACTCTATATGGTAATTGCATCAGTTGGAAATCTCAGCTCCAGCCTATTGTGACTCTGTCCATTGCGGAAGCCGATTATGTGGATGGTACAAAAGCGGTTAAAGAAGGCATCTGGGTTCAAAGAATGTTGAAGGAGTTGAAGATTTTACTGGAATTATGACTATTTTCTCTGACAGTCAGAGTGCTCTACATCTGTGCAAAAATACACTATTCCACGATTGCACTAAGCATATCAACATCAAGTTTCACTTCATTCGAGACCACATCACAGAAGGAAGGATCAATTTGGGCAAGGTGAATACAGATGACAGCCCAGCAGACGCTGGGACAAACATTGTTACTCTTGAAAAATTCAAACATTTTTTGAGTTTACTAAGAGTTGGATCTGACTAATCAAGGAAGGAGTCGAACAATGATTTCAAGGGAAAAATTGATTTACACTAAAAGGAATTGAAGACCTCGAGAAGTAGATGAGGTGGAGATTGTGAAAAATTCAGTTGAATCTTCTCCGCCTTAAAGACAATTACAAGCTTGCACTAACATGGCAAGTTAGTTGAATATTTAGTTAGTTAAGTTAGTTATTGTATTTGATATAAATAGTTGTTTAACTGTAAATTGTATATAGAGAAAAACTGATTACGAGCGAGAGTGGTGTTAGAAAATTTATTGGGGAAAAGAATCTGGAAAGGATCAACCGAGAAGGGTGTTTTTCTGTAAAGGTTTTCTAGGTGTAATTGTTCTTGCTCTTGGTAGAAGTGGTCGGAGAAGAAGTATTGGTTGTAACAAGATTGTTTGGGATCTTTTTAGTGTGAATCGAACTCATTGAATGAGTTCGCGAGGACGTATACTAGTTTGCAGGCAACACATCACTTGTTCTTCTCAGCTTCAAGTTCATCTGCTGTGTAGGGATATTCGGATGCTGATTGGGGGACTTGCTCGGATACTCGTCGTTTAGTCACAGGTTTCTGTGTCTTCATCGGGAGCTCAATGGTTGCTTGGAAGTCCAAGAAACAGCTCACAGTGTCACGATCGTCAGCTGAGGCAGAGTACAAAGCTATGGCTACGATGACATCTGAATTGTTGTGGATTCAACAACTTCTACGAGATGTCAGCATTGTGCAAATAAAGTCACCTATTTTGTTTTGCGATAATCAGGATGCGATGTACATTGCATCGAATCCGGATTTCCATGAGCGTACAAAACATATAGAGGTTGACTTATACTTTGTACAAGATCATGTTCAGCGTGGCAACGTGAAACTTCTCCCAGTGAGTACACATGAGCAGTAAGCGGATATTTTCACAAAAGGTTTGCCTGCTGTAACTCTTTAGAATATTTTGTCCAAGATGTCCCTCAAAGATATTTTCAGTCCATATTGAGGGGGAGTATTAGACTTATTAAATTGTATTTTACTAAGTCAAAATTAGTTATACGGTTAATTAGGACGTTAAGAATGTTTAATATATTTTTAGTCTGTCTGGCTTGTTATATAAGTAACCTCTGTTTTTGTATTGGGTTCATTGATAAATTGAATACAAGAAACAGTTCTTTGATTCTCTCTTCATCTTCTTCAATTCTTAAGAAGTTTTGATCGTAACAAATCAGGGCTCGAGAGAGCGGAAGGCGTGATGACGTTGGTCGCCTTGGCAAGCATGTTTAGCAGTGACACCTGGACGTCCTTGGGGTGGGCGGGGAAGGAGCTCAGCCGGTATGCGGAAATTAGAATAAAAACAAAAACTTAAGGGATTGGGAGCAATGAGACCAAAAGTCTGGTTAACTTCTCAGTCTGAACCCAGTAATAATTCAAATCTCGAAACGAAAACAAGCAAAAGGAACCAATTGGTAAATACCGGTGGGCAAGGCTGTGATTTATTTCTTTTGTCAACCAGCCAGAGACAGAGAAACGAACGGTGAGAGAAAGACTTACAGTGGAATCGCGAACGTTGGAGGAGAAGCACACTTGCTATCAAGAAGGGTGGCGGTCTCGGCAAGATTGCAGGTGGAGGAGCAAAGATTTCACACTCATGGTTAGAGAGAAGATAAAGAGTGAAAAAAAAACTATGCTTAATAATATTTTAAGTTTTTTTAAACCGCCCAAACTAAAATGTTAAGTGGGAAATTTCCCTCAAATATTTTAGTGAAACCTTATAATTTTAAATAATTAGACTACAGTTCTATAATGACTATAGCGTAATATATAATAATTATTACAGTTTTATAAAAAAACGAAGTATTTTATAATCGAAAAATGAGTGATTAGAATATGTTTTAACCGACTATATTTTAAGGTTAAAATGTAAAACAAAAAAATATCGTAGTGGATAAATGTTTTTGTGGTAATGCGGGAGTTGACTGGGACGGGAGTGTGAGGGACAAGAAGTTCCAGTAGGCCAAGTTTACATGATAATTATGAGATATAAATTCGGCCCAGCTAAAATAAAAATATTGGACTCAATTTAGATCAAATAACTCAAACATTTCAACCCAAATATATTAGGTAACGTTATCAAACTCCTTTCAAAATGTGATGAGATCGATCATGACGAAATCTTCGGTCAATATAGTCGACTTCGCGAAATGATTGGATCCATGACGAACTTAGTTCAATATTTTCATATTTATCATCATATATATATATAATATATAATATATATATATAATATAATATATATATATATATATAATATATAGATCAGATCTAATTAGTAAAGTTGAGACACTAACCAGTTGTCTCTATCATCCTACCAAATATTCCCAATACCTCCTCTATCTTCGTCGCTAAGCTCAAAACTTCCCATCAATGGCGTTCTTCAGCAACGGCGGCCGATTCCGCGAGCTCATGAAGAAAGAAGTACGAAAAGGTCGCTGCTGGTGTTCACCTCACCGTCTCCGTCGTCGGCCTCTACGTCGCCATCAAAAGCAACGACGACGTCGAGTCCATCCTCCAGAAAGTCCCCTTCATCAGTCACTCACCGGAAGATGCTCCTAAAACCGGTGAAGTCGAGACGCTGCAGGATTCAAATCGGATCGAGTCGCCGGCGGAGCTTGCAATGTCGAGCGGCAGTGCTCTGCCGCTGGCTGTGTTCTGTAACAAAGCTCTCTTCCCGATTAGGGTTCCGATTACCCTAGCACTGACTCCGCCGATTACACGATTCTTTGCTAGAAGGAAGATCATCAAGGACCGTGTATGAATTTCCCTCTAATTTTGTTTGTGAAATTTATTTTTCTCTTGTTCGTCTCTATCACTCACAGGAATATGATCAATAAAGTTGACTTAAGTATTGAACTTGTCAAGAATCTGAACATACTTGTTCAGTGCATTGGTTGATTTGTTCAACATTTTCATTCCAAATAGTTGAGGTTGATTTTCAAGCATCGATTATCGAAATGTTTGATTGATTTTTTAAGAACTGGGAAATGAAATCAGTATAGACTCTTTGGGCTCGAAATAGTTTTGGAGAACATTTCCGTGTGACTTGTATCAGTATACAATTTAAGGATTCCACAACCCTTTTTTTGGGTTGTGGAATGATTTCACAAATTCCACAACCCTTAGACTTTCGTTGTGGAATAATCATACTTTTCACAACGGATGTCTAAAGGTTGTGGAATATTCAACAACCGATCAATTTTTGCACCATATTATATAATTTTTATTTTTTCGGCGCCGCGGCACCGAGTTTCAACAACGGATCTAAGATCCGTTGTGGAAACATTTCATTTTTTTAGGCAGCGCCGCGGCGACAACTTATTGTCGTCGCGGCGCCGTTGTCCAAAGTATTGTTTTTACTCAAAATATATGTGAAATGAACCCACATAATCATATAATACATGTAGAAAGACTTATAACATGCATAAGTAATCTAAAAAACTTCCAAAATCTTATATATATATATATATATATATATACATTCAAAATTCATCCGAGATTATATACATTCAAAATCACAAAATGTAATTAATCACATTCAATAAATTTGTGTACATAGTTCATCCGCATTTTGTGTTACCGCTTTATCTTAGAGCGGTCATTGACTTGATGTACGTTAATTGCCCGTCACCAAGAGAGTCTTTGTGTTCGAGTTGAAAATTTGAAAACACCCTATAAACGAAAACCATGATGAATTTTTTAACAAACGCTCAAATTCAAAATACAATCTCAATTTCAACCCAAATTGACTCAAATTCAATCAAGAATTCAAATTATATTTCAAACAAACAAAAATATATGTCACTCTCATCTAAAAATGAATTTGAACCAAATCATATCTATATATATAATCAATTCCAAAAACAAAAGTTATATCTCAATATCAACCTAAACTAAATATCAATTTGAAACACACAAAATATCAATCAAAATCTCATTTAAACATATTATCATTTCCAAACACAAAAACTATATCTCAATATCAACTTAAACTAAATATCAATTTCAAGCACACAAAATATCAATCAAAATCTCATCAACATATTATCATTTTCAAACACAAAAACTATATATAATATCAACTTAAACTAAATTTCAATTTCAACCACAAAATATCAACCAAAATCTCATATAAACATATTATCATTTCCAAATAAATACTTAACAATAATAATAAAAAAAAAACTAACCAATATGATGAGAAGACGTGGAGAGGCGGTGATAACCTTTTGAGACATAGATAGAGGGCGGAGGGAAAGAGCATAATAAGTTTCGTGGGTTTTGAGGGATGGATTTCGTGGGTTTGAGGGTGGGTTTCGTGGGTTTTGAGGCGTTAGCATGGGTTTCATGGGTTTTGAGTGTGAAAAGAAGGAGAGAGAGCGCGGAGTGAAAGAGAGGGTGGAGGGAAAGAGAGGCCGGAAGGAAAAGAGGGTGGAGGGAAAGAGAGGTTAGAGGAAAAGAGAGAGCTTCATGGGTTTTGAGGCGTGAGTTTGTGGTGGGGAAAAGCTCGTCGGAAAATGAGAGTGACGGTGGTCGGATATTTATGAGTCGCCGGAGAAGAGAAAGTATTAAAAGAGAATGGGTTTTGAGAGAGAATGAGTTTTGAGTGAGAATGAAAAATGAAGAAGAAGAAGACGAATTATATGTTTTGTGTGAAATTTGGGCGGGATTTCAAAAATATTTGATTTTTTCACGAATTTTAGGCATTCGACAACCCTTATGGGAAGGGTTGTGGAAGCGGCACCGCGGCGACGACAAAATGGGGCCGCGGCGCAACCAAACCCAATTTTTTGGGCCGCGGCCCGGGATGAACGTCGCCGCGGCGCCAAAGAGAGTTACAGAACGTATACATTTTAGGTTTTTCATGGCGCCGCGGCGACGGCAAAATGAGGTCGCGGCGCCATCAAAATTTCATTAACCAAACAAGTTTCCACAACCCTTTTGGGATCCGTTGTGGAAGCGATGCTGCGGCGCCGATTTTTTTTTTTTTTAAACTTTTTTCAAAATAATATTTTAAACATTTTACAACCCTCGTGGGAAGGGTTGTGGAAGAGGGGCCGCGGCGATGACAAAATGGGGCCGCGGCGCCGTCGTCTTTTTTTTTTCTTTTGCACAACGGATCTGGGACGTGGCGCCGCGGACTTGATTGGTCATCGCCGCAGCGCCTATCCCACATCACATACAATAAAGGTTGTGGAATATTTTAAAATAAGTAAAATTCTACAGCCCTTATAATAAGGGTTGTGGAATGACCTACATTCCACAACGCTTAGGCTAAGGGTTGTAGAATATGTTACATTCCACAACCCTTAACTCAAACAGTTGTAGAATCAACACATTCCACAACCCTTAGCTACAAGGGTTGTGAAATCTCAGATTCCACAACTTTTACCAATAAGAATTGTGGAAAGTGGGTTGTAGAATCCAATATTTCTAGTAGCGTATGTTTATCTTTGGCCAATTAAACCGTCCTTTATTTTGTAAAAATTTGATGTAGTTATAAATTGCATATTACTTCGAATTATCACATCAAAACTGGAAACTATGGGAACCAATTTCAGTTGGATATGAAGTATATGGAATTCGCTTTAAAATGCAATTATCTAAACGTCCGTGGATGGAGCAAGGCATATCTATAAGGTAGTATGAACTAGGAAGGGGATCATGAAAAAAGTAAGGAGGAAAAATAAATGACTTGATACCGATGCAAATTAGGGATATTGATACCGATGCAAGTATTTGGACCAAACATCTACCAAAATTAAAAATTTGACCACTATATGTGAAAAGATTGTAATACTCTAATGAAATATGTCATTTTCGTAACACATCTGTTATCATTTCGAGAACTTTTGTAATCAATTTTACAACACGATCCAACCTTTTAGTATTGTCGCTATTTTACTTTCAGTATTTGATTGTTTTCGTTTCGATAATGCTCTTACTCAGAAGGTCAATGTTTGTTTTGCTTTTCGTTAGATTCCAGTGTTCAAAGATATAAAGTAGTTCCATGTATCTAATTTCAATAAATTAAGTACCAAACCCAAATCATTTTGTGTAAATCACTGTTGAACGATGATCAAATACTTTTTTATATCTCTCGCGTGCAAAGCACGTTTTTATCCTAGTACATATATATATATATGTATATATATATATATATATATATCTATTTTCTTCAACGCAGGCAACTGCAATCAGTTTTTATTCAAATAAAAAGATGGAACGAAATGATAATATTGATCGGGATAACAGCAAACAAGAACATCAATCAATGGTCCACCGTTGAGTATCTGACCCATCATGCATCTTATTTGTATGTAGTCTCAAGTTATTACACTCATCAATATAACAAAACCCACAGCGGAGATAAATGCCCAAAGAATACAGATGTATCTCTCTATTTCTTCGAAAAGTTCATGTGAATGCCTTCCCGGCCAAATCCCAAGTTAGGGTTGCGAGTGATATCTCCCCCCTTTGTTGTCGTCCACCTTTGAAGCAACGTAATATTATTATTGTAGTAGATATATTTATATTTTGTGGACATTATTATCAGTACAAATTTTATTATATAGAAAAAGTACTACCTGTATTTGACGACTAAGACATGGACAAAAACAGCCATGAACGCTCTAGTATAATCTGCCCCTGGACACTGTCTTATTCCACGACCGAAGGGCATAAAGTTCTTTGAAATAACATCCGAATCAAGATCCTATAGCAACACATAGACACAAGAATCAGGAGCCAATAGTATTTATTTTACTGTTGATATAGGTTAGATACAAATTGGAATTAAAACAAACATTCCAACGCCATGGGTTGAATTTGAGTGGATCACTATAAGTGTCTGAGTTTAAGTGCAAAGTTGACGTGACGAGCATAATAGTCCAGCCTGCTGGAATTACAAAACCTGAAAGAAATGTTTTTCCCACAAATTACTCAATTTCTATAGACAATTACTTGAATTGTACTTTAAAACCTACAAAAGCAAAAATGAAATAAAATAAAAAAACAATAATTTTCTTTTGATAGAACTGTAAAATGAAGAGGAGAGATAGAGGATTTAGAGAGAATGAAGATGATCTAAGATTCTTCATTAACTGCGAAACAAGATCACAAGCTTGTATGTTAAGAAGCGAAAGTTACTACCCTTAACCTATTGCATAACTAACTTTGACTAAGAATTGACTTTAACCAACTAACTGAATTACAGACTAACAACAATCTAATAATAGTCTTTATAAATTCACAATGAGAGGTAGATGGCTGAGCTGGCACGCCACCTCGAATAGCTTGCGTAACATTTTTTAGCCGGAGAACATATGTAAAGTTGGTGAGAGCATATAGGTTTGATTTTGTTGACAACAGGCAATATTAAGTATTCAATGAAAACATACAGGGACAAGCATCACTTAGATTTAGACGACACTGTCTTTATAAGTGTGAGAGCGTTTGTATCCTCAATTTTGCCTTCTATTGCTTTGATTTCATGGGTTAATTGGACCTGCGGTACAAAATAGTTTATCGAGGATATCTAATGTTATGATGTTCGGCATGACCACTTGCCATCGTGGCTTAAATGACCACTTTTATAAGTTCACGACAACATGGGCCGTAGCTACTCAACCCAAAAAAGTTAATAACCCCAAGAGCAACGAGTCATCTGCAGCTACACAGCTAATACCTTTTGTAAAAAGTTACAAAACAAATAAACTAATAAGCAGCGTAGAAGATAACTATTATTTGGTGTTAAAAGTGAAACATAGTAATAGACGTTTTTATAGTATAGAGTGAGGGTGTTCGCCGGAGACTGTGGGTTAACACTTTGAAGTGAGGGTATCTTGTCGGTGAGTTCTCGAGTGTCAGTGAGATCAGAAATAGGGTACACAGTTCAGGGAAACTCTTGAGTTTTGAGAGGTATGGAAGAAAATGAGGATTGGGAAGCAGAGCTAGACTTAGCTTCTTCTTTCCTCGCGTCGAATCTGGTGATTACCAGGAAGCTGGACGAAGAAGGAAAAAGCAAAGAGCAAGTTTATGTGGCAGGAAGGATTATGGCTAGCAAACCACCGATCTGGGGAGTGAAGAGGATTGTTGAGGTCTTCACGGGAATTTGGAGGTGTAAAAGGAACTGGAAGATAAAAGAGATAAAACCAGGCTTACTACAGTTTCAGTTCGAAGAACAGGAGGATGCAGACAGGGTCTTGCGCGGACGCCCATGGACCATCAAGGGATACCAACTCTTACTTGCTGAATGGTCGGCTCTGAAATTGGCTGAGGAGATTGAGTTTACTCATTCTCCTTTATGGACTTCCACCGGGGTTCATAAACGAAGCTAGCGCCAAGGCTTTAGCCTCAAGATTTATTAGAATATTAGAGTATTAATTAATTACTTACAAGTTAGTTAGAAAGATAACTTGTAGTATAAGTAGCCTAATTGGCGAATACTGTAATGTACAGAGAACCATTCTTTTTGGAATACAATTTCTCTCCTCTTGATTCTCTCTTCCAATTTCGGTTTCTCAATCGTAAAATGGTATCAGAGCTTTTTTCCGCAAACCTAACCTAGAAAATTGGATTTTCTTCTTGAGCAGAAATCATGTTCGTCAAATCTCTTTCAGCTTTCTCAGCTTTGAATTCCGACCTCCTCTTCGAAGATGGCGACGGAGGACGCTTCGAGTGGACAGCTATCGGTAGCAAGAACAAGAACCGCGAATCAGCGAACAACGACGAGAGAAGTCGTCGATCCTTTCTTCTTGCATCACACTAATAACACTGCCATGGTGTTGGTCACCACACTGATGAATGGAAATAATTACCATTCGTGGAGTAGATTGATGAAGGCGGCGTTGCAAATCAAATACAAGCTTGGTTTTATAACCGGAGCGATCAAACGGCCTGATGAATCTGATTCAGATCTATATGAAGCATGGCTGAGAAACAACAACATAATCTCCGAATGGATTACGAATTCATGTACCAAAGACATCGCGACAAGTATTAGCTATGGAAATTCCGCCATGGATGTTTGGAATGATCTACGAGAGAGATATGCACAAGGTAATGAGTCTCGAATCTTTGAACTGAGTCGCGATATCATGAAATTGACTCAAGATCAGAAGTCTGTTAGTGTCTACTATACACAACTGAAGACTCTTTGGGAAGAGATCGGAGGATACAAACCACCTTGCACATGTAATTGTGGTGGAGCCAAACTTCTTCTCGGATTTCTGCAGAACGAGTACGTGATGAAGTTCTTGATGGGACTAAACGACTTCTTCAGCACTGTGCGTGGCCAAATTCTACAGATGTCTCCACTGCCTCCGATAAATAAAGTTTTCTCTATGGTTTGTCATGATGAAAAGCAAAGATCGGTTACATCGGAGAATCTCACTTCTACTGACCACAATCCGATGGCAATAGCTATAAGTGAATCAAAGAAATTCAACAACACAAATAAGAAGGAGAGATTAGTCTGCACTCATTGTAAGATGGTTGGACACACCGCAGACAAATGTTACAAGCTTCATGGATATCCCGCAGGCTACAAACCGAAGCCAAGAATTCAAGCTAACATTGCTGAAGGATCTGCTAGTGATCAGATCATCAAGAATGTCCAAGATTCAGCAACTACATCTCTCTCCAACACTCAGATCCACCAGATAATCGAAATGCTCTCAAGCAAGCTAACCATGCCACATCAATCTGAGGACAACGACAACATCAACATGACATCCTTCAACACAGGTTCCTATTGTTTATTAAACAAATCAGGTGCTGTCTCAAGCTCAAACTTTGATTGGATAATAGATTCAGGAGCTACTCGTCATATATGTGCAACCAAGGCCTTATTTCATAACATCATTCATTTAAAGAATTCATCTGTAACCCTGCCAAATCACACTGTTCTTCCTGTTCATTACCAAGGGAGTGTTACTGTCAACAAGAATCTTATTCTTGATAATGTCTTATTAATTCCAGATTTTAAATTTAATTTAATCTCTGTGAGTAAGTTGACTGATGATTCAAATTTGGAAATCAAATTCACTACTAATTCTTGCTTTATACAGAATTTGAAGGAGATGAGGATGATTGGGAATGCTGACCTTCGACATGGCCTATATGTGCTTCAAGGACATACATCTGATAACATCAACATCCTCACAGCACAAACTTGGCACAATCGACTCGGTCACTTGTCCTTTAAGAGATTAGAATCTCTAAAAGATAAGTTGGTTTTCAAATCATGCAATTTAAATACTCCTTGTTATATTTGTCCTCTTGCAAAACAGCGTAGACTTTGCTTTCATCCGAATAATCATCTGTCTTCAAATATTTTTGACCTCATTCACTGTGATGTTTGGGGTCCCTACTCTGTCACTTCTCATTCTGGTTTTAGATTTTTCTGACTTTAGTTGATGACTGTAGTAGATTCTGTTGGATATTTTTGATGAGAAATAAATCAGACGTTCACAATTTAATTCCACGTTTCTGTTCTATGGTTCAAAATCAATTTTCAAGAACAATAAAAAAATTTCGATCGGATAATGCTAAGGAGCTAATCTTTCATGAATTTTTTACCAAACAAGGGATTTTACATCAATTTTCGTGTGTCGAGACTCCGCAGCAAAATTTAGTTGTTGAAAGAAAACATCAGCATTTGCTAAATGTTGCTCGAAGCCTGTTCTTTCAATCCCAAATTCCGATTCAATATTGGTCAGAATGCATTATGACTGCTGTGTTTTTAATAAACCGAACACCTACTCCTCTGCTTGCACATAAAACTCCTTATGTGATTTTATTTTCATCACCGGTTCAATATAATCATATGAGAGTCTTTGGTTGTCTGACTTTTTCATCTACATTACAGTCACATAGAACTAAGTTTCAACCTCGTGCAAGAAAATGTATATTTATAGGATATCCACCGGGAAGGTTATAGGTTATTAGACTTAAAAACCAGAGAAATTTTTGTCTCACGCGATGTGATATTTCATGAGAATATTTTCCCATTTCATAACATTCGAGACAAATTGATATCCACTGATCCTTTTCCAGATACGGTATTTGTTTCTCCTAACATTGTTCATACAGAAGAACTCATGGACCATCACACAGAAACAAGGACAAAAATTGTCTATGAAACAGACAATATTGATCCTGGCAATTCTAGTTTGCCACAGAGTCACATCAGCCCAGAGACTGATATTCAAAGACCTGAGATCACTCCACTTACTGAGGAGAATTTGCAGAAGGATACACAAATGATTCCCTCATCACATCAGACTTCAGTTAGAAATTCTACACGGCCACGGATCCCACCAACAAAATTGCAGGACTACTACTGCAACATTATAGAGAAAAATTCTGGTGAACAAATTCCAACTCATCACATTTCTAAATTTTGCACATATAGTAAACTATTTGATTCTTATAAAAATTATGTCTTATCTGTTTCTTCATATTTTCTTCCTCAATTTTATCACCAAGCTTGCAAATACCCAATTTGGGTTAAAGCTATGAATGAAGAACTAATTGCTATGGAAAACAATAAAACGTGGACAGTTGTTACATTACCAAAGGGTGCTAAATCTATAGGATGTAGATGGGTATTCACAAATAAGTTTAATTCAGATGGATCACTTGCTAGACATAAAGCACGTTTAGTTGCAAAAGGTTATAATCAACGTGAAGGAATAGATTTTATCGACACATTTTCACCCGTAGCAAAACTCACCACGATTAAAGTATTATTGGCACTATCTGCTTCTCAAAATTGGTTTTTAGAACAATTGGACATCAATAATGCTTTCCTTAATGGTGTATTGTTTGAAGAGGTTTACATGGACTTACCTCCGGGAGATATGCTTAAAGGAGATTTCAGTGAAGTTAAACAACCGAGAGTGTGCAAATTATTAAAATCTATATATGGCTTAAAACAAGCTTCACGACAATGGAACATAACTTTCACTAACACTATTCTGTCTTTTGGTTTTAAACAATCGAAATCTGATTATTCCTTATTTTTTCGTGGTACCGGTAGTAAATTAGTCATATTATTGTTATATGTTGATGATATTATATTAGGTGGTCCTGATATGTCTTTGATAATAGAAATAAAGTCACTACTACATTCGAAATTTAAATTGCGTGATTTAGGTCGTTTAAATTTTTTTCTAGGTCTAGAGATATCAAAGACAAATTCTGGAATTATTGTGAATCAGAGACAATACACACTGCAATTACTTGAAGACTATGGTTTTTTAGATTCTAAGCCTGTCTATAATCCAATGAACCCGAGAATAAGCTTAAATAAAGAAGATGGTGTTTTATTACAGGATATTACACATTATAGAAGCATGATAGGTCGATTGTTATACTTGACAATCACTCGTCCAGATATAACGTTTTCTGTAAATGTCTTAAGTCAATTTTTACAAGCACCAACTACAATTCACTTACAAGCTGCTCATCATCTCTTCAGATATTTAAAAGGATCACCAGGACAGGGCTTGTTTTATTCAGCACGATCGTCGACACAGCTTAAAGCCTTCTCGGATGCTGACTGGGGAAACTGCACAGATACTAGACGATCGGTGACAGGCCACTGCATCTTCTTGGGTGAATCATTAGTGGCTTGGAAGTTAAAGAAGCAGGGAACAGTATCACGCTCTTCAGCTGAAGCGGAGTACAGAGCTTTAGCCACTACTATGAGTGAACTAATATGGCTACAGCAACTTCTTGATGATTTTCAGATAAAACAGTCGAGCCCCTCGGTCCTGTTTTGTGACAATCAAGCTGCCATATATATAGCCTCGAATCCTGTTTTTCACGAGCGCACAAAACACATCGAGATAGACCTATACTTTGTGCGTGAACGTGTGCATCGTGGTGTCGTGAAGCTGTTGCCGGTTCGAACACAGCACCAGTTGGCTGACGTCTTCAAAAAGCCTCTGGCTGCTCCCGGACTGCGTAATATCATGTCCAAGATGTCAATAAAGGATATTTATTTTCCACCTTGAGGGGGAGTATTAGAATATTAGAGTATTAATTAGTTATTAATTAATTACTTACAAGTTAGTTAGAAAGATAACTTGTAGTATAAGTAGCCTAATTGGCGAATACTGTAATGTACAGAGAACCATTCTTTTTGGAATACAATTTCTCTCCTCTTGATTCTCTCTTCCAATTTCGGTTTCTCAATCGTAAAAAGATTTGGCAAATTTTTGTCATTTTCAGGGAATGACATAGGAGGTATGAGATTCAAAACCTTGGTTGATATTCGTAAACCACTTTGTCCAGGTTTCTTCTTAGATAGAGGAGACCTTCACCCAATTTGGCTCCAAGGAAAATTCGAAAAACTGGGGAGATTCTGTTATCGATGTGGTATCATTGGGAATGAAGAAGATGTTTGCCTTAAGGAAATCCAGACGAGATTAAAAGCCAGGCATTCGCCTGAGGTGAGAGCGTATGGGGATTGGATTCACGTGGAATCGAACACTCCGAGTTGCTTTGTCGGGGTGGAAGAGCAAGTGGGAAGGAGGAAGTGCGGCGTCGCTGTCACAAATAACTGCATAACAATTTACAACAGAGATGGGGATGGGTCACACCAGCATACGGCTCCGACGAGGCCTGTCGCGCAGGGGATGAAGGTGGCCTCGGACAAAAAGTGCATGAATGGCAACGGTAAAGGTCAGGGAGCATTGTCAGATAGCAGCAGTGTGAATACATTAGTGGAGTTGCCAAGAATCCTGACATCGTCAGAAGAAAAGAATTTTGTCCCCCCTGGCAGATGCTTGGGACCACTTCAGACTCAGGAAAAACAGACTAATGGCATTAATACTCTTACGGGCCTGCAAAGCCCTAGGCCCAACCTAATAAGTATGGTCTTGCAAAAAATAAGCCTGTTGGGCCTCTCAGTCTGGCTTCCGAGACAAAAGATGATGGGCCTATTGGTGGGCCCATATCCAGCCTTAAGAGGAAGGCAGAGTTGGAAGATTTCCCGGTGGATAATAAAAGAAGTAATACTGGGCTTTCCTCTCACTCTGTTCTTCTTGGAGCTGTAGAGGAAGAACTTGCTTGTATTACAAGGAACTTAGCCAAAGTATTTGAGAAAGGAGCTATGTCGTTCAAGGAAAGAGACCAAGTGGATAAAGGAAAAAAGAAAGTCGGGAGAAGAATAACTAAGAAGAAGCTACCCCTAAATGTCCTACTAAATGATGAAGGAGCCGAGGAGTTCGCTAGCCAGGGTAGGGCTACCTCTCCTACTACTGAAACGGCCGAGGAGGCGGGCCTTAACAACCCCCTACCCGGTCCATGTTAGTGATGTCATGGAACTGCAGGGGTCTCGCGAGAGATCCGGTGGGAGAGCCTTGCGAGGTCTCTTGAGAGAAGGGAAGCCAAACATTTTATTTTTAATGGAAACAAAAGTAAACCATAGTAAGATGCAGGGGATGAGATCGAAGCTTGGATTTTGGGGCGGGGTTGCTATTCCGGCTCAGGGTCTTGCAGGAGGATTATGTTTGTGGTGGAGAAAAGGAATCCGAGATATTTGGAAGACGGGGACAAATTTTGTGTGGGCAATTGTTCGGGGAGAGGCTGTGATTGGCGATTGGGATGGGACCCCCTACTGCGATGAAAAAACAAGATTTTGGCAGGAGGTGTCTACCATGGTTAACTCGTCCAGCCGACCTTGGGTAATGATAAGCGATTTTAATGTCCTGCTTGAAGCTGAAGAGAAATCAGGAGGTGCAAAATTCAGATGGGGTCAAGGAAAATTTCTGAGAAATTTGCTTCATGAGACAGAAGGTATTGACTTGGGGATGGTCGGAGGAAAATTCACCTGGCAAAATGGTCAGCGTGGTAATAAGAGCATTAGGGAGAGACTCGATAGGGCTTTGGTTAGCCCTGACTGGCTAATTAACTTCCTGTCGGCGGGTGTGAAACTTTTCCCCATTTTAAGCTCGGACCATGCTCCTATTTTGCTGGATTGTTTTCTCCGTGATGATAAGGGCAGATGCCCTTTCCGGTTCTTTGAAGTGTGGTCCAAAGATATTGAATGCAGAGAGGAGCTGAGAAGAGTCTGGGAGCGTGGCAGAGGGCCCAATTTGAGTGCTACTGTTTTTCTGAAGAAGATTAAAAAGGCAGGAAAGGCGATCAACAAGTGGAAAAATTCCAAATGGAAAGAGACCAATTCCAGCAATATAGAGAGGAAGAAGAGACTGCTCCAGATCCAGTCCATGAAAATCAGATCGGAAGAAATCTAACGGGAGGAGCAGCAGCTTATATCAGACATAAATGCGCTTGAGCAGACTAATGAACGGGTCTGGAGACAAAAATCCAGGGAAACGTGGCTTAAGTATTGAGACTCGAACTCCAAATTCTTTCACGCAGCTATGATCATCATAAGGAAAAGAAACTACATGGGAGGGTTGAGAACGCATTATGGTCGGTGGCTAGATAACATGAAAGATATTGGAGCGTACCTTCAGTCCAAATTTGCAGAGTTGTTCTCCTCTGAAAACCTGGAAGCCCTGGACGACTTGGAAGGCCTGACTAGTCCGGAGATTTCCGAGACTGAGAATGAGATACTCTGTAAGATCCCCGGTGCAGACGATATTAAAGCTACGGTCTGGGCAATGTACCCTTTGAAAGCTCCTGGTCCGGATGGCTTCCAAGGTGTTTTCTATAGATCCTACTGGGAGATCGTTGGCCCGGACCTAGTGTTTTTCGTCCGCAACTTCTTTGAAACTGGAGAACTTCCGGAAGAGGCTGCGCTGGCCCACATTGTTCTGATTCCAAAAATCACACGAGCTGACACATTTGAGAAGTTGCGACCAATTAGCCTCTACAACTTCAATTTTAAGGTAATAACTAAAATTATTACCTCGACAATGAGATGCTTTCTGAACATATTAATCTCTCCAAACCAATCTGCTTTTATCCCTGGGCGTTGGATTGCGGAAAACTCGATATTGGCTAGGGAGGTTCTTGATGCTCTGAAGCGTAAGCAAGGCAAATCTGGGCTCATGGGTATTAAGGTGGATATGTCGAAGGCTTACGATCGCCTTGAATGGAACTTTATCCTGAAAGTCCTGAGGAACTTTGGCATGTGTCCGCACGCGGTGTTTCTGATCGAGCAGTGTATTAAATCTGCCTCCGGGGCTATTCTTCTGAACGGTGCGGCCCTGGAGAAATTTAATCCTACGCGGTTTGTGGCAGGGCGACCCACTTTCTCCCTTCCTTTTTATTATGGCGGCTGAAGTTTTGAGTCGCTTGCTTGCTAAATCGGAATGGTTGGGAGAGTTTAAAGGTATTAGTATCGGAAGGAATGTCCCTTCAATCTCGCACCTCATGTTTGCGGACGATACAATTTTTTTTTATGTAAAGCGAAGATGGAGAACGTGAAGGAAATTATGCGCTGTGTGGGAAAATATGAATTATGGTCAGGCCAAAAGATTAATCCTGAGAAATCCGGGACTATGTTCTCAGCAAACTGCTCGTTGGCCTTAAAATCGAAGATGAACTCTTTCCTCAAAATGAAAGAAGTCAGCAGGGAAGTTATTTACTTGGGGAATCCTTTGTTTCTGGGCAGGAATAAATCGAAGGAATTTTAGCATATCAAATCTAAGGTGCTATCCAGGTTAGAGGGTTGGATGGCTAAGTGCATCTCGAAGGCTGGCCGGGCCACTTTTATAAAGTCAGTAATTCAGAGTATCTCGGTCTATGCCATGTCCTCGACGAGACTGCCTAAAGGTTTTTGGAATGATCTCAAGAAGCTTACGCGGCAGTTCTAGTGGAAAGGGGACGTCTCGGGCAATAGATACCTGGCTCTCAACAAATGGACACAACTCTGTCAACCGAAATCATCCGGCGGCCTTGGGTTTAGGGACCTGTACGTTTTAAACAAAGATTTTTTAGCCAAGCTGACCTGGAAGTTGAGTGCTGAGACCGATCTGTTTTGGGTCAAAATCCTGCGTGCGAAGTACTATGATAACCTTAATTTCCTGCACCAAAATAATCTGAAGAAGCGACCCGGTATATGGTCGGAGATCGGAGAATATAGGGATTTGATAAAGAATCACTCCAAATTCATTGTGGGCGATGGAAAACAAGCTTTGATTTACTTGGATAACTGGTGTGTCGGCAGACGCATTTCTAACCCAGCTCCTTCCGGCCAGGACACTGCTTCAACAGTGGATCATCTTTTCGTCACTGGGACAAGGCGTTGGGATAGAGACAAGGTTATGCGTCTGTGTGGTGTTGACAGGGTTTCAGATGTTCTGAATGTTGCCCCCAGACCTTTGGAACCTGACAAGCTCATCTGGTGCGAGGCTGCGTCTGGTGAATTCAACGTTAAGAAGGTTTATGAAGCGCTCAAGATGGGATGTTGGAACGAACCGGATAATATGTGGAAGGCCACCTGGAAGCTTAAGATTAATGATAGATTCAGATTGGTTTTGTGGCGTTTGGGTAGCGAGAATTTTCCAACGGCCCATAGACTAAAGAGGAGCATTCCCACTGTGGATGATACATGCGCAATCTGTGGTGTAGGGATTGAAAATTCCTTTCATTTATTTTTTGATTGTGCTCTGGTGAGACAAATCTGGGTTCTGAACGGTATGGGTATGAAGTGGCCAACCTTGGAAAATACGTCAGGCCGTCATATGCTGAGTGAAATCCTGGTCTGCAATGAGGAGCTCAGTAGCCCAGGGAGAGAAAATCTTTCATCTTTTCGGCTATTGCTATTGTGGCGTCAATCTGGAAGCACAGGAACGATAAGGTCTTTAGAGGTCATGCCACGAATGTCGAAGATATCAGTTTGAACGCCTTTCGTTTGTTGGAGGACATTCGCTCTAGCTCTCCGCAGGTCAGTTCATCCCGTGTTCTCCAGCCTACTGTCGGCCATGGGGAGTGGTGTAAGGCTCCTACTTGTTGAAAATTACTTAACAATTTAAGTAAATTATTATTAAACATAATTAATTACGTGCGTAATTGATAATAAAAACAATCTTGCATATTAAACTATTTAATATCAAACAACCTATTGGCATTAAAATTATAAGCATGTTAGTCAACAATTTAATTCTAATCTACGAACATGTTAATCAACGATTAATTCTAAACATGTTATTTCGATAAAATCAAACACTCCAAACAATCATACAACAATTATATTAATCAAGAGTATTAAGGTTATCGAAACTTACATCGCCGAGTTATAAATAACTCGGTCGAGGATTTGAAAACGAGTTCGATGCGAGAATCTTCAAGCTTCTCCAATGCCGGAAATCAAGGCTCCCCGTCAAGTCACTACGTCAAAGAAGAGCAGGGGTTGGAATCCTCGGTGTCAGCTCCTAGAACCGGGCTTGGGCGGCGCTTGATGGCAGCTGGAGGCAGCAAGGGATGTTGCTGATTTTGGGCGCGGCAGCGAGGCGAGGAGCAGCCCCAAGGCGCGGCAGCGGGCGCTGGAACAGAGGCAGCAAAGGTGCGAGTCTGGGCAGCTTCACGGAGGAGGCTTGGCTTGGACCTGGGCTCGTTGGTGGCATCACTGGGAGGCTGGGCGAAAGGCAGCGAGGCGCGGAGATGCTGTTAGGTCGCTGTCGGGCGCAGATGCGCGCGGACGGGCGGAGGCAGATCGCAGGCGAAACTTCGCGACGACGCTGAGAGCTCTTGGAAACTCGGATCGGGACGCCGTTTTTTGCATTGCGTCGACAATGAACTGAATTGAATGGGTTCGGAAAGAGTTCAGGGTTTCCGGACGGTTTTGTCAGATTTTATCAAATCTTCGGTTCGGAGGTAAGATTTCCAGAAAAATAAATTTTAATGAAAATAGACCAAACAACCACAAATTGATTCAATGACGACACAAAAAGAAAAACGAGAAGATGAGTGCGGGCTCGGATGAACGCATATGAAGGAAAAACAAAGACAAAATTTCGTCATCCTTGGTGTGGGTATGGTCGGCCAAGAGGGAGAGAGAGGGGGCTGACTTTTCAACCTAAAACTAATGAGGAAATCTTAACCTAGGGTTTCCACAAATCCTTTATTTATAGGCTTTATTAAGGGGCTCTCATGTGAGCTTTTGTTGAATCAATATTCAGCCCAAAACCATGTTAATGGCCGACTCCTATGTCTCACTTTCGTCTCTCAATTTTGTTTCCCAAATTGCCTTGATTTAATTTCCAAATTCGATTTAATTTAGAACTCTCATCTATTTAATAACTTGTTATTAAATTGTTTCATGGTTATCGAATAACATAAAACGAGAAACATTTAATTTTCTAATATTGTTATTATGAATTCTCAAGAAAATTATTATCACAATAATAATAAAGTTCTTTAATTCACAAAATCAATAATTAATGAATAACACATTATTCATTAATTCGCTTGAAAAGTAAGTTTCTCTATACAAATCACAATTTGTATTTAATGAGTAAATCAATTTATTGCGTTCAACTAATCTCTTCTAAATGTGCATCATTGAGACCTTGTGGACCTACATGAACGAAGCTTGAGAATTAAGCACGGACTAAATAATTCACAAATTATTTCCGGCTTATAATTCTTTATAATGGTCGACTCCACTAAAGGACCAATATTGAAAATCTCTAAGTTCATGCGCGCTTATTTTTCCGTTTGAAGTCACAGAACATTTATGTACTCGATCCACGGTGTACTTTACTAAAATACCCCTCGTGTGTATGAGTAAGTCCGGGGAATGTAAAATTACCGTTTTACCGCTAGAGTTATTATTTCACTAACTCGTTTGTTACTTGTGAATGAGAAAAAACATAAAGTGAGACGTCAATACGTGTCACATGTTTTAATCAAGTAATCTCATATTCAATGATTATCTGGCCAGATTAATTCATTCACTATCTCGTAACAAAGCATAGTGTGATACAATGACTTTCATTATGTGTACACGAATTCCATATCTGTGAATCACATAATCCAACACTACAACATTATGTCACCAATCGTCGGGTCAGATGCAGCCATTACACGACCATCGCCCATTGACAAATCAAATGACATAAACTGTAGCATCGACTATGCACTCACTTGAGGATTAAGGTAGTTATCGAAGTACCCCTCGTATGTGGTCTTGGAGCTTCTAGATTAAACGGTTTTATATTGAGCTTCCATAGAATCACTAGGTCTTGTTCAATATCTTCTATAAGATATTAAGAATGAAATCATAGAGTCACAACTTTCTATATCACATGATAAGATATCATGATTCATTCAAACAATCATTACTTAGACTTGTATGCTCAATCGGTCTTATGATTGCGAACAAATGGTTTAAACTAGTCACAAGGGGTTATCATGTCAAATCTGTATTTAGCACCCTTTTCGTTGATGACAGTTTTAGAGCGTAGCATACATACATAAACACAAACTATATGAAAAGAATGCTTATTTATTAATATTAATGTTTAAGAAAAATATTATAAATAATAAATAAAATGTCTAATATTCTCTTTTGTGGGCACCAATCTCAACACTTCTGGCTTCATCAAGCTGAACTTGGATACGGCCTTCTCGGCGTCTGGTGCGGCGGCTGGTGTCGTGGCTCGTTCGGAGTCAAGGGCCACACTATGGGTCTAGAGGAGTCGGATTGCGGCTAGGGTTGTCTTTGAAGCTGAGGCGTAGGCGGTAAATATTGCTATTCAATTGGGGAAATTCTATAATTGGCCTAGAATTTGCATAGAAGGTGAATTCGCTGCTCAACGGATGTCCTAACACGAGATGGCAGTGCCTCTCGCTGTTAGAAAATATTCTTTTCATGTCCCATATTTTTGATGTTTGTAATTTTTGCTGGATTCGGAGATCTGTGAACGGTTTTGCTCATGTTTTAGCCAACTGGGCAATGAATTTCGAGTCGTTTGGATTATGTAACCCGAGGGAGATTCCGACCCTTGTTCGGAATCAAATTTCAGATGAATTAATGTGATATAGTGGGCACTCTTTTTCCCTCCGTCGTACCTGTCGGGGTCGGGGGTTTTGATGAGGCTCTTTTTCAAAAAAAAAATATTCTTCGTATATTGTACGCGATTCCAATATTTAATCCGGATAAATGTTGTCACATAATTCACCTCAGTATTGGATAAAGTCTTTTGCATTGGATTTATCCAGCAATATAGGTCAAACAAACATAGGATGTCGTTGGATATTTTATGACGAATCTTATTTTAGCAAAAAAAATTATAAATATATTGTTAAAGTCAAATTGTTTAGAAAATACGTTCGAGCAATTTAAAGTCGCAACGGACTTATGTTGTTTCCTGCCATCAGAAATCAAAGTAACTAAGCACGTTGTTTAGTCTCGAGATTCATGGATGAATAAGATCAAACTATTTGGAGAATTCGAAATTTTAGAGTTGCGAGATATTAGATATTCAACCATATAATCTAAGTATAGTTTATTTTGATTAACAACCAACTTTTTTTTTTGGTAATTCGGGCTGTTAGAAAAATAATGATAATAATAAAAAGCTTAAAATTACGTTTGGACCTGCTTTTCTAAAAATATTTTGAGCACTTAAGATCATTTTAGAGTTCCAAGTAAAGATTATCCAAGATAGGACAAGATTTTATCGAAATTAACAACAAAAAGTGAGAAACGCGTTAATAGAATGCAAGAGAGAGAAAGTGAGGCTAGTCCTTGGGGTTTCGTCTGTGCGTTGAGTGTGGAGTCCGGCTAGTGCATTGATTGTTTTGGTTTACTGAGGTTGTGGGTCGAGAGAGGTGATATTGAGAAACACGCTTGAGAGAAAACTTTTTTGGGAAACACAGGTGAGGGGCGCAAGAGTGTGATTCGTACTCGTTTTGGGAAATTCTGGTGAGGGGAAGATGTCACGCAACAACGATGAAGAGGATAACTGGGAGGAAGAACTGGATCTGGCTATGGCGTTTATGGCGAGCAATCTAGCGGTTTCCAGGAAGCTAGATGGGGAACGAAGATGCAAAGAACAGAGTTATGTGGCAGGGAAGCTCCTCACAGATGAAGCTGTTGGGTGGGGAGCTAAGAGAATATTTGAAGTGTTCTCAACGATTTGGAAAAATAAAGGAAAGTGGAGTGTGAAGGAAATAAAACCGGGACTCTTTCGGTTCCAGTTTGATAATAATGAAGATGCTAGACGAATACTTGAAGGAAGACCATGGATTTTTAAGGGAGTACAGATATTACTCATGGATTGGCCGGCGCTAAAAATGATCGAGGAGATAGATTTTACGTTTTCTTTGGTTTGGGTGAGACTCCAAGGCCTCCGCCAATGGACTTCTCAACGAATCATGTGCCGAAAGTTTTGCGCCTAAATTTGGGAAGTTTCTCGAATTCGCTGCTTATGAGAGAAGTGTCCTGTGATTCAAAGTCCTTATTAGTAATAGACGTCACCTCTGCTCGGGGATGTTTCTGGAGCGGGAGAACCTTGGCCCGATTCGGCTCCAAGCAAAGTTTGAAAAAATTGGGAAGATATGCTAGAAATGTGGTCTTCTGGGACACTTCGAAGATGGTTGTAAGAGACCAGACTGGATGTTTGGTGGAGGAAAGGAATTTATATGGATGTGTGGAAGACTAATAAGAACATTTGGGGAATTATCTGAGGTGATAAAAGGGAAGACGATTGGGATCTTATTGCTACTTATGGGCCTCCTAAGTTGGAAGATAGGAAAAAGTTTTGGATTGAGATGGAAAAGAACGTTTTGATGTTCAACAGACCGTGGGTGATTTTAGGCGATCTTAATCTGATTCTAAGCAAAGATGACAAATGGGGAGGGGAGGAGATGGTCGTGGAACTCGGGAAAAATTATGAGGAAGTTTCTGAACAACACGGGAGGGATTGATATGGGCTTCAAAGGGTGTGCCTACACTTGGACCAATGGCCAGGCTGGCATTGCTAAAGTGATGGAAAGGTTGTATCGAGCGCTGGTTGGTGATGACTGGCTCAGAAAATTCGCTAACACATGAGTGAAAAATATGCCCATCCAAAATTTCGATCATGGTCCTATTGTGCTTGATGTGTTCCTAAAAGATGGGAGAGGGAAGAAACCTTTCAAATTCTACGAGGCGTGGATTGATGATCCGGAATGTAGAGGTATAGTAGCAAAGGTTTGGTCGAACCGTTGTCATAGTCAGAGAGGCGTCAACCTGCTTGGGAAAGTCAAAACAGTGGAGAAAGAATTGGGCAAGTGGAAGAATTCGAAATGGAAAGAACATAATGAGAGGAGAGTAGCATGTGAACGTAAAATAGCTAAGTTGCAGGATAAGGGTTGTATGGAACCCCAAAAGAAGTGAATCGGAGAATGGAATTAGCAGAATTAAACTCGGTTCAAGAGAGATTGTGGCGACAAAAGTCCAGAGAGATGTGGCTAAAATCGGGCGACTCTAAGACAAAATTTTTCCATACGGCCAGTGTTATTCGGCGGAAAAGAAACTATATTGGCGGACTCAGGACCGATCAAGGTGAATGGCTGCATAACTGCAAGGAGATAGGGAATCATATCCAAAGTTGTTACAAGGAGCTGTTTAAATCTTCCAACACAAACTTTCCTTTGGATCTGGAGGGTCTGTTCGCGGCTGAGCTCAATCTGCAAGACAACAACAAGATTGGAGAAGTGCCTTCACACAAAGAAATTAAAAATATAGTCTGGGGTATGCATCCTCTTAAGTCCCCGGGCCCCGACGGGTTGCAAGGTGTGTTTTACAAAAAATACTGGGATTTGGTTGGCAAGGATTTGGTTTGTTTCGTTCAATAATTCTTTAGGTCTGGTCGCCTCCCTACAGATTCAGTCCTGGCCCACATCGTGATGATCCCAAAATCTCAAGGCGCGGCGAGTTTTGATAAATTTCGCGCTATCAGCCTTTGCAATTTCAGTTCTAAGGTCATCACTAATATTATCACTTCGAGGTTGAGGAGACACATGGATCGAATCATCGCCCCCAACCAGTTCGCCTTCGTGCTGGGTTACTGGATTGTTGAAAATTTGATTTTGGCTAAAGAAGTCCTCGCAGTGATGAACAGGAAAAAAGGTAAAACAGGTCTGGTGGGAAATAAGATAGATATGTCGAAAGCCTACGATAGGCTCAAGTGGAAATTTATCTTACAGGTTCTGTAATGTCTTGGTGTTTTGGATCACGTCCGAGTGCTTATTGAGAAGTGCATCACGTCAGTGTCGAGTGCAATCCTTCTTAACGGAAGCCCACTTGAAGTTTTTAGACTCGGTCGTGGTCTAAGGCAGGGAGACCCGCTCTCTCTTTACCTGTTTATTCTCTCCACAGACGTGCTGAGCCGACTCCTTGCAAAACAGGAATGGTTGGGTAATATTGAAGGTATTAAGATTTGGCAAAATGCGAACCCCATTACCCACCTAATGTTTGCGGATGATACGTTCCTATTCAGTGAAGCAAAAACGGAAAGTATAGAGGCGCTGATGAATTGTGTCACAAAGTTTGAAGGATGGTCGGGGCAGAAAATGAACAAAAACAAGTCTGGTATCATTTTCTCCAAAAATTGTAATATGGATACCAGAACCAGAATCAAGAACCAGTTGGGTATGGCTGAATGTATGAGCAGATCAACTACCTGGGCAATCCACTTTTTCTCGGCCGTAACAGATCGAAGAACTTTGGCTTCCTCAAAGAAAAAGTGTTGTCAAAACTTGAAGGGTGGATGGCTAAAACAATTTCTCGACCCGGGAGGACTGTTTTGGTTAAATCTGTGGTGCAAAGCTTGCCGGTGTATGCCATGTTGAGGGTCAGCCTTCTGGATGAGTTCTGGAACCATATTGACAAAATGACCAGGGAGTTTTGGTGGACAGGTGAAGCCGTGTGGAAGCGTTATATGCCATTAGTAAACTGGGAGAAGCTCTGTCGCACGAAGGCTTTAGGCGGCCTGGGCTTCCGCAAAATGGCTGAGTTTAATAGGGCTTGTATGGCTAAACTTGGGTGGTTTATGATTGCAAGGAGGAATCAATTTTGGGTTAAGTTCATGGAAGAGAAATATTGTAAGGAGAGTCACTTTCTTTCTAGCTGTATAAAACCTGGAGCATCTGCTGTGTGGCGGGATATCTGGGCTACAAAGGAAGGAATTCATTAAAGAGAACTCTCTGATTAAGGTGGGCGATGGGGCGACGGCGAGAATCTTTCATGATAGGTGGCTTGAGAGTGGGTTGATTCAGAGACTAAATCTTAGCCAACTTGACGAGAATGCCACAGTGAATTCCATGTTCTTGCCAGGGACGAGGAACTGGAATCGCGAAGTGGGCGCGAGAGTATGGTGAAGAAAAAGCCCTCGAAATCATGTCGTTTAGCGCCCGGCCTGAGAAAAATGACGAGTGGGTGTGGGTTGATGAAAGGAACGAGCAGTTCAGCATAAAATCAGCTTACCAAATCCTCACTGACATGCCTTCAATCCAAGCGATTTAATTTGGAAGAGTATATGGAATTTGAAGTGTAATTCGAGGTATGCACTCACGTTATGGAGAGTGGGTAACAACAGTTTATCGACGCCTGAAAGGCTTGCTAAAGCCTTCCCTGGCAATGATAACTCGTGTTATCTCTGTGGCTCAGGTTATGACAATTCGATTTACCTATTTTGGAATGCCACTGGGCTGTGAAGTTATTTCTTATTACAGAGTGGGGGGATTTGGGACTGTTCCAAGTGGAGGTCAGGGAAAGACGTGTTGAGCGCTCTATTCGAGGCAAATGACGTATGTTTGAAGGATCTGGGGAAGGATACATTCATTTTCTGGGCCGTTGCCATTATTTAGACTTTCTAGATTGTAAGAAATAAAATTATCTTCAATGGTGCGAAGATGGTTTTCGAAGATTTGGTTAGCTCGACTTTGGCAAAGACTGATGAGATTCGGTCTAGTACTAGTATGGAGATGCCTGCGATTTTTGACTCCAGGCCAGTCGAGAGTTCCGATTGGGTACGGCCTGAGGCGGGGAGAATCAAAATTAACACTAACGCGGCCTTCTCAGGTGGGGCTGCTGCTGTTGGCCTTGTGGCAAGGAACGAGAGAGGTATTGTCCTGTGGATGTGGAGTAATGGGACTTTAGCCAATTCGGCTCTGGAGGCGGAACTTCAAGATGTTCTTATGGCTCTAGAGCTGGGAACATTTTATGGATATAGGAACCTGGATATTGAAGGTGATAATAAGACTCTATTGGATTGCTTGTCAGAGAAAAAGAACAGCCCATAGTGGAGGTTAGCTGCTTTTCTTGATCTTGTGCTGAAGTTAACTTTGAAGCTCGATTCTTCTATTTTTGGGTGGGCTAATAGGAGAACTAATATCGTCACTCATGTAATAGTTAGGTGGGGTTTGAACTCTGTGTCATCGGGTATGTTTAGCTTGAGGGATGTCCCGCTCCTTGTGCGGGACAATCTAGTTCGGACTTTATCCGAGCAATTTTAATCGATGTCGGGTACTCTTTTTCCTTTCGTCGCACCGGATCTGGGGGCGGAAAGTTTAATGAGGCATCAGTTTCAAATAAGAAAAATGCAAAAGAGAGAGAGAGAGAGCACTTTCGAAATTTGAAATTCAATTTAAAAATAATTTTTTATTTCAAAGTTGCATATTTTAAAATAATCAACCGTTATTTCTAAAAATCGCTATCCTTTATAAATGACAATAGTTATCCAAATAATGTGTCATTCCATGGACGCAAAAGTGCTTGCTAACTGCCAATAACTGCCCATTCATAACAGTTAGTAACAAGACACCCGACTCGAGATTGCCCGAGGCCAAGTCTACGACACTCGAGCTCGAGAAACAAGTAAAGCCTCTACGCTCGAGCTCGAGCCGGAGCCAGTGGCGACACCGACGAAGAAATTTGTGAGCGAAAAAGTTACATAATATTGTCGCTTCATGTTGGCATGGTATTCCATCAGCTTATCAGATGTACGAACTAGTTTATCGTTACAGTTTTTATCTAATAACTTTTATATCATTCTCATTCTCTTTGCTTTTGCATTATGAGCACACAAATGAGCTTAGACTTTTAATTTATAATTAAAATTCCAACACATGCTACTATAAATTATGTATTCGTTTCTTTAATATGGATATCAGCATTGCCAAGGTATAAAATATTATTTTTACTGAGTGTTAATGATTTTCGACTAAATATCCGAGTGGAAGCACTCATCGAAATTGGATAATTTTTCATGTTTTTATTCTTCGTTGCGACGAATATAAAATTGAGTATTTATTTTCCAAAATCATGTTTATAATGCAAAGAGTGTAGGAAATTACTTAACGATTTAAGTAAATTATTATTAAACATAACTAATTACGTGCGGAATTAATAATAAAATCGATCTATCATATTAAACTATTTAATAGTTAACAACCTATTGGCATTAAAATCATAAGCATGTTAATTAACAATTTAATTCTAAACATGTTATTTCAATAAAATAAAACATTCCAAACAATCATAACAATTATATCAATTAAGAGTATTTAAGATTATCGAAACTTACATCGTCGAGTTATAAATAACTCAGTCGAGGAATTGAAAACGAGTTCGATGCGAGAATCTTCAAGCTTCTCCAATTCCGGGTTTGCAAGAGACTTCCTCGGCTCGTCAACACGGGCAGCGAAGGCGGCAAGCAGGCACGTCCTTGGGGCTGGTCCGGGAAGCTGGCAGCAGATGGCGCGCGGTCCTCGGCAGGCTGGGAACGGGCGGCAGCGGCTGGACTCGTCCGACGCAGAAGGCAGCGGCCCTAGGAGACCCCGGAGCGGCTGAGAGGGGCAGGCACCTCTGGGCTCAGGCGGAGGAACAACGGCGACGTCGGCAGCGACCTGGGCAGAGGCAGGCTTGGCTGGATAAAGGCGGCAGGCTGCTGGGACACGCAGAGGGGCGGTCGGGCGGAGTCAGGCGCAGGTTCGCGCGGATGGGCGGAGGCAGATCGCAGGCGAAACTTCGCGACGACGCTGAGAGCTCATGGAAGCTCGGATCGGGACGCCGTTTTTTGCGTTGCGTCGGCAACGAACTGACTTAAATGGGTTCGGAGAGAGATCTGGGTTTGCAGACTCAGATTCGTCGGATTCATCGAATCTTTGGTTCGGAGGTCAGATTTCCAGAAAACGAAAATGGACCAAACAACCACAAGTTGATTCAACGATGACACAAGAAGAAAAACGAGAAGATGAGTGTGGGCTCAGATGAACGCACACGAGAAAACAAGAAACGAAATTTTTCGTCCTCTCGGGTGATGAGGTGGTCGGCCAAGAGGGAAGGGAAGAGAGAGACAGAGCAAGCTCAACCTAGGGTTTCCTCAAACCCTTTATTTATAGACATTGTTAATGGGCTTTCATGTGGGCTTTCCTCAAACCCTTTATTCAGCCCAAAACCATGTTAATGGCCGGCCCGTATGTCCTACTCGTTTCTCAATTTTATTTCCCAAATTGCCTTGATTTAATTTCCAAATTCGACTTAATTTAGAACTCTCAATTATTTAATAACTCGTTATTAAATTGTTTCATGGTTATCGAATAACATAAAACGAGAAACGTTTTATTTTCTAATATTGTTATTATGAATTCTCAAGAAAATTATTATTACAATAATAAAGTTCTTTAATTCACAAAATCAATAATTAATGAATAACACATTATTCATTAATTCGCTTGGAAAATAAATTTCTCTATACAAATCACAATTTGTATTTTATGAGTAAATCAATTTATTGCGTTCAATTAATCTCTTCTAAATGTGCATCATTGAGACCTTATGGACCCACATGAACGAAGCTTGAGAATATAGCACAGACTCAATAATTCACAAATTATTTCCGGCTTATAATTCTTAATAATGGTCGACTCCACTAAAGGACCAATATTGAAAATCTCTAAGTTCATGCGCGCGTATTTTTCCGTTTGAAGTCATAGAACTTTTCTGTAATCGATCCACGGTGTACTTTACCAAAATACCCTTCGTGTGTATCAGTAAGTCCGGGGAATGTAAAATTACCGTTTTACCCCTAGAATTATTATTTCACTAACTCGTTTGTTACTTGTGAATGAGAAAAAACATAAAGTGAGACGTCAATACATGTCACATGTTTTAATCAAGGAATCTCATATTCAATGATTATCTGGCCAGATTAATTCATTCACTATCTCGTAACAAACCATAGTGTGATACAATGACTTTCATTATGTGTACACGAATTCCATATCTGTGAATCACATAATCCAACACTACAACATTATGTCACCAACCGTCGGGTCAGATGCAGCCATTACACGGCCATCGCCCATTGACAAATCAAATGACATAAAGTGTAGTATCGACTATGCACTCACCTCAAGATTAAGGTAGTTATCGAAGTACCCCTCGTATGTGATCTTGGAGCTTCTGGATTAAACGGTTTTATATCGAGCTTCCATAGAATCACTAGGTCTTGTTCAATATCTTCTATAAGATATCAAGAATGAAATCATAGAGTCACAACTTTCTATATCACATGATAAGATATCATGATTCATTCAAACAATCGTTACTTAGACTCGAATGCTCAATCGGTTTTAAGATTGTGAACAAATGGTTTAAACTCGTCACAAGGGGTTATCATGTCAAATCTGTATTTAACACCCTTTTCGTTGATGACAGTTTCAGAGCGTAGCATACATACATAAACACAAACTATAGGAAAAGAAAGCTTATTTATTAATATTAATGTTTCAGCAAAATATTACAAATAATAAATAAAATGTCTAATATTCTCCTTTGTGGGCACCAATCCCAACAAAGAGGTAGTAGTGTAAGAAGTGAGAGGTAGTGTAATGAAAAGAGTCACACATTAGTTGAGAGTGTGCGTTGGTGAAGTGTATATAAATGATTCTCCTCCTTAAGGTGACATCTAAATATAAGGGAGGAGAGTGTGGGTGGGTTAACTCTAACCCCTCGCGCGCCGCCACCGGGCTGGGCTCGAGCTCGGATCTTGGATCTTGGCAATTTGGGATTTTCTTGGGCCTTCGGACTTTCAGGCCCAATGCTTATATTTTTATTACAAATTTCATTTCAAATGAGTTTTAATTCCGCAAATAACTTGTGCGTTATTTTGGAATAAAAATAAATCCGTGCAAACGGTCATGTGGCCTTTGGATGGCCGGAGTTATGAGCATTAGGGTCGAGTTAAGTAGCATTAAAGCTTCCCTTATTCATGACCTGAATGAATTGCATTCATGCTCGGGAATGGCCATTAGTGGTGGACGTTTTTGGTTGTGTAACCTCCCTTTGACTTTCCTATAAAAGGAGACCTAAACTCTCATTCTAAACACACCAAAAACAACATTGAGACATATCATTACTCTCTCAATTCCTCTTCTCTCTCCCACTCCGAAAGTTGTTTTTTTATTTGTAGTCCGGTGAAAATTCGACTTTGGTTCTTGTTCGCCGAAGACGTTTCAAGTGGTGCTAGGCTCTTCTTGAAATTGTTGTATCAAAGGAAAAATTTCGCTCAAGTAATCCAGCACCTATGGACGACGATAAAAAACTTCGAAAAAACCGTTCAACGAGTCTCAACTATTTTTTATCTACATTTCTTACTTCCGGTTTTTATATCATTTCTTTACTTATTGTCTTTACATTTTCCAAACAATATTATCCTTAAGTTGCTAACAAGTCTCATATATAAGAATAGCTTACGTTGCAAGAAATTCCGTAGGTTTCAGCGACGAAGGTGTTTGCATCAAATTTAATATAATTGTGCCGTTAAAGATTATTAATGGATTGGTTTTCAGTGGATATGTTTTTTAGTCGAACATATGAGTCTCTCTGAGTAAGTGACTTTCACCGCCGAAAAAATTCAATCTTGCGTGTTTTTTAGTGCTTTTGTTTATGTTTGATTGACCAGTGAGTTTAATAATTCTGCTAAAAATCAATCAGCTGTTCAAAACACATAGTTACGACAACTTAATTGAACGATCATCGAATATAACGTATAGTAATTTCGGACACTAATTGGGTTAATAAGAACACAGTGCTAATATAAATGAGCTTGATTTAGAAAATAAGATGTATTTACCTTTCACTGTTACATCCTTCACTGCTCTGCGTAACAATCCAGGGGCGACGTTGGCCATCCTTACAGTCTCGTTAACAACCTATTTATTTAATCATGCAAATGTAATATTAATTATATTAGCGGTGCGCATCAATATCCGTATAAAAAATCTTAGAAATAAGTTATCTAACTTGATTAGTGAAAGTCATGGATTTGTATTCGTCCCATGTGAGTGCTGAATTTGTGGTTGACTTGCTGTTTATAATTGCTTCATGCTCGGCCTGCACAGAAATATTATTATAAATGGTTAATCTGATGATTAAGTCTTAAACGGAATCTCAAATGTGCGTTGTTTTTCGCGATCATATTTTCAGGTAAAATGATCAATTTGAAATGTCCACAAATCAATTAAATTCTGATTTCCATAACAAAGCTTATGGGTCGGTCACTGGAACTATTATCCATATATGAAGAGAACTAATTGATATGTTTGCACAATAACTAAATGGGAATTTAAAGGTATGTAGTTGATATCAATAAAAAAATGGAAAGAAACTTTTAATATTTTTAGAAAAAACGCGGAATTTCGATAAAATAATATAAAATATTTACGATATAGATTAATCTAGTGTAAAACGTAAAGTTTAATAACGAGAATAAACATAAAAAGTAAGTTACCACTAACTCCTTTATGACCAAAGGATTGTCGACAAGGAACTTCAGAAGTAACGCGATGATCGTAGAAATGGACTCAGATGAGGCTAGCAAGCTGGTAAACACAATGTTGATTATAAAATCTTTTGACAAGAAGTTTCTGGTGTCCAAGCCGTTGTTGATCATCTCATCTAGGACATCACCGCCTTTGTTCGCATCAATACACTTCTCATCACATCTCTCCCTCATCACATCTCTCAGCATACTTATCACACTTTCTCTTTCCTAAATCAACATATAGGTAGCATTACATATATATAATAGATATGAACGACTTTATTTCTTCAGCTAGCTAGTATTACTATTACCTTTAAACATGTATGGTGTAATGTACCAGGGATCTTTAGGGGGAACGACACAAGCCCATCCATGATCCTACAGAATTTCGCGCTTAGATCTTTTGATGAATTTTCAGCATCGTAACTGATGAATTTCTTTGCCGTGAAATTTACAAGCATCTGAAAGTGCAATACAAGTACATATATTTTAATTTAGCTAGATTTTACTTTGCTACATGCCACATGTATATACAATTGCGGAGAGGGGTGGGAGGGTAAATTTAAAAAATATTAAGAAGAGTAAATTTTAAAAAATTTATACAAATGCGGGTTCAAGTTATAAAGTGTAATAAAATGTGCAATTTTCGAAAATTGAGGGGCATTGAACTTTTCAGGACCTAACACAGCTACACCATTGCATGTTACAACTGATTGAAAAACATTTGGATAGTTAACTGGAAATTTGATGTTGAGAGATCTTAATTTTATGAAATTTGTTGGTGCAGTCTTGGCCTTGTTGCTTTGGCAAAACCTTGATGTCCGTGCTGTTGTTCTTACCATGTTTTGAGAACATGTCTATGCAGTTTTTCTGACGCAGTGTACCTGCTTCTCTGTTCATTCGGCGTCTTTCAGATCCAGCTAGGCTTTTCGAGTGTTGTGTGCTTTCGTCGTTTGTGCAGTATATAAACCCTCTTGTGCACTCTTCTAGGTTTATGCATTCTCTCTTGTTTCGCGCCGCTCCTACACAGACTCAAAGAGCTTTTCTCTTCCTGTAAAGAATAGCTTCTTGAAGGAAAAGCTTTTCTGTAAGTGCATCTTTCTTATACCTTCTTTGTTGAATACACAGACAAGGACTCGGTTCTTGTCATGGTGAAATAGTGAGTGGAGCTTACTCCTAGGGGGAGCCTTAGGTAGAGTATAACTTGGAAAGAAAGAAAGTGTTAGGTTAAGGAATAGTTGATTCACTTGTAAAACCTTTGTAGCTTTGCTCTTCCAACATATAGTATACTCTTTCATCGGGATACATTATCCCCCCAGATGTAGGGAGTTGTCGAACTGGGTTACCAACGTGTTTGTGTGTTTTATTTACATGTGTCCATTGTATGTTGTTAATGACCTTGACTGAAACATATCATATAACAACACATAAATAGTGTATATATCACTTTCAATTGGTATCAGAGCGGGAACCATAATTTACTGGGTTTACGATTCTCTCTTGTTAATTGTGTTGTGTATACTAGAATGGACACTTTTAGAGAAGGTGGGTCGGTGAGCCGTGCTCTGTTACTCGATAGTAAGAATTACGCCTACTGGAAAGCTCGTATGGGGGCTTTTTATAAAATCTATTGATCAAAAGAAGTGAAAATCAGTTGCGGTGGGATGGAGTACTCCTAAGAGATTTATTGCTGATGGTATTACTCTGGAAGAAGTTCCTGCTCTTGAGTGGACTGATGCTGATGATGAAGCCTCTCTCTCAAACTCCAAGGCTCTAAATACCATCTGCAATGGGGTTGACAAAAACGTCTTTCACCTCATCAACACATGCAAAAGTGCAAAGGAGGCTAGGGACATCCTCGATACCACAGATGAGGGAACTGATAAGGTGAAGAACTCTCGCTTGCAACTTCTTACTTCAAAATTCGAAAGTCTAACGATGTCATAAGATGAGTCAATCAATGGTTTCTATGTGAGAGTTTGTGATCTCTCAAATGAGTCTCACTCTCTGGGCAAACCCATGGCCGATGCCAAAATTGTAAAAAAAATCCTCATGTTTCTTCCAGAAAGGTTCAGAATTAAAGTTACAACAATTGATGAAGTCCACGATACCGCTTCCATGAGAGTTGATGAAGTTATTGGTTCTTTACTTACCTATGAGATGTCATTGTCTTCAAATTCAGACAAGAAAAACAGTGGTGTGGCTCTCAAATCTATTGGTTCTGATTTCTCTAGTTCAAGATGTGATGATCCACCAGACTCTTATGAAGACTCTCGCGCTCTATTGACAAAGAACTTTGGAAGGTTTATGAATTTTTTTGATAAGAAACCTAAGTCCTCGTTCAAAAATCAAGGCTACAAGCCCAAATCCTCTCAGAGTACAAGACAAGGACCTAGCTCTAACTCAAGGCGTTTCAAAGAAGATCGTCAAACTGGGTACAATTTTCTATAGGGAAAGGCATTCAGTGCCACGAATGTGAAGGGTTTGGCCATATTCAAGCAGAGTGTCCAAATTTTGTTAAGCGGCAACAAAAGAGCTACAACTCTACTCTCTCTAATGATTATCAGAGTGACCACTCCAGTGATGATGATGGAAATGGTGGCGGCTCAAACAATTATTTCCTTGCTTTTGTTAGTCAGTGTAGTGTTTCATCTGAAGAGAATATAAGGGTCCTTGGCTCTTGCAGATTTGGGTCTCCCTGACTCTCCTCACGATCAATCATTTATGTCAGCTAACAGCTCAGAACTATCTGATGAGTTTCTTGCCCATGCATATGATGTCATTTCATCTCATCCGAACTTCAAGTTAACAAGTTCCGACTCCCTCAAAGCCTCTACTAAGGAAGATGAAATCACCCATGACTTGCTTATTAAAGCATACAAAACATTGTTTGTCAAATGGGATGATGAGTCTAATGCCTATGTTATTCAAAATAACAAGATTGCTGATCTGGAGAAAACTCAATCTGAGTTATTAGAGCAGATTTAAGAACTTCAGGCAGACTCGCCCCTATATGTCAAGGAGCAGATCTCCTCTCTTCTGGATGAGAAAACTAATCTTCTTAAAGTTACTAGTTCTCTAAAACTTGAAATTTCTCGTCTTAGTCAAGAAGTTGCTCGTCTGACTCAATCTGTGGATCTTCATCTTGCACTGAAATGCTGAATGAATTGCTGAAAAGTGGCAAGTCTGAATCTGATAAATTTGTTCTAGGTTTTGACGGAGTTTCATCCAGACACTCTCAACCTTTGTTTGTTCCTGCATCAGGAAGACTCTTTCAACCTCATCATCAGACAACTTTCGCTTCTAGCACTCTGCGTGGCAAGCAGGGTATTCCTGTCTCCTCACGTTACATGTCAACCACCACACGAAGACCCAACCCTGCTAAACATGATTGGTGATGCCATTTTTGTGGAAAATCAGGGCACATCCATCCCTTCTGTTTCAAACTTTTGGGCCGGACTTTTTTTCTCACTAGACAAAGGTTCCCGCCTGGGAGTTATCAAAGACCTGTTCCACATCAGAAAATTGATTTGCTTCCTCCCAGACAATACCCTCTTCAACGGTGGCAAGTCAAGAGACATCAATCAGCTTTTGTCGCTTACACCTCCTTAAAAGCAACATCTCGTGATGAATGGTACTTTGAGAGAGGTTGCTCCAGACACATGACTGGTGTCTCTGAATTTCTAGCTGATGTTCAACCCTGCACAAAAGGCAGTCACTTTTGGGGGAGTCTCTACGGGCTCAGTCGTTGGGCAAGGAAATCTTGACGAATCTGGTCTTCCAGCTCTTGACAATATTCTTCTGGATGATGGGCTGAAGGCTAACCGGATCATTATTAACCAACTGTGCGATCAGGATCTTACTGTCACATTCACAAAGTCTGGTTCTCTGTTCTTAATTGAGAAAACTCTGAAGTGATGCATGGATCACGTTTCACTGATAACTGCTATATGTGGTCATCTCTTGTTTCATCTTCCAAATGTCTTCTCAGTCAAGCTGACACCTCATCTCTGTGGCATCGTCGACTCGGCCATTTGAACATGAGAAGTATCGGCCCTCTTGTCTCCAAGGAAGCAGTAATTGGTCTTCCCCCTATTTCCTCTTCTGAACAAAGAGTGTGTGGTGCTTGTCAAATCAGTAAACGTGTTCCTCACAAGAGTGTTGATTTTATCACAACCTCTTCTGTTCTTGAGCTCTTTCATATGGATCTTATGGGTCCCATGCAAGTGGAGATTATTGGTGGTAAACGTTATATTTTGGTCGATGTTGATGATTTCTCTAGGTACACGTGTGTTAAATTTCTTCGAGAGAAATCTGATGCGTTCCAAGCATTCAACACTCTTGCCCTAAAACTTCAGCGATCCAGATCATAAAAAATTGTTCCCATCAGAACTGACCATGGTCGTGAATTCTAAAATAGCAAGTTTTCCGACTTCTACTCTGCTGAAGGTATCTCTCATGAATACTCTACTCCCATCACTCCATAGTCTAATGGTATTGTGGAACGCAAAAATTGGAGATGGCGCAAAAATCAAATGATCCACTCCCATCGACTTCTACTCTGGTTCATGCCGAGAATATTTCCTACCGATTTTGGGCAAGGCGGTTAACTGCCATATCCATAATCGTGTCTCGGTTCGCCGGGGAACCTCTTCCACAAATTTTGAGATATGGAGGGGTAGAAAGCCTAATGTCAAATACTTTCATGTGTTTGGTACTGTGTGTTACATTTTGGCTGATAGAGATACCAAGAAGAAATTAGACCCTCACAGCGATGAAGGTTTCTTCCTCGGATATTCTTCAGCGAGTCGTGCTTTTAGAGTGCAATAACAAAACTCAAGCGGTGATGGAATCCATGAATGTGAAGTTTGGTAATGAAGGGGTCTCTATTCCAAACTCACAGTCTGATGAAGTTCTCCTTTGCTCTCCTGATCCTCCACAATGTGTTGTTCTCGTTGTTGTCTCTAACACTGATGCCGACATGTCTTATGCGCCTGAGACTGTAGCCTCTCCCATTTCTAAAAATCCCTCCAGCAGAGTTTCCTTAAATCATCATATGGATGCGGGGATTGGTGATCGTCACTAAGGGATTACTACCATAAGAAAAGACCCGGTGAATTATCTGGAACATCGGTAACGTATGTTTCACTTCGAGATTTGAACCAAAAAATATGTCTAAAGTCATTCTTGATGAGTTCTGGATTTTGGCTACGCAAGAGGAACTCTCTCAGTTCAAAAGAAATGACGTGTGGGTTCTAGTTCCTCGACCTTCTGGTAACGTCATCGGCACCAAATGGATTTTTAAGATTAAATATGATGCTCTTAGAAATGTTACTAGAAATAAAGCAAGACTGGTTGCTCAAGGCTACTCTCAGATCGAGGGGGTTGATTTCGATGAAACTTTTTTCCCGGTAGCTCGTCTTGAAGCCATCAGACTTCTTCTTAGCATTTTCTACCTAAAGAGGTTCAAACTGTTCCAAATGGACGTCAAAAGTGCATTCTTAAATGGTGTTATTAATGAAGAAGTTTTTGTGGAACAACCAAAGGGTTTTGTCAATCCCCACTTCCCTGACCATGTTTTCAAATTTAATAAAGCTCTCTATGGGTTGAAGCAAGCCCACAGAGCTTAGTATGAACACCTTGCAATCTATTTCACAAGGCTACACGCAAGGAATCAAGGATCAAACCATGTTTATCAAATGGTCTAAATCTAGCATGATGTTTGCATAGATCTACGTCGACGACATTGTATTTGGAGGCATGTCTCAGGTTCTTGTTGATATTTTATAGATAAAATGCAATATGAATTTGAGATGTGTATGGTTGGAAAATTATCTTTCTTTTTGGGTTTTCAAATTAACCAACGCCATGATGGAATTTTTCTCTCCCAAAGTAAGTATGCTCGAGATTTGGTTAAAAAGTTCAGCCTTGAGTCAGGGAAACCTAAGAGGACTCCGACTTCCTCCTCTGTCAAACTCTTTAAGGATGACTCAACAGAACTTGTTTACTCAAAGATCTACAGAAGCATGATTGCCAGCCTCCTGTACCTAACAACTAGTAGACCATATATTGCATTCTTGGAAGGTGTCAGTGCTAGATATCAAGAAAATCCCACGATCAACTACCTCAGCTATGTAAAGCGTATAATAAAATATGTTCACGGAACGGCTGACTATGGGAGTTTTTACTCTCATGACACGAACCATCATCTTGTGGGTTATTTGGATGTGGATTGGGCTGGTAATGTTGATGATCGCAAGAGTACCTCCGGAGGTTGTTTTTTTTTTCTTGGTAACAATTTGATCTCTTGGCTCAGTAAAAAAATAGAACTGTGTGTCCCTTTCTACTACAGAGGCAGAGTACATTGCAGCTAGTGCGGCCTGCACTGAATTGGTATATCTAAAGTGTATGCTTAATTAGTATGATGTCTCTCAAGATGTCATTACTTTGTATTTTGACAACACCAGTGCCATTAACATCGCCAAAAATCTAGTTCAGCACATCAAGACTAAGCATATTGAGATTTGTCACCATTTCATTAGAGATCTTGTTGAATATAAGATTCTTTCTCTCGAACATGTTGGGAGAGATAATCAACTTGCAGACATTTTCAGAAAGCCTCTTGACATCGTCCAATTTAAGAAATTACGTGCTGGTCTTGGTGTTTGCCTGTTGGACTCATAGCAATCACAATTGGGCTTTTTTTTATTTCTTATCATGTGAGCCTAATGATTCTTTTGATGCTATCGTGTCAAGTTAAACGCACCATTTGGGGTTTCCCTCGTGTTTACTTTTGTCGATCTAACTCCTGCTTTCAAAAATGTAAACAGTGGACGTGGTGTTATTTTCTTTTGCATAACTTCTCTCTGGCAGTTATTGTCCCAAACCGCTCGATCAACCTTGTCTTCTCTCTCTATTTGGTAACCATGGTTTCCACTCGTACTGGTCGTTCCATCTCTTCTTCCAAGAAAATGGCTAGCCCCTAGAAGAAAGCGGTCAAGAAGTCGCAGACAAACAAGCATGGATTTCGTGTCAGAGGGTTTCCTGCTAACCCTAAAAGCGTGAAATCCGCGATTAAGTGTCCCTCGACCTCAGAAACTTCTCATGTCATGTATTCTCCTTCTAATGAGACGTGGCAAGGTAATCCTGATATCCCATCTACTGTTGGCATCGTGCGTCCTGTTAAAAGTTCTCATTCAGCGGCAGAGGCAATGTTGGGTATTCTCGATGTTCCTGACACGTTGTCAGACAAAGAAACGTGCCTTCTTTCGAGTAAAGATGACAAGATCTGTTATCCCTTGTTGGATGCTATGACAAAAGAATTGAGAGCCGGGCAATCTCCATCTCCCTCGTCTCCTCACTGGCCTTCAATCTCTGTGGAGGAATTCCATCGTATCATGGAATCAAGTGTTGTTAAGTCTGGTTCGTTATTGTCTTTGTCCATGCCTACTCCTCAAGATGCCCCTACCACCGAGAAGTCTTCTAGTTTTCCTCCTGCATCGGGGAGCCTTCTTCGCCCACTCATGGATCCCCTCCTTCGCCTGTCGTCCCCGATGCTCCTCAACCTTCCATCTCTTGCGTCACCATGTCTCCGTCTTTAAGTCCTATAACTGACTCTGCTATTCTCATCTCGACTTTGCACAAGCGCAAACGTGCTTCGAAGAAGGGTCCTTCTAGAAAGTGGCAGAAGAAGAAGAGGGAGGTGTCGCTTGTTCCTGTGTCTGCCCCTACTCAGTCTGTGGAAGTCTCAGACTTTGTTGCAAATGAGGCTAAACTTGGCGATGCGCTTGATGAAGAAGCCCTCTCTCAGGTTAAGAAGTTAGCTAAGGTTTCTCGTCACAACATCTCGGATGTCCCCATTGATGGTATTTCTTTTCACTCCATCACTAATGCGCTTAATTGGAAATATGTCCTCCGGCGGAGTATTTCTCCTGATTATGTTATGTCATCTGAGGCTCTTCTATGCAAAAATATCGTGGACCTTATCTCCCATGTTTATCTCCTGAAATCGATCACTGTTGTTGGTCCTTATCACACCCGTTTAGTGAGAGAGTTTATTGTCAATCTTTCTGCTGACATCAATGACTCGGGCTCTCCAAATTTTCAAAAGGTTCATGTCCGAGGCAAGCGTTTCTCGTTCTCTCCAAAGGTCATTGCTTCGTTGCTGGATCTCCCTCTGTCTGTCGCTCAGCCTCCTTTTCCTTCGAAGGTTGACTTGGTGAAAGAGCTATCAGGAGGTCGAGTTCTCAAGGGTTGGTCGGCATCGAAACTCAGCTCCAAGTACTAGGTGCTTCACAAGATTGGGATAAAGAACTGGTGCCCCACTACTCATCACACTGGCATGTCTTTATCTCTCGCTAGTTTCATCTATCGGGTTGGGACTATGACCCTTGTCGATGCTGCAGTCTTTTTCTTTGAGAAAGTGGTTCGCCATGCTGGGTCTTTAGAAATCAAGCTTCCCATTGGTTTCCCCTCTATGATTTGTGGAATCCTATTCTCTCAAGCTCCGGACATCCTCACTAAATCAGAACAAGCTAAGTGCAGCAATACTCTGGGAAAGATCTCTTTCAACTATAAGCTATTCCAAGCTCATCATGTTTTGGATATGGCTCCTCCTCCGACCTGTTTCACGCACTCGGTGTTCTCTGGCAGCTCTGCTCTTGTGATTCCGCCTCTCTCCTCTGAGACCAGATCCCTGGTGGCCATCTCCATTTCAGATGAACTAAAGTTATTGATGGCATCATTGTTTCAGCTACTAGCCCCGCCAAGAGTTGTCCAGTCTCCTTCGTACCGTGGTTCCTGCTTCAGCTTCCACCTCTGCTCCGACTACGCCCTCGTAATGAGTATGTGTTTTTTTTATTCCCCTTTTATTTTTCAGTTTCTTTTTGTTGGTCTGTAATATAAGTTCTTCGATTATTTCTATTTACCTCCCCTCGTTCTCTTCATCTTTGCCTTTGTTGAGGAAAAAAGGGGGAGTCATTTGGAGTTGTGGACTTTTTGTATCTCCTTGCTTCAAACTTCTGAACTACTATGTTTCTGTTTTAGTTTTCTGGTTTGTCTTGTTTTTCGTTGTCAGTCATTGTGGCAGGAGTTGATTGTTTAGTGTTCGTGTTGTGGCTGCTTGTGCTTTGCGTCTCAGGTTTTGCCTCCTCAACGTCAAAGAGGGAGTTTGTTAGTGATGTCTTGGCCTTGTTGCTTCGTCAAAACCTTGATGTCCGTGATGTTGTTCTTACCATGTTTTAAGGACATGTGTATGCACTTTTTTTGACGTAGTGTACCTGCTTCTATGTTCATTTGGCGCCTTTCAGATCCAGCTAGGCTTTTCGAGGTGTTGTGTGCTTTCGTCGTTTGTGCATTATATAAACCCTCTTGTGCACTCTTCTAGGATTTATACATTCTCTCTTGTTTTGCGCCGCTCCTACACAGACTCAAAGAGCTCTTCTCTCTTGCGCGTCTATCCTATAAAGAATAGGTTCTTGAAGGAATTTTTTTTTTCTGTAAGTGCATCTTTTTTATACCTTATGTGTTGAAGACACAGACAAGGACTCGGTTCTTGTCAAGGTGAAACAGTGAGTGGAATTCACTCCTAGGGGGAGCCTTAGGTAGAGTATAACTTGGAAATAAAGAAAGTGTTAGGTTAAGGAATAATTGATTCACTTGTAAAATCTTTGTAACTTTGCTCTTCCAATATATAATATACTCTTTCACCGAGATACATTATCCCCCCAGATGTAAGCAGTTGCCGAACTGGGTTACCAACGTGTTTGTGTCTTTTATTTACATGTGTCTATTTATTCTTAATGACCTTGACTGAAACATTGCATATACCAACACAGAAATAGTGTATATCTCACTTTCAAAATTCATCGAAATCGTAAATTTTTAACACTAATATATGAATGTGCTTCGAGAGGTGACTAGTAAACAAATCTAGTTTCTATAATAATATTTAAATTAGATAGCAACTCTTTGTAAAACTAGAATAAAATTCTTAATTATGGAATGTATAATTTGGGTTAAATAAATAAATGTTGTCTTATGCTAAATATTGTAAACTTTTGTATGTGTGAACAAACATATTAGGCTATTTTATCTATACTAGTTATTAAAAGAAATTTAATAGTAATCAAGCCACCTGAGAGGTATCATTTACTAGAGCCCGTTCTTAATGAATGTTAAACGGTATAGTAATTTTCATTGCTTGTTCTTGTTCAAAAATCTTAAAGTTGGATTATACGTTTATGTTTGACTATCATAGAGTGGTATACATATAGGGTGAATGTGTGTGATACAATGGAAAGTAAGCATTAGTTTTGAACTATTTTTTGTATAATATGTTTTCAAATTATCAAAGATGGAGAAGATCATATCGGAATGCCGATTAAAAACTCTCCAGTCAAGTCAGTACGTCAAAAGTACAAAAACACTAAAAATAAGTGACGCTCGTTCATAATAAGTAGGGACCCTATTATTGAACTTTGAACATAAGATAAGATGATAAGCACGAGAGTAGTTAAAACACACAAACATGTGTAAACTAATAAGAAAGTCTAACACCCGGACACGAACTCAATGTCGAGGTAACTAACTACTCACAAAGAGGAAATATAAGTAAAGGAATATGAGATTGATCACCTCACGATCTCTGAATAATTACCTTATAACCTATGATGCTTAATTACGACAAAATAACTTAGAAATAGAGGACGATAAGACTGGTGAGTTACAACTCTTTTTACACGCACATATTTTAGTCTTTTTCTATCAATGGTTGTACTCCCCTATTAAATTTATTCTCCTTTATATCAAATTTGTCTATATTTAGATAAAGTTTTACCCGGAAAGCTCTTAATTCTTGATGTAGTTTACTTGGTTTAAGGCTAATTTTGTAAGACATCATTTACTAATTTTACATTTAGCATAATATTTGAGCAATTAGGCTATAATTTTAGTATAAGATAATCAATTGATTAATTGTAATAGTTATTTCTAGTTTATACTTGAAAAATTTATATAAGATTCGTAGCCAATATTTTGAATTGTCAATATTTTGTTCATAAAATAGACACCCGGATTTAATAGATCAATTTTTACAAATTGTCATTTGTTATTTGGAGCTAAAATTGAGCAAAAAGAAAAAAATCATATGTATATCAATAAACCCCTATAGATTTAACTTACAGCTAGGAGCTCACACTTGACTTCAACAGAAGGTCGAGTGGACCAAGACATTAGAGCTTTGTTGATAAATTGCTCAAGCTCTGGGAGAAGGTCTTGCTTGAGGCTCGAGGAACCAAAATGTTTGAATAAAATTTGCCTGACGTACTTGTGGGCATCACCAAGTGTATTCATTCGAGTTTTGGGGTCATCAAGCGCAAGAACTTTGGAGAGCGTATCAAAGTACCAAAGTTCAACTGCGCCACTTTCTTCTTGCTTTAGAATATACTTGTTGACATCTTGATCCGCTGATACTACAACCGGTGTACCCACTATATTTGTTTGAAAGATTGGCCCATACCTAAGATGACGATGAAAATTAACTTCATTATTACACACATCGAAATGTACATATTAGGCCTATATATATGCACTGTGACCTTTCAATTTGTTATATGTTACAAAAAATGCTCTTTTAATCAATTTCTTCCTCCCACAGTGGAGACTCGTGATCGAATCCCGCCGATGCTCAATGTCCAAGCGATTTAATTTAGAATTTATTTGTGTGTTAGCATATTATATTTTTATATTTTTACAAATAATATTCTCTTATTTATTTATATAAGATCTTATATCTCTACCTAAAAAATGATCAATAGTTTATGAGGTTTGAACTGATACTCCTTGCCCTTTGGCCCAATTTTCGCTAATCAAATGTCGTAGTTTGGAAGTTTTCTATCGAAACTTTGAATTTCTTTAATTTGGTGATGTTTTTTCTTACAAAAATTGACCATAAAATTTATAATTTTGTATGTGTCGCACACCTGGGATTACGCTAAATTAAGAGCGGAGGTTAGGCACAAGAACCACATGGCCAAGCATTTTAAAAACTTAAGTGATTGCTCCTGAAAAGGGAAAATTAAGTATGATATCCAGTCAACGTAATTATGAAATTATCTTTAAAGTTTGAGTAGACCATCTTTCGGAAAGTTCAGATATAGACAAAAACTTTCATGCTCGAATCCTTGGAATTACAATGATTCAAATGATATCACTCTCATAGATAAATCAGACGAACGCCACAAAAATTTCTAGCACAATTTTTTGATAAGTTTAGACTAAGAATAAATTTTTTCATTACAAGCTCAAAAAGCAAATGTAAAATGCATATTTGTTTACCTTTGAAATCTAGTTTTAAGGAAAGGGTGAATGTCGAAAGAGGTACTAGGGCTGAAAAGTTGTAGCGTCTCTCCCACATAAGGCAAGCCCATAGAGCCCGGAGGAAGACTTTTGTGATTGTACTTCAGCTTCCATCTTCTTATGATCCGATCAATTGTGAATATAGCCACAATACCAACTATGCACAACACGATTGTAGTCCACATTTTTTCCAGAGAAAAGAAATGGCTATTATGGAAATATTTTATATTTGATTACAAGTAATAACTATCTGGGCATCAGTCGATCCTCTTTTTATAGACTTACTCTGCATTAAGAAAGAAAATAAATAAGTATAGATCGTACCTTCACATAAAAATATCAATCCTTGCAAGTGTTTAAATGCTTCAGTTTTAACCCTAAAATAGGGTGGCACTGAAAATGCAGTATAATTAATTTTTATGTTTCAAGTAGAGAAAAGTATAATGAATGGTTTATTTATTATCACTACTAAAAAAATGAGATACGACTACAGTTTTATTTTTTTAGACTACAGTTTAGCCTCAAAATGTAGTTTTTTGAGATAAATTACGGTCACCCTTTTTTAAGGTCTAAAAACGACTACATTCAAATATAAAACCCCAGCTCGATCCACAACCCTAAAAAACATCACATGCTTCGTTCTTCGCCAACATTAAATCGCAAAATTCAAAAAATCCATTGGATCCAGAACCGTAAAACCCCATTGCATCTACACCCCTAAAATCCCAGCTCGATCCACAACCCATAAACCCATCTCTCAGAGTCGTTCGTCTTCAGCTGTCAATAATGGTTCGTGTGAGTAAGTAAATTAAACTCTTATTACCTATTTTTTGATATTTTAATAAGTGGTTCCGGTGTGCTATTGTGTTTGCTAATTACTGTGGCTTGTTTATCATATAGAGATTGGCAATAGTGTTAAGAAGATGACAAGAGTAACAAAAATGATATTAGAAGCGGTGAAAAAGAATTCTAATTCCTCGGTTCCTTCGGATAGTTCCCTGAAAGCAGAAGAATGCGCTGTTGATGATGAAAAAATGTGAGTATACAAACTGATTTATTTATAAGTGGTTAAGTATACATGTTGATTTGGTGTCTGATTTAGATACATAATAGATTTAGATACATATTAGTTCTTGTTAAAAAAATAGATTTGGTGGATGATTTAGTATGCATAATGATAACTGATTTAGTATACACACTAATTTAGAATTAGATTTTTTGTGTATCTAAATTGATTAAATAATACATGTCCACATATTTGACAAGTCTTGGTTATATTCTGATACACGTTCAAAAGAATACAAAGATGGTGTTGATAATTTTTTAAAATTTTCCGAAATGAACTCACCTGATTAGGAATGTGTACGGTGCCCTTGTCAAGTGCGCGGAAATATGGTTTTCCATTGCTCTCAAACCATAAAAGATCATATCTTTTTTCACGGCATGGACTAATCTTACAAAAAGACTCGACTAAGTTTGTAGAATACGTAGAAGATGTGAAAAAGCTACTCTATGAGGGTTGTCATAAGTTCACTAAGGGTTGTCATAAGCCACTTTATGCGAAAAAGCCACTCTACGAATTGCTGAAACATGGATGCATGTTTCCGAAAGGAAACCAAATGCCCGAGTCTACGTACGATGCCAAGAAGACATTATGTTCTTTGGGTATGGACTATAAAAATCCATGCTTGTCTTTATGACTGTATTCTGTACAGGAAGGACAAGAGTCATTTAGATGTTCGTCCTATTTATGATACCTCTTGCTGGAATGTCCCAAAAAGGTTATATAGTAGGTGTTCCGGAAAGCGTTTTCTAGTATTTTCCTCTAATACCCAGATTTAAGAGAATGTATGGAACACCTGAAATAGCAAAACCTCTGACTTGGCACGCCAAAGATAGAGAAGTCGACGGGCATTTGAGACATCCGGCAAACAGAGGTTCGTGGAAATCGGCCGATGCATCATAAAATTGTAGTGTTTAATATTGTGAATAAAAAACTATATCATAAAGCTGTAGTGTATATCTATATAAATATATCAAGAATATAAAAACTACAGCATTTTACTGTAGTGTACATCAAAACACTACATTTAAAATATGTAGTCTTCAGTCAAAGACTACAACACAAAACTGTAGTATATATGAATACAAATATATCAGGACTATAAAAACTACAGCATTTCAATGTAATGTATATGAAAATACTGTAGTTTATATTCGTAGTTGTAACTTTAAACTACAGTTTCTATTGCAGATAAGATTACACGCAAAAACTGTAGTAAAAGACAAAGTGAATAGACTTCAGTGAACTAGACTACACGAGAAAAACTTTAGTCGTAATAAAATAAATACGGTTTTTCGTCGTAGTCATATCCCGTTTTTCTAGTAGTGTATAAATCTATAGTACTTTCAAATTTATTTTATTTACACACAAAACTTAACTCAAAATAAAATAATACTTGTGCAATACATAGACTACCAAAACGTGTTAGATCGTACAAGTCCTAAATTATCAGCTTAACATTAAGTCGTACTAAATATATTGAAATTAGCTTCACGTATGTGTGGCTTAATATATATACTTTCAAATATATATATATATAAGGATTGTTTCATATTTTTGACGTTTGACGCTATGTATATAAACTTTTGAAAGTATATATTTTATTATAGAGATAAGATTAACATAATATGGTGGTTATCTGTGTTTCATATACGTTGTACATTTGAAAATAGCTCACAAATAAATTTAAGCCTTTCCCATGAACGTGGAACAGTTGCAAACACAGATAACCACCATATTATGTTAATCTTATCTCTATAATAAAATATATACTTTCAAAAGTTTATATACATAGCGTCAAACGTCAAAAATATGAAACAATCCTTATATATATATATTTATTTCAATTAAATGCTTCAATTTTTTGGTACAATTTTCCTTAGGTGTAGTAACATTAGCGATTAATGTTGATTAAAAAGTCTGACCAATATTTAAATGAATTCCATGCAACACCTTGTTGTCTGATGGTTTAGACTTTATGGTATAATAATTTTAAATTAAATTTCACTAAGGTTTTGGTGAAATTTTTAGTAATAGAGATCTTTTTTAGTTACAGTGAAATGCTTTGTTTCTTGATTTGTAATTTATGGACTTTATGGCGACGGTTGAGATAATTGAAGCCTATGGTCTTGAAACATATGCTCGACGGATATCATGTTTCATGATAATTTAAAGGATTATTTAGTATAGTAGCTTTTAAAATATACGTTAATTTAATTGGTCCATGTTTTGTAAAATTAACACAAATGGTCAGTCAAAAGTTTTACAAATTTGGGAGGATGAAGGTTATCCAAATGATTTTCCGTCCATTCGTTTTGCTGCTTGAAAAAAAAATTAACGTCTTTATATGCACGGAAAATGAGGAAATAATAACTGCCTCGTTTATCAAAATAACTGAGTAGAGAAAGAAAATTATTTCAAACAACATTTATGATGATTCATCATCTCGGCAAAATCTTTGCAAAAATTAAAAATCTAAACTTTGCAAAAGATTTTCCTCGAAGATTCTACATTTTTATTTTCAAGTTTTATTCTTGTTCATCTTTCAAGGTTTACATAATGAATTTTTTTTTTAAGGTTTGGGTTTAATTTATGGATCAGTTTGAATTTTATTTTATTTTCAAGTTTTGTTCTTCGCTGATTTTTTTCAGACTTTGTTCTTGTTTATCATTCAGGCTTTGTTCTCTAGTCGAGTTTAATTTTTCATTCTCTAGGCTTAGTTCTCCAGTGTTTTTTTACAAAGTTTTGTTCTTGTTCATCATTCAAATTTTAAATAATAAATCATGTTAATATTTCAAGTAAATGGTCATTTTTCATCGATGAATACAAATTAGAATTTTAGTTCTTATTTTTGTTATTCATCAACCTCTATTTTGATTTGTTTCAGGCAAGGATTAAAATTGCGCGCGTCGGTAACGTGCCGATGACTCGAAAATACGGAAATTGCAGTGGCCGATGGAAATTGCGACGGAAAAAATGTGGAAATTTGGAATTGCGGGAGAAATTGCGGCGGCCAACCGAAATTGCGGTAATTTACAAAAATTGCGACGGAAATAATGTTGCAAAATAATAAATATGAAATATAAAAAACATACATATAAGCAAGGATTAAAATGTCATGAAATTCATAAAGCATACATAAGTAATCTTCAAATTCAAGCACACACAAGTTTTAGACATATTTCAAGTTCATACAAACATTAAATAGTTCGAAATTGAAAATACTCAGTAATAACTCGAGTGACGATGTGGTTGATGGAATCCCCCGGTTCGTGCTTGTAAGTTGCAATAGTCCAACCACGTCATGTAGCTCGCGTAGTTAGATGTGTAGTTGATCACATGGTTGTTGTAGTTGGATTGATCACCCCCAACGACATTGCAAAGGATCGGAAACTCGGGTATTGCTCCTTGAACTTCAACGACGGGCACGGCGACGGCAACGAGATATGGATACGGGTATGGGTAAGGATATGAGTACGAACCTTGACTCTCTTGTGATTGATTGGACATTTGATCAAACGACATTGATCCGAATTGGGTAGACATAGAGTCAGCTTCGTAATCACGCGCCGCTTGTCTACCGGCAGTGTAAAACCTCCGTATCGAAGTCGAAGAAGTCATCCGTAGTCCTGAAATACATTTCAATTTGCATAAGAAATAATTTGATGCACTCATAATAAGAGAAAAGTACCTCTCTCATGCTCCGTGATCCTGATCTTGAGTAGGTTGATAGCCGGATTCCATAGTCCAAGGTTCATATGGTGGACGAGGAGCAGTACCGCTACCACCCGCACCAACATCACCAGTAACTGTACCACCACCGCCTCCACCAACGTCACCACCGCCGTCACCTCCGTCGTCATCATCAGAGGAAGAAAGCCGACCTCTTCACTAAGTACTCGGCTCACATCAATACCTTCCGATCGAGCTTGCGAAGCCACTTGCGGGTCGGGTTGTTGAGAGTCATCGTCAAGGTGAACCGGTCGAATCCAGTCAAGCATAATATCATCGTCTACCTGCTCACCCATCCTCTGCATAGCCACCTCTAAGAGTTCCAATGGATCTCGCCTCTCGTTGTTCTCAAACCTATCTTTTCGATCTCGAAGTTGTAACTTCATGTTATAAGTACAGAAAACAAGTGACTCCAACCTCTTGTACGCTAGACGATTTCTTTGCTTTGTGTGGATTAAAGAAAAAGTGCTCCAGTTTCGTTCGCATGCTGAAGAAGACGACGTCTGGGACAAGATTCGTATGGCTAACTTGCGTAACGTGGGTGTCTCAATCCCAAACATCGCCCACCATTCCGCTACACAATAAACATTTCAATCAAACAATCAAACATTGTATATCTTATGAACTATGAATTAAAACAATGTAAGTCATCTTACCGGGTGACATGTCGTCACAGTTAGAAACCGCGGTTTTCTTTCCGAACAATCCTCGGGCGTGGCGAAATCGTAAGAACTGAGAAATAAGATAGAATTATAGAGCTGAACTATCCACATACAACGATAGAATATCATACCTCATTTCCGAGGGTGGAACAATCATTGTGTGGGTGCAAGACTTCAAACACGGTCGTCACGGCTGTTAAATCCTCGGGTTTCATTCTAATGTCCGGGTCGTATTGATCTTTTGGATTAAGGTAATATTTGGCTTGATGTAGGGGGTGACAAAGCTGTTTCTCCCACCGTTCGGTCACGATATCAACAACCCACTGTTTGTTAGGAATCTTCTCCAACTTCGCCTTCATCAAGTTGAACACGTGATATAACGAACCTAAAGTCGGTACAACCTCAATATCCACGAAGCGTAAAGCGGTGTACAAGGGCTCGAATACCTAAAACAAATAAATGTTACTAACATAATAGCTTCCTAAGTATTGATAACAAAACACGTACCTTACAAACTCCATCAAGATGTAACCAAAATGTCGAGTCAATAACTCTGGATGCCACAAATCTTCCCGCCGGAGTATTACTAAACAGCGACTCCTCCCACCAATCTGAGCTAAACATCCGTTTCAATCCGGCCTTATTGCTTCGTAGGCTAGTAAGAGCTAAGTAGTTGGTGGCGAAACGTGTTGGACCTGAACGAATAATCTCTCCTTCCCCTTGCTCCCTCATCTTTGACAATACTATTCCATGATTGTAGATGAACTTCGTTATTTCTCTCGCGTCCTTCACGACCCGTGAAATGGTATCACGCTTCCCGATGTCTTACAACATCAAGTCGATGCAGTGAGCTGCACACGACATCCAATACAAGTTGAATTTCCTCATCAACTTCTTCCCAGCCTTTTTATACGCCGATCCGTTATCCGTCACGACTTGTATCACGTTGTGCTTTCCAACGTCGTTATCTACATCGGAAAGCGCCTTGTAGATGTACTCCCAGTTCTTGATTTGGTTGGACGCATCGATTGACTTCAAAAAAACAGTCTTTCCGGCTGAATACACCATGAAGTTGATAATACTCAATCTCATTGGCCCGGTCCATCCATCGGACATTATGGTGCATCCATACTCTTCCCAAATTGGTCGTTGCTCGTCCACATATCGTTGTGCTTCCATTACCTCTTCTTTGAGATAAGTGTTGTGAACCTCGTACGGAGAAGGTAACGGAATCCCACGGCCTACAAAATGAAAGTAAAACAACAAGAAGCGGATTAACTTTAACGTTGACATAAATCAACAAAACATAACAACTTACCAATCTCGGCCGCTTCGTGCATCATATTCTTAAAATGATGCGACTTCACCTTGTTCGCCAGTACGCTTTCGTGTATGAAGAAGTGGCTTATAATCTTTCCAAGACGTTTCTTCAATGACGACTTCGTCTCGGGACTAATTTCTGGTTGACGTGCACTCGAGGATCGATACAGAGATGGTGAAACTGGGCCGGATCTCCCACTTCTCAGGTCTCGTTGAGAAGCCGAACCACCACCAGGGCCGGATCTCCAAGTAGCTGCAGCCGCTTCTTGTCGACTTCTCTTCATTGTCTTGTACAACTCATGTTTCATGTCGACCTCATACTCTCCTTCTTCGTCAACTGGACCGAGGGTGGAATGTATTTCTCTCCGTATATTCTCCTCCATGGCTAGCTTGCTTTTCTTTTTCATTTCGTTTTCCTGTAATAGTGCGCGCATCTCATCCCTCACTTCTGGAGGACACTTATCACAACGCTTCACGTTTTTTTTTGGATCGTATCCGCTCAAATGAAGTTTCATTCGCGTCACGCCACCTCCCTTTGTTGTCATTCCACAATAGTTACAAGTGAAATGATTTAATGTCCCAGCTACTTTCGTACAATACTTACGTACTCCTTCATCCGCCATTTTCTTACAATAATACATATTCCATTTCAAATTTCATTTTCAATTCTAAAACATTTGAAAAAAGTGAATCTAAACTTCAATTTCAATCTGGATTTTCAATTCTAAAATATTTCCGAAAACAAAATCTAAAATCACACAAAGATCTACAAACCTTTAAACGTTGATTTCAACTAAACAAACACAATTTCACACATCTTAATCATATTTCGTAACTTTGAATTTCCAAAAAAATTGAAAAAATTATATGTTAACCACATCATTATTACAAACATTTTTCATTTCACAAAATTTTCCTAAAAAAATTAGTAACCTAACCAAATCTACAACATTCTCTAGGACGGACACGAAACCGTCAGCAACGGGTGGAAACGACGCCGAAATTACCGCAATACCGGCGAAATTAAGTTGAATTTGTACAGAAGCGTCGAAATTACCTGGGCGTGGTCGAAATGTCGTCGGCTTGTCCCTTGTCCCCGGTTCCGGCAAAAACGAAAAATTTAGGGTTTTCCCCAAAAAAATATCGCGGAAATGTCGAATTTTTTAGGCTTTTTATACCTGGACCAAACGACATTCGACGGCATGTCGTTAGCGTAATTTTGTCGAAATTTCAACGACATTTCGATGACAAAATATCCTGAAACGAGAAAAGGCAATAAACTTGCCGGTATCCCCCATTTTCCAAAATTTCGGCGAAAAATCCTCGGCATTTCGCGAAATTTTAATCGTTGGTTTCTGGTGTATAACATTATTAATCGACCAGTTGTAAATGTTAGTGAACTATGAATAACTCCATCAGCAACCTTAAACTGATTTTAAATAAACATTGACTTGAGTATGTAAACAAGGAATGCATTAACCTGTAAAATACATTTCCATTTACAATAATTTAATTATATGTTGAACAATCTCCATCGAGAACTAAAATGAAAAATGAAACAAAATTCTTTCAAACTTTTTTTGAATAACAAAATGGAAAATTGATTCCCATAATTCAAATGAAACGAAGATAAAAAGAATTAAATGAGCAGATAACTAATTAACTAGAAAATAAGTTTTCATTCCAAGACTATGCGATCTTATATAATTTAGTCAACCATCTAATAAATACCATTTATAAACGGGTGCATCAAATTTAAAAACGAAGATAAAAAAATTAATTGTCGGATAAGTAATACAACTAAATAATATTTTCTTAAAAAATTTATATGATTTTACAACATTATATGAACTAATATCTAATTAATATTATTTTTAAACTGCCGTCATTATATTCCATTTAATTTATGATTAGGCGTAATCGGACCTGCTTTTTATAATATTTTGAAAACTTAACTTACGGTATCGATTCAAATTTATACTTGAATATAAAATTAAAATTAAAATTATAAAGCAATTGCCGAATTTTTTTAAGAGCAATCATATAAATCAAATATGTAAATTGGTTTGACACTTAACCACTTGAACCATTTACAGAAGTTTTATAAAACGTGAGCCATTCCTGTTCGAAATTAGTTAACTATTAACCAATAATATTAAATAACATATATTTATATGGCGGAATTGTATAATATGATCTAATATGTTAAAACACATTTCAACCATATTTAATTAACCTAGACATTAAAAATTACTAACATGTCGATAAATTATATTCTAAACATATTGTCAACAAATTGAATAAACACACTACCGACTTATAGAAAATTTATAGTTGCAGATCCAATTCGTTGTAGCGAACTTACATGCGAGGTTGTAAACAACCTCGTGCGTTTCTAGTTTACTTCGGAATGCCTCATTGGAATTCAGCCTAGCCCACGCCTTGGCCGCGCCTAGATGCACACCAACCTTCGAGTGAAGATCCTTGGACCTGCGCCTATGAGTCGCTGGATAAGGGACCTGCACCTACACATGTCACACCTCCTTGGATTGGGTGTCACACGCGCGCACGCCAGAAATCCCACCGGAGGGCTGTCTTGTGCCTACCACTCGCCGGATGCGACAGGGAGGAGCCCGTCGGATGGACCAGCCTTGCACCTGCCCGTTGCTCGTCGGAAGAGCCTCGTTTGTGCCTTCACAGCACCTGGAAGAAGAGGTCCAAAGTGCGCCTACGCTGTCTCTTCAAAATCCCTCGCCCGATTGCCTCAAAAACTAGCCGGATTGCCTTCCCTTGGCTTGATTGAGCTTTGCGCGATTCTTGAATCGTTTCCTTCAATTCTTGGCCGGCCCTATGAATAGGAATAGCACTCAAACACCACAAGAAGGGTCAGAGATAATTCTCTCAGGTTTTTGGGAGATCACGAGTGTGGGCTCTTTGATTGAACAATTGGAGAAGGGACATCACTCAAGAAATAAGATCAAGAATCAAGAAACGATTTCTTGATCTCTCTTTCTCTCTCTAACTCTCGGCCAAGATACTCACCAGGGGAAGGGAAGGGATGGTCAAAATTATGAGCTTAGATTAGGGTTAGGGTTTCAAAAATCCCTTTTTATATTTGACAGAGCGGGCTTAAGTTATGTCAAAATCCAATTTCTGCCCGTTAGTCAAACTTAATGAGTTTTTAATGAGTTTTAAAATAATGTTTGAGCCTAATTCTCCCAGCCACGATGGGTGACTCTTAGTTCATCACACACTAAGTTAATTAAACTCATTGCGGGGACCTTGGGTTGCTTCAACGATAAACAACCCTCCAACTTAATTTTTGAAAAAATCATATTTTTGTTGAAAATAGTTTACATTTTATAATTCATTTATGAACTTTAAACTATATGGATGAACATTTCATTTTAATGTGATGCTGGCGTTCTATCCTATATAACATGTGAGGTGATTGTGTTATGAGATTAAATAAAACAAAAACATAAAATATTTAACTTATCTGATGGCCAATTTCTAATTTCAACCCAAAAAACAAAATATTTAGAAAATTAACTAATTTATCTTCAGAGTAGGGCCAGCCAAGGAACCTTGTGACGCGTCATCGGGTGTCTTGGGTTAGCCTCCACACGTTCTCCAACGTGTGGCCAAGACTGAGGTTCTACCTTCATTGTCCTCTTGCCTCCGAATTACAATTTAAATAAATACAATATAAATTTTACTCGCAAATTGAGGCTCACAATTTAAAATTTCAACTTTAAAAAATAAAATCGGGACGATAACCAGAATATTCCTAGGGCCATAATAATGAGGATCCATCCATAAAACAAACACACAACATTCGCAATGCAACAATTTATCATAAAAAAAAGCCAACACAAAACTAGTCAAACAATTTTAAAACTAGTCATTAAAAACCTAATTTTTAATGCCTTTTCTATATCTGATACCATTTGTTGGAAATTAATTAACTTTTAATCAATATTATTATATAACATATCATTATATGACATAATATATAATAAGATCTAAAATATATAAAAACACATTTTAACATATACAACAATCTAGGCATTATAAATGGTAACATGTCAATAAACATTTTATTCAAGACATATTGATCAACAAATTGAACACACTTCAATCTAGCAACCTATAAACAATTTTATAATTTTGCAAATCAATTCTTTTAGAAGTGACTTACACATGAAGTTGTAAACAACTTCGTGCGTTGCTAGCTCGCTCCGGAATGCTTCGTCAATTGCCTCGCCGGAATAGGAAATGCACAGGCTCGCCGGACAGGATGAATCGGCCTTGCCGGATTACCTGCTAGCCGGACAGGAGGTGCGTCTGTGATCCTCCGGGTTTGTGCTCCTAGCTGGAAGTGTGAGACCTATGCACCAAAGTGAAGAGGGACCTGAGACACGTGGAGAGCAGTGAGACTCGTGTTGGAGATGTGCAGGTCGCGCGTGAGGAGACATGCCCACTATGGCTCGCTGGCCGGCCGGGATGCTGACTGGACGGTTTGCGCGTCAAGCGCAAGACTGGCTGGCCGGCTTGCGTCTAGTCGCGCCATGCTCGTCCTTCTTCGATTTTTGGCCAGTTTTCTGGAAACAAGAATCACTGGAAACACCACAAGAGATTTAATGATATTAATCTCGAGTTTTATGGGAGATTAAGATGGTGGGCTCTTCGTTCTGAACAACGTAGAAGGGAATCACTAAAAGGTTAAACCAATAAATCAAGAAACGATTTCTTGATTCTTTTCTCTTTCAAAACTCTCGGCCAATTCTCTCACAAGGGAGCAGGGAAAAGTGTTTGAGTGATATGTGTGATTAGGGTTAAGGTTTACTCGAAACAACCCATACTTATATTGAGAGATAATAATGTTAAGTTAGGTCAAATCCATTAGTCAATTTAAGCCCTATTCAACCTTTTAACGAGTTATTTAATTTATTGTCCAGCCATAATTTAATAAATATGGCCGGCCATACTCAAATATACTCCCTTAATTTGATTGATTTATTTCTAAAATAATATTTAATTAATTTTGAACATCTCATTTATTTAATGACAAGTCATTAATTCTTTTCATACTATGCCAACAAGTACGAAACGAGAAAATAATTATTTTCATCTTTTATTTATTTAAATCATCAAATTATATTATTGCCAATATAATAGTTAAATATGATTCATTAAATAAAGTGTCATTTAGCAAAATACCCATATATAAGTTTATGAATTTCATTTTACCCAACGTTTGGTAAATTTTTCGTAAAATACCAATTCAATGAGAAAATCAATCGGTCTAGTTCAATAAATATGGTATGAGAGTCTATTATTGAGACCTTATGGACCCACATGATTGAAGCTTTAGAATAAAATCCGGACACAAAAGTTCACAAACTTTTTCCGACTTTTAATTCTTAATATTAGTCGATTCCACTAAAGAACTAATTTAAACTCTCTAAGTTCATATAGGTTTATTTTCCATTTAATGTGACAAAACAATTCTTCACACGATCCACATAATATTTTACGATAAAACCCTTTGTGTGTATCATTAACTCAGAGTAATGTAAATTTACCGTTTTTCCCCTTAGTTTTTATTTCAGCAACTCCTTTGTTATTTGTGAACGAGAAAAACATAAAAGTGAGATGTCTATACATGTCACATGTTTTATTCAAAGAATTTTTTATTCGATGAATACCAGGCCCGGTTTATTCGCTCACACTCTCATAAAAAAGTATGGTGTACTAATGTCTTACCATTGATTCGAAACAAATTTTGTATGTGTGAATCACATAATTCAACGAAACAACATGATGACACCAACCGTCGGGTCTGATGAAACTTCTTTAGTCATTGCCCATTGACAAATCAAATGTCATAAAGTGTTACAAGAATATATGTATTCACTTATGGATTTAGGTAACTACCAAAATACTCCTCGTATGTGATCTTCAAGTTTGGAGTGATAAAACAGTTTTATCTCGAGCTTCGAAGCATCACTGGTCTTTTTCAATGTCTTCATTAAGACATCAAGAATAAATCATAGAGTCACAACTCTCTATATCTTAAGATAAGATATCGTTGATTTATTCAAACAATCAATACTCATATTCGATTGCACAGTTGATCTTTAGATTGCGAAATATTATTTAAACTAGTCATAAGAGGGTATGTTGTCAATTATGTACTTAGCACTTCTTTCGTTGATGACTGTTTCAGAACGTAGCAAACATACATAAACATTAACTTAAAATAAGAATGCATATTTAATTTTATTTAATGTTTCAACAAAATGAAATACAAAATGTATTTATAATGTATAATATCTCCTTATTGAGCACAAATCCCAACATTCCAAATTCTGGTAGTGAACGTTGGTCATAAATCATTTTTTTTTGTATTTAAAACATCTTAAACATTGGTTGTATTATTGTATTTTTGAAATTTTTTCGTGTTTCGCCATAATATTTCGTGTAAGACTTTTAGACTTTGATTCTTTTAGTAAATTCGGGCAAGTGAATGTAAGACTTTTAGACGTAGTAACTACTATGAAATTTAAGCGCTTAACCTTTAGTAGTTTTGGTTCATTCATCATACTTTTATGATTCATAAACCGCTACATTTGGCAGATTGATAAGCTATTTGTTTGATGTGTAAGGTGCGACTCTTTAAAGACATTTACATGGATATAGGTGTTGGAGACTTATTGGATTTTGTGAATAAAGATTTCACGAGAACTATTGAAGGTGTCCAACTATTGAGAGAGTGTTTGAAGTGTATAATTGATAGGTTCTCAAATTAAAGGTGTCAAACCGATGATATTTATATGTCCATTGTTGATCAAACTATTATTTATGTTACTCGAGAATTAGTCTAGACCGATTAAGTATTGGATATACCAAAGACTATGTTTCTACGTGTGCACGGACTAACCATGAAAATGGATATCGAGGAAGAGCAGATATCCAACACAAAGGCTCGAGTCAAATAGGCTCGAGAACCACTGGAAGTTATGAAATTCAACGTTCAAAAATAGAAATTGAACCTTATGGAGCAAAATTTTTAAGAGAAGTGAATACAATAGGTCAAACACTAGTAAAAATCAGAACAAACATTTTAAATAAATTAAAACACGCACTCCGGTGGGTAAGTGCCAAATGTACAAATAAAAGAGTCAGCCTTGAGCAGCTATACTGCTACACATATGAAAGAGGTCAAAATTTATCACGACCACGATCCAATTTTTGGAATAACCGCCAAACGGTCACCTCAAAGAGAGTTATAAAAGAAGATGAGGCACATATGAGAAAGGATCAAAATTTGAAGACACTTACGGATATTATTCACCTATCACATTGGCTCCCTCATTATTTATACTCTCTTGTATTAGATTAGTCTGTATTTAGAGAAAGTCTTACCTCTTTCCTCATGACTGCGTTCTCGGTACTAAGAATTTTCATACGCTATTGTTGTACTAATTTTAAAGGTCGACAACTTACATATAGATATAATTAATTTCTTTTCACTTGGAGAGTGACCTTAAAAAAGCTGACGTCACTAATGCAAAAGCAGGCCATATATGTGAATAGTTACATCTAAAAATTAACCCGCGTACAAAAGTCATATTTATACTAATGCATAACACGGAGTTGGATTATCCATTTTTTGTGTCTTTTATATTTATGCACTTCCTTTTTTTAATCACACTTGCGTTAAACAAATAATCACATATATTGATTCTATATAGTATGCAACATCTAACCACTAACTAAACAAATTTTTAATTAGTATTATAGTGGACATTCATATTTGAATATGACATGAACCTGGGATTAAGATTTCCTAACGCGAGCCGTGAATACCGATAAATAAGAACACACGAGAGAAGTTCCTTCCCTAACCCTAATCTCTATAATTTCACAAAGATTAAGCTTAATTGGTTAGAAGATGGTTTTTCTTCTTAATGCCAAAAACTTCATTCATAAGTAGGACCAAGATAAAGCTCTTTTCTTGACACTTTTTTATGGTAAAAATAATTATCAAAATCATAAATACTTTAATGAAATATGAAATAGTACACAAATATAACATTTCTTACATCAACAGTAATCTCATAAAAAAATGATCACAACTAATTCCTGCCTTGCCTTGAGTGTCAATGCTCTCATAGTGTGGGTATGTACCATGATCCCTTATGCGATTAATCAATTCAATTTTTAAGCCAATACTTTTATTTGCGATTATCAATTTCATTTGTGAAGTATAGTTTATGGAAAGGATACCCTAGTACTAATTTTGGCTCCCACAGTGGTTTATACCTGTTGTGGGAAGTTCTTACAGCGGGTCAATCCTGTTGTAGGAACCTTTGTCGTAGGAGCTTCTCACAGCGAATCAGTGTCCTGCCGTGAACTGTACATGCTCCCACATGGTGATCGACCTGTCGGGGGTGACAAAACTCTTATGATGGGGGATAGGCCCATAAATGGGTAGCTTCCGCCACATCACATTGGTTTTTCACCTCGAGTTCTTCGTGCTGTGGAAGGTGTTGGCAGAGATATCCACAAGAAGATTATTTATTTGAATATCGATGTAATATAAATCTCTCACGAATCCTTATTGTAATATGCAGATTAAATTAATAAAATTTGAAACGTTCATTCATTCTTTTTTTTGTTTGTTTGAAGATTTATGATATTCAATAGTGTTATAGTCCTTAATCAAACCTAACAATGTATGAAGAGACACATGTAGATTTGCGTGAACAAACTCTTCATGGTTTGCTTAAAATGAAATATTCACAATCTAAAGATCAGCGGACTATTGATCCTAGTATGATTGTTGAAAAAATCTATGATGTTTAGTTACGAGGCATAGATAGTTAGGAACTCTATAGTTCTTCCACCGAATCTTCCGAAGATACTAAGTTGACTAGTGCAGCTTTAGAGACAATGTAAGAACAAACCATTTAAACTCTTCTGTTTCAAGGTCACCATGTATGAATTGCATCGTGCTAACCTTAATCCTGAAATGAGAAATGTCATTTCAGAACTTCAATATATTCATTTGAGAAAGTTACACAATAGATCCAAGTTTTTGAACTAGATGCGCTCTATTGGTAATGTATTGGGTTATGAAGTTGACACGAGTTTACGTTGGGAAGTTCTCATAGATATGGGATTCATGTACAAGATTGTGAATAAATGAACCGCGTGGTATCCAAAATTAAGTAACGAATTTATTTGGATGAAACAATGTGACTTGTTAACTTATTCAAAAGTAACAAATGAGTTGAGGAAATAATAACTAGAATAGTAAAATCGTAATTTTATAAGTCCCATCTATTTGATGATATTCATTAAGGGTAATCATAAATAACATTCAATGCATCCTCTAAATATAATTAAGTTGAATTTGAGTAGAAAATAAATTCATTTGAACCGAGAAATTCTCAGTGTCAACTTCTTATTGGAGTAAGTTGACATTAAGCTAATACTTGGAAAAAGTTTGTTAACTTTTGAGAATCTCTCGGTTCAAATAAATTTATTTTCTACTTAAATTCAACTTAATTATATTGAATGGATCCATTGAATGTTATCTATTATTACCCTTCATGAATATCATCAACTAGATGTGATTTATTTCCTCAACTCCTTTGTTACTTGTGAATAAGTTAGAAACAATGTATTGACGAGGAGCTAGCAAGTCACATTGTTTCATCCAAATAAAGTAGTACTTAATTTTGGATGCCACGCAGTTCATTTATTCACAATCCAAGTAATAAAGCATGAGATGATATACATTACATTTCAGCAATCTTGTACATAAATTCCATATCTATGAGAACTTCACAATCCAGCATATCACCAACATGGCGCATATAGTTCACAAACTTGGACCTAGAGTGTACGTTTCTCAAATGAATATATTGATGTCTTGAAATTACATGTCTCATTTCATGATTAAGGTAAGGACGATGCAATTTATAAATAGTGACCTTGAGACACAAGAGGATAAATGGTTTGTTTTTACATTGTCTCTAAAGGTGCACTAGTCAATTCAGTATCTTCAGAAGATACACTTGAAGAACTATAGAGTTCCTAACTCTCTATGCCTCGTAACAAGACATCATAGATTCTTCCAACAATCATACTAAGATCATTATTTCCTTGATCTTTAGATCGTGAATATTTCGTTTTAACAAAACCATGAAGAGTTTGTTCACGCAAATCTACATTTGTCTGTTCCTACGTTGTTAGGTTTTATCAAGGACTACAAGACTATTGAATATCATAAACTTTGAAACAAAAGAAAAATGAATGAATAAACGTTTCAACTTTTATTAATTTAATCATAAAATTACAAGAAGGACTCATGAGAGATTTATATTACAGCGATATCTAAAAAAATAATTTTCTTGTGAGCATCTCTGCCAACAAAGACCAATCCGAAATTCCCTTGCCCAAAAATCCAGTTAATTATTTATTTACTTGATCCAACAAAAATAAACAATTATGCTATAAACATTTAGTTAATTATGCGAATACCCATTTTCCAAAAGTATTGTTCTCAAGCACCATTACAGCACACGAGTTTAAATAATGAACAATATTAATATTCGAAAGTTCTTATCCGCCTTTATTAGAGCCGAATCACGCACTATGGACCTAGTAGTAAAAGGTTAACGAACCCGAAGAACAAGATGATACAGTCTTATCTCTTTTTCATCGACTCGTCTAGTCGTTATCTATACTCCACCGTGTATTCAAAGACTGAACTCTTCTTTTATACTAGAATTATATTTACTCATCGTGACTAGTGTTCACTGATATAGTCAGTTCGTGATTAAGATCCTCCAGGTTCAACCCGTGCAATTTATTCCATTATACTTCTTTTTTGATACATATCAGCCCTAAGCATTGTTGCTTCTCTAGCAAAAGATTCTTTCGAACGTTAACTTATTTCGAAAGTGCGTGCAATCAATCGGTTCTGGAATCAACCCTTAGGTGAGTGAACATTGACCTCCTTTGAAGGAGGCTGGATTCCGTGTATGTAAATCACGTCTCACTCTAATCATGCCCTGAGAAGACTTCCAAGAGAAGACTCCCAAGACATAAGCTGTGATTAGCATGAATAGCCTTTTAGAGAATGAGTTAAAGAGCTTAGAAACATTATTCAGTGTCCATGACCACTTCAGTATTTAGATCAAGTCTCGCTTTTACCATCATAATGGCCTCGGTTAGTGGGTCGTAACGGTCCTTAAACAAGACATCTACCCCAAGTATTGTCCAAGTCGTACACTTACCACAAGTGTAGAATGCTCTCACATAGTGATCAGGCTTCGCTCATGTGTTCCACATATATGACTTTCGATATAGCTATCCAAGCGTATATCAGTCATCGACCTAGTTTTAGCACATTACCCGAACTCAGGTGCCTAGCACGTGACTCAGTTTAATACGGATGCTATGAAAGATAGTGTTGGGATTTGTGCCCACAAAGGAGATATTGGACATTATAATTACATTTGTATTTTGTTTTGCTGAAACATTAAATAAAATTAAATATTCATTTTTTATTAAGTCTGTGTTTATGTATGTTTGCGACGCTATGAAACTGTCATCGACAAAAGGGGTGCTAAGTACACACTTGACAAGATAGCCCCTTGTGACTAATTTAAAATATTAGTTCGCAATCTAAAGATCTATAGGGCAATCGATTCAGAGTAATGATTGTTTGAATGAAGCAGGATATCTTATCTTGTGATATAGAGAGTTGTGTCTCTATGTTTCATTCTTGATATCTTACAGAAGATATTGAACAAGACTTGTGATATTCTAAAGCTCGAGATAAAATCGTTTAATCACTCGAAGCTTCAAGCTCATATACGACGGGTATTTTTGGTACTTACCTCAATCCTGAAGTGAATGCATAATCGGTATGACCCTTTATGACACTTGATTTGTAAATGGGTAATGACTAAATTATAGTTGCATATGACTTGGTGGTTGGTGTCATAACATTGTTATATTGGATTATGTGATTCACAGATACATAACTCGTGTTGAAACAATGCTAATGCATTAGTATCACACTATGCTTTGTTACGAGAGTGTGAATGAATAAATCAAGCCTAGTATTCATCGAATAGAATATTCTTTGATTAAAACATGTGACATGTAAAGACATCTAGCTCTATGTTTTTCGCATTCACAAATAACAAAGGAGTTAGTGAAATAATAACTCAGGGGTAAAACGGTAATTTTACATTCCTCCGAGTTACTGATACATATGAAGGGTAATATCGTAAAATACTCCGTGGATTGTGTGAAGAATTGTTTTGTCTCATCAAACGTAAAATATAAGCATTTGAACTTAGAGAGTTTCAATAGTAGTCCTTTAGTGGAGGTGACTAATAATAAGAACTAAAAGACGGAAAAGTTTGTGAACTTTTGAGTCCGATTTTTATTCTAAAGCTTCATTCATATGGGTCCATAAGGTCTCAGTGATAGACTATCGGACTAGTTTTGTTGAACTAGAACGATTGATTTTCTCATTGAATGTAAATTGTGATTTACACTAAGAAAATTATTTTCTAAGTAATTAAATATATAATTGGTGTTTTATTATTACATTTATTTAATGAATCGTTTTATGATATTATATTGATAATAATCTGTCACGACCCGCGAGCGTCATCACCTCGCCCACAGACCGCGACTCCAACCGAACAATCAAGTCATCGTATAATATCGGGAGCATTTCATTATCATGCAACAATTATAGATAATACTTAAATAAAAGTTCAGTTTAGTTAAGATATAATAAATAAGGTACAACATAATTTAACATGCGGAAACGTATAATATAGTACTATATAGTAGTGGTTGTCTAAAAATCTCGGGAAATTTTTCGTTTCTATTCAAGATATCAAAGTTGTAAATCGACCTCCGTACTTATACCGTTACGATATATATACATAAAAGCTCCCAGCTTATTTACAGATACAAAATACTGTTTTTGAAAAAGGTCGACGTTATATATACAGTATATCACAAACAAACACTTCCCGAGTCAAAAACCCGTAGCCCACTGGTCAAGAGATACACGTTCTAGGTCAAGCCTCCTTTCACCACTTCTACATGACTGCCTTCCCCTTATTTACATTACCAAGGGTCATAGAACTGTGAGTCGATTGACTCAGGAAGCGGGAGTCTAACCTAAGAAGATAAACAATCTAATGCAAAGCATGTGACGTGCGAACAGACACGTAGGGATACAAATGCAGCTACCATCTAAGAGTTACTAATGCGTGCGCATCCTACGACACTGGCCGTTCCGCAAGATTACGATCTCCTCACATCCATAATCATCGGTTCGACCAGAGACCCGCTATAGACTTCGAGCCGCGGTCTACAGCTGACCTGAGTTTTATCATCTGTCAGGGATCCTCTAGTGGTACCAACTTCTGTTGGGCGCCATCGCTCGGTGTTTTCGGGCACGAAGAAACGGGCTCGCCACACGCGTCCCCGCTAAACTGGAGGACTCAACGTTATCAGGACCTTCTGGTCCTCGCATGAGGAATTACCTCATGGGTACCATCGACATTAATTTTGTTGTGTTTCTGTACCCTGCAACTAGGAGTGTACTCGCTGTTTTATTGACGGAAGAGCACTGTCGGGTTAAACCCCGAAGGTATTTATTGTTTAGCCTCAAGCTCGTTTAGTGTTTTATACAGAAGGTCGAAGTGTGACTTTCGATTCTTCTTTTCCCGTTTGAATTCGGGAATCTGATGCTCATACTCTTCCGGAAATCGAGTCCAAACTTATTTCATAGAGTTAAGAGGGATCTAACTATACATATTGTAAATATGGCTGGTTTACATTAGCGTTTGAGTTAAACGGGCGTACCCGAGTTATTATTTACAATATGGGTGGCCGAAGCCTTAACGTTCAAGTTGTATCTTTTAGGGCTTTCCTTAATCTTGTTTACTATCAAACAAATGCACGGACAAGCATAATTATTCCCTTGGTAAGTAGTTGACTTATGTCTCCTAACTTACCCGGACTAGTTCGACAGAAGCCTAATAATTCTAAGATATATCTCGGATTCCAGGTCTCGAAGCTGATTCCAGAGGTTTGATTCGCTCAATTGTCAAATCTTCACGCGAGTCTGAAAATAGATTACGAAATCCGGGAACGAATTAATTCTATGAATTAAATTTATCAAAATTCCCAACTTTTGCTTATCAAATCTTGACTTCCAACTGACGAACGAATCCAAAACCGAGTCCGAACAAAATTCAATAATCTGCTCTTGGTTTCCGAAATAAAATCATAGTCTCGTGATATTTATACGTGGGAGAAGAAAAAGAAGGGAGAGGAGGAGAGGGAGGCCACTTACACGTGGGAGAAGAAAAAGAAAGAAAGAAGGAGATATATAAGGTGGGGCCCGCGCGTAACGGGAGAGAGAGAAGACAAAGAGATGTGGGGCCCTCATGAGGGAGAGAAAGAGAAAGATAAAGAGGGGCTATGCACGGAGAAGGAGAAGAAAGAGAGGGTGAGGTGGCAAAGCAATGGACCCCATGTGGAAGGAAGAGAGAGGGGAATAAATGAGAGGGTTTTACATAATATTATTTGATGATTCAAATAAATAAAAGATGAAAATAAATATTTCCTCGTTTCGTACTTGTTTGCATAGTATGAGAAGAATTAATGACTTGTCATTAAATAAATGAGATGTTCTAAATTAATTAGATATAAATAAAATATTTTTTTGGAGAAAATAAATAATTTTGGGTAGCAAAAATTAAGAGAATTAGGCCGGGAAATTATTTTAAAACTCATTAAAAGGGTCTCTGGGTTTAAGTTTGACTAACAGGCCAAAATTGAATTTTGACATAACTGAAGCCAATTCTCTCAAATAAAAAACGGATTTTGTGAAACCCTAACCCTAAGTGAATATTAATTTTGACCATACCTTCCCCCTTGTTTGCTTGGCCGAGATTTAGAGAGAGAAAGAAAGATCAAGAAAACATTACTTAATTTTTTATTTTGATTCTTAAGTGTTCCCCTTCTCCCGTTGTTCAATCAAAGAGCCCACCCTCTTGATCTCCCCAAAACCAGTGAGAATTATCTCTGACTCTTCTTGTGGTGTTTGAGTGACTTTGTGCATGCAGGTATTCACTCGATACGGGATGAGGCGCATTTCAGCCTTTTGTTCGGCCGGACAACACTTACCGGACCTCAGGAGTGCCTGAATCACCACAGGCGACTCGCGAGGTTTCTACTCAAGCCCTTTTACATGGACCTAGCCCTAGGTCTCTTCCACGTTCAGGCAAAGCTTCACGGTCAGATTCCTTCGGATGAAGCCACAACGTCACATGCATGTTTCTGGCCAGAATGCCAACCGGCCAGCCTGACAGACCGGACTCCAGGTGTGCCTAGGCCACCACCAGTGACTCGCTTGCAACCAGGTCATGCAATTTTACGGGGACCTTCATCTAGGTCTCATCCACGTTCCTCCAAAGTTTTCTGACCAAATTCCACCTGAGGAAGTCACAGCGTCGCAGGCGCAATTCCGGCCGGCCGAACAGCTTCTAATCCGGCGACCCTTGACTTTATGTCCGGCGACCCAATTTTCATAAAATTGACGATGCATTCTGGCGATTGCTAGCAACACACAAAGTTGTTTACAATCTCACATGTAAGTACCTCTAATGAATTAGATCTGCGACGCAAATTATAAATTTATTTATAGGTTACTAGTATGATCAATTTGTTGACAATATGTTTAGAATAAAATATGTAATTGACATGTTAGTAATATTCAATGCCTAGGTTGTTTTATATGTTAAAATGTGTTTTAATATATTTAGATATTATTATATAATTTCTTCATATACTGATATGTTATATAATACTATTGGTTAAACGTTAACTAATTTCCAACATATAGTTGTTATTGATTCTAATTATTTATTTATAACTCAATCCACTAATCATATAAAGCTTACATAGTAATCTAATTATCGAATTCAGTAATTATCAATTCGTCATCTTAAAGTGGGAGATATTCCTAACACAATTACCTCATGTAAACCGTTATGCTCAACATGCGTATTTATTTATATTCCAATATCGTCAGATGTTAACAGAATTGGCGTCACGGGGAGACTTGCAGCAATCGTTACATTAAAAAAATCTCCTTGCGGTAGCATCACTTGGTTGGCATGTTGAGCGAGTAATCGAAACTGTTAATTTATCATTCTGTATTGAATCTTCCAAATATCGTCAATATTCGGTTCACCAAGCTTTTTTTCTTCGATTACCATGCCGCGAATTTGTTTTGCAATTTTCGTTTCTACCAATCGGTGGGAATTGAAAATATTTATTTCTTCGCTATAGCGGCTACAACAATAACCCGCAAATTTTAGTCGAACTAATATATCATTTTTGGCGTACACGTGTCCATGTATAATAATTATCACATCTTCATTCATTAAATCATCACCTTGAAGAAGAGAGCTTTCATCTTAATACAATGCGATTGGTGTGGTTGGATTCAATTATAAACTAGCACGAACACTATTGGGCATCGATTGAACTCGATGGATAACCAAATGCTTTACATCACAAAAACATTGATATTCATGTGAACTTCATGTTGAGATGGGTCATCTAGAAAAATCACACATATAATTCATATAAAGTATTTAGATTTATCATTTGATTATATGAAAGAATGAAAATACCTAATGACGTTGGATCATTCTTGTTTGTGGCCGTTTTTCCATTATTGGGCATAGCCATCACCTCAACAGGTGCAACATTAGTCATATCTTAGGAATCGATCTAAAATTTAATAAATAATTATCATATCATATATGGAGGAACATAAAAAATTATTTTCAAACATGTAAAACGATTTCACTACCTAGACAAAGTGCATGAACATGTTATCATTTAAAACATATAATAAATATGAAAAAAGTAAGTACTTTTTCCTTGTCGCTTGATCTTCGAGAATCTTATCCAATGCTGATCCTTCGTTTCACCTCACTCCTTCTCGTATTTTGATTATCGAGCAACCACAAAAGTTTCTATCACATGAATATTTGAGTGTATTAAGAGTTTAGTGAGTCCGCACTATCAAACACTATGAATCAAGAGATAATAAAATAGATCAATTGAGGATCTATGTGTCAAAATAAAATAGATATTTTGGAGAGAGAGGGAGAGAGGATGGTCGGCCCAAAGAGAGAGAGAAAGTGCAAAAAACTTGTATTCACATCTCAATGTGAGTCTTTATTTATAAGAGAAGGAAACACAAGAAAATGCAACTACCCTTCTTTATTGTGTATTCATGACAAAATATTTGATTGCCTCTTCTCTTTCTCTAGAATGTGGCCGGCGATACATGTGCATTAGTGAGAGAAATTTGTTTTCTCACTTAGCACATCTGTTACATTCTCGAAGAAATTCATTTACTCTTTTCCTTTTTGGCAAGTATCTTCATACTTCAAGGCAACAAATTTATAGATATAATTTTTCGCCTCTTCTTGATGTTGGAGAAACTCTATACCCATGAGAAGAGCTTCTAGATGCTTCATTATTTCTTTCTAAGACAATTCTTTGAATTCCCTTTGTAGAATTAATATTGCACCAATAATGAAATTAATGACATAATACATCAAACGACTTCTCGGCTTTAGAAAATAATTTATATTTCCATCATATGAAAATATTCAACATCTTATTTTGACATTCACATCATTTAATGTTTATGTGGACAAAAATACCCTTTAGACTATTTTTGGAAAATACGTCTAGTTCAAAGATTGAAATTATTTTGACTTAGTCTCTAGTTTAACAAACTCTACTCTAATGACTTGTGATAGTAACCTCATGGACCCAAATGAACAAAGCTTTAACTAGGACTCTTGGAATCCAATTTTACAAAGTTTTCCATGTCTAGTTTATTGTATACTTACTCCACCAAATAGTTGACACTGAAAATCTCTCGGTTCAAATGAATATATTTTCTACTAAAAAATCTACCTATTTGTGATGAGTACACTGAACATTATTGAATGATTACCCTTCATTAATATCACCAACTAGATGGGATTTGTGAAATACCCATTTGACCCTTCTAGTTGTTATTTCCTCAACTCCTTTAATACTATTTCGTACCCATTTATTCATAATCCAAGTAATAAAGCATGAGGTAATATACATTGCATTTCAACAATTTCGTACATGAATTCTATATCTATAAGAACTTCACAAAGTATACTCATGTCAAATTTATAACCTAATACATCACTAATAGAGCGCATCTAGTTCACACAGCTTGGATCTAGAGTTTAACTTTCTCAAATGAATATATTGAAGTTATGAAATGAAATATCTCATATCAGGATTAAGGTAAACATGATGCAATTCATACACAGCGACCTTGAGAAAGAAGAAGTTAAATGGTTTGTTCATACATTGTCTCTAAAGGTGCACTGGTCAATTCATATATCTGGTCTAATACACAACATAACATACATGAAACCCGAGCGCTGGGTTGCTGCTAAGCATGTTCTTACATATGTTCGTAAAACTAGAAACTTGATGCTTACATATTCAGGTACTGACCTGGCTATGACGGGGTATACCAACCTGACTATGACGGGGTATACCGATTCTGACTTTCAGGCGGATATGGATTCCAGAAAATCCACTTAAGGATCTGTGTTCATCCTAAATGATGGATCTGTTGTTTAGAGGAGTATCAAGCACTCTTGTATTGCTGACTCCACCGTGGAAGCAGAATATGTGGCTGCTTCTGAAGCATCAACAGAGGCTGTATGGCTTAGAAAATTCCTTCAGGATTTGGAAGTCGTTCCAAATGACAACGAGCCCATGACACTTTATTGTGATAATAGTGCGGCTGTTCCTAACTCAAACAAACCTATAAGCCATAAGCACTCTAAGCATATTGAGAGGAAATACCATTAGATTCGAGAGATCGTGCAGCGCGGAGACGTGGAGGTGAGTAAGATCTCAATGGTTGACAACCTGATAGATCCATTCACCAAGGCCCTATCCAACAAGGTTTTCGACTAACATCGAGACAAATTAGGCATGAAGGACTACTCTCATCTTCTTTGATTCAAGTGGGAGTTTGTTGGCAAAGATGCCCACAAGAAGATTATTTATTTAAATATCGATGTAATTTCAATCCCTCAAGAGTCCTTCTTGTTATTTGGTGATTAAATGAATAAAAGTTGAAACGTTCATTCATTCCTTTTTTCGTTTGTTTGAAGATTTATGATATTCAATAGTCTTATAGTCTTTAATCAAACCTAACAATGTATGATGAGACAAATGTAGATTTGCGTGAACAAACTCATCATGGTTTGCTTAAAACGAAATATTCATAATCTAAAGATCAACGGACTATTGATCCTAGTATGATTGTTGGAAGAATCTATGGCTCTTCCAGTGTATCTTCCGAAGATACTAATTTGTCTAATGCACCTTTAGAGACAATGTAAGAACAAACCATTTAAATTCTTCTGTCTCGAGGTCACTATTTATGAATTGCATCATGCTTACCTAAATTCCAAAATGAGACATGCCATTTCATAGCTTACATTTTCTCATTTGAGAAAGTCAAATTATAGGTCCACTCTGTGATCTAGACTAGACTGATTAGTGAGGTTTTAATTTATGAAGATGTCACGAACTAGCTTTGTGAAGTTCTCATAGATATGGAATTTATGTACAACATTGCTGAAATGCAATGTATATCAACTCATGCTTTATTACTTGGATTGTAAACAAATGAATTGCGCGATTTCCAAAATTAAGTTACGACTCAACATAATTAAGTTGAATTTGAGTAGAAAGTAAATTGATTTGAACCGGGAGATTCTCAGTGTCAACTCTTTAGTGGGGTCAGTTAACATTAAGCTAATACTCGGAAAACGTTTGTGAACTTTTGAGTCCTAGTATAATAGCTCAAGCTTGGTTCATTTGGATCTATAAGGTCACTATTATAGGTTATTAGAGTAGGATTATTAAACTAAAAGCTAAGTCAAAATAAGTTCAAGTGTTGAACTAGACGTTTTCTCGGAAAATGTCTAGGTATTTTTGTCCACATGGACATAAAATGATGTGAATGTCAAAATAAGATTTTGAATATTTTCATATGATGAAAATATAAATTAGTTTTTAAAGCCGAGAAGTTGTTTTAGGCATTATAAAATTAATTTCATTATTTGTGCAATATTAATTCTAAACTGCTTATTTTGATAATTGTCTTAAATGAAATATGGAAGCATCCAGAAACTCCCCTAGATAGAATTTCCGAAAACATCAATTAAGAGAATTACATAATACATCTTATTACTTTGTGCATTATTGTATATTCGTAATTCCCCAAAAGAAAACAGGAAATGAATTTCTTTGAGAAGGAAACAAATGTTCTAAGTGAAGAAACAAATTTACATCACTACTGCTTGCATATGGCCAGCCATGTGGATAAAGAAATAGGAGAGAAAATCGAATATTGTGTCATGAATACACAATAGAAAAAGGTAATTACCCTTTCTTTTATTTCCTTCTCCTATAGATAGAGACTCACATTGCATGTGAAAATAAGTTTTTTTTTCTCTTTTTCTCTCTATTACGGACGACCATATCTCATCTCTCTCTCTCTCTCTCAAATATCTCTTATATTTTGGCACTTAAGTCGTCATTAGACTTATGCTTAAATTAGCTCTTTAGCTCATAGACTTGTTCTTGAGTTATTTTGTTTAATTGTGCCCAGACGCAACTCCTCTATAGACTCTTGTTATAGAAACCTTAGGTTTCTCAAGTTCACGAGTAGGTGTGAAGGAAATGAGCAAGATGAGACGATCTACCTTTCCTAAGATTTCTCAGAGATCAAGGTACAAGAAAGGTTAGTCCCAAGTAAACAAGTAATTTAATAATTTTTTTAAATAATTAGATGTTCATGCACTTTGCGTATGTTAGTAAAATTGTTTTACATGTAAAGAATTTTTTTTATAATCCGTCATTAACTTATTGATTATAGTTCTTTCTTAAGCCTAGACATATTCCAACAATTTCTACATATGGGCAATATTAATGTGGAATAATAACGTCCTTCTGGCCTACAAACTTTTTTTTAGGATAAAATGTGAAATTCTCTATTGGTTGTCCAATTTGTATTAGTGACCAAGGATAATCTTCTATTTTTACGTTTGATGTATCCAATTGAACGTTACATGAAAGTTTGAAGAGCTGTGTGACGAACTACAACTGGCCAGAAGGGCGCATATAGTGGAAAATTACGTAGCAGAAGAGTCTATTTAATTTTGTTTCGAGTATTTTGCAAAAGCATACCCAATTGAATTTCCAACGATCACAAGTCTTGAGTCAAAAGTTGTGTCGATATTTCTGATTTTGTAACGTTTATTCCATATTTACTTCCCACCACACACTAATATTAATGTTCAAAGTTATACGTTGAGTGCTTTACATTTCTTACAATGTTACTGACCTATATTGATACATTGTAACAAAATAGTAATATCGATAGTAAAATAAAAACGACACGGAGAGATGTTTACTCAGTTCAAAAACAACCTGGAGCTGGGGGGATACTTATCCAAGTGAAAGAGAAATATTACTAGACAAAGCTTGTTGTTATAATAGTGACAATAGGAACCTTCTAAACCAATTTTCTTAGTTGATATGCCATCGCCCATATAGCTCGTTAGATTGGTCGATATCGGTGGGACCATATTGTGATTGTTGATGATGAATTGTTGCGTATGCTGGAATCCGCCAAAGAGGTAGTGCAAGAAATGAGCAATTTAGTCGATGATGGGGAGTCAATCCCCGGAGCTCCTAGATTTTATACAAATTGGATGGTCAGGGTTACTTTTCCCCCTCTTCCTCCTTTGATCTTGTACCTTTGAATTGTCTAATCATTAATATGCAACATACACTTCTTGATTGAGTCGTGCTTTATGCCTACCACACCTGCTTGAAGACAAATGCCCTAAATGATGAACGAATATGTAAAACCATGTAGTGTGTTGTTGTACTCAATTCTCTTCATCCATTTGTAGATGAACCAACCTGCGTTGATCGTTTTTTGTCGGAAAACTTAATACAATACATGGACATGATCGAAAATAGTCTCGAGCAAATAAAGTACGTCGAACTTTTTGTGAACTTGTGCCAATTGTTAATGAACCTGTGCGATTTCTTGCGACATAGATATATCTTTCCTTGATACCCATTTAATTCCTCTCCATCAATCATTAACGGTCTTACCATTTGTTGGTAATTTGGATCTCTGAGCCACACTTGATAGCCCTCGTTCACAAAATCAATATCCGTAGTGGATAACAAGTTGTTGAGCACCGTGACACTAAAGTCAACCTTTCTTCCTCTTACGGTGTCATTCTTGGCATCCGGTAAGTTTGCGTAGAACTCGTACATGATTGTAATGTTGGCTTTGTGCTTGGGTTTACCATAAAAAAACTCTTCATCGGTTTCCTTCGATGGTGTTCCGAGTAAGGTTGGAAATCTCAATAGTACTAGAAACCTGACTACATAAGATAAGCTGATCGTAGCGTTCTTCGGTGGCCTTACTTAAGAAAACCTAGTCGTTGTAATCTATTAGTGGTTCCAGTAAATTTTGACGAGTACATTTTCCTTTCTTTTTCTCAACGAGCTTGGGGCATCCACATGACTAGGTTTTTTCGAACGTAACATTATTACCTAAAACATATCCGATAATAACAAATTAACATTCAATAAAAATATTTCATCCATGTGAATAAAAAAGCACTTAAGAATAACGAATAGGAGTTTGAGTGTATGTCTCGCTGCCGCGAATGTAGGCACACCCGCCGAGAGTATTTAAAATATTTGCCTCAAATTCAAAAACAATTCAAAACCCGGCTTTTAAAAGAAAACAGAGGCTTGCCGTGGTGAAAGCATCCCATTTTCGCGGTGAACCATACAGATCTTAGAACCAACACTTTGTTTTCAAATATTTTGAACACAACCAAATAACAAATCATCACACCTACTCTAAACATAATATATAAGTCTGTAGGTCATTATTGCGGTGGGGTGATATGTACTTAGCCGCGTAAATATATCCCACAACAAGACTTATGACCCACTATAAGAGTAATTTTATGTGCAAAGCTCTCGCACAGCAGGTCGTTTGACCCGTTGTGGTAGTATTCTCATCGCGGCGGAGTTTATCTCATGCCACAACAAGTGATTTTGGAAGAATGTCTCTTACAGTGTCTCGTTGATGGAGTTGATAACTCTCACAGCGGGAGAGCCGTCCCAGTGTGAGAATATACATCTCCAACAGTGGGACAGCGATCAGACGTGGGAGCCGACATTTGTAGTAGTGACGATACATTAATTGTCCCCTAGTTCTTGAACAAACGAGTTATTGTTATTGAAAAACTCAAGTTTGGATCTTCCTATAATCAATAGAGAATAAGACATGGAAGTTGTCATAAATGGTTGGTCTTCTTCTAGCAAAAATATAAAAAAGGCGTGAGGGAAATACTTGGATTCTACCGAAGATACATTTATTTATTGTAATTATTGTTCTCCTAGTGTATTTATAATGTGTTGATAAAACAGTTAATACGTGTATAAGTTCTAAGAAAGCAAATGAAATTTTTTCCGGTGTTCATGAAATAGGTTCTAAGGAATTATACTCCAACGGGACACACTCGTTGTGAACCATCTCGCCGCGGTGAGATTTTTATATTTTATCAAATTCTCATATTAGAACTACAAAATGCGTAATACATTGATAGTTTCTATAACTAGTCTTATATGCTGTAAGAGCGTCCACAATAATAAGATTTTATAAAAGCCTATTACAATGAGAGTTTCTATAACTACTCTTATCTGGTGTAAGAGCCTCCACAATAATGATCCATTGTGAGAGCCGAAAATAAAATTATAGTAGTCAAGAGACTATTGCTGAGTTCAAGTATTTAAGATTGCAAATGAGTGTCTTTCTTGGAGAACTATTTTAATGACTGACGATAAGTCTCTTGTAAATGATAGAAATGTGGAACTACCAAATTAAGAATTGAGTTATTAAATGCTTTTCACATCTTTCAGAAATAAAAGAAAATATCTAACTACCGACATTTTATATTGATCCTACCCGTAGCGTGCTGCATGCTCAATATTGATCCAATCCATTTGATCACTCTACATTAAAAAGATGGAGAATAATATTTTTTTCTATATAAATTAAATAATAACATACCAAATGCTATTAGTGTTATCTGCTACATAAAGGCTAGCATAACTTTTTGTGCCTTAAGTATTGTCAAACGTGGAAAATAAAAGATAAATTTGTACAATTAAGTTGATAAATATTGTTGATATTGTTAAGTTATATTTTAGATTAGGAATTAAGGACACGTGGTGGTGTGATTTTTTCTTTAATTTTGTAAGATTAATTACGATACATATATCTCATTAACAGAATCAGTTAATTGAGCTCTGGAATACTTTTGTATAGATAATACAATTTGATTTGGAAGTTTTAGGTGCGAGGAATGTGAATTTTGTAGTTGATATTTTTTAAATTAATGAATTTAATTTGTCGTTGTTTTTTATTTTGTTTTCAAACGCATTTTTCGTGAAGGAAATGTGCAATGAGAGAATTTGGTATAGGCTTTCTAGTGAGAGAAAGTCGTATCTTTAGCTTAGTGTGAGAAATTTGTGTTTAAAGTTTAGTGAAATTTTGAAAGAGAAAAGTTCGAGCCAAATGATTTGAGCAACAGAAACGAATAGTCGCTTCTAATGCCCAAAATTTTATACTTAGTGAAATTTTGGCGAGAAAAGTTCGAACCAAATAATTTGGACATTAGAATCGACATTGAAAGGCACTAGTCGTGTCTAATGCTCCAAACCACTGAAAAATTTTGAAGAAAAAAGAGATAAATATTTTGGCCGTTCGGTGCTTCTAATATGTCGATTCAAACCTTTAAAAGCGACTAGTCGCTACTAAAAGTAAAAAATTTATTTTTTTTGGAAAAAATGTGGTGTTTACATTTGAAGCGACTAAGGCTTCTAAAGGTAAAATTTTACTTCTAAAAGTTATTGTCGCTTCTAAAAGTTCATGTCGCTTATAAAAGTCTTTTTTGTAGTAGTCACTCTCTCTATTTAAAAACATGCACCTTCTATCTCTCTTCTCTATTGCTTTTTTATTTTCGGCACTTAGGTCCTCAATAGACCTAGTTTTGCTTTAGCACTTTGGTTCTAAGACTTATTCTTGTGTTTAATAGTGCACACACAGTAAATATTATAAACTCTCTATTGTCGCTGAAATTCAGAAAACGTTCAGTGACCTCGGCAGTCAGATCGCCGTTCAGGGCGAGTGACCCTCACTTCGGCCATAGCGTGCCAAATCCGATGTCTGGATCGTCTCTTAGCTGTTGTAGGATCTTTGAGTTCTTCTAGTAACTTAAACAGACAATTAGACATGAACTAAGAAGGGAAAACAATTGGGGGGGGGGGGGGGGGGGGTACTCTGGTTACCTCTAAGATGCTCAACATTAGTAGAATGTGGGCGGAGTTATAGGATGACGAGGAGGGATTGACGAGACCCAGCGTAACGAGGACACTTGGGTTGATGACATTTCGAGACTTGGGTCTCAGATCTTAAAGATATATTCTCGTCGAGAATATTACTTTAGAGAGAGAATTTTCTAGACAGAAAAGCTTGCCGGCCGGCCAGAGTGTTGGAAAATATGCCCATAACGGAGATAAAAGACATTTTAAACAATTTGTATTCATTTGCTGAAAGTTTAAATAAAGTTAAATATTCATTCTTATTTAAGATTGTGTTTATGGGGGAATGTCTACACCCTGAAACTGTCATCAATGAAAAAAGTCCTAAGTACAGACTTAATAAGATACATTCTTATGACTAGTTTAAAATAATAGTTCGCAATCTAATGATCGTTTGGGCAATTGTATATGAGTAATGCTTGCTTGAGTTAATTAACGATATCGTATCTTGTGATATATAGAGTTGTGACTCTGAAATTTATTCTTGATGGAGACATTGAACAAGACCTATAAAAATTTCAAGTTCGACATAAAACCGATTAATTACTCGAAACTTCAAAATCACATACGAGGGGTATATTGGTAATTACTTAAATCTTGAAGTGAATACATATTTTCTTGTAACACTTTATGACATTTAATTAGTCAATGAGAAATGTTTAAATGAGTTTTCATTGACCCGACGATTGGTGTCATAATACTGTTTTGTTGAATTATACTATTAACAGATTTGGAATTTGTGTTACAAGAATGTTAAGGTGTTAGTATCACACCATACATTACTGTGAGAGTGCGAACGAATACACCAGGCCTGGTATTCAATGGATGAAACATTTCTTGTATAAAACATGTGACATGTAAAGACATCTCATTTTATGTTTTTCTCGTTCACAAATAACAAAGGAGTTGGTAAAATAACTCAGGGGTAAAATGGTAATTTTTACATTCCTCTGAGTTAATAATACACACAAAGAGTGATATCATAAAATACACAGTGGACCGTGTGAAGAATAGTTTTATCTCATCAGATGGAAATATATTTGTAGATGAACTTAGAGAGTTTCAATATTAGTCCTTTAGTGGATCGACTAATATTAAGAATTAAAAGTCAGGAAAAGTTTGTGAACTTTTGTGTCCGAATTTTATTATAAAGCTTCATCCATGTGGGTGCATATGGACTCAGTGATAAACTCTCGGACGAGAGTTTAGTGAACAAGAATCAATTGATTTTCTCATTGAATGTAAATAGTGATTTACACCATGAAAATAATTTTTTTCGTAATTAAATAAATACTTAATTGTTATTATTACATTTATTTAAAGAATCATATTGTATAATTATATTGATAATAATAAAACGTTGAGATTCAAATAATTAAAAGCTGAAAATTAATATTTTCTCGTTTCGTACTTGTTGATATGGTATGAGGAGAATTAATGACATGTCATTAAATCAATAAGATATTCTAATTTATTTAAATATTATTTTAAAAATAAATCAAATAAATTAGGAGTATAAAATAATGATATGGCCGGCAAAATTTAATGATATATGGGCTGGAATATTATTTAATCTCTTTTAAAAATGCTTAATGGGCTTACGTTTGACTAACGGGCTATTATTTGATTTTGACCTAACTTAAACCCGTTCTCCCTAATATAAAAGAACGATTTCTCTCTCTAACCCTAACCATAATCATTATTCTCGGCCAAGAGAGATTTCCCCTTCCCTTGTGATATTCTCGGCCCACCACCATAGAGAGAGAGAGAGAGAGAGAGAGAGAGAGAGAGAGAGGAACACCGTTTTCCAGTAGGCATTCCTTTGATCCTTTTAGTTTCTCCTTCTCCAGTTGTTTATAGAAATAGTCCACCCTTTTAATCTCCCGAAATTTTCAGAGATATATTATTGACTCCATTGTAGTTGTTTGAGTGATCTCTTGTTGCATAGGGCCGGCCACTTTCAACAAAGGAGGACCGAAGGATTTTTCTTACCTTGAGCGAGCGTGAAGCGTGCTCTCGACCAAGGAGGAGAATTTTTGACGCGCGCGAGTTCTCTCCTTTTTTAGCAGCTCTCTCGGCCATTTCAAGGAGTGTGATGCAAACCCAGCTCCAGGTTCTCTTGGCCGAGGAGAAGACGAGTGACGCAGATCCGTCTCAAAGCAAAAGGCACGCGCGGATTCCACCTCCTAGGCGCGCGCGTGTGTGTCTCTCGGCCAACGGTTAAACGAGCATTCTGAGATCAATTCTTGCAGACCGAAGACGGAGAAGAGACTTGATTAGTTGTCAACGACAACTGTAAGTTCCCTTCTAATGAATTGGATCTGTGATATATAATTGATATAGGTTGCTAGTGTGCATTATTTGATTTTTTGATATGTTTAGAAATTTATTGACATGTTAGGTTATTTTTAATAGGATTGAAATTATGAATTTCCGCCATATTTAGATATGTGTCATAAGTTAATAGGTTAATTAATAACCAATGTTCAATACAGGGGGCCTGCCGGACGACCAGGGGGTCCTGTGACGGCCAGAGGGCTTGTGGGATAGACAATGGGCCTAACGCGTACAGGGGTTCATGTGGATTTCCATGGAGCTTGCCGTGTTTGGACTTATGCCCACAAAGGAGATTAAAGACATTTGATACAATTTGTATATTTTTTGCTGAAAGTTTAAATAAAGTTTAATATTTATTCTTATTTAAGATTGTGTTTATGCATGTATGTCTACACTCTTAAATTGTCACCAACTAAAGAAGTGTTAAGTATATACTTGACAAGGTAACTTCTTATGACTAGTTTAAATAATAGTTTGCAATCTAAAAATCGATTGGGCAATCTAATCTGAGTAATGATTGTTTGAATAAATTAACGATATCTTATCTTGTTATATAGAGAGTTGTGACTCTGGAAATTATTTTTTATGTCTTGATGAAGACATTGAACAAGACCTATGACACTTTGAAGTTCGAGATAAAACCGTTCAATCACTCGAAAATTCAAAATCACATACGAGGGGTATTTTGGTAATTATATGAATCTTGAAGTGAATACTTATTTTCTTGTAACACTTTATGACATTTGATTAGTCAATAGGCAATTCCTAAATAAGTTTTCATTGGCCAGACGGTTGGTCATAATACTATTCCGTTGAATTATGTGATTCACAAATATGAAATTTGTGTTACAAGAATGATACTGTATTAGTATCACACCATCTTTGTTATTAGAGTGTGAGCGAATAAACCGATCGTGGTATTCAACGAATAAATCATGTGACATCTTATGACATGTCGCTTTATTTTTTCGCGTTCACAAATAACAAAGGAGTTCGTGAAATAATAACTCAAGAGTAAAACAGTAGTTTTATATTTCTTTGATTTAATAATACACACAAACGGTAATATCGTAAAATACACCATGGATCGTGTGAAATATAGTTTTATCGCATCAAACGGAAATATAAACGCACATGAACTCAGAAGGTTAAAAGTAATCGACAAATATTAAAAATTAAAAATCAGGAAAATTTTGCGAAGTTTGTGTCCGAACTTTATTCTAAAGCTACCTTCATGTGGGTCCATAAGGCCTCAATGATACTCTCTCGGACGAGATTTTAGTGATTTACACTATGATACTTATTTTCTTCATATTAATAAATAATTAGTTATTTTTAACTACATTAATTTAATGAATCCAATTGTAAAATTATATTGTTAATAATATAATTTTGGGTTTAATAAAAGATCAAAATAAATATTTTCTCGTTTCGTAGTTGTTTCCATAGTATGAACGGAATTAATGACATGTCGTTAAATCAATGAGATATTCTAAATTTAATTATTAATTTTGAATTAAATCAAATAAATTTGGAGTAAGAATAAAGTATCATTCCCAGCCATATATAATGATATATGAGCTGGAATATTGCTTAATCTCATTTAAAAGGATTAATGGGCTTCAGTTTGACTAATGGACCATTATTAGATTTCGACCTAACTTAAGCTCATTCTTCGAAATATAAAACAATGCTTTCTCTTTCTAACACTAGCCCTTGGCTTACCCGAACCTCGCCCCTATTTCCCTTGAGAGAATCGTTCGAACCACATAGAGAGAAAGAAAGGAAAATTTTGTTACCTTGCAGCCCTTCTTCGTTTTTTGAGTGATCTCCTTCTTCCCTTGTTTACACAAAGAGCCCTTCCTCTTGATCTCCCAAAAGTCCCAGAGAATTATCATTGACTCAACTTGTAGTTGTTTGAGTGATTCTTTGATTACAAGGCAGGCCATAATTGAGAAAGGAGCAACGACGGATTTCCTTCCTCACTTAGGCGCGCGTGGAGTTGTTATCGGCCAAGGAGGATTTTTTTTGGACACGTGTGAGGCAGCCCTGGCTCTAGCACCTCTCGTCCAAATCAAGGTCGTTGACCCGGATCAGGATGTCACATCTCAAAGATGGAAGGACGACTCGTGAAGTTGTCGACGACAACCGTAAGTTCTCTTTGATAGATTTTGATATGGTACCTATAATTAGTTATACTACTGTTTATGTGTCTGGATTGATTTGTTGAAATGTTTAGAAATTTATTTACATGTTAGGTTGTTTTATTGCCATTTTTTTAAAATATGTTTAAAAATGCATTTTTACATATTAGGTCAAATTATTAATTTCCGTCGTGTATAGATATCATTCATGATTTGATAGGTTAATAGTTAACTAATTTCCAACATGTTGGACGACCAAGGGGTCTTGCGGACAACCAGGGGGCTTGCAAGACGGCCAAGGGGCCTGCCAGATGGCCAAGGGGTTTTGTTGAAGGTCAGGGGCTCAAGCGGACGGTCTGGTGGTTCTACGGGCAACCAGGGGTCATGTGGACGGCTAGGGGGCCTATCGGACGACGAGGGGGTCCTTTGGACTGCAGGCGGTCCTGTAGACGGCCAGGGCCTGCCAGACGGTCAAGGGGTGTTGTAGACAATTAGGGGGTCCTATGGATGGCCAGGGAGTCCTTCGAGACTGATTTAGTCCTACATCGAAACTGTAGTTGAAGCATATAAACAATTATACTCTATAAATGGAGCTGAATGTTTTTTTGTTTATATTCATCCAATAAGCGATTAATTCCTAAAGCAACTTGCTCTAGTTTTTTGTAAAGGTGTGAGCAGTGTAAGTCTCAGATGTATTTTTTTTGCGTATTTGGGTGTTGGAAAAAATTACGTAAACCACTCCCTATTGGCTTTATAGTGAAAACAAGAGGTGGAAAAAGTGGATGTAGCTCCCGTTTGAGTGAACCACTATAAATTCATGTGTTATCTAATGCCTTTATTTCGTTTTTTTTTATCCGCACATTGTTTTTGGCAAAGCCAAGATTCTGGCTTGAATCCCAACAACTCGTATTAGAGTTGGACATAGAGTTTGGTTTACCAACAATGGGAGGCGAATAAGGCGGAGTTCTTGGAATCAAAAAGTTTGACAAAACCGATTTTGCATATTGGCGATTGCAGATCGAAGACTACCTGTTCACTGATGCTATCGAAGAACGTCTCTCACTACGTAGAGAAGGAAAAAACCAATGTAGGCCTGATGAAAGTCTTGTCCGACATGTACGAAAGGCCGTCGGAAAACAACAAGGTCTTCTTAATGAAGAAGTTGTCTAATCTGAAGATGGATGAGAGCGCTAGAGTAGCGACGCACGTGAATGAGTTCTACACGATTGTCAGTTAGTTGTCTTTAGTTGAAATCGAGTTTGAAGACTAAGTGCAAGCCCTAACCTTGCTCGCATTGCTATCGGATAGCTGGGAGCCTATAAGGGCCTTGGTAGCCAATTCGGTGAGGAATGCCGAATTGAAGGTCAACCACATGCGAGATGGCATTTTGGCCAAAGAGGTGCGACGATTTGAATCCGACAAAGGTGCATCAAGCTCGGCCTTACTTCTGAGAACATGAGTCGAAGCCACGATAGGAATCTCACTCGAATTATTAGGGGCAAATGAAAGTCACATAATGGAATATCCCTATCCAAGTCTAGGTGGTATGTTGCGTGATGGAACTGTGGCGAGACGAGCCACATCAAGAAGTACTGCAAGGCACCGTTGAAGGATAATAAGCAAGGCGCCAACGCTGCCACTGAATACTTGGGAGATGCACTGCTGTTAACGGTCGACAGCTCGATCAACTCCTGGTTACTTGGCTCAGAGGTATCATTCCACAAAACTCCCAATCTTGATATCCTTTAGAATTACGTGGCTGGAAATCTCGGGAAAAGTCTATTTGTCTGATGGTGAGCCTCTTGACATCAGTGGCATTGGCGACATCAGACTAAAGATGAGAAATGGGCAAGTCTGGAAGATCACAAAGGTCAGACATGTAGCCGGGTTGATAAGGAACTTGATCTCAACGTCTCATCTCGACAACAAAGGTTACACCTCAACCATCGGGAATGGCTCGGAAGGTGATGAAGGGAGGCATGGCTGTAGCTCAAGGTCAGAAGATAGGTACGCTCTACATAACGTCACGCTGCCGAGATATGATCTTTGTGGTCGACAAAACGGAGCAGACCAAGTTGTGGCACTGTTGAAATGAAGATGCTGGTGAAATGTGGCATGATTCCCTAGCTGAAGATGGTGCAACATCACACATGCGAGAGTTACATTCTCGAGAAGTAGAAGCTAGTTAGCTTCTCGAATGCAATTAGAGATCTGAAGCTCGAGCTGGTACATACCGACGTATGGGGTCCAGTTAAAGTCCCTTTACTCAAGGGATATCACGAGTACGTGAAGTTCATCGACGACTTCACAACGAAGGTACGGGTTTAGTTTTTGAAGAATAAATCCAATGTGTTCGCCACTTTTAAGAAGTGGAACGCCATGGTCAAGCTGGAGACTAGCTCAAAAGTCAAGTTCTTGAGGTTAGACATTATTGTGCCGCAAACGGGATCAAGATGATTAGAACGACCCCAGGAACTCCTCAACTGAACAAAGTAGCAGAAAAGCTGAATCAGACGCTAAACGAGTGAGCCTGGAGTATGCTGATTCACTCTGGAACGCCCAATATTTTAAGGGCAAATGCAATCAACATGGAAGCCTTCTTGATGAACCAAGGAATGTTTGTTCCCTTGGGTTTAGGGTTTCTATAAGAAGTCTAGAGCGGCGAGAAATCAAACCTTTTACACTTGTAAGTGTTTGGTTGTCTATCATACATTCATATTGACGACTTTGTTTGAAGTAAGCTCGACCCAAGTCTAAGAATTGTTATTTCATTGGCTATGGTGACATTGAGCTCGACAATCGTTTCTAGGATGCTCAAGCAAGGAAGATTGTTTGTAGCAGAAACGTGATCTTCAACGAGCTGAATATGTACAAGTACAAGCTGAAAGGGAGCTTAACAAGTAGAGCTTATGTACGTGATGTTGGAATAAGTCTAGGATTAAGAAAAATTATCATTAATCATATTAATGGCGGAATATAAAATTTCCTTACAACTAAAATTATTTTACTAACCTAGGCAAAGTGCACGAACATGTATATATTAAAAACATTATTAAAATTACTTGAACACTAACCTTTCTTGTAACTTGATCTTGGAAGAGTCTTGAGAAAGGTCGATTTTCTCTTGCTCGTTACCTTCACACCTAAACGTGAACTCGAGAAACCTAAGGTTTCTATTACATGAGTCTTTAGAGGTTTAGAAGGATTTGTGTGTGGGCACAATTAAACACAATAACTCAAGAACAAGTCTATGAGCTAAAGAGCTAATTTAGCCTAAGTCTAATGAGGACTTAGGTGCCAAAAATAAAAGGGATTTTAGAGAGAGAGAGAGAGAGAGAGAGAGAGAGAGAGAGAGATGTTTTGGTCGGCCAAAAACAAGAGAGAAGCAAGAGGAAATATTTGTATTCACATCTCTATGTGAACCTCTAATTATAGGGGAAGGAAAATCTATAAAGGTCAATTATGCATTCATGATACAATAATGCATTCGTGACACAATGTTAATTTTTCTCTACCGTTCTCTTCTAAATTAATTTATATTTCCAGGTCATTTTATGTATGAGAAAACGTCTAGTTTAACACTTGAACTTATTTTGACTTAGCTTCTAGTATATAAATCCTACTTTAATGACCTGTAATAATGACCTTATGGATCCAAATAAACAACACTTGAGATTTTAAACTCGGACTCAAAAGTTCACAAACCTTTTGCAAGTTTTAGGTTAATGTCAACTGATTCCACTTAAGAGTTGACACTGAGAATCTCTCAGTTGAAATGAATTTATTTCCTACTCAAATTCAGCTTAATTATATTAAGCGGATCCATTGAATGTTATCTATGTTTACCCATCATGAATATCATCAACTAGATGAGATTTATAAAATTACACTTTTACCATTCTAGTTGTTATTTCTTCAACTCTTTTGTTACTTGTGAATAATTTAGAAACAATGTATTGGCGAGACGCTAACAAGTAACATCGTTTCATCCAAATAAAATCGCTACATAATTATGGATACTGCGCAGTTCATTTATTCACAATCTAAGTAATAAAGCATGAGGTGATATATATTGCATTTCAGCAATCTTGTACATGAATTCCATATCTATGAGAACTTCACAATGTTGGTTCATGACATCTTCATAACTTAATATCGCACCAATTAGTCTAGTTTAGATCACTTAATAGATCTAGAATTTGACTTTCTCAAATGAGAATATTAAAACTATGAAATTATATGTCTCATATCAGGATTTAGGTAAGCATGATGCAATTCATACATAGTGACCTTAAAATAGAAGAGGTTAAATGGTTTGTTCTTACATTGTCTCTAAAGGTGCACTGGTCAATTCAGTATATTCGGAAGATACACTGGAAGAACTATAGAGTTCCTAACTCTCTATGTCTCGTAACTAGACACTATAGATTCTTCCAACAATTATACTAGGATCAATAGTCCGTTGATCTTTAGATTGCGAATATATCATTTTAACAAAACCATGAAGAGTTTGTTCAAGAAAATCTACATTTGTCTTTCATACATTGTTAAGTTTGATTAAGTACTATAAGACTAATTAATATCATAAATATTCAAACAAACAAAAATGATTGAATGAACGTTTCAACTTTTATTAATTTAATCAGGAAATTACAGTAAGGAATTATGAGAGATTTATATTAAATCGATATGTAAATAAATAATTTTCTTATGGGAATCTCTACCAACAAGGAGGCCGGTCGGCCCAAGTTGGGCCAAGGAGGAGGCTGTTCAGCCCTCTCTTGTATGCTAGAAGGCCTGCCGGCCCAAGTCTAGGGCCAGATGGATTGGTCGGCCCTCCCCTGTGTGCCAGGTGGTCGACCAGCTCTCTCCTTGGCTGCTCCGACGGAGGTCTTGTCGGACCACCCTTCAAATAGCGTCGCGGTGAAAGCTGGCGACCACACTCGCGTCGCTCTAGATGTTTGACGTGATACACCAAGTTGATATTGGAATAGATCTAAGATTAAGAATAAATTAGGGTAATTTTTGATGTAGAACCATGTAAACTATAGCTAATTTGGATATACCCAAAGTTTCGTAAATAGATTGAAAATGCCCAGGCAAATTCGTTTACAAAATATTGGAGACAAAAATACCCTAAAACAAGACCTCCCGCCTAAATTAATCAGCCTAAAACGTATTATTTAATTATAAATTATTAATTTCCTTTAATGTATGATCATAACTAATTAGGAAACTAAATATTATTGATAATTAATAAAAGATCTCGTTCAAAATTAGTCAACCCACGTTTAAAATTTGAATTTTGAATTCAAATTTGAATACACCATTTAAATTCGATTTTCATAAATAATTCAATAAATAAGGTGTGTTTTGATATGTTTACACTATGTAAACGAATTGAGATAGCTAATTCTAACTTATTAATAATATTATTGTCCGGAAGAATACATTATGTAAATACTATAACAATATTATTGACTTTATATCGTATTAACTACATGTTAACGTTTTGTCTTGTTTTGTTTGTTTGGTAATGAACAATGCTACAAACATATTTACGATGTATTAACAACAATAATAACCTTTTTTCTTTTAGCCTCTTTCACTTTACAAGAATTTTCAGTACAAGACCTAATAGTTCGAAATTCGAAACTGTTTCGGATTGCAAGAACACTTATACAACCTTGAAGGATGTCTTTCCGTGAAAAAATATTCCCAGTACTTAAATCCACGCTCATCGGAAAGTTTTTAACGTCGGATTCATCATATAAACCAATTTCAAATTCATTGTGACTATTTTCAAAAATCAATTCAGATTCTCAGGACTGTGAGTAGTGTCATTCAAAAAGTATGACTGCAAAGAAACGGAAACTAATCGTGTAAGTAATAGTATTATAGTGTAAAATGAACGTAAACATAATATAAACTAAACTGCATATAAACAGATACCAGATTCTTGAAGTGAATAACCATTTTCATCAAACAAACCCATAGCTTTCCTGAATTTTTTTCCTCATAAAAAATAGTAGAAAGTTGTTTTTTTATTTTATTTTTAATTAGTAAATAGTTTCTACTTAACTTAGACAAAGGGCACGATTATATTATTAACGACTATTTTTTATTTACTTAGAACCTACCTTTCTTGAAGCTTGATTGTTGAGAAGATTTTGAAATGGTTGAAATTTTGTCTCCCTCCCATACTCGTCTCCTTCGCGTCTAGGTCAAACCTGAGTAACCACAAGAGTTTTTACCACTAGAGTCTTTAGAGCGTGTTATCACCGTATTTTACGTCAATGTAAATGAGGAGGTAGATAAGCCGCCTCTATAAATTCAACCTCCACCCCGCCACAAGAATGGGGTCGTCTCAACCTCCCGAATTGCGGCTCAAGCCTCCCCCAGGCATCCAACCCGACGTGAGGCTCGTCAACTGGATGGCCGGACGTCTTAGACGTCCAAGGAGTGGCTTAAGGCCCCTGACTGGCCGGCGAAAATCTCCTAGACATCCAAGGAGTGGCTCAAGGCCCCTGGCTGGCCGACAGGACCTCCTAAGACCCCTGGCCGTCTGCAATTTTGGGATATAAGCTAGGATCTTAGCTTTGCCATACCTAATATAGGGACAAAAGAAACGAAATAAATGCAACATACAACACACACCAATTTATAGTGGGATACTTAACACGAGCTACATCCACTTTTTCCACCTCCATTTTTCACTATAAAGCCAAAAAGGAGTGGTCAGAATTTTTGTCAACACACAAATACACACGAAAATGTACCTATGAGACTTACAGTGATCACACCTTTACAAAATGAATTTAATCGCGCGATTTTCTTCAGGAATTTATCAAGTATTGGATGAATATAAACTAAAAACATTCAGGTATATTTATATAGTATAAATGTTTATATGCTTCGACTATAGTTTCGACGTGGGACTAAATCAGTCTCCACTCTCAACAATCTCCCACTTGGAGAGTGAACTCACAAACTGTCTCCATTCGAGGTGGCGCCACCGATCTTCAATCGAGGTGTCTGACTGAAGTTGCGTACAACTTCAGCATGTCATACAGAACGGACTTGGTGCACATTTCCGTTGGATTTTGACTCCCTATAATTTTCTCAAGCACAAGTGCCCCATCTTCCAATGTTGACCTGATGAAGTCGCACCGAAGTTGTATGTGCTTCGTCCGGGCATGGTACGCTGGATTCTTTGCCAACTGAATGGAATTTCGGCTATCATAAGAAACTCTCTTGTCATGGTCTTGGTCTCGATCATGCATAAATGATTGCGAACATATCATCTCTTTTATGGCATTGGTGATGGCCACGCACATTGCAGATCAACAGTGCAATGATCTTCTGCAACCTCGACACCTAGCAAATAGCCGTCCCTTCAAACGTGTAAGCGTATTTAGACGTGCTCTTTGTGCTATCAACATCGCCATGATTGTTAGCGTCGATGTAGCCTTGAAGTCCGACTTCAGAGTTCCTTAGCATCAACGCTCAACTTCAACTGCCGTTCAAATATTGGAGGATCCATTTCACGGCCTCCCAGTGCTCTCTCCAAAGGTTATTCATAAACCTGATCGCAACTCCCACTCCATGAGAAATTTTTGGCCTTGTATGTACCATTGCATACATCACGCTTCCAATGGTCGAAGAATAGGGGATGTCGTCCATGTACACCAACTCATCTTCGGTTACGGGCGACTGCTCCTTGGACAATTTGAAGTTGCTAGCCAGCAGCGTGCTCACCAATATTGCCTCCTCCATGTTGAAACGCTTGACTACCTTTTTCAAGTAGTTTTCTTGAGGGAGTTCGATGCACTCTTTATTTATCTTTAACCTCATCCCGAGAATTTGCTTCGCGGCTCCCAGATCCTTCATCGCTAACTCTATGGACAATCTCTTCTTTAGCTCATCGATCTCGCGTAGGTCCGTACTTACGAGAAGCATGTCCTCGACGTATAGAAGAAGAATCATGTAGGAGCCTTCACGTCTCTTGAAGTAGTAGTACTGGTCGGCTTCGGGTTGTCGCTGAAATTTGGACAACATTCAGAGACCTAAGCGGTCAGATCCATGCTCAGGGTGAGTGACCCTTACTTTGGCCTTAGCGTGTTGGATCTGGCGTCCCCGATCGTCTCTTAGCTGTCTCGTAGTCCTCGAGTCATTCTGTTATCTGAAAAGAGTAAAAAAAACGTGAACTAAGAAGGGAAAAAAAAGGGGGTCCTCTGTTTACCTCTTCGACGCTCAAAATTAATACAATGACGGTGAAGTTATAGGATTACGAGAAGGGATCAACAAGATTGGGCGAAACAGAGACACTTGGCACAACAACGTTTCGGCTCTCAGATCTCAGATCTTAGGGAACTATTCCGGTCGGAAGTCGTTCCTCGAGATACCTCATGTGGGAAGTGAAGTAGAGAGAGAGAATACGAGCCAATAGCTAGACATGCCTCTCCCAGGAGGAAGATGGGCCGCTAGGCCTCTCCCAGGAAGAAAATGGCAGGACAGGCCTCTCCCAGGATGCAGATAGCCGGTTGAGCCTCTCCCAAAGAGAAAATGGCCGGCCAAGTTTCTTCAGGAGGCAGATGGTCAGCTGGGCCTCTCCCAGGGAGCAAATGGCCGGCCAGGCCTCTCTCACGAGGCAGATGGCCGGTTGGGCCTCGCCTAGGAACAAAATGGCTGGCCAGGCCTCTCCCAGGAGGTAGATGGCCGGCTGGGCCTCTCTTAGGGAACCAATGGCCGGCCAGACCTCTCTCAGGAGGCAGATGGCCGGTTGGGCCTCTCCAAAAGAGCAAATGGCAGGCGGGGCCTTTCCCAGGGAGATAGAGGCCGGTTCAGGTGTGTCTTTGTCGGTCGGTTGTGGCCCGGGGGTCGCTAGAGAGCGCCAGGATCCCCCGAGGGTATCCCGGAGGATGCCTCGTCTCCTACTCGACGGGGGGAATATAAATTATGGTCGCTACGAGAAATATGCGACAACATTAGCCCCCGAGTTTGATGTCGAGTGTGAGATCGAGAATGAACTCAGAAGTGGAGTCCTTCGACCGACGCTTTAACTCGAGGTCCGCGCGAGCTCCAGCGTGCCGGGCCGGCGAGCAAGTCGTCATGGAGCCTTCGAGGAGGCGGAGAAGGCTAGCTAATATAAGCTATTTCCCGTGTCTTTTTTATATTCTTTAAAAAAAACAAAATTTGTGTCATACAAATTGAAGAGGAACTTAAAAGAATTAAATGTATGGTTGTGAGTTGTGAAGGATGATAACACATAATGAGTCGAAATGTTGTTTGTAGTATTTTTTCTACTGAAGTTTTAAGATATATAAGTGCAAAGCACGAGTAAAAACGCATTAAACTAGTCCAAGTAAGCGGCGCCGCGGCCTCGGGTGGATATCGCCGCGGTGCCGCTCCCACAACGCTTCTCGGAAGGGTTGTGGGATTGGCGCCGCGGAGATACCCCCATAGTACCGCGGTGCGGAATAACTCATAAAAAGGCTCCGTGGTCTTGTTTGCCATCGCCGCGGCGCCGTGGAGTTCCCGAGAGCACCCGAGAATACCTAGTCTCGGGAAGTTTATGGTGCCGCGGCTACACCTACCAGGGCCGCGGCGCCATTTTCTGGGTTAAGTGGTGCCGCAGCCCTTTTAGCCGTCGCCGCGGCGACCATCCCACAACCCTTCCCCTTAAGGGTTGTGGGATGTCTAAATTTCGGGAAAACTTCAACTTTTTAATAACCTTGCCCAAATTTTGCCCAAAACCAGCTTTCGACTTCTTCTTCTTCATTCTTTATTTTCACTCTCATTTTCTCTCAATACTCAATCTCTCTCAAAACCCAAACCCATTCTCTCTCAAACCTCTATTCTCCGACAACTCCAACTCTCCGGCCACTCCGACGTCTCTCACACTCACTCTGACGTCCCTCCCCCTCTCCCTCACCTTCTCACTCCCTCTCCCTTTCCCTCTCACTCCCTCACTCCGCCCTCTCCATGTCTCCTCCCTCCCTCACTCTCTCACTCTCTCCCTCTCTCACTCTCTCACTCCCTCCTCACTCCCTCCTCAATCTCTCACTCCCTCACTCTGCCCTCCCTGACTCCCTAACCCTCGCACTCCTTCTCCCTCTCCCTCACTCTCTCACTCCCTCACTCCCTCACTCCGCCCTCTCCCTCTCTCCTCCATCTCTCACTCCATCACTCCACCCTAAATCTTCACTCCGTTGTCTCTCTCTCACCTCCGCCCCTCCACGGTTAGTTTTTTATTACTATTTTGGTTTGAAAATGATAATTAGTTTAGATTTACATTGAGATATATTTTGTGTTTGGAATGGATAATTAGTTTTGGTTGACATTGATATATATTTTGTGTTTGGAATGGATAATTAGTTTAGGTTGACATCAGTATATATTTTGCCTTTGAAATTATATTTTGAATTGTGTTTATAGATTCAATGTCGACTACAAATACTACTACTTCTAGCGACGGTATTAAAAAGAAACCTAGACGACTATTAGCATTAAATCCCGATGAGAAAGGAAAGAGAAGAAACACCCTTATGAGTCGTGTTAATAAAATTAGAATTCTCGGTAGAAAAATCACGATAGAATTAGATTCCAAAGGGCAACCAAAGGGTAAAGTAGGTGATGTGTTGTTGAGTTACTTTAGCTAGGGAATATGTTCCACTTTCGACCCGTGATTAGAGATTAAAAGAGAACGATCAATTAAAAGAGAGGATTTTGAACGAAATATGTGAAGGATTTTTTATTCCAATAGAACATAAGCACGATTGCCTCATGAGAGTAGGAGAAGCCACAAAACTATTTCGTCACGAGTTATATCACGATATTTTCAACGAAAAAATCACCGAACCATACTCGTTAAAAAGACCAAGTTGTGTTTTAAAATTATACGCGAGTATCACCGAGGAAGATTGGTTGAAGTTTGTTTAGTATAGACGAAGCGCAATATTCAAGCAAACATCGGAGCAAGAGAAAACAAATTCCGCTAAAGTGGAATACAAATCTCGACGGGGCCGAGATGGATTTCGAAAACTAGATCAACAAAAGGTTGAGTTTTTTCATTTATTTATTTTGTACTCTTTTTTTAACATTTAATATATGATTACTTGTTAATTAATAGCACGACAAAACCGGGTAATGGGAAACGTTAGAAGAATTATGGAGACTCGCGTAAGAAAGATGGGATAGACGGAAAAGAGTTCGAGAAAGATAAAGATCGACTAATGGGAGAATCAATTGTAATTTTTTTAATAATGTAATTTATATTTTTAACATTTTTATTTAAACTTATTGTAATACGTAGCAAATATAATCTCAACAAGTAACCGAAGGTACTTTCATCTTGGAAACGGGAAAAAGTATCTTGCAAGAAGCCATGGGGACAAAGAAATATGTTTGCGGTCGATCTAAACATGTTGTCAAGCGTTTCAAGTATTTTGTTCCTCCGACCCCAAATGAAGAACTTAACAAGATGCGGCTCGAAATGCGTCTCGAGTTGATGGAGTTTAAAAATTAAATGTTGAAGGCGGTTAATGGTTGTGGTGGTATAAGTGTTGGAGAAGCTAGTGTTGATCGAGTTGAAGATAATACCAATGCGAGTGGCGTTGGTGATGAAGAGAAGGCTAAGATTCAAGAAGTCGTCGAAGAGGTCGTCTCTTTAGGTAATCTTTATTCATGCTTATTTATTTACTTCAAAAGTTTGCTTGTTTTCGGTATTAAATCAGTGATTTTCATAGGACATGACAATCTACATAAACGTCCGAAAGTGGATATGATTATTGTGGAAAAACCAACTAGTGTTCGGGCTAGTTACTCATTGAATCCAACCATACCGGTGACACCGTGTTCGAATGAAAGTGTCGAGTGTTTTCTCTACATTGAAGATATTGTTAAAGGAAACACAATCCATGTTGCAAATGGGCGATTATATTTGAACGAGTGCGTAATTCACTTCTCAACTTTGGACGAAGGAAATGCACCTGTGAGCGTTTTTGGCGTTTTGGTTAAAAAAGCCTAATTGCCGCGTCCCACCAAAGAAGCTCTAACCGTAGAAGATGCAAAGGGGGGTTTTGTCTCGTGGCCGCGACGATTAATAGAAACAGAGACTATGGCAAAAGAGAGTCGCGAGCCATACATCAAATGCTCGAAACTCGATTCTACGAGTCAACCTACCCCCGGCGATAACAAGAGAATTAATTACAAGGTAATATATTTTCACCTACTCTTTAGTATGTATTGATTGTTCAAATTAATTATAAAATAATTAATTCAAAGTTTAAATTGTTACAACGTAATAAATCCCAAGTTTAAATTGCTCGTTCAATATGCCAACAAAATGATGTTAGCACAAGGAAACGTTATCCAAGTCAACGTTTGTCCAACAATCTTTGCTATACCGATTATGTTGGGATTTGATAGTTTTTCCGAATTTTTACAATTTTTGTAGATTGGGGCGTCAAGCATATCGCTTTACACGGAGTACGTATTTCTTTCATGAATATCTTTTTAATATTGATGATTGTATACTGAGTGTTTTAACTTTTTGAATAATTTGGCAAAGTTGAAGAAGAACTTTGTCTTTGTAAAAGCAGTGTTAGCTTCTCACGTGTCAACAAATGACGAAGATTACCATTTGTTGACACGAATCAAAGAGGTTGGAAATGCGGTGCGAGGATGCAATGTTGGGCAACGAGTTTTCATGCCGTACAATCGAAACTTTCATTGGATGCTTGTTGTCCTTTACGTGTGGAAAGATTGTGCGATGTTTTTTGACCCGTTGAATAAACAAATTCCTGAAGAATTAGTTTCGTTGATAAAAAGCTAATTTTTTTTACTTATATGTTGAATGTTTGTTATAAAAGATGCTCATACTTTTTGTTTTGTAGGGTGTTTTCAAATTTCAAACTTGAAAATAAAGATGCTCTTGGTCACGGACAATCAATATACATAAGGTCAATGGCCGCTCCAAGACAAAGCGGTAACACGGAATGTGGATATTTTGTTTTATGTTATATGCGGGAAATAGTTGTAGGAGGTATAAGTAGATTAGAAAACAAAAATACGTATAAACCTTTGGATATAGAGAGAGTAAGAGAAGAGTGGATTAACTATGTACAAACATTTATTGGATGTGATGATTAGTTACATTTTGTGATATTGAATGTATATTTTTCGGATGATTTTGAATGTATATGATGGTTTTGGATGTATAGTCTGTTTTTAGATTGATTGTACATGTATTCTGCAGGTATTATATAATTTTTGGGGTTAATCCATTAATTTTGAGGGGATGCACTCTCTGGACAAGGGCGCTGCGGCGACATATGATCAGAGCCGCGGTGCCATGTCCCAGAACGGATCCAAACATCCGTTGTGGGAGTCGACGCCGCGTCGCAGAGTGACGTTGTCGCGGCCCCGGTTTTGTTCAACTAGGGCCGCGGCGACCCTTTAAGGCGCCGCGGCCCTGATTTCCACAACGTATATTTTGATCCGTTGTGGGACTCGAGGCCGCGGCGACCCTTTGCAGCGCTGTGGGCCCGGGTTCCACAATGGATATTTGGATCCGTTGTGGAACCCGGGGCCGCGACGCTGTAAAGCGTGGTCGCAGCGCTGGATGTTCAAAAAAAAAAAATTTACAACTGATTATTGATTGGTTGTTGTATTTCCCACAACCCATAGACATTCGGTGTGGGAAGTATGAACATTCCACACCGGAAGTTTAAGAGTTGTGGGAAATTCCACAACTCTGGATTCTACACCCCTTATTAAGGGTTGTGGGAAAATTCGACACCCGTTATTAAGGATTGTGGGATCCAGTTTTTCTACTAGTGAGTCTTGAACTTTAGAAATTTAAGGTTTCTATTACAAGAGTCTAAAGAGTGTTATAAGGATTTGTGTGTGGGCACAATTAAACAATATGAACCAAGAACAAGAGAGAGCAAGAAAAAAGCTTCTTTTCACATCTCTATGTGAGGCTCTATTTATAGGAGAAGGAAAATCAAGAAAGGGTAATTACCCTTTCGTATTGTGCATTCATGACACAATATTTGATTTTCTCTCATCTTCCTCTAATATATGGCCGGCCATTCTATGGTATTTGTTATGGAAATTTGTTTCCTCAATTTGCACATTTGTTTCATTCTCAAAGAAATTCATTTCCTCTTTGCATTTTGGGTAATTATCTTTATAATTAAACGTAAAAGAACTTCTAGAAATAATTTCCTTCTCTCTATGATGCTTGGCCGAAATTCTACCTAGGGGAAGCTTCTAGATGCTTCCTTATTTAATTTAAGACAATTCTTAACATACCTATTGTAGAATTAATATTGCACAAGTAATGAAATTAATTTCATAATGCCTCAAACAACTTATCAGCCTTAGAAACTAATTTCTATTTCCATCATATGAAAATATTCAAAATCGTATTTTGACATTTACATCTTTTTATGTCAATGTGGACAAAAATAACCTTTAGGCATTTTTCGAGAAAAAGTCTAATTCAACACTTGAACTTATTTTTGTTGGGATTGGTGCCAACAAAGGAGAAATTAGACAATGAAATATATTTGTATTTATCTTTTTCTGAAACATTAATATTAATAAATATTCATTCTTGATTAAGTTTGTGTTTATGTATGAATGCTACGCTCTGAAACTGTCATCAACGAAGAGGGTCTTAAATACATATTTGACATGAGAACCCCTTATGACTAGTTTAAACCATTTGTTCGCAATCTTAAGACCGAAAGAGCAATCGTGTCTAATTAACGATTGTTTGAATGAATCATGATATCTTATCATGTGATATAGAGAGTTGTGACTCTATGATTCATCCTTGATATCTTATAGAAGATATTGAACAAGACCAGTGATACTTAGAAGCTCAAGATAAAAACGTTTAAACACTCGAAACTTCTAGATCACATACTAGGGGTATTTGGATACTTACCTTAATCCTGAAGTGAATGTATAATTGATATTATACTTTATGAAAACATTTGATTAGTCAATGGGCAATGACTAAATCTTAGTTTCATCTGACCCAACGGTTGGTGTCATAATGATGTGATGTTGGGTTACATGATTCACCGATATGGAGTTCATGTTAATAAAATGCAAATGCATTAGTATCACACTATGCTTTGTTATGAGAGTGTGAATGAATTAACTTGACCGGGTATTCATCGAATAAGAAAATTTCTTTGATTAAAACATGTGACATGTATATACATCTCACTCTATGTTTTTCTCATTCACAAATAACAAAGGAGTTAGTGAAATAATAACTCAAGGGGTAAAGCGGTAATTTTACATTCCCCTTAGTTAATGATACACATGAAGGGTAATATCGTAAAGTACTCTGTGGACCGTGTGCAAAATTGTTTTGTCACATCAAACAGAAAATATACGCGTATGAACAGAGAGAGTGTCAATATTGGTCCTCTAGTGGAATCGACCAATATTAGGAATTAAAAGACGGAAAAGGTTTATGAACTTTTGAGTCCGATCTTTATTCTAAACTTCCGTTCATATGGATCCAAAAGGTCTCAATGATAGACACTTGGAAGAGAATATATGAACTAGTATTATTGATTTGCTCATCAAATATAAATTGTGATTTCTGTCGGGAAAGTTATTTTTCTAAGTAACTTAATAAATAATTTGTTATTTATTGTTACATTTATTTATTGAGTCATAGAGTATCATTATGTTGATAATAATACTCTTGTATGATTCAAATAAATAAAAGAAGAAAATGAATAATTTCTCGTTTCGTACTTATTTGGAAAGTATGAAATTATTTTAATGAAATGTCATTAAATAAAATGAGATTCTAAATTAATTGAATTTAGAAATAAATCAAAAGAATTTGGGAATAAATTGGAAATATATGGACGAGCAAGAGAGGGAGAGTTGGCCGAGAATTGCAAGTGATAGGGCCTTGGGTTTGACTCAAACTTAAGCCCATCTTAAATTGTTTATAAAAGGACTTAAGAAAACGCTAATTACCAATCCTTACCCTAACCCTCACCCTAAGTCACTCGGCCAAACCCTCTCTCCCTCTTCCCGTGGGTCTCTCGGCCGAAATTCCTAAACACAACACAAAGAAAAATTGTTTTCCTTGTTCCTTGTTTTGATTCCCTAGAGTTCTTGAGAGCCCACCCTCTAGATCTCATTATAATTCCTTTTGTATTATTGTTGATTCAAGACTTGTGGTGTGTGGTGTTTGATTTAATTCAAAAATTGTTTTTAGAATTGTTTTTAAAAGGTTTTTGAAGCTTCCTGCCGGCCGGAATCCTTCCCAGCATCCAATCCGGCGAAGAGATTCCAATCTGGCAAAGATCTCCCTTCCGGCATCCCTTCCAGAGTCCAGCGAAGGCGTCCAGGTCCCAGTCCAACGAGGGTCACCTGTCTGGCGAGTCTCCGATCCGGCGAAGGTCTCCTATCAGGCGATAGTTCCCAGTCCGGCGAGGGTCACCTGTCCGGCAAGTCTCCATTCCGGCGAAGGTCACCTGTCAAGCGAGTCCCTTATCCAGCGAAGGTCTCCTGTCTGGCAAGTCACCTGTCAGGAGAAGTTTGCCTATCCGGGAGCCCAATCTGGTGAGCCTCCTGAAGGCTCCCATTCTGGCGAGCTCCCTTTCCGTCGCTCTTGTTGTTCCCAGTCTGACGAAGTAGCTCCTAGGGCATTCTGATGAGGCTGATTTCCGACTTGGATTTCGTGTGGCCTTCCGACGATAGCGAGCAACGTCGGGATAATTTATTATCCTTATTTTAAGTAATTTCTAAAATTTTAAATTGCTAATTACATATAAATTGTTTATGTAGGTTCGTAATAATTTATTTGTTGAGTGTATGATTTAATAAATTGTTTATTAAACATGTAACTAAATTTTAATGCCTTAGGTTGTTTATATATATTAAAATTAGTTTTAAAATATTAGATCAAATTATATTTTTCTGGCACATAGGATGTGTAATATAATTAAATTGTTTATATTGTTAAATTAATTCCAACAAATGGTATCAGAGCTAATTAAATGCATTAAAATTTAGGTTTAATGACTATTTTTGAAATTTGTTTGACTAGTTGGTGTTGGCGTTTTTGTATGATTATTTATTGCATTGTGAATGCTTGAATTGTGTGTTTGTGTTTATGGATGAATCCTCATTTAATATGGCCCTATGATCCTCAACTTGCGAGGACATTTAAATTGTAATTTTTTTTTATTGTAATCCGTCGACGAGAAGACAATGAGGCAGCACCTGAGGCTTGGCCGCACGTTGGAGAATGTGTGAGGGCTAACCCGAGACACCCGATGATGCGTCACAAGTTCCCTTGGCCGAGAAGATTAAATTGTTTAATTTTATTTCTTTCTTTCGGGTTGTATATAGAAATGGGTCATTTAATGAGTTAAATACTTTATGCTTTAAATTATTTAATCTCATTACATATCACCTCACATATCATATAGGATAGGCCACCAACATCATTATAACATGAATTTTTCATATAGTTTATAATTAAATAATGAGTTATAAATTGTAAACTATTTTAAAAGAATATGATTCTTTCCAAAAAACTGAGTGAGAGGGTTGTTTATCGTTGAAGCAACCCAAAGTCCCTGACACGAATATAATTAACTAAATATATGATGAACTAAGAGTCACCCATAGTGGCCCTCCCTTCAATGGGTGTACTTCGGAAAAATTTAGGTAATTATATTGTTGAGAACTAAGTCTTAAAGAGGAACGTTGAAACGGGGTCTCCACATACGTGAACCGTCTTCAAAGTAACTTGAGTAAAGACCCACGTGTCAGTTGCACACTTAGGCTTATGTTTTAAAGTAATCCTCACATAGAGGCCCTGCATTAAAATAAGTGACCAAAAGTTTATGGTAATTAGTAAGGACTAGAAGTTGTGACTTCTTGGATGGTTCATGCTAAATAGTGATGTGTCACGACTATGAAATTCGGTTAATTACTGTTTCCCCATAGGAAAAGTAATTAACTATTTTTGTTCATAATACCATGAATTATTTAACGCTTTCCTCACCATATTAGGATTGTTTAGGCATGCATATAATTCGAAAAAGTAGCACATACTAAAGTTATTTATTTTATTTATTTTTTTCAGCATTATGTCTTTTAACCCACTACAAACGATTTTGAGTTCGAATAAACTTGAGGATGAGAATTATGTTGACTGGAAACGTAACCTCGACATCGTATTGACGGTGGTAAAGCACAAGTACGTTCTCACGACCCCATGTCCTCCTGCTCCGAGTGCTAACTCGAGTAAGGAAGACAAGGATGCCTACGATGCATGGATGAGGTCTGATGACATTGCTCGATGCTACATTTTAGCATCGATGAGCAATGTGTTGCAACAATCTCATCGAGATATCTCCACTGCATATGACATCCTATTCAATCTCCATGAGATGTTCGGATGCCATGGGCGTTAGGGGAGGCAGCAAGCTATCCGCAGTTTTATGAACTGCATGATGAAGCAAGGGTCTTCAGTTCGGGAACACATACTATTGATCATGGGTCACCTGAACGATATGGAGATCCTCGGTTCAGAGATTGACGGAGAAACCAAGATTGACATGATCTTGGAGACTCTAACGGAATCTTATGATAGCTTCCATATGAACTACTCCATGAACAAGCTCAATTACTCAGTGACTGAGCTCATGAAGGAGTTACAGACTGCCGAGGGACTTCTCCCTAAGAACAAGAAGAAGTCGGGAGAGCTCAATTGGGCTGAACACAGAGCCTCAACCTCTGGTTCTAAGAGGATGATGATAAGGCCCAAAAACGCCAACCGAACGGGTTCCAAGAAGCCTTACAAGAAGGCTGTAGATGCTAAGGGTAAAGGCATCGCAAAGGTGGACAATTCTGAGCACAAGTGTCACCATTGCGGAGAAGCTGGCCACTGGCGGAGGAACTGTCCTACCTACCTCAAGAGTGTCAAGGGGAAAGGTACGATTTTAGTTACTCAAGCATGTTATACTACAAGCAAGGCATCACCCTGGATCCTAGATTGCGGGGCGTCTGAACATGTTGTATGTAATTTGAATGGTTATAGGAAAACCAGGAGCTTGAGTGACGGGGAGTTCAGATTCAACTGGGGTGATGGAACGAAGGTCAGAGCAAGATCTGTCGGGACCATGAAGCTCAAGTTTGGAAATAAAACTTTGTTATTGAATAATGTTTATTATGTTCCAGATTTTTGCAAGAATTTGATTTCATTTGGTCGTTTAGAAGAACAAGGATTCAGTTTTAAAATCAATAATGGTATTGAGATTTATATTGATGATTCATTTATCACTAAAGCTCAACGAGTGGATTCTATTTATTATTTGTATCCCGTTGAACCGAAAATTTTGGACACCGAAGTGAATAGTGATTCACTTAGGAAGCGTAAGACGTTTCATACTGATGAAATGCACGATACATATCTACGGCACTTACGTCTTGGACATATTGACCTAGATAGGATTAGGAGACTAATGAAGGATGGTCCTTTAAAGTCTCTGACCGTGGGAATCCTTCCTACGTGTCAATCCTGTCTCGAAGGCAAGATGAACAAGATACTCTTCTCTTCAAAGGGTGTAAGAGCCACGCAAGTATTGGAACTCATACATAGTGATGTATGTAGACCAATAAACATCCAGGCAAGGGGAGGTTACGAATACTTTGTAACCTTCTTTGATGACTACTCAAGGTTTGGTCATGTTTACCTTATGCGACATAAGTTGAATACTTTCGAATTGTTCAAAATGTATAAGGCTTTAGTAGAGAAGCAAACGGAGAAACAGATCAAAACCCTTTCGATTTGATCGAGGGGGAGAGTACTTGTCTGGGGAGTTCGAAGACTTTCTTAGAGAAGAAGGCACTCATTCTCAGCTTACGGCACCTGGCACTCCAAAGCAAAACGGTGTTTCAGAGAGAAGGAATCGAACTCTACTAGATATGGTGAGATCGATGATGAGTTACTCATCACTTCCTAACTCGTTTTGGGGATATGCCCTGGAAACGGCAGCTTACATTCTGAACCAGGTTCCGTCCAATACGGTACCTGGTACTCCCTATGAGAGATGGAGCGGTAGAAAATCTGTTTTACACCACATTCGCATCTGGCGTTGTCCAGCACATGTGCTGGGAAAAAGACTAGGAAGTTGGCTAGTCGTTCAGAGGTCTGCCTTTTCGTGGGATATTCCAACAAAATGGTACATCTTCTATAGTGCTGCTGATCAGAAAACGTTCCTTAGCACGAACGTTAGGTTTCTGGAAGAAGACTATATGAAGAATGCAGTACCGAGAAGCAAACTTGTGCTTAAGGAACTGTTGGGTGAAGTAGCTGGTACTTCACAAGATGGGACTAACCCTATACCAACAATGGAAGAACCGCAATGGGAACAAGAATCTCCTGCGCTTCGTCGCAGTAATAGGGTTGTACGACAACCTGTTCGATACATGGGTATCAGGGAATCTTTCACTGCAGTTGCATATCATGAGGAAGATGATCCAGTATCATTTTCCCAAGCAATGCAGAGTTCCGAGGAAAACCTATGGCAAGAAGCCATGAACGTTGAATTGTCTCTAAAGGTGCACTGGTCAATTCAGTATCTTCGAAAGATACACTGGAAGAACTATAAAGTTCCTAACTCTATATGCCTCGTAACCAGACATCAAAGATTCTTCCAATAATCATATTGGGATCAATATTCCGTTGATCTTTAGATTGTAAATATATCGTTTTAACCAAACCATGAAGAGTTTGTTCACGCAAATCTACATATGTCTCTTCATACATTGCTAGGTTTGATTTAGGACTATAAGACTATTGAATATCATAAATCTTCAATCAAACTAAAAGGGAATGACTTTCTAAAGATTTATATATTACATCAATATGTAATTAAACAATATTTTTGTGGGCATCTTTCCCAACAGACCTTCGTCGCCTTCAAGCTCTCTCGTCCGTCGTCGACCTTCAAAACAATGAAGACAAATGTTCGTCCCTCTTACCCTTTATTCTGTTAGCAATTGAATTGAATAGAAATTATGTTAGATTTTTGAACTTAGGTTTAAATAAATCTGGAAATATTGGCTATGAGACGCGAAATCAAACGATGAAAACATATTAAATATAATGTGTATTAACGATGGAAAGCAATGAATCGCAATAATACACGATGAAAATCATATACCCCTAAAACGATGAAACTAGATAACCTCCGATGACTATTTTTTTTTCTTTGATGTTTGTTATTCGCGATGAACCGCGATTGGATCCGATGAAATTGATTAAATTTTTAGTGCGATGTTGTTATTCACGATGAAAAGAGATTAGACCCGATAGTTTCTTTTGGTGATGTTTGTTATTCGTGAGGAAACGCGATTGTATCAGATGATTAGCGATGGGTATATGAATTTTGAAATTTATACGTAAACGACAGAGAGAGAGAGAGAGAGAGAGAGAGAGAGAGAGAATAATGGGTGGTTGAGCTCGTGGTACTCACATTTCTATACATCATTTTATCACACCTCAATATGTATGCTCCTTTTAATCCATCTCTCGTGCTTTTTCCTATTTATTAGGTATGCGAGCTTGAGAAAATTCCTGACTTCAACGCCTGAAGAGGATCGGTGTTAGCTTCTAATGGATCTATTGGCTCTCCCTTTAGAATTATCATCATTGTTTTGGCCGGAGTCGAAATACATAACATTTTAGTTTCGTGTATTTATCGATGCATGATTTATAATTGATAGTAGCCTTCATTTTACAAGGTTTTGAACTTCTTGGTGACTTTGAGTTGTGTATAGAGAAATTGGTGTAGATAGCTTAGTGTCCGCTCATAGTCATACAAACTCAATACTCCAAGTTCCATGTAACTCACGCTTTTAATGAGAACTCAGTTGAATCAATATTTGGTGAACAACCAACTCAGATTTCTCTCATTTCCTCTCTTGACAATTCTTTTAGTCGGCACCAATATTCTTTTAGTTTGAGTACAAAAAACACTGAATTTAATTACTAAAAAGAACAATATTTCTCCTCTATACTGAGCTATTACAACTAAAGTCTCAAGGATTTGCGGCAAGGCACAAGTTTCCCAATTGCAGTCAGTTAGACAGTGTAAATTGGTCAACCACTCATCCAAGGATGACAAGATATGTAACAATATTTCTCCAAAGAATCCATTTACAGCTTTTCTGTTGTAAAATTATACATGTATGTGATGTAAAGCTAATAACCTTGTTCCCACATTTTCTTTAATCTTTTGTTATCCCCTAGAGATTTATTGATCAAATATTATGATGGATCAAAAAAGAATATCAGGTGATCAAATATATTTTTACTTGGAAGTCGTCTACATCGATTTGAAGATGTATCTGTATGCCATGCGGTGCAGGTTAACATAACCGGTGAGAACTCCAGCTCCGGCGACACCGAGAGGCATATTCGCAGAGACTCCTCGGTAAAGGGATGTGAAGCCTTCGAGACGGACACTCTCTTTGAAGGTCTGACGTGAATTGCGATACTTTGAGGGCTGTCCTGATGTCATCATCATCCTCCGTCGAACTGTGTCAAAAGGATACACACAAACCCCCGAAAACGACGTTATGCTCCAACCTAAGAAGAAACTTGCTACGAAATTTCCCTGCGTAACATAGAAAAGGACTTGATAAAAATTAGAATATTATTAACGCTTCTGTTTATCGCGTCCCATCGCATTTCATCGCAACATCTCATCTGATTTTATCGTTTTTTATCGCCTATCATCGCATATAAAACTGGAAAAAAAATTACCTAAGTTCTTAGAAAAGTTTATTCAATCTCATCTGATAAAAATATAACAACGAAATTCATCCGATTTCATCAATTTTATCAAAATTCATTACGAAAATATTTTTTAAAAATATCATCGGATTGCATCAGAGATTATCGGATTCCATCACTTTTAAAAAAAAATCTTTCCATCGGATTATATCAAAATTCTATACCAATTTTTATTTTAAATATCATTGGATTGCATCGGAGATTATCGGATTCTTTTTCATTTCACAAACTAAAAACTTTAAAAACAATTCATCGGATTTCATCGAGTAAGTTTACAAAAAAAAATTCAAATTTCATCTGTTTTCATCCGATTTCATCGGAAATTATCGGATTACGTAAAAAAAACTTCTTTAATTCCTCTTGAATTCGAACAGAACAAAACCCTAAATCTAACCTAAACCCTATATCTACTAGAACCAAGTCCTAAATCTAACAGCACAAAAGGTACCTTTTTCTTCATTGGAGGCGAAGAGGCGACAGAGGTGTCAGAGCTGTCTCGAGGCGTCGGATCAAAATATCGGAAGCGACGCATCGGATAAGAATTTCAGGGGAGGGAGGAGATGAAGGCGAAAGAGGCGAGTATCGGAGGTCAGAGACGAAGACGGTGAGTATCAAGAGGGAGAGATGAATCGGCGAAGAGATGTATCTATCGGGTTCTATCGGAGAGGGAGAGAAGAGCGAAGACACACAGTGAGGGTATTTTTGTCCTATTATTGGCCAAAAGTCTAATATTAGATAGAGGCTTTCATAGCAAGCCAAATTTTGATATTTACCAACAAATCAAGTCCGATTCCTAAAATTCCCATCTAGCTAGTTGATGATATTCATGAAGGGTAAACATAGATAACATTCAATGCATCTGCTCAATATAATTAAGTTTAAGTTTGAGTAGAAAATAAATTTATTTGAACCGAGAGATTCTCAGTGTAAACTCTTTAGTGGAGTTAGTTAACATTAAGCTAATACTCGGAAAAGGTTTGTGAACTTTTGATTCCGAGTGTAGGAGCTCAAACTTTGTTCATTTGGATCCATAAGGTCACTATTACAAGTCATTAGAGTAGGATTGTTAAACTAGAAGGTAAGTCAAAATAAGTTCAAGTGTTGAACTAGACTTTTTCACGGAAAATGTCTAAAGGGTATTTTTGTCCACATGGACATAAAATGATGTGAATGTCAAAATATGATTTTGAATTTTTTTATGTGATGGAAATATAAATTAGTTTCTAAAGCCGAGAAGTCGTTTGAGCCATTATGAAATTAATTTTATCATTTGTGCAATATTAATTCTACAATGCGGATTTTAAGAATTTTTTTAAAAAGAAATAAGGAAGCATCTAGATGCCATTCCCAAGTGTAGAGTTCGGCCAAGATAAATCAAGGAGCAGAGAATTATTTGTGTTTAATTATAAAGTTAATTAACCAAAAGGAAAAGAGGAAAATGAATTTCCTTGAAAAATAAATAAATATGATAAGTAAGGAAACAAATTTCCCTCACTAAAGCATATATGTTGGCCGGCCATGTACAAGGGAGAAGAGGAGAGAAAATCAAATAGTCTGTCATTAATGCAAAATTGAAAGGGGTTATTACCCATTCTTGAATCATGTATATTTTGTTCCTTCCTTTCGAAATAACTTAATATTTGTAGCTCAAATTGTTGAGCAGAATTATTATATAAAGTTTATTGATAATGGAATTCAAATTTCTGTTTCTAATTCATTTGTCACTGATGCTTGTATGAAGAATGGTTTATACTATCTTTAACCTACACAACCTTTGTTCTTAGACACTGAATTAGATAATGATCTAGTTAGGGAACCAAAGAGGATCAAAACTAATGACTCCTCTAATCTAATAAAACCAACACATCTTTGGCACTTAAGAGTTGGCCCTATTAGTCTAGATAGTATTAAGAGACTTGTGAGGGACGATCCACTCAAGGACTCTGCAATAGGCTCAATTTCGACTTGTGAATCCTCCATAGAAGGAAAAATGACCAACCGATCTTTCTCTGATAAAGGCCGAAGAGCCACTGAGTTGCTGGAACTAATACATTATGATGTATGTGGTTCGCTCAGAATTCAGATACGGGGAGGATACAAATGCTTCGTTACCTTTACCGATGATTACTCGTGATATGGATTTTTCTATTTGCTCACACACAAATTCGAGACCTTTAACGTATTTAAGGTTTTTCGAGCTTTAGTGGAAAATAAACTGGAAAAAAGATGAAAACCCTTCGATCTGATCGAGGAGGTGAGTACTTTTATGAAGAGTTTGATGACTTTCTTAAAGAAGAAGGTGTCGCTTCTCATATTACAGCACCTTGCACACCTCAACAAGACGGAGTGTCAAGGAGAAGGAATTGAACTATAATGGAGATGGTAAGATCAATGATGAGTTACCCATCACTCTCTAATTCCTTTTGGGGATATGCCCTTGAAACTGACAAATACATTCATAACCAAGTTTCGTATAAGATGGTCCCTTGTACTCCTTATGAACGATGGACAGGACGTAAAGTTAGTTTAAGCCGTATCAAAATTTGGAGTTACCTTACATGTGTTAAGGCAAAAGATTAGCAAATTTTCTAGTAGCTCAGAATTATGTGTGTTTGTTGGATACCCAAAGTAAATCAAAGGTTTCACATTCTATAGTCCTGAGGACGACAAATGTTTGTCAGCCCTAATGCTCGTTTCCTTGAGGAGGCCTTTATGAACAATAAGAAACCTAGAAGAAAAATTTTGCTTGAAGAAAATTTGGGTAAGGATGCTTCTACCTCATCTCTAAGAACTGTTTTTACCCCAACTGAAAAGCAACCTAACATTTTAGAACCTCGTCAAGTAGTACTTCAACATAGTGGGAGGGCTTCTGAAAATCCCGACAGGTACATGTCTTATGGTGATACTCTCGTAGCCGTCTTTGACATGGATGACCATGTCTCCTATTTCCAAGCAATGGCTGGTTCTGAATCAAACCTTTGGCTTGACGCCATGAAAGTTGAGATGCATTCAATGTATGTAAACAAAGTCAGTAAACTTGTAGACCTACCTAAAGGGGTTAAACTAGTAGGGTGTAAGTGGATCTATAAGAAGAAAATGAGTCCAGATGGGAACGTTGAGACGTTCAAAGCGCGACTAGTGGCTAAGGGTTTACATCCAAAAGGAAGATATCGATTATGAAGAAACATTCTTGGCTCCGTATACTTTTATCCATAGTTGTCGCTATCAATTATGAGATCTGGCAAATGGATGTAAAGACTGCCTTTCTGAATGGAAATCTTGACGAGCGCATTTTCTTGGCTCAAGCATATGGTTTTGTGGAAGGTGGTCAAGAGACCAAGGTTTGTGAGTTGCTTCAATCCATTTATGGATTAAAGTAAGCATCTAGGTCATGGAAAATTAGATTCGATGAAACTGTTAAAAGCATCGGCTTTGAACAGTCAATAGATGAACCTTGTGTTTATCAATTAATACACAAGGGCGAGTTTATGTTTCTAGTTCTATATGTCGATGATATATTGCTCATTGGTAATGTCGTGCGTAAATTATCTAAGGTTAAAATCTGGTTACCTAAGAAGTTTGATATGAAAGATCTAGGGAAGCTGCGTCTATTCTGAGGATTCAGACCATTATGGGGATTCAGATCTTTCGAGATCGAAAGAACTGGACCTTGTCAGTCTCCCAAGCATCTTATATAGATAAGGTGATGGATCGCTTCACTATTCAATACTCTAAGAAGGGCCAAACACCCTTTAGACATGAGGTCACACTCTTTAAGGACCAATCTCCCAAGACTGCACAAGAGATTACGGACGGGAGAAAGATTCCTTATGCTTCGGCCGTAGGAAGTCTCATGTTTTGTCATTGGTGTAGTTAGACGTTGAAAACTGGGTTGTTGTTAAGCATGTTTTTAAGTATCTTCGTAGAAATAGGAACTTGATGCTTACATATTCAGGTATTGACCTGACTATGATCGGATATACCATTTTCGACTTTCAGGCGGATAGGGATTCCATGAAATCCACTTCAGGATTTGTGTTCATCCTTCATGGTGGATCTGTTGTTTAGAGGAGTATCAAGAAATCTTGCATTGCTGACTGCACCATGGAAGCAGAATATGTGGCTACTTATGAAGCATCCAAAGAGGCTGTATGGCTTAGAAAATTCCTTAAGTATATGGAAGTCGTTCCAAATGACAATGACCCGATGATACTCTATTGTGATAATAGTGGGGTTGTTGCTAACTCAAAGGAACCTCGAAATCATAAGCGCTCTAAGCATATTGAGATAAAATACGATTTGATTAGAGAGATCGTGCAACCGGAGATGTGGAGGTGAAAAAGATCTTAACGGTGGACAACCTTACAACAAGGTCTTCGACCAGCATCAATATGGATTATGCATGAAGGACTACTCTCATCTTCTTTGAGTCAATTGGGAGTTTGTTGACAGAGATGCCCACAAGAAGATTATTTATTTACATATTGATGTAATATAAATTTCTCACGAGACCTTATTGTAATTTGCTGATTAAATTAATAAAAGTTGAAACGCTCATTCATTCCTCTTGTGATTGTTAAAGATTTATGATATTCAATAGTCTTATAGTCCTTAATCAAACTTAACAATGTATGAAGAGACAAATGTAGATTTGCGTGAACAAACTCTTCATGGTTTAGTTAAAACAAAATATTCACAATCTAAAGATCAACGGACTATTGATCCTAGTATGATTGTTGGAAGACTCTATGATTTCTAGTTATGAGGCATAGAGAGTTAGGAACTCTGTAGTTCTTCTAGTGTATCTTCCGAAGATACTGAATTGACAAGTGCAACTTTAGAGACAATGAAAGAACAAACCATTTAACCTCTTCTGTCTCAAGGTAAGTATGTATGAATTGCATCGTGCTTACCTAAATCCTGAAACGCGACTTGTCATTTCATACCTAACATATTCTCTTTTGAGAAAGTCATATTCTAGGTCCACTAAGTGATCTAGAGTAGATTCATTGGTGAGATATTATGTTATGAAGATGTCATGAACCAGCTTTTTGAAGTTCTCATAGATGTGGAATTCATAGAAAAGATTGTTGAAATGCAATGTAAATCACCTCATGCTTTATTACTTGGATTATGAATAAATGAACCGCACGGTATTCAAAATTAAGTAACGACTTGATTTGGATGAAACAAAGTGACTTGTTAGCTCCTCGTCAATACATTGTTTTTAATGTATTCACAAGTAACAAATGAGTTTAGGAAATAACAACTAGAAGGGAAAAAGGTAATATTATAAATCCCATTCAATTGATGATATTCATGAAGGGTAATCATAGATAACATTCAATGGATCCACTCAATATAAATAAGTTTAATTTGACTAGAAAATAAATTCATTTGAACCAAGAGATTCTTAGTGTCAACTCTTTAGTGGACTCAGTTGACATTAGGCTAATACTCGGAAAATGTTTGTGAACTTTTGAGTTCGAGTATAGAAGCTCAAACTTTGTTCATTTGGATCCATAAGGTCACTATTACAAGTCATTAGAGTAGGATTGTTAAACTAGAAGGTAAGTCAAAATAAGTTCAAGTGTTAAACTAGACGTTTTCTCGGAAAATGTCTAAAGGGTGTTTCTGTCCACATGGACATAAAATGATGTGAATGTCAAAATAAGGTTATGAATATTTTCATATGATGAATATAAAATAAGGTTTAATTGTGCCAACACACAAATCTTTCAAACACTCTATAAACTTTCGTAATAAAAACCTTAGGTTTCTCGAGTTCACGACAAGGTGTGAAGGAAACAAGGAAGAAGAGACGATCTACTTTTCCCAAGGCTCCTCAAAGATCAATCTACAAGAAAGATTAGCAAGAAGTAATTAAATAATGTTTTTAAATAACATTATATTCATGCACTTTCCCTAGGTTAGCAAAATTGTTTTACTAGTAAAGAAAGTTTTATATTCTGCCATTAACTTGTTAATGATATTTAATCTTAATCGTAGACCTATTCCAACATCAAACCAATACCAAATGAAGCTGAACACTTCAAAATGTTCGTTCGGAGTAACATATAAAAAATTCTTAAGATACTTTGTATCCAACAGGGAATCAGAGCAAATCCTAACGAGTCATAGCACCAAACGGAATGCCTTTGTCCAGGAATAAACGAGAAGTGATGCGTTTGACGGGACAAATAGCAGCACTAAATCGATATATATCCAAGTCGATAGACAAATGTCTCACATTTTTAAAATGCATAAAAGAGAACAAAAATTAGAATTTTATGTGGGATGATTCATGCGATGAAGAATTTCAATGAATAAAGAAATAGTTGACATCGCAACTAGTCCTGGCTAAGCCAACGGACCTTGGATCTGCCTCAATTAGCGGTTTATTGGTGAACCAAGAGCTTAGAATTCAAAACCTATCTTTTAGTAACTAAGACCTTTGACGATGCCTAGACTCGTTATCCAGCAATAAAAAACTTGGCACATGCAGTAGATGTATCTTCAACAAAAATACGATCATAATTCTAGTCCCACTCTATCATAGTATTGACTACGAAACTATTACGCCCCGTCCTCCATAGACTTAACCAACTGGGATGACTAACTAATGGGAAATTGAACTATCTGAGTATGATATTGAAGATCAAATGAAGACATGTGCGAAGTCACAAGTAATCACGGACATTCTGATTGAACTACCAACTAATAACGAGAAACACTTGCACGGAAGTAATATGGACACTCCATATAGGCAGGGCATTGTCAAAAAAAGGATATGAGTTCAACGTGAGAGACGTCCCAAACAAAGAGATCCTTGAACAATCCTTTAGGTTAGGGTTTACACCATCAAACAACAAATTCAAATACGAGGCTCACAATGTTGGATTACGACTCGCTAAAGGCATCGGAGAACGAAATGTGAAAATCATGTGCAATTCACAACTCGTAGCAAATCAGTATAACAAAGAATTCAAATACAAGATAAACAAATGAGAAATTACGTAACAGTAGTCTGCGGACTCGCAGAACAGTGTGCAAATTTGAGTTCGTTAAAATCCATCAGAAGAGAACACCGCAATAGACAATGTGGTTGGGTTGGCTTCTACCTCGAGGCGATGTGTCAAGAGAGTGACCATAGCCGATGTAGTGGCTGAGTTTACCTCCACCTTGGGTCCATACATCAAGAGAGTGATTCTCGTAGAATTCATAGAATCCCACAGCATTTCGCTGGGTGTAAGTGTCATAATGATAGGACCAGGAGACTGGAGAACCCCATATATGTTTACTGATGGTGATTTAGGCATCATATACAACAAATAAATGCGGAAATAAATAATTATGCTATCATAAGCCAATTAAATACGGCCGTAAATAAGAATCTAAAATCCTTATTTAATTATAGACGGGGAGCAATTACCAAACAACCTATAAAATGGACGAAATAAAAGACTTATGGGTTCGGCCCATGACAAAAATCTTCAAGCCTTGACAATCTGTCTTGGGTCTAATATAGACTACTCACCATCTTCTTTCCGTTCATGATCAGATTTCCTCCAAGTACTTCTTGATTTGATGACACCACTGTCTTCCGAAACGTAACCTCTTCAGTGAATAGGAAAATATGTGGACAACACTTTTATATCTCACAGATCCAAAACAACGCACTTAGATATTTTCTATCTTATTTATAATAACAAAATTGAAGTAATTCCGGAGGGGAAGAAGCTAAGAAATTGTTCGCCACCCGTAGAAGGGAAAGTGGCAATTCTTTTTCTTTTTAATTTTAGTTAATAATGTTTCATTTTGTCCTCTATTTATAAATTTTCAAGAGAGATATTCTAGGGTTACTTGGAATAGATTACTCTCCTTTTAATTACAGATTTATTCTTAACCATTAAATATTCTCTCATTTGTCATATCAATATTTAGGATAATATATTTATTTGTTTGAGATATATAGGAGGATATTTCTCCATGAAAATTTTCTTATATTTCTCTTTCATATGGGAAGAAATTATACGTAAACTAATTATCCTATTAATTTTCCACCTATTTAAAACAAATAATGAGGAAATTTTGGTTTCCCTTGATCTAGAATGGCCATCCATACACTCTCGCACAAAGGAAAATTTAGGCAACCCTAATTACCTCATGGGTCCCTAGGCTCATTTGATATTTTTAACCTTTTAAGTCTAATATATTTAAATTCATTTAATAAATAAAATAATTAATCTTGAATATTTACTTGATCCAACAACAAATAATCAATTTTATTCTAAATATTATTTTATTTTACAAATACTTTAATTTCAGAATTAATATTGTTAATAACCATTAAAATTTGTGAGATAATATATTAATAATACACATTATTATTAGAGGTTTATTACATGGTTTTATAAGATCCGACTCAGAGACTATCTGTTCCAATCTTTTTAGGGTTTTAGAATAATCTAAAGCTTCTAAAGAGGCATAATATTAAAAATTATATGTAAACAATTTCAACCTAAACAAAGTGCGTGAACATGTAATCTTAATTAATTTAAACATTAAAAATATTAAAACTCGGTATCAATCTTTAACTGAATTTCTCTTCTCGCCTCGCAAAGAGTCTTCTACACATCTCTCTGAATCCAAGCAACTCGACTAGTTTTACCACTAGAGTCTATTTAGTGTTTCTTGGATTTAGTGTGTGTACACTATTAAAATCTTTAACTCAAGAACAAATCTTTGAACCAAAGGGTTGATACAAACCCCAGGTTTAATAAATAGAGAAGAAGAGAGAGAAATAGATGATATATTTCTAGAGAGAGAAGGAGATAATTCAGCGTAGTCTAAAAAGAATGTTGCCTTAATCAAATCAATAATGAATATCTCATGTTCCTTTATATGATGTTCATTACTCATTTGTAACAAACTTAATATCTCTGTTTCATCTTTTGCCATGGTTGGCCATATTTATTACTCAAAACTAACAGTTTGATTCATTTTTTTCTCTATTTGGTGTATATCCTGATATATCTTTGCAAAACAAAAATTATCTTTTCCTATATGGTATTTCTTGGTCGAAAATTTAACTCTAGAACATGCTTCTAGATATACTTTTGATTGTCCAATATAATTACAAGAATAGCCCTTGTATAATTATCACATATAATTCCACAAAATGAAAATCGACTCTTAAGGGTCAAATTCAATTTGCAGCCGTGAGAATCATTTTATCATTTTAATTTTCCAAAATCTTATTTTGATATTCACATAATCATTTGTTCAAATAGACAAAAATAACCTTTTGACAATTTTTGGAAAATCATTTATTTCAACACTTGAACTTATTTTGACTTACCTTCCAATTTAATAAATCGTACTCTTATGACTTGTGGTAGTGACCTCATAGACCCAAATGAATAAATTTTGAGCAAGCATACTTCCACGCAAAATTTCACAAAAAAATACAACGTTATATTCTAATGTCAACTGACTCCACAGAAGAGTTGACACTGAAAATCTCTCGGTTCAAATGAATATATTTTATAGTCATAATTCAACGTAATTGGATTGAGTCAATCATTTGAATATTATCAATGTTTACTCTCATGAATATCATTAACTAAATGAGATTTACGAAATTATTATGTTACCCTTTTTGTTGTTATATGCTCAACTTCTTTGTCACCTGTGAACAAGTTGGAACCAATGTATTGATAAGCAAAAGTCACATTGTTTCATCCAAAGAACTCACAACTTACTTTACAAACTGACTAGTTTATTTATTCATAATCCAATGGGCAAATGCATGATGTGATATATATATTGCAGTTTAACAATCTTGAACACGAGTTTCATGTCTATGAGAACTTCATAGAGTTGTTCATGACATCTTCATAACTTAATACTTCACTTGTAAATCTTATCTTATAGCAAACTCCCACTTGACTCAAAAGAGGTGTAAGTTGTTTTACATGCCTAGTTCATCCTAGTGCTGGTCAAAAACATTATTGTCGTGAATGGATTTACGAGGTTGTCCACCGTCGAGATCTTCTCCACTAACACGACTCCACACTGCACAATTTTCTGGAATCAAATGGTATTTCCTCTCAATATGCTTAGAGCGCTTTAGCTTCTGTAGGTCTCTTTGAGTTAGCGACAACCCCATTATAATCACAATAAAGCGATCCTTGGAGAGTGGGACTGTATGTGTACAGGGTGTTTGGTCCGTAATAGAGTCTTGCATCAAGAAGCTATCTTTCACCTTATATATATATATATATAAGATAGCGATTAATTTTGGTTCTACTGGTCTCAAAAGATTTGAATTCCTAAAATGTATGCAGCTTCTTCTAGATCTTTTAAATCGAATTTCTTTACTAGCGAGATCATAACTTCATATTACCTACCAACATCATTACCTACGAGTAGTATGTCATCAACATATAATACCAGAAACAAAACATCGAATCTAGTACACACTAGGCTCGTCTATTGACTGCTCAATATAGAAGGTCCTTACAGTTTCATCGAATCTAGTAATTCATGACATAGATGATTTCTTTCATCTCTAAATGGACTTAAACAAATCACAAACATTAGTATCCTAATCTTTTTCCATAAAACTGTCTGGTTGAGACATATGAATGTGCTCGTCAAGATTGTAATGAAGAGATGCAGTCGTGACATTCATATGTCAGATACAAGAGTTTTTTTGTAAGACATGTGCATGTAAGGTTTTTGAGAAGCCCTCCTACTACATCAAAGTAATACCTTATGATATTATGATAAGTAGGGTTGTATTTCAATAGGTGTAATAATAGCTCTTAGAAATGACAAAGAAGGATCATGACCCAACTCTTTCACAAGCACAAGTTTGCTTCTAGGTTTAACATCTTTCATAAATTACTCCTCAAAAAAACGAGCATATATCCTTAATATTATTTTGTTTTCCTCGGGACTATAGAATGTGAAACATTATCTTTCCTTTGGATATCCAACAAATAGACAAAATTCTTACCTACTAGCCAACTTGCTAGTCTTTTGCCTTAGCATGTGTGCAATGCAACCCTAAATTATGATGTGACTTAGATTTTTTTATGCCTAATCCATCATTTATAAGGGCATATCGCCAAAAGAAAAGACAGAGTGATAAATAACTCATAATTATTCTAAACCATCTTCATAAGAGTTCGATTCATTCTCTCTGTCACACTGCTTTGTTGAGGTGTGACAAGTGATGTAACTTGAGAAGCCATACCTTGTTCTTCACAAATTAATAGAGCTCTTCAAAGATATACTCACCACTTTGATGGAATCAAAGAGTTTTGATCCTAGCTTACTTTTCCACTAAAGCTTAGGAAACCTTAAAGACGTTAAAGGTTTGGGATTTGTGTGTGAATAAATACGCAAAGGCGTATCTTCAGTAATCAACGGTGCAGGTAACAAAGTATTCATATCCCCACGTCATGTGTAATGAGCGAGATGTTGGCGCTGATGTGTACACGAAAATTAATTATTGTTACTTATTTGCACATTGATGTAATAAAGTTCTCAGTTGAATCCTACTTGTAATTTGATGATGACTTAATAAAAGTTAAATTTTTTATTCGTTCAATTTTTGTTTATTTGAAACTTTATGCAATAGTCTTTAGTCCTTAATCAAACTTAACACCATGTGAAGAGTTATATATATTTTTATATGAACAAACTCTTCATGCTTTTCTTAAAACTGAATGTATCGGTCTGATTGTTGAAAGAATCTATGATGTCTAGTTATGAGGCATAAAGAGTCGAGACTTTCTAGTTCTTCCTATATAATTTTCAAAGATATTGAACTGATCAATGCATCTCATGAGACGATGTACGAACAAACCATTTTACATCTTCTGTCTCAAGATCACTATGTATGAATTGCATCATGTTTACCTAAATTTTAAAATGACACGTATCATTTCATAGCTTATATATTCTCATTTGAGAAAGTTTAAATTCAAGATCCAATATGTGATATAGCCTAGACTTATTGGTGATGTATGAAGTTATGAATATGCCATAAAAAAAACTTTGTAAAGTTCTTATAAATATGGGATTCATGTACAAGATTGTTGAAATGCCATTATATATCACCTCATGCTTTATTACTCGGATTGTGAATAAATAAACTGCACAATGTCCAAAATTAAGTCATGACTTTATTTGGATGAAACTATTTAATTGTTAGCTATACGTTGTTTCTAACTTATTCACAAGTAACAAAGGAGTTGATGAAATGATAACTAAAGGATAATATGATAAATTTAAAAAAATTATCTAGTTGATGATATTCATGAAGGGTTAACATAGATAATATTTAATGGATCCGAGTATAGTAGGTCAACCCTTTAGTGAGTAAACTTGGAAAATATTTGTGAACTTTTGTATCCAAGTATAGTAGGTCAAATTTTGTTCCTTTGGATCCATAAGGTCACTATCACTAGACATTAGAGAAGGATTTGTTAAACTAGAAGCTATGTCAAAATAAATTCAAGTATTGAACTAGACGTTTTTCCAAAAATGCCTAAGAAGTAATTTTACCCATATGGACATAAGATGGTAAAACTGTCAAAATAAATTTTGAACATTATCATATTATGGTAATGTGAATTTCTTTCTAATCCAAAAATTCGTCTATGCATTGAGAAATTAAATTTGTTTTTTTTGTGAAATTTTATGGGAAATTCTACAATGGCTATTTCTAGAATTGTTTTAGACAAATAAAGAAAGATCTCTAAGCTTGTTCTAAAAGATGAATTTCGGACAACACATCAGAGAAAGAGAAAATGGAGAAATTATTTTTTTCCTTGAAGTATCAAGATACTTGCCAAAATGAAAAAGATGAAACAAAATTTCCTCATAAATGAAGAAGTCCACGGCAAGGAAAGAGAGAATGAGAATGAAAAGAAATGTCTATTCATGGTATTTAGTTATAGGAATGAGAAATAAATATTGTTCTCATGAATATCTGAGATTCATAATAGGAAAGGATTGTTATCCCTTATTGTTGTTCCTTTTCTTGTAAATACACAACCACATCCACATGTGATAACACACAATATTGAGTTTGTCTCTCTCTCTTAAATATGTGTACCCTCTCCCTCTCTTATCTCCATTACTCTTTTGTTTTTGGCACCTACGTCCTCAATAGACCTATGTTTTGTTTTAACTATTTGGTTCTAAGACTTGTTCTTAAATAATTGTCTTTAATAGTGGCCATACTACATAAACCCTCTAAAGGCTCTAGTGGTAGAAAATATTATGGTTGATCAGGTTTGATCTAGATGTTAAAGAGACAAGCATTGGAGGGAGACGAAGGTTCAAATATTCCAAAAGTTTCTCAACGATCAAGTTTCAAGAAAATTTTGTTTGAATTATACAAATAAATAGTCGTAAAAAATATATTTATGCACTTTGTCTAGGTTTATTAAAAACATTTTACAAATATAAAGAACTTTTTATATTCCGCCACTAGTTTGTAGTGTTAATTTATTTTAATCCAAGATGTATTCCAACACGAACCACATATATCAGTATGTATGAGTTCCAAAAACTAAGTGGCTCTTCGACTTTTTGTTGATAAAGGTCTCTTGATCATTTTTCCATCTATACATGATTCAGAAGTACACAATCACTACCACAAAAATGACATTAAGAAGCGAAACTTACTTTTAGAAGCGACATTTTACATTTAGAAGCAACTAGTTGCTTCTAACCCATCTACACCAATTTCTTCAAAAAATTGAATTTTTTGACATTCAGAGTCAGAGTCGACAAATTACTAGTCCCTATTACTAGTCGGAGTCGACAAATTAGAAACGACTAGTCGCTCTAATCTCCCAAAATCTTTGGCTCGGTTTTTTCCCTTCTAAATTCTCTTTGAATACCCAAATTATTTGGCTCAAAATTTTGTCCGTCAAAATTTTGCTAAGTATAGATATTTTGGGATTAGAAGCGACAGGTCGCTTCTACAGTCACTTCAAGTCGCTTCCACTAAGACGTTGATGTGAAAAAGTTTGGGCATTAGAAGTAAATTGATTAATATATTTTTTTTCTCTAACTTTCTGATTCATGGTATAAACAGTAAGTATTGCAATCTCATGGTATCTGAACTTCACCATGATGTTGACAAAGCGCGACAGAAAGAATTCAGATTTATGTTTGCCATTAAGGTTTTCAACAAGAAAGTCAATGGAGTCGATGTGTTTGAATAGTTTTACGCATTGTCAGTCGGACCATTTCAGAATATTCACATTTATCCGAGTTGTCTGGTGAACGGCATAAATTTTATTACTTCCTCTCTCGATGAGATGTGTACTATCCGAGTTGTCTGTTCGGACCATTTCAGAATGTTCACATTTATCTGAGATGCAAAATAGTGGCATTTGCGTACATGTGGAGGACTACACTTTGTATGAAGGGATGGATGATGTTGTCGTGCTGAACTATCAACATAGTTGTCAAGTCGTACTATTATGGTGTCGTTGGTATGGTGAAAAACACGACGCACGTAGACGTTTATGCAAGGATGACGTATGTTGAACAAAAAGTGGTTACGTGGAAAAAGAATGGTTCCCAGATGACCATTTCTACTCACTACTCAAGCCAAACAAATCTCTCACCTGCCCAATCCATGAAATCTTGATAAAGGGAAACAGAATGTCGTTGTTGAAGATTGTAATCACTTATTCATCTGGAATTTACCTTACATTGATGTTTCATCGTTGGCTGTAGTTCCATTGTTCATACAACATAATGACTTCGATCGTTTTTCACATCTTCACGAGAACTGTGAACCAACTTTTGTGGATGATGCTACTAGATGAGCCTATCAATAACTTCGTAGACAACGATCATCGTGTTGGAATTTATTTAACAATTTAATTATATTACACATCATATGTGGCGGAAAAATATAACTAGACCTAGCATATTAAAACCAATTTCGATATGTTTAAACAACCTAGGCATTAAAATATATTGACATGTTTATAAACAATTTAATAAAACATGTTGCACAACATTTGAACACACTAACAACCTATATAAACAAATTTATATAATTTTAGCAGTCCAAATCATTGAGAGAAACTTACAGTTGAGATTATAAATAATTCCGACGTTGCTCGCTATCTCCGGAATGCCTCACCAAGTCCAGACGTGGAATGAGGCTCGCCAGAATGGATTGGACATGCGCTGGCAGGACAAGGAAGTCTGTCTCTCCGGACAGGACCTTCGCCGGACTTGGAGGGCTCGCCGGACGGGAGACTAGCCTAATAGAGGACCTCGCTGGACTGGGAGACCCGTTGGGATCCTCGCCGGACTGGAGACTGGCCGCCTGGACCTGTTCGCTGGATAGGAGATCTCGTTAGACAGGGATCAGCCTCGAAGGCTTCACCAGACTGGGGATCTCGCCGGACAGGGAGCTATTGCCGAACAGGAGGTCTGGCTAGAGTAGTTGCCAGGCTGGGTCATCGCACGGGAGCAGGCAGGTCGCCGGACTGCAGGATCTCGCCGGACAGGAGCAGGCTGGCAAGACTGAAACCGGTAGCGACTTCCGAGGCTTCAAATTCACTTTTAAAACAGAATTCAAATCACCCAAACACCATAAAATTCAATCAATGATAATTCACTTAGATTGTCATGAGAAGGAGAGAGTGGGCTTTACCGTGAACGAAGGGAATCAAGAAATCTCTCAAGAAGGGAAGGTAAAACAAATTTTCTTCCTTGGTCTCTAGGGAGATTTCGACCGAGTATCACAAGGGAGAGGGAGATAAGGTTTTGCCGAAAATCACCAGGGAAAGACTTAAGTGATTAGGCTTTCCTAAAGCCCTTTTATATACAATTAGACGGGCTTAAGTTAGGTCAACCTTTGACCCAATCACTTGTAATTCTCAGCCATCTCCCCTCCATATACTCGGCCATATTGCTTTCAATTTATTCTCAAATTCTTTTGATTATTTATAAATTCAATTAATTTAGAATTCTCATTTATTAATGACATTTCATTAAATAATTTCATTCTTATCAAATAAGTACGAAATAAGAAATTATTTATTTCCTTCTTTTATTTATTTGAATCATTCAAATATATTAGTATCAATATAATAATACTATATGATTCATTAAATAAATGTAACAATAAATAACTAATTATTTATTGGTTACTTAAAAATTAGTTTTCTCGATATAAATCAAAATTTATATTTAATGAGTAAATCAATTATTCTAGTTCATTTCATTGAAACCTTATGGACCCATATGAACGAAGCTTTAGAATAAAGATCGGACTCAAAAGTTCACAAACCTTTTCCGTCTTTTAATTCTTAATATTAGTCGATTCCACTAAAAGACTAATATTGAGACTCTCTTTGATCATATGCGTATATTTTTCATTTGATGTGACAACACAATTCTTCACACGATCCACGAAATACTTTACGATATTACCCTCATGTGTATCAGTAACTAAGAGGAATGTAAAATTACCGTTTTACCCCTTGAGTTATTATTTCACTAACTCCTTTGTTATTTGTGAATGGGAAAAACATAAAGTGAGATGTCTTTACATGTCACATGTTTTAATCAAGAATGTTCTTATTCGATGAATACTTGGCCAGGTTTATTCATTCACACTCTCATAACAAAGCATAGTGTGATACCAAGGCATTTGCATTGATTCAACATGAATTCCATATCTGTGAATCATATAACCCAATATCTTAACCTTATGACACCAACCGTCGGGTCAGATGAAACTAAACCTTATTCATTGCCCATTGACAAATCAAATGTCATAAATGTGTAATATCAATTATATATTGACTTCAGGATTAAGGTAAGTATCAAAGTACCCCTTGTATGTGATCTTGAAGGTTCGAGTGGTTAAACGGTTTTATCTCGAGCTTCTAAGTATCACAGGTCTTGTTCAATATCTTCTATATGATATCAAAGATGAATCACAGAGTCACAACTCTCTATATTACAAGATAAGATATCATGATTCATTCAAACAATCATTGTTTAGATTCGATTGCTCTATTGATCTTAAGATTGCGAACAAATGTTTAAACTAGTCCAAGGGACTATCTTGTCAAGTCTGTACTTAGCACCCCTTTCGTTGAAGACAGTTTCAAAGCATAGCATTCATACATAAACACAAATATGATAAAGAACGAATATGAATATTTATTTATATTAATGTTTCAGCAAAATTAAATATCTCCTTTGTGGGCACCAATCCCAACAGATCATGACGGCGTCCTTGATTGTTTTCTCAAAGATAGTGGTGACGATTATTTTGAAATAGGTCTTTTTGACTTCATAAATGACGATGATGAAGATTGAGTAATTTTTTTAAACTAACTCTAATGTTTTTTTAAACTAAATATAATGTTGTTCAAACTAAATTATTAGTTATCTTTATGCTTTACAGTATGTCGACTAGCAGCGCCGATCCGCCTCGGACGCCTTTGTCTGGACGAGGTTTGACCACGGTTTAAACCTTTGTAAAGGCACAGAAATAGAAGAAGGTTATGATTTTTTTCAACCCCATCCAACACCTGAGTAGAGGCAAACACGAAAAGGTGAAGAAAGGTGAGCGGATTCGCACCTTTGCCAATACTCGTGGGATTTTGGTGTGAGGGAAAATTCCTCCTACGACGGTCTCGTCGAATAGTATCTCGCCACAATGACAAGCGGTGATTTTTTCGGGTATGTATCGGATCGAGTGTAGTGGAGATGGAGAGACGGCGCCAAGGCGGAAGCCTAAACATGTAAGAGTAGCAGTGTTCTAACTCCTTAGACAGGATGGACTCTGAGGCAGTTGAGGTATAAAATTGATTCAACGTTTAACCAATCTTTTTTTATAAGAATCAATTTTTTTTAAGCTAACCAATGTTGATTTACAGAAAATGTCTAAACAAAATAAAAAAAAATCAGACAAACAAGACCACGAAGAGCCGGCAAGGCACGAATATCATTCATCGAGTATCATTGCAGTCACATACGTATATGTTTATTCAATTACAAATTAATTGTAGTAAGTATTACACAAGTTATGTTCTATACTCATAATGTGTTAAATGCAGAGGGTAGAGGAAGGTGGACACATGCAAGAGTCGCTCGTTGGTTGGGAGAGAATACATCAGTTTCCTAATGGTCGGTGGAGTACGTCAACTACTGGATAATATTGTGTAAGTATAGATATTATTCTAAATTACATTATAATTATTGTTATTAAATAATATAATTTTTTCGTATTGTACATGCACATTTTAATAGTAGATCGGCTGAGTTATCTCAAAGAGCAAACTCGTGTGATGGGCCATGAGGGGAACATGAACAATTTGGAGGAGAGTGCTACATCTGAAGTCCTCGGTATGCGACATGACTCGGTTACAAGAATGGGGCCACTCATCTATCTTGAGACCCACAGCGACCACTAGTCATCTTCTTCCATAGGAGATACGAGTTCGAAGTCCTCATCTGATATGAAGGAGAAATTGGCGGCTCTCCAGGGAGTTTTGTTAGACATGGCCCCTAGGTTGAGCCATAACCCGAGACTTATCGACCCTGAGTTGGCAAAGAGGTTGAGTCAATAGATAACTCAGTTCGGACCCTCGATCACTTCGGGTTTCACGCAGTGCACACCTAATCAAGCACGGAGACGCCTTGAGATCTTTCATCTTCATCACCTACAACCGACCCCGAGCCAGATAAGCCTCTACACGGACCAACGGGAAGACGCGGTGGACGAGTACGAGGATGTGGAAGAAGATTGTAGTTTCTTACATGTTTTAAACATCATAGATTTCTATTACTTTATGTTGGTGTTTATGAATTATCGACTTCTAGTATTATGTTTATGTTTATGTTTTACTTATCGACTTATATCTAGTTCGTTTATATTTTATTTGAATTCAATTAGTATATTTTAATTATAATTTAATTTTATTAATTTAATAATATTTCATAATAATCTTAATTAATTAGTATTAATATTTAATAATAATTTTTATTAATTAGATTATTATGGTAATAAATTAATAATAATTAAATTTTTAAAAAACATTATGTTTTACATTTAGAAGCAACTAGTCGCTTCTATTACCGCTTCTAAAATATGGCGGGTAATCATGAGAAGCGACTAGTCGCTTTTAATGCCACGTTCATAAAATTATGAGACCATATAGAAGTAACATGTCGCTTCTCAAAATATGGCGGGTAACTTTTAGAAGCGAATAGTCGCTTCTAATGTTTACCCGCCATATTTTTCCACGCTTATTTTGTGTCTTTTTAGGACTCTTAGAAGCTACTTTAGAAGCGACTGACCTTTAGAAGCGACCTTGTCGCTTTAAATGACGCTTCTATAGGTCTATTAGAAGCGACTTGTCGGCCTTTAGGAATGACATTTGTCTCTTTGTCCTAGTGAATGAGCCTATAAAAGAGGTTTGGACGAGACCGTCCTTCACAAGCCTCTTAAAATTGTCTATACTAATATGACCAAGTCTTAAATGCCAGAGATATGTTGATTTTATTAGATAAGGAGAATCGTAAAGTTTAATTCTCTTTGGCTACCTAAGTAGATCATTATATATTTCTGTGTATAACGAAAAATGTTGAGTGGGATATATATAAAAAGAGTATGTTTCATACATGCATTAGTGACAAAAGAGTTATTTGAAAGAGCAATTCAAATTCCATTCTTTATAAATTTTAAATAATAATCTTGCTCACGGTGAGGAGCAACATATATTAAGTTTTTCCCAAAGGAAGCAACATGTTAAACATAATTCAAATTTAAAGTTCTATCTTCAAAAGATAATTTAACTGATCTCATAACCTTTGTTAACACTTAGCTTTCATCACACCATCTAAAAGGACAACTCACTGCCCTCTAAGCTTTTCCTTTTCCAGACATTAGTCAATGAACAAAAAATATGGCTTGTAGGAATGTAATCAAGAATCGGCATTGAAACATTATCAGCTACTAAGAATGCTTTTGAAATAAGTACAATACATATTCTCTTTACTTTGAGATAGCCTAACAGTTCCTGCACTAGTGTCAGTGCTCATTGAAATGTTGAAATTTTTTGCTAGACTTGTCCACCTTGGGTGCCATAACTTCTTCTTATGAATCTTTCCATGGTTCATATTTACAGCTTTGTTAGTTCTCATTTTAGATATAGAGGTGGAAGGTCTATGCTCAATAGCATGTGTTTTTACATGGTCCATCTTTCTCTTATTGACACCTTCAGCAGTGTGAAGCTCTTTCATTAGCTCCATAATAAAATACATAAGCTTATTCATGGAGTAATTCAGTTTGAAGGTATCAAACATTTGAGGAGAGTTTCAAACATCGTCTCTATTTGTGTTACCACATCATTCTTTGATCTTATAATTTCCATCTCATTCATTTAACCAATTATCAAAATCATGTGGTCTCTGGTGGAAGTCACATCCTTAATGCGACAATTAATACCGTCACACTGCTTGATGTCTGGCTTGACGCGCCTGTCCTCTAAGCATCTCACGGAAATTGAAGAGAATATTATTGGTGGTCTCGATACCATGAAGTTGCTAATGGAACACATTATTCATATATGCTAAGAAATATCACCTCACAATCTCAGCAGGTCGAAGCCAAGCCGCTAAGGCATCCTTATCCTCATGGGGTGATTAGTACTCATTTGTGCTTGTTACCAATTAGGATGATTTTGACGTCATGTTTCCCATCGACATAATTATCGCCTTTGAGTTTATTCCAGGAAAAGATGATTGATATAGGTTTGATAGACATTCTGCTGAATTAAGTTGAAACAAGTTTATGATTAGTCTGTTCTTTACGATTTAAGTTTACTTAATTTTTTAGGTTGAACAAGACAGCAGAAATCCAAAGGTGTTATCAATCAAATGACACTTTACTCTGCTGAGGGGAGGTGGAAAAGTGTCACTTTCATAAGTAAATGACGCATCAATAATGTATAGTCAATATGTCACTACATCAACGAGTAGCCACCATTTAGGACTGTTTGATCACTCACATCCTTTCCCAGTGAGGATTACTAGGGATTGAGCCTAAGTATATAACCAACCTCATAGAGCATGAGATCTTTTTTGAAGATAATCTACCAAGGGAGGACTTGTTTCATTGTATCATTCTCAAAAGTTGCTCTTCAAGCAATTATTAGATCAACGCACCATTAAGTACTCTCATTTAAGAAATTAGGACGAGGGTGACTCTTAATTTGGCGACAATTACACTCTTCATTAGTTTTGAGGATCGTGAGTTGTAAACAACAAGGACAACAAGCAATGATTAGAGCAAAGTATCATTGGGTACTCTCATTTAAGAGAGGGCCACAAGGGTGACTCTTACTCTAGCAACAATTGCATTTTTCATTAGTGTTTGGTGATCATGGGTTGTAAACAACAACTACAGCCTTTTCGCTTAGCTTTTAGAGTTGGCACATCGTCTCATGGAGATTCGGAAACACGTTTCCTAGTGTATATAGAGATAGAGTGAAGTGGTTCAAAATTGAGCCCTAGTGATATCTTTCTATGGAGAGCAGTGTTAACACATTACACAAGTAACATACTCACACATTTTCTACAAAGGAAAGTGTGTATGAAAATATTTAAATTTTAAGTCGATATTTTGCACTCGGAATTTGAGATCACAAATATTCATGGAATCCAAAAATCCAGAATTCCAAATTCATAAATTTCAAAATCCCAAACATTGAGCACATTTGAGATAAAAATGCCATAAACGGCGACTCCAATATTGCATTTTCCAAGTTATATCTTACTGTCAACTAACTCAACTAAAAATTTACACTGAAAATCTCCCAATTCAAATAAATATATTTTCTACTCATTATTCAACTTAATTGTGAAGAGTGGATCCATTGAATATTATTTATATTTACCGTTCATGAATATCATCAACTATATGGGATTAATAAAAATATCATTTTACACTTTTAGTTGTTATTCTTTCTACTCATTTGTCACTTATGGAAAAGTTAGAATAAATGTACTAGTGATGAGATAATTACAAATATTGTTTCATCCAAAGAAGTCACAACATACTTTGGACTCACACCACTTTATTTATTCAAAATCCAAGGACCAACATAATATGATAAACATTGCAATTCAGCCTTGTACATGAATTTATTATCTATGAGAACTTCAAAAATTCGTTCATGACATTTTCATAACTTAATACTTCACTAATAAATCATGTCTACATATAACATAGTGACTCCAAACTTTGACTTCGAGCAAATGAGGTTTAATGGTTTATTTTTCCACTGTCTCCAAAAGTGCACTGGTCAACTCAGTATCTTCATAATATACATAGGAAGAACTATAGAGTCTCAACTCTCTATGTCTCATAACTAGACATAATAAGTGTTGACAGAGATGCCCACAAGAAGATTGTTTATTTGCATATTGATGTAGTATATAAATCTTTGTAAAGTCCTTATTGAAAGATTGTTTATTTACATATCGATGTAATATATAAATCTTTGTAATTTGCTGATTAAATTAATAAAAGTTGAAACGTTCATTCATTCCTTTTTAGTTTGATTGAAGATTTATGATATTCAATAGTCTTATAGTCATTAATCAAACCTAACAATTTATGAAGAGACATATGTAGATTTGCATGAACAAACTCTTCATGGTTTGACTAAAACGATATATTCGCAATCTAAAGATCAACGGACTATTGATCCCAGTATGATTGTTGGAAGAATCTAGGATGTCTGGTTACGAGGCATAGAGAGTTAGGAACTCTGTAGTTCTTACAGTGTATCTTTCGAAGATACTGAATTGACCAGTGCACCTTTAGAGACAATAGAAGAACAAATCATTTAACATCTTCTATCTCAAGGTCACTACGTATGAATCACATCATGCTTACCTAAATCCTGAAATGAGACATGTCATTTCATAGCATTAATACTATCATTTGAGAAAGTCAAATTCTAGGTCCAATGTGTGATCTAGACAAGGCCTATTGGTGAGATATTAAGTTATGAAGATGTCATGAACCAACTTTGTGAAGTTCTCATATATATGGACTTCATGTACAAGATTGCTGAGATGCAATATATATCACCTCATGCTTTATTACTTGGATTGTGAATAAATGAACTGCGCAGTGTCCAAATTTAAGTAGCGACTATATTTGGATGAAACAATGTGACTTGTTAGCTCCTCGTCAATACATTGTTTCTAACTTATTCACAAGTACTAAAGGAGTTGAGGAGATAACAACTAGAAGGGTAAAATGATAATTTTATAAATCCCAACAAGTTGATGATATTCATGAAGGGTAAACATAGATAACATTCAATGGATCCGCTCAATATAATTAAGTTGAACTTGAGTAGAAAATAAATTAATTTGAACGGAGAGATTTCAGTGTCGACTCTTTAGTGGAGTCAGTCGACATTAAGCTAATACTCGGAAAAGGTTTGAGAACTTTTGAGTCCGAGTATAGAAGCTCAAGCTTTGTTCATTTGGATCCATAAGGTCACTATTACAGGTCATTAGAGTAGGATTGTTAAACTAGAAGCTAAGTCAAAATAAGTTCAAGTATTGAACTAGATTTTTTCTCGGAAAATGTCTAAAGGGTATTTTTGTCCACAAGGACATAAAATGATGTGAATGTCAAAATAAGATTTTGAATATTTTCATTTGATGAAAATATAAATTATTTTCTAAAGCCAAAAAGTCGTTTGAGGCATTATGAAATTAATTTCGTTATTTGTGCAATTATAATTCTACAATGGGTATTTTAAGAATTGTCTTAAAAGAAATAAAGAAGCATCTAGATGCTCCCCCCTAGGTAGAATTCGGCCAACATAGCATCAAGAGGAGAATTTTATTTCCTTTTTCTTATAAGGATAATTACCCAAAAAGAAACAGGGAAATGAATTTCCTTAAGAAGGAAACGAATGTGCTAAGTGAGAAAACAAATTTCCTCACTAATGCAATGTATATGAACAGCGAAACCAAGAGGGAAAGGGGAAGGGAAAATCAAATATTGTGTCATGAATAAATTATTCATTCATGAATGAATAATTGACCTTTATAGATTTTTCCTTCTCCTATAAATAGAGCCTGACATAGAGATGTGAAGGTTAAGCTTTTTCTTGCTCTCTCCCTATTGTGGCCGACCCTCTCTCTCTCTTTCTCTAGAAAATACTCTTCTTATTTTGCACCTAGATCCATACTTGATCTAGAGAATTAGCTTATGATCCAAGAATTGTTCTTGGTTCATATTTTTTAATTGTGCCCACATACAAATCCTTCCAAAACCTCTATAGACTCTTGTAATAGAAATCTTAGGTTTCTCGAGTTCAAGATTAGGTGTGAAGGTGACGAGTGAGCCAAGGAAGAGGATCTACCTTTCTCAAGACGCTTCAAGATCAAGCTACAAAGAAAGGTTCGTGTTCTAGTAAATTAAATAATGATTTTAATATATAACATATATATGCTTTTTCTAGGTTAGTAAAATTGTTTTACTTGAAAAAGATATTTTTAAATTCCGCCATTAATTTGATTAATGTTAAATTTTTCTTGTTAGATTTGTTTAAGGATGAAAGATCAATGTTTATCATAAAACATTAAAAAAACAAATATACTGAATGAAAGTTTTAACTCTTTGTTAATTTATTCAGTGATAACAAGCAAGAGCAGTTACAAGTAAGAGTTTTTGTGACCTTATTACATCAAAAATGTACATAAGTAACAACTACTACTCTTCTTGAGGGAATCTCTCACAGCATTATGGACCTAGTAATAGGAGCTACACAAATCTAAACAAAAAGACGAAATAATGTTTTCTCTTTTTCAAACTATTCGTTTAGCGTTGGTCAGACTCCACAATGTAATAAAATGTTGATCTTTCTTTTACACTAGAATTTATTAACTGATCGCGACAAGTGTCCATAAATCTAGTTAGCTCGTGATCAAAATCCTCCAAATTCTTCTCGTATCGGTAATGTTCAATTATTCCATTATACCTTTCTACTTACATATAGACTCTAAGCATCATTGATTCCCCGTCAAAACATTTAACCGAAAGAAAGATAGTTTCATAAATATGCACAATCAATCGGTTCTAGAATCAACCCTTAGGTGGGTAAACATTAACCTCCTTTCAAGGAGGTTGAATTATGTATATGTGATTCACTTCTTTCTACAATCATATTATGTATTCCAAATACATAAGTTTTATCATTTATCATATTGGTCGATAACGAGATGATTCAAAGAATCCGAAGATACAATCTAGAAATCCATGATCACTTCGATATTTAGATCGAGTCTCATTGTGATCATCATAATGACCCCAACTATTGTATCGTAGTGGTGCTTAAACAATACATCTGTAACTAGTCTGTCCACGTCATACACTTACAAAAAGTGCATAATGGTCTCATGCAGTGATCAACCTTAAATTTTGTATTCGTCAAATTTTGTAGGCGCATATAATTCCCCGACCAAATTTTAGTTCACCGCCCAAACTCAGATAACCATCATTCAATTCAGTTATGGAGACTATGGAAGATAGATTTTATCGATTATAATTATGTAGATATCGACCCACTAATCATATGATTATAATAGTTAACTTCTTACAATTTAGTAATTATTCATTTCATTATCTTTATCTTCAAGTGGAAAATATTTCTAACAATTACATCCAACTTGCCGCATGTCAAGCAAAAAGCCCCTAAAGTTGCGACATACTGCTTCAAGGATGAGTAATTTTACAAACAAATTATCTACTAAACATACATGAGATGACTCAGGAAAGACCAGGCAAGCAAAGTCCTTTAAAAAGTCCATGATGGAAAGTGTGAAAATTATATGAGATGCGCTCCATCATCATTAAGAAATGCTAGGAGATAGCTCGCGGACTGCCACGTGATATGATAAATGCCAAAGGCACGCACCTATAGTAAGACAGCCTGCTGAAGAGCTACTTGAGTATAAACCCTTTATCCATTCATGAAGTGTTTATGGATATAGTAGGACCAATACCTATTGCCGCAGGTTAAAGGTGATTTATGCTCGTACTTAAGGACTTTCTCCAAATGGATAAAGGCTGAAGCATTCCAAAACGTAAAAGATGTACAATTTGACGACTCATTTTGAACAATATCATTTGTCTCCATGGATCGCCAATAAAAATAGTAGCCAACAATGGCTCCCAGTTAATATCGACCCCCTTTGAGAATTTTTTGAATCGTAAAAGATTGAGTAATTATGTCTCATCCCTCCTATCAAAGAAACGGCAAGCAGAAGGAACCAACAAAACCAAGCTAAGCAATACCAAGAAAACACTAGACAATAAGAAAGGACGACATGCAGACAAAATTTTGGGAGCCTTGTGGGCATATAGAACAAGCCCATGGCGAGAAACCGAAGAAAGTCCTTTTCGCAATTCCACGGAACGGAATCCAGCATACCAGCCAAAGTAGAAGTACCAAACCTAAGACGAGATTCAGCATGGCAGCACAAAGTAATTTATAATGAGATGTTCATTGACTAGTAGGACTTCGTAGATGAACAATGCAAACTTGCACGTATCCGAGAACAAACATAGAAACGCGCCATGGCTGTTACTAGAATTCAAAAGTTAGAGAAAGATGATTTTTCAAAGGCCAACTCGTATTCAGACACGTCTTTCAAAATGCAGCGGAATCGAACTCAAGAAAACTCAGCACGAACTCGGAAGGCTTATACAAAGTAAACCTCATAGTAAAATCAAAAGTTTATGAATTCAAGACCATGAACCAGGTCCCGGTATTACGACCATGGACCGCTCAGCATATATGAAAATAATACTGCTGAAAAATGTCAACACATTTCATAATTGAACTATATTGTGACTTGATCCCGCTTAACCGGGTAAGTAGGCAGCTTGCAAGGGCGCATTTTTACACCTCCAAATCCAAAACATTAATCTAAAACTCATCTAAGTCCGCCAAATTTTATGTTTTAGGGAAACAAAGTAAATTTGATTAACCACAACACGCTCAAAGTCGGGCTCAATGTTTGTACTCCAATAAGATGAGCTTAACTAGCATGGAAGAAAGTCAACTTCAAAACAAGCACCACCAGACAAAACGACTTAGGATACAAATCAAAGCCCGATACTCACACTCCCAACATACATAGTTTCAACAACAAAAATCAACACAATCAAAATAAGCAAAAATTACGATCTATTTAAACCAAAAGAAGTCGAGTTGCCCACCTTGAAAAAACAGCTTAACATTTAACCAAAAACACGACATGTGTTCAAGATATGTTTCTAATACATAGAAAATAAATAACTATCAAAAATCATGTTTGCCCACTTGGGCAAAACAACATAAATGTTTCAAGTGAAAATATATAATAATTAAAATAAGCACTTACTCAAAAAAATAAACAGCAAAAATTAAAGGAAAGAATATCATGGTCATTCTTCATATTCTCCAATCTATGCCTGTTCCACCTGCTCGATTTTGTGAGCCTATTCGCTCAACCCCCCTTCATTTTGGTGCACCACTAGGAAAGAGATTCACATTGGAACCAAATTTATGAACACCTTCAGGCATGGGTTTGATGTCGTCGTACTATCCAAGTTCTGCATACCGGGTGAGAGAAAGACCGGAGAAGTCAAAGGATGGATTATACTAATGGCGTCAAAAAAAATATGCTTCAAAATCATCTAGTTACTTATTTTGTGGTCGTTCCAAGTGTCTCGTGACGTATTTAGGGCCTTGATTTAGTGCTTTAGCTTAAAACATTCGACGTTAAGTGTCTGTGATCTTGATGGTACTCGCAGTATGCACTTTGATCCTGCTTTGCAGGCCCTTTCGCCACCAAGGCGGAGACACCGAGTTCGCTGCAGCGTAATGCCAGGATCCGCTCCTACGGGGTCAATTTTCAAAGATCCCGGCCCAGGGCACCCATTCGAGTGTTGGATTGATCTTCTTCTCTCTCTTTTGAGGGTTTGAGCGATATTCTTCTCGCTCTTCACGGTGTTGGGTCTCTTGTCCGTCGATCTTTCGCCCGCTCCAGCCTTCGAGGTAGTCCTCGATCCTAATGTAGATGCGGTCCCTCATCATCAACTCGGCCGTGTCCCTTGAGATTTTTTCAACGATGGATTTGAGGAAGTCACCCGTCTGGGCTCCCTTGATGATTGACCAAATCTCGTCTTTGTCGTCGAAATCCTCCACCTTGTGGGACTCAGTGAAACGATAGAGATATTACCTCAGGGTCTTGTCTCTCTCTTGTCAGATACACAGGAGGTGGGTCTTTGATTTCCTTTGCACCACCATTGTGACGAATCGGGTCAATAATGTATGTCGGAGAGCCTAGAAAGATTGAGTGATACCGGGTCTCAGACTCTTGAACCACTTGAACTTAGACCTAGTGAAGGTTATTCTAAATGTTTGGCAGAGGGTGGCATCAGACTGCCATTGCATGATCATCCACGTCTCATAGTGCTGGATGTGGACGTTCGGGTATGTCTGACCGTCGTACGGCGGAGCGAGGGCAACATAAATTTGTTGGGATAAGGCTGCATAAATACATGGATAGCAAAAAGCGAGTAAGACTCCTCTATATTGTCGTACGCTCTTTGGCCGCTTGCCCCTCTCAGCTTGATGATCTGGTTTTAGAGGCTCTATATCATCGTGACCACGTCAGCTCCGATGGTCGGACTGGCGTTCCGAGCAATGAGGGTCACCTGCTAGCATTTATTAGGCGCCTAGGGTGGCACACGGACTTGCAGTAATATCTCAAACAGAGGTCTTCTCCCCAATATCTCATTTTCCTTTTCTGGCAGTCTCTACGGTCTTCGCTCGGAGAAGCCAGAGTGAGCCTTGCCTCTGGCGGGCTGCACGCCATACTTCTCGAATGTCAGCTTTGTCTCCGTCATGAGCGACCATACTCGTCTCGGGGAGTCTTGTGGGCTCGTACCATAAGTTCGAGGGAGTCGGTCAAACGAATCTACCCATCATGGGGAGCCTGGTGGGCTCGTACCTTGACTCCGAGGGAACGGGTCGTGCTAATCGGGGGTACGAGCTCTGCCATGTCACCGAAGGTTGCCTGGGTGTCGGTCTCGGTCTTGGGCCTATTGGGACGATGCGATTTTGACAAAAGTCGGCTTAGTCTTCAACTCGTCCTCATAGTTGGGGTCTGTATCGTCGTGGAAAGACATGTCCTGGACGTTGTATCTGAGGAGATCGACAATGAGTGACCCGTCCATGCTGGGTCGGTCTAGGAGATCGGCCAACCTCTAGGCGGTGTCTTCTCGAAGTCCAGCCCCTTCGTCAGCCACCGTGTCTTAGGGTCGGTTCCCGTCGCGAGATGGCTTCTAGGGCGGTGCGCCATGTCTCATTGCAAGTACCTCGAGTTAATCGCTTGGGTGCCTACCGAGGTGATCGAGAGTCAACAAATGGCTTTGGAGTGATTTTTCATAGGGTGATAGGATTCTCTGCTGGTAGCGCAAACTCTCCTCCTTCTAGCGCGTACTCTCGCCGTATTTTGGACAACCTTGATTTTGGCACGATTCGATCCAAGATTGGACCAAGTGATTGTGTCCGACCTTCGAGCGTCGTAGACTCAGTTTCCCGAGTCTAGTTTACCAAATGATAGTGGTAGTAATGACTCTCATCGTACCTGAAAGTAAGAAAAAAAAATTAGGTCAAAGGAAATTAGAGGGGTTTCTATGTTTACCTCTCCGACGCTGAACATTAATAGGGTTGAGGTGGTTGCAAGAGGTTTAGAGTAAGGGTTCGACAATGAGGGAAACAAGCGAGGTCTGGGTTGGGCAGCATTCAAGTGTCAAATGAAATTACCTGGGATGCGGGTTTAGTCCCCACATATATAGGCAGCTGAGGGGGAAGCCCTCTACCGAGTACGACCTGACAAGCCCCTAACCGAGAGTGTGATGGTCGATCCTTGTTAGGATGAGACCCAGCAGGCCCCTGATAAGATAAGTATCAGCCAATCCCTGTGTGGGCATGTCCTGGATGACTCTCAGGCAGAAGGAGCTGGCTCCGGCCCATGGCCGAGCGTGGTAGGGGTGGATGAGGCCTAGCCAACCTTTGGCCTAGGGATGCGGCCGACTCTCGCTGAATGGGTTTTCGGCTTCCACCTGATGAGCCTTGGTCGGTCATCAACCGAACTGGGCATGTTCATCTTTTTGGTTCGGTCGTCGGTGATTCGTCGAGACTCCAAAACTCTTGTATAACATCATTTATCCGAAACGGACTGGTAATAATTACTTATATGGCTATCGATATCAAGCATTATATTTTGTTGTCTTCAGTATATTTTTTTCGTTTTCAAGATCGGTTTTTTCCATGTTGAAATGTTCACTTGAAACATAAAGGATTGAGAAAGTTGCATTTAATTGAGAAAAGTAACAAAAATTTGGGGAATTGGTCCTGGTTTACAAACAGATTTTGGATTTGGCCAACGTTTCGTTAAACTTTCGTAAATGTCCAATTCACCTACGTGATTTTTTATTTATTTACTTAATTACGTAATTACCCTTTTTAATTTGGCCAATTTTTTTAAATCTGTTTGATTTGAATTTCAATTTTTTTTTTTAAATTTCAAAATAAAATTCCGGATTGAATTTCAATTTTTTCGGATTGTATTTCAAAATGTTATCTTTTATATTTTTAAATATTATCCGGTTTTTTATTTTTTTTAATGGATTAGTAGATCCGAGATATTGCTTGTTTGTTTGACTTTTTAAATTAAGCGGTTAGTAATTAAGGGATATTTAGTTTCCATTTTTAATAACTCTTTCTTGATTACAAAATTGCTAAAAATTAATGACATTTTTTATTTATTGACTGGATTGTCTTCGAAGCTTGTAACCATTTTTTACAGAGGTATATTGTTTAGTCATTAGTCGAAAATTGCTATTCAATTTACGAAAATTGTTGTTCAACTTGGTTTAATTTTCATCGGTTTTTGTTAGTCAATTTATGTAAAATTGTATATATGGATGGCGAGGGATCTTCTTTACGACAATCTGATATGTTATCTATTGTCTTGTTTTAGTTTTCGAGTGAATTATGTGTTGAATTCATTATTTCTATTTTTTGCAGCTATAATATTTGAGCGACGATGTTCTCAATCACGTGATGTAGAGAGTATTGACAGTAAAGAAACTACAAAGAATGATGTAGGTTTGTTTGATCACGCTGATTTGAAAAATTTCCCAATGAAATTTGATTTAAATGTTGACAATGTTTTCACTAGCAAATCAGTTCTACAAACAGCTTTGAGTATATTAGCGGTTCAAAATAGTTTTGAATATAGAACTTAAAATCAAACAAGACAATGTATTGTGTTTGTTGTAAGGATCTTAATTGTTCTTCGATGTTACATGCTAATGTGAGCCCTAAATCTGGAATTTGGGTCATTGGAAGTTATTCCAAAGATCATTCATGTTTTGGTCGTGTGGTTATCAACAAAAATAAGCATACATCGTCTATGCTAATTAGTAAATGTGTTAGAGACAATTTTAGGGGCTCTTTAGCTACTGAAATTAAACTCGCCGAAGTTGCTGAGATTATGAGGACTCGTTGGAATGTAGAAGTTTCTTCTTATCGGGCGTGGAAGGGACGAAAAAAGGCTTTGACTGATCCTCGGGGTGATTTTGATTCTTCTTACAGCCATCTTCCTATCATTGGTGATATGATATGTGCGAAAAACCCTGGAAACTTATTCATTTACATCGTGAATTAATATTCAATTTACATATGTTTATTGAATAAGAGGTGTAAATTATTTACTTTGTAAATGTGTACAAGTTCTTACACCACAACATTAGTTGAAGATGACGGTACATTCAATTAATTTTTCCTTGCGTTTGGAGCTTGTGTTCATGGGTTTAGATATTTTCGCCCTGTGATATCCGTAGATGGTACATTTTTTAAAGGAAAATCGCATGGGACGTTTGCTTGCTACCGCTCAAGATGGGGATAATCATTTGTTTCCATTAGCTTTTAGTATTGTGGATTCAGAAAATGAAAAATCATGTTCGTGGTTTATGAAGCAACTTCGTCTTGTTTATGGTGAACGTGAAGAAATGGTCATCGTATCGGATAGGCACAAATTCATTCAGAAAGCTGTTATCAAGGTATTTCCGGAGGTGAAATGAGCATCTTCCATGCAACATTTATGTGGTAATGTTAAGTTCAATTTGTAGTAGTCATATTCAGCCACTTTTTTACAAGTGTGCAAAGGCTTACACATCTAAAGAATTTTATTTTTGGCTTAATATATTGTCTACCGGAGATCAAAAACTTAAAAAATATTTGCTAAAAGCAAATCCAAAGGCTGTAGTCATTTTCCAGCGAAGATATTTAATATCATGACTACCAACATTTTGGAATGTTTGAATTCAATTTTGCATGAAGCTCGGGGCTGGCTTGTGTCTTGTCTTATTTTGAGTTACCGAGATCTTATTCAAACATGGATAGTCAAGAAGAAGGGACTCATTCCTAAGATGATGTCAGGTTTAACCGACATTGTGCTTACAATATTGAAAGAAGCTCAAAAAGAAGCACGTACTACGAATGTAAATTACTTGTTTATTCCTATTTTAATATTGTTAATTTATCAGTAATTTATACTGTAAATTTATCTAATATTAACACTGTTAATTGATTTTATTTTTTGTAATTTAACAGGTTAATGCGATCAACGATTTTCAATATGAAATTGTTGATGGGGCTATTCAAAGAGTTGTTGATGTTCAAGAAAGGTCATGCAGTTGTCGGTTTTGGTAGCTTGAAGAATTTCCATGTCCTCATGCTGGTGCTGCATTATATAGACGAAATTTACACCCGATTGACTTCGTACCTCCATACTACACCCAAGAATATTTTTCGTATGACGTATTTAAAAGATGTATATCCGATATCACATGAAGGGCATTGGGGTTTTCCATCTGACGCAACTGTGATTAAACCTCTTGTTATTAAGCGTCAATCAAGGAGGCCTAAGGAAAAGAGATACCAATCAAAGTCTAAAAACTTCCACCCTTATGTCTAGTGTTGTGATAATTGTGGTCAAAGTGGTCATAATAAACGTTGTTGCAAGAGGTCAATGTTTTTTTAATGTTATTTATTTATGTTTTATTAGTTTCAAGTTGCGATGTTTTAGATCGAAGTAATTTTTTTTTAATTTCAGTTTGGGATGTTTCAGATTGAAATAAACAAAAGTTTATTTGTTTGTTGGGGATTTTATTGTAAATTACTGATTGTTACTTATTCAGTGTTGATAATCAGTACTTATATTTCGGTTAATCTTGCATTAAATTACTGCTATTAGACCACTTGAAACATATTACTTTTTTTAATCACTAAAATTTACATGTATAGTAGTATCAAACATTTTAAATTAAATAAGCATGCATACATAGCAAGATACGATTACCCTACTAATTGACTATGTCTAAAATATGACGATAGTAAATTGATAATAACAAACATAGTAAATTGATAATATTAAACATTGTAAATTAAATAAGGATGCATAAATTGCAACATAACATTACTCACTAATTATGCATGTCTCAAAATATAACGACTACCATCATTGTCTAGTTATATATCATATTGTCTAGTACTGATTCTCAGTACCCAAAAAAGACCATAAACACAAACATAAACTTACCTAATGTATCATTATCATCACATTTCAATGATGAAGTTCTAGTCCTAAATCAAAAAAAGGTAGGCTACTTGGTGTTTCTTCGGTTGCCGCACTTGCTGCACTTGGTGTGGATGTCTTCATTTTCTTGGTTTTCTTCTCTATTGTGTACGGTGGCTGGTGGTAGACAGATTTTCTCATAGTTTTTTTTGCTCTCCCAAGTTTAATAGGATCTCCCTGATTTGGTTTGTGTACATCCTGATAAACATATTAACGTTGTAAATTATTTAATACAAGATAAAGTAAATTGAAAATCAGTACATACATTGGGGAGTGGTAGCTTCTTCGTTGCTTTTGGAATAGGTGGTAAATCAGCCTGATCATGTTAATGTTCAATATTTAGTACAGATGTTGAGCTAACTATATTGATTTTGGAAATAATGTTACATACGTCATTAATGTGTTCCTTGGTCTCCAATGCTTGTGTTTTTGGTTGTCCTTTTCTTAGATGTTTGTACTTGGCCTCATGTTCATAAAAGTTGTCGTTAGGATTCATTTCGAACACTTCATTTATTGCAAATACCCAATCATCGTGTAGCTGCTGTAATCTTTCCTGAAATATTGTATATGTTTTCATGCACATCATTATAATTGTTTATTTTAAATTTATTTACATTTTCTTACCGGAGTCATATTTTTGGCGTTATCTATTCCAAGTAGTCGTGATATGTCTTGAGGTGGGTTTTCTTTTGCATGCTCTACCTTGTTAATCGTCACTGGTCTATCTTTTCGTACCTTAAACTATTTACAAAATTTACTTAATGAATTAATTTAAAACATAAACATTAAAGTTTAATTAATTTACCAATAACTTGATAGGTGGCGAAACTTCTTTGGTTGGATATTCCATCTCTGTTTGGACATTTGGCACTTCTTTTTATATATTAGTGGTCACATTTTTGTCTTTTGGTTTTATAAACTGATTCAACAAAAACATTGTAAACAACAACATAATTTACACAATTAAATAATACACAATTTACCATTTTGGTCAGTGTTAATTGTTCCTAGTCAACAATGCTAATCCCCTTTGCAGCAAGTTCATATGATCTTACATCATCCTGTACAAAATGACAAATTGTGTTTAGTATAAATATAACAAATAAAAAATAAACAAGGTTTAGATTTTACTCCAATATTCTTTTTGGTTCTTGGTGAGTGTCTAGTGGCCACTAATCCTTTCAGTTTTCATTTTCCTTTCTTTTCCAACGGTGCTATTTTTGGTTCCTCGGTGTCTTTTGTTGGAGTATTGTCATTCTGAACGGTTTTCTCCTATAAATTTATGCAGGTCGTGTTAAATATTGTTCTACACTATATCTCTAAGAAACAATACTCTAAAATGTACCTTTGAATATATTTCTTTTCTTTTTATCTTCATTGTCTTGTTTCCCTTCATGTTGATTGCTTGTATCCCTTGTTTTTTCCTGTTAAGACCATTTTAATTTCATTAATCATGTAAATTCATGATAAATTTACAACATTAATTACCAGATAATAAGCTTCCACTTTATCCTTTTCAAGGTATACGTTAACGATGTCGAGCATAATGTCCCGAAGTCTCATTACATTTTTCCACCCTGGTTTTCAGTACTTATATCTCCTCGAGGGATTTGTCCTATTTATTGCAAACTTCATTCATCTCGCCCATTGTCATGTACCAATTGGGGCATTTTGAACTGCTTGCTTTGTCCATCCCATTTTTTGCCAAGTCATCATCTATATTTGATGGCAAGTCATCAAATACAGGAAAGTTTGTTGTTCTCAAAATTGGTGCCCCTTTCTCTTGTTCCTTTGGTGTGGTTAAAAGGTTATTGAACCGGAGCTACAATTTACAATGAACAACCATTAACAATTTGCAGTGACCAAATATTAAAAATTTACACAACTCATGCTTTTACAGTGACCGAAATGCAAAAATCTGTAAATTATATACTAATTAACTTACCTCTTCACGGTTGAATGTGATATTCACATCGTCGTATTGAGGGTTAAAGTGGTATTCCCACTTCAACATGTGTGGGATGGTGTATGTTGTCTTCGATTTTGTGTATCCATTTTCTTCAAAAGCGGGAATTAATTCAAAAATCCACGCTAATATTGGGTGCGAAAACCCATCTAAATTGAATATCGTCTTGTTCTATGACGCCATCCTAAATATGTCGTTGGAGATTATATGGTTTCGCTCTCTAGGAAGCACCATTGTTTCTAAAATTGCCACATTTATGAGGGCGATTCTTTCCGTGTCTGATCCTCCAAATTTACCTTGTAAAAGGCCTAACAGATAATGTGCTTTTTGCGTACCATTAATCTTGAAAAAAGTTTCTTTTAATGGATTCCCGATGATTAGGTCATCTTTGACATTAGGTACATCGTCACAAATTAATCTTGTAAATAACACCAAAATTTACTTGTGTTAGACAATTTGTACGTCCTCCCGACTCTCAGCTGCCCCAGACATCCTCCTAGCTCATGGCGGACCGGACGTCCTCTCGGCTCCCAGAGGCCCGGACGTCCTCACAGCTGGACAGTCAGCCCCTTGGACGTCTCCCTAGGCAAACCCGGACATCCATCCACTAGGCGCGCCTAGGGGGTGTTGGCTGGCCCCTAAAGGCTATAAATATCCTCCTCCATTCACCAAGAAGGGGGTTCAATTTTGGACACAAGTTTTCCCAATAGAAAACTACTCTCTCTCTCTCTAAACACGAGAATTCTCTCCCGAAGGGAATAATTCTCCCTAAAGATCCGAGATCCGAGCACTAAAATGCCGGAGATCCAAATATCCTTGTTTCACTCGGTCTCGTCGATCCCTCCTAGTCATCCTATAACTCTACCCACAAAACCCCCCTCTATTTTCCCTTCTTAGTTCACGTCTGTGTACTCTTTTCAGATAACAGAAGAACTCAAAGACCACACGACATCTAAGAGACGATCCGAGACACCGGATCTAACACGCTAAGGCCGAAGCGAGGGTCACTCGCCCAAAGCGGGGATCTGACCGCTTAGGTCTCTGAACGTGGTCCAAATTTATGCGACAACATTTTGGCGCTAGAAGGAGGGGTCTTCAATCTTGAAACTCATCCAATCCACATCTCTCTACTTTATCTCTTTACTTATCCACTCACATAAAATGAGTGATGTTCCGGCAGCTTCCGCGGCTGCCCGATCAAGCAATCCGATCGCTCGAGCGACTAGCTCGCGATACGAGTTTCGGAAACTCCTTCACAGAGGAACCGGGCGACAGCCGTCGGTAAAAATTTCCGAAAAAAATCCTTCTGCCCTTCGTGATATCGAAAGAGGCCTAAAAGACAAGACCAACCGCTGCCTAGCAGAGTTGCTGGCGCAGCCGGGAGTGAACAAAGGTTTACTTGTAAACCTCCTCGGATACAAGGAAGAGGATAGTTCGACTTAGGACGAGAATTATGTCGGAGACGACATGGTCTCGGAAATGAACACAGGCCAAACCTTCACTCGCTCGCCCGTAACAAACGCGAGCGACGTTCCGCTGGAATCATCGGTTGGTCAAGCTAAGGCAAGCTCGCGACGTAGGGGCTCAAGCAACCCTCGAACGCGGGTGGATGGTAGCAATTCCTGCGGCCGAGGATCACGACGTGCGTGTAGTGCCTCATCTTGACGGGGAGACGACGGCGCAGAAAGTCGCAAGATCCTTCACGAAGGCCATCCGTCATTGGCTAGACCCTCGCACTCCGTCGGGGAAGACCTTAAGACCCGTCTCAACTCGCGACAGGATCCTCGCGAGGAGGACCCGAGGAGAAAGTTGGACGCCCGCCAGGCAGCTTCCGGGGCCGCAACCCTCGGGAACCCTCCTCCCAACGTTTTGAACCAAGGGTCTAATGAACGACAGGTACCCACACCAGTGGGACCGGTCGCAGGGGCCGCTGACGGGCTCAAAATCGGCACCATGATTCAGGGCCTCCAAAATAAGATCATCGAGCTTCGAGAAGCAGGCTCGGGGGGCTCCAGATCTTACAACGGTCTAGAGGGATCATACTCGCCTTTCACGGCACTAGTGTTCCCACAACCGCCTGGAAAGGGGTTCAAGCGCCCCACCATCCCCTCATATGACGGGCGTTCCGACCCCAATTTCCACATCCAACACTATGAAACCTGGATGGTGGTGCAAGGGCAATCAGACGCAACACTTTGTCAGGCGTTCAGCCTGACATTGACCAGGTCGGGCTTTGAATGGTTCAGAAGCCTGAAACCCGGGAGTATCGGCTCGTTCGGAGCTCTTCGGGAGGCTTTCCTCGCCCAATTTGCCACCTTAGTGCCACAGAAGAAGTCCAAATCATACCTTTGGACAATCAGGCAAAAACAGGGCGAGAGCCTTCGCCAATACCTGGCTCGGTTCACCGAGGAATCCCACGAGGTCAAAGACTTCGACGACCAGGATGCCATAGTCGCCATCACCGAAGGTGCCGAACCTAGCGACTTCTTAAAGTCGATTGTGGGAAAGTCCTCGAGGGACATTGCCGCGCTCATGGCGTGTGCCAAGACACATGAGAATTGAGGATTACCTCGACAGCAGAAGGGGCAAGGGGCGGAACAACCGCCCTCGCATCGATGACCGTCCCGACACTCAAAGCAAACGGGGAAGGGATAATTATGTCACCAACGACGCTCCCCTATCAAGGCCAAAGAGGCCTTTCGCCGATGAGTTCCGGGGAGAAGCCCTCACCCCGCTAAATTCATCTCCAGCCCAAATCTTGACTATTTACCAAGATGAACTCGGGTCGCTAGCTCCGTTAAAATAGAGTTATGCGATGCGGGACAAGAGCAAGTTCTGCGAAAATCACAGCGATCATGGACACATGACCTCTGACTGTTCCAAGCTAAAGAAGCGAATAAAGGCCACTGGTGCAAGATGGAAAACTCAGAGAATTCATCACACGCTCTCCCGAATTGAGTAACTCGGCAGGAAGCTCACCCACATCAACACCCGCTAGCTCGATGACATAGGCTATGTTCCGTTCCTATGTATCTCAAACAATGCCGCGAGCCAAAAATTTGTCTAAATCTCTGTTTTGCAATAAAAATTGTCATTTTCTATTCGTCGTGTGTCGTATTCTCCATATTAGAGTTCCCCGGTTGCAGCACGAATCGAAAAAACTCATGGGGCTGGCACAGGTCGACGGCAAAGTCGAAAATTGACGATGAAAATTCCGTAAAAAATAATTCAAAACAGAGATATCTCCCGGATAGTATACTTGACTAAGCGAATCGCACCTCAAGGCGTCGACAGCTCTCGCCAAAATGTCGCGCAACAATTTCCAAACACCACGCATGACCAATAGGTCAACAATGAAAATACGTCGCTCCTAAACGACGTCCGAGTTAGCCCCTAATGGCAACTCGATGAAAATACGTTGCTCCTAAACGAAGTCCGAGTTAGCCCCTAACGGCAACTCGATGAAAATACGTCGCTCCTAAACGACGTCCGAGTTAGCCCCTAACGGCAACTCGATGAAAATATGTCGCTCCTAAACGACGTCCTAGTTAGCCCCTAATAGAAACTCAATGAAAATACGTTGCCCCTAAACGACGTCCGAGTTAACTCCTAACGTCAACTCGATGAAAATACGTCGCTCCTAAACGACGTCCGAGTTAGCCCCTAACGGAAACTCGACGAAATTACATCGCTCCTAAACGACGTCTGAGTTAGCCCCTAATGGCAACTCGATGAAAATACGTTGCTCCTAAACAACGTCTGAGTTAGCCCCTAACGGCAACTCGATGAAAATACGTCGCTCCTAAACAACGTCCGAGTTAGCCCCTAACGGCAACTCGATGAAAATACGTCGCTCCTAAACAACGTTTGAGTTAGCCCCCAACAGCAACTCGATGAAAATACGTCGCTCCTAAACGACGTCCGAGTTAGCCCCTAACGGCAACTCGATGAAAATATGTCGCTCCTAAACGACGTCCTAGTTAGCCCCTAATAGAAACTCAATGAAAATACGTTGCCCCTAAACGACATCCGAGTTACTCCTAACGTCAACTCGATGAAAATACGTCGCTCCTAAACGACGTCCGAGTTAGCCCCTAACGGAAACTCGATGAAAATACGTCGCTCCTAAACGACATCCGAGTTAGCCCCTAACGGCAACTCGATTAAAATACGTTGCCCCTAAACGACGTCCGAGTTAACCCCTAACGGCAAGTCGACGAAAATACGTTGCTCCTAAACAATGTCCGAGTTAGCCCCTAATGGTTACTCAATGGATATATGTTGCACCAAAACGACGTCCGAGTAAACCCCTAACGGCAACTCGATGGCAACTCGTTGCTCAAAAACCAAGTCCTAGAAAGACATTGCCTTTCAGAGCGGTAATCAAATAAACTCACGCGCTCCAGTGAGCCAAAAGAATGCGCCCGAGGAGCTCGCCGGGTGGCAATACCATCACGACACGACGCTTCTAACTTAGTCGGCGATAGGAAGACTTTGATTTCATCATCGATCGCTCGCTCGACGCTAAACTCAGGGGGGCTAATGTTGTCGATGTTTTCCGACGATAGAAACAACGACCTACGGACGCTGGAAATACGTACGCTGTTGTATAGTGACGGCCCAAGGCCTACATCCCGGGAGGCGCCTAGCCTGTCGAAAACCTCCTCGAACGTCTTCCTACTTCCCCAGAGGCCCGGACGTTCTCCTGGCTCCCCAGCGGCCTAGACGCCCTCCTGGCTCCCAAGGGCCCAGACGTCCCCCTGACTCCTCAGAGGTCTCGACGTCCTCCTGGCTCCCCAGAGGCCCGGACGTCCTCTAAGTGGCCAGTAGGCCTGGACGTCCTCCTGGCTCACCAGAGGTCTGGACGTCCTCCTGGATCCCTAGAGGCTCAGAGTCCTCTTGCTTCCCCAGAGGCCTGGACGTCCTTCTGGCTCCCCAGAAACCTGGATGTCCTCTCAGCGGCCACAGGCCTGGACGTCCTCCCACGGGCCAACAGCCTCGATGTCCTCCCAACTCCCAGCAGGCCTAGACGTCCTCCCAGCAGCCAATAGGCCCGGACGTCCTCCTGGCTCCCCAGAGGCCTGGACATCCTCCTAGCTCGCCAGAGGCTCGGACGTCCTCCTGGCTCCCTAGAGTCCTGGATGTCCTCTTGGCTCCCAAGGGCCCGGACGTCCTCCTGGCTCCACGAAGGCTTGGACTTCCTCCAGGCTCCCTAGTGGTTTGGACGTCCTCCTGGCTCCTAAGGGCCCAGACGTCCCCCTGGCTCCTCAAAGGCCTGGACGTCCTCCTGGCTCCCCAGAGGCTCGGACGTCCTCTAAGTGGCCAGCAGGCCTGGACATCCTCCCAGCAGCCAACAGGCTCGGACGTTCTCCTGGCTCTCCAGAGGCCTGGACGTTCTCCTGGCTCCCAAGAGGCCAGGACATAGGCCTGGACGTCCTCATGGCTCCCTAGAGGCCTGGACGTCCTCTCGCGGCCACAGGCATGGACGTCCTCCCACGGGCCAACAGGCCTGGACGTCCTCCCACGAGCTAACAGACCTGGACGTCCTCCCACGTGCCAATAGGCCTGGACGTCCTCCCAGCAGCCAACAGGCCCGGACGTCCTCCTGGCTCCCTAGAGGCCTGGACGTCCTCCGGGCTCCCCAGAGGCCTGGACGTCCTCCTGGCTCCCAAGGGCCCGGACGTCCTCCTGGCTCCACGAAGGCTTGGACGTCCTCCAGGCTCCCCATTGGCCCGGACGTCCTCCTGGCTCCGAAGGGCCCGGACGTCCCCTTGGCTCCTCAGAGGCCTGGACGTCCTCCTGGCTCCCCAGAGGCCCGGACGTCCTCTAAGTGGCCAGCAGGCCTGGACTTCCTCCTAGCAGCCAACAGGCCCGGACGTCCTCCTGGCTCTCCAGAAGCCAGGACGTCCCCCTGGCTCCCCAGAGGCGTGGACGTCCTCCTGGCTCCCTGAGGCTTGGACGTTCTCGAGCGGCCAATAGGCCCGGACGTCCTCCCGACTCTCAGCAGCCCCAGACTTCCTCTCGGCTCCCAGAGGCCCGGACGTCCTCACTGCTGGACGGTCAGCCCCTTGGGCATCTCCCTAGGCAAGCCCGGACGTCCATCCACTTGGCGCGCCTAGGGGGTGTTGGCTGGCCCCTAAAGGCTATAAATATCCTCCTCCATTCACCAAGAAGGGGGTTCGATTTTGGACACAAGTTTTACCAAGAGAAAACTACTCTCTCTCTCTCTCTAAACACGAGAATTCTCTCCCGAATGGAAGAATTCTCCCTAAAGATCTTAGACCCGAGCCTCGAAACGCCGGCTATCCAAGTATCCCCCTTTCACTTGGTCTCGTCGATCCCTCCTAGTCATCCTATAACTCTACCCACATTATACTAATGTTGAGCGTCGGAGAGGTAAACAGAGGACTCCCCCTCTGTTTTCCCTTCTTAGTTCACGTCTGTTTACTCTTTTCAGATAACAGAAGGACTCGAAGACCACACGACATCTTAGAAACGATCCGGGACACCTGATCTGACACGCTAAGGTCGAAGCGAGGGTCACTCGCCCCGAGTGGGGATCTGACCGCTTAGGTCTCTGAACGTTGTCCAAATTTCAGCGACAACACCAAATATAGCATTAATTTATGCCGTTAATGAACACGTAATTAACAATGAGTTGAAAACATACCTTTTTGTTCATTTTATTTGGTTATGTGGAGGCTCATTTTTTACTTGTGGGTTGTGCTTTCGTTTTTTGCTCACAGATTTAGATTATTTTGTCATTCTACAAGTTAATACACTGTTAGATTTACGATAGTGCTAAATAACATAACATAGTTTCCGATAATAAAATACTACATTAACTTTGTTTTATTGCATGCATTTCCAAAAGTTATCATGCATTTACACTAAATTAAGTTTTACGTAATTAAGTAAATAAATAGAAAAGCCACATAGGCGAGTTGGACATTTACGAAAGTTTAACGAACCGTTGATCAAATCCAAAATTTGTTTATAAGCCAGGGCCAATTCCCCAAATTTTGGAAAAAAGTATTATTTACCAAAAAAAATACTTTACAACCGGTTAATCGAAATCAATTATTGAAAACTGTCTTCAATCGCTCAACAATTTGTCCATTAAAGAAAAAAATTTACATAAACAAACTTTGAACCGATGACATGATTTACAGAAAAATTTCAGAAACATATACAGAGAAATTATTTGATGGACTAGCATTCAAAACGATGGCGATGAACATTCGACGATGTTGATAAACCCACGTGATGTTCAAGCGAGAAAAAATAGAGAAAATATGGTGGATTGGTTTCCAAAATAGAGAAAATATAGAGGAATCAACGATTAATTAACCTGAAGGTGGATTGGATCTGTAAATTGCTCGTCAATCGTCGTGAAGGTTTTGGATTCCGGTTGAAAAAATGGTTTAGTGTTTTGGGAGACACCTTTCGGTTTCAAACATGCATTTTCTCTCTCTTTCTTTTCGAATTTAATTAACGTTTTGGATTCTCCTAATATTCGAATCGGCTTTAATAGATGCTCTACATTAATGACGATTTTTATAGATTTTAATAACCGAATTTATTTATTCTTTTATTGCATTTAATTATTAAAATTAATTAACGAAAAAAAGAAGACGTTTGGGTGAGAATTTTTTTGGGTATTTTTGGTACAAATTTTTAGTTAATTGATTGTGTAAACATTTACCTAATTTTTACCAAACGTTGAATAATTCCAAAATCGAAAACTTATATCTATATAAGACTATTATTTTCGCTAACCCTTTTTCAAAAATTTGATTTGAACCACCTAAGTTTTCTTTTTGGTCTTCTTTATTGTATTGTACAAAACAAATACGTTTAAATACGTTCATAATCATAACAAATACGTCATCCATGTTACATTAAATTCTCTATTTAAAATTTCTTCCTTTTAATTACATCAGCGATATATTATAATATATAATATAAATCTCCTCCAAGATGTCGTCGAGCTGAATCATCCGACGAGTTTTACATCGATCTTGTAGCTATCATTAATCCATTATTGAGATAATCTTCATCTCTACGAGTTCGTCAAGTTTGCTTTGTTAACACTTAACATCAACAAATTATGCACCAATGACAATAGTTATATATTATCCGACTTATAGGTACAAAATTGAAACTATTTTCAAATTATGTGCATTTTATGAACTCCTCTAAATTAATAAAAAAAAATTAATTACATTGGATGCTAGATATCATATTTAGTCTCTCTATCACCTGGTAAAATAGTTTAAAGGAGTTACGAGGGTGTCAAATTGACACCCAAAACTCTTTCTAATTAGCAACTGTAATGTTATTTTAAAAGGTTCCAGAATAGATTAGCGCACATTTTTTGTGATTTATTTACAAGTTGTAATGTCTATTTACACAAAAGGTTGAACAAAGATTAGCCACATATTTCACACGTAGTATATTCTTTCAAAAGTGTGCAGAACTTAACTTAATTTTACAAGGACTACGCTTGAATGAAGTTTGAAGTGAAGGTGCACAAGTGAGAATAACCTTCACAAATGGCAGCATTTTCCAAGAAAAAAAACGAAAAATTGCTCTAAATAATACTAGTAAATAATGATATTTTAATATAATCAAACTTTTTTTTTCTTTGAGTATATAACCTATTAAGATGATGCGACCGTTTTTTAAAATTTTGACTTACAATAATACCCTTTTCGTTTTTATTAAGATTTCATAAATATAATTGTTAACTCCCTTTTTTGGGCAGTTAAGATATAATCGTTTTTAATAATTGATTGTTCTTTATGAGTTAAATTAATATTTTTGTTACAGCTTTAGTATTGATTTATTCAAAAAATACTTTAAAATCGCGTTTATTCAAATTTCAATACCTGTTTATTCGCGTTTATTTCTAATGTTAATTTTTTACGCTGCTTAGACTATCATAAATGTCTGTGTTTGGAACAGTTATCTTTGTTTTTGAAATATTGTTTTATATTATTTAACATTCTTTTAAAAAAAATGCGGCTCCATATAAATTTCAAATAATCAATGTGCTTGTTTTTATTCTTCTTTCTGAGTTACTTTAACTCTGGTAGGACGCGTTTATTTTGGTTTATTTTACGTTTCTATTTTTTTATTTTACTTTGACTCTGGAATGGAGAGTTTTTAGTGAGAGAAATGATGTTTTCGAATTTAGAGATAATGTGTTTTGAAATAAATGTTTTTTGAATAACCGTCATTAATGGGGTTCATTTTTATTTTTATTATTTAGTATCAATGTCGTCGGTTAGTGACTTATTAATGGCAATTTTTAAATTTTTTTTTTCTTTTGCAATTCTCATTTTCTATTTATGCAATTTTGAATATGAGTAATTTTGTCAACATAAACGGTTTATTTCAGTTTATAGCTATAAATTAATAATTACAAATCGTTCGCGATTTAAGAAAAGTTAAGTTTGAAATGGTTATATTACTCTTTCTCAAAAAAAAAAAAAAAAAAATTGTGCTTGGAACAAAGAAAAGAAAGAAAAAAAAACTCGAGTACAACGCACTCCGTTCCCCGCAGCAGCCCTCTTCGCCTCCGTTTGCCGCCGCCTAAGAGTTCTCGCTTTCTCTCTCCGATTTGCGGTAGTCTTTCGCCGCCGCTAATTTCTCTTCTCGCCGGAGCGTCTCATGTAGCGCGGCGTTGAGCTAGACGAGCCTGGCGGTCAAAGTTCTAGAGGTTTTTGCCTTACATCCAATCAGCGAGCAGCTTGGAGGAAGAGAGAGGTCCGTTGAGCATTTCATATTTTTAATAAGCTCATTTTCAATACATTGGAATTCCTCTTTTGTTTTTCTTTTAATCTTGCTCTGAATCAGTTATTTAAACTCGTTTTTTTTACATAGCATTGATTTTCCTGTCTTTTTTATGGATTACAAACTTACATTACATTGTCTGTTAGATTGCCAAACAGAGTATTTCGAAAACGAAAGAAAAATTGGAATTGAAGACGTTCTTCCGAACTCTCGATGTTAAAATGCTCACTCGGCTACTCGATGCTCAGGAGATATTGGCTCCGAGAAGTTCTAGTTAACCCAAGGATTTCTTCAATCCCATGTAAGTTACTCAACAAACCTTTAATTCATTCCAGCGCAGACCACGAAAACAAAGTCCTTCGGAGGGACAACGAGCACGAAGAAAGTGGCGAAAAGGATCAACTTTTATGTGCAGAGATATTCAAAGAGGCTCCGAAATCGGGTTCCTACACGACCGGAGATCTGACTTTCTATTCACTCATTCAGAAGTATGCCGATTCGGGCGATTTCCAGTCACTGGAGAAGCTGTTCAACCGAATCAGCCACGAGAAAAGGATCGTTGTGGAGAGCAGTTTCATCGTTGTGTTCAAAGCTTACGGGAGAGCTCGTTTCCCCGGTAAAGCCGTTGAGCTCTTTCATTCCATGTCGGAAAGATTCGAGTGCACACGAACTGTTCGCTCTTTCAATTCGGTTCTCAACGTTATCGTCCAAGAACGCCAGTTTTCTCGCGCGTTGAAGTTTTATTCGGATGTAATCAGTGATTCCAAGTTCTCGGGTATCGCCCCGAATGTGCTCTCTTACAATCTGATCATCAAAGTCCTGTGCAGGCTGGGATCAGTGGACAGAGCAATCGAAGTGTTCAGGGAAATCCCTCGGAAGTATCTGAGCCCCGATGCTTACACCTACTCGACTCTGATGGACGGGCTGTGCAAAGACGAAAGGATCGACGAGGCGGTCTCTCTGCTTGACGAGATGCAGATCGACGGTATTTCTCCGAGCTCGGTGACATTCAACGTTCTGATAGGTGCCTTGTGCCGGAAGAAAGAGATGGGCCGAGCAGCAAAGCTCGTCGACGAGATGATTCTCAAGGGCTGTGTCCCGAACGAGTCGACCTACAATTCTCTAATCCACGGGATGTGTCTCAATGGAAAGTTGGAGAAGGCTCTCAGCCTCGTGGATCGCATGGCGACCGATAATTGCGTTCCTAACAATATCACGTACGGGACGATCGTCGACGGGTTCGTGAAGCAAGGTAAATCGTCCGAAGGAGCGAGATTGCTCGCTTCCATGGAAGCAAGAGGTCATCAATTGAACGGGTACTTTTACTCTTCGGTTATTAGCGGGCTTTTCAAGGAGAGAAAGCACAAAGAAGCGAGGGAGCTTTGGGACTGCATGATCGGGAAAGGACACGAACCGAACGTAGTCGTGTACAGCGTGTTCTTAGACGGGCTGTGTCGGTCGGGGAATCCGAGTAAAGCCGAGGAAATTCTCTCGGAGATGGCGAGTCGCGGAATCGAGCCGAACGCTTACTCTTACAGCTCGTTGATGAAGGGCTTCTTCGAGGCCGGAGAGGGTCACAGAGCGATTCTCGTGTGGAAAGACATGGCGGCGAAGAAAGTCAACTGCAATGAGGTTTGTTACAGCGTGTTGATCAAGGGTTTGTGCGATGAAGGGAAGCTCGAGGAGGCAATGATGATGTGGCGGCAGATGCTGGGGAGAGGGATAAAACCCGACGTGGTGGCTTACACTTCGATGATCTACGGCCTCTGCAAGTCCGGGCTCGTCGAGCCGGGGGTGAAGCTCTTCCACGAGATGCTCTGCCTCGGGCCCGAATCTCGACCCGACGTGATAACCTACCACGTTCTCATGGACGCCTTCTGCAAGATTGGGAGCCTTTCCAGAGCCGTCGATCTCTTGAACGGGATGATCGACCGAGGCTGCGATCCCAACTCGGCAACTTGCGATGTGTTCGTGAGAGCCTTGGGAGAGAAGCTCGAGCCTCCTGGGGACGGGAGGGGCTTTCTGGACGAGCTCGTGCTTCGGCTTCTGAGGCACGATCGAGTCTCTGGCGCTTCCGCGGTCGTGGAATTCATGCTGAGTAGGTTCTTGCCTCCCAAGCCCTCCACGTGGGCTGGGATGATCCAGAGGCTTTGCAATCCCGAAAAGGTTCGAAGATCGATTGATAAGTGCCGACTAAACCTGTGTTGCTAGCTTTTAGAACCCACAATGAAAATGTAATTGATTTGATGAGGAAAGAAATTAAATTTTCAGGGGATTTCCGATTTTTTTCTTCTCGCTGTTTGGAAATTACTATTTTTTCCCTCTATTTTCAAAATCCAAATCTGAAAGACTGATCACAGTCAAAAGAGGTTTTTTGATGTCCGGTTGGTAATGGTATTAGTTCGAATAAGGTACTTCTTTTCTTGATTCCGTGATTTTATTTATTTATTTTGCATTTATCACCATTAGTTCCACCATTAAAATGATTTCATCTAAACAAAATTCATCATCAAGCTTCAGATTTGAGGGTAATCACTATACATGTGATATTGCCAATGGCTAAACTCTTACATGGTACTAGATATGGATGGATCTTTTAGGTTTTTGTTCCATTGTTTTGTCATTTGAATTATAGCTGATTTAAGTCTATTTTGCCAATAGATTTTGTAAGGCTTTTTCTTGGTTTTGATCCACATGCATGAAATGCACATAACACAATTTATTAAGAAACACCCTCTAGGAGAGAATCTATTGTAGTTTTGAGTACATTTGCGTCTGTTTTTTTACTTTAGAACTTTTGAAGAACTACCACTGATACACCTATCGCCGAAAGGTCTGACCATTTGGATAACTCCTACATTGAATGATCTTTACTTAAGAACGTTCGAGGAGACTGAGCATATTGTAACGTATTTATGTGATACAAGGTTAAAATAAAGTAATGTAGATCCGAGACAAGGTCTAAATGGACGTGTCAATCGTCTGGTCGATCACCTGGCAACAAGACGCCAAATTTTATCAATACTCCGCAGTTATTATTTATCAACAATCGCCTTATCATGAAGCAATGTGAATCTACCAGTACAGGCTTGAACAGCTCCACTTGTGGGCATTGTTAAGATAAATTCAGATGCAACGTCTAAGGATGGTAAAGCAGCAATTGGCCTCGTAGCGAGAAACTTCTCTGGTAAGGTTGAATGGCTTTGGGGTGGTAGTTGTGAAGCTGAGTCAACAATGGAGGCAAAACTGAAGGGTCTGATCTCAGCCACGAGGCTAGGGAAGTTTTATGGTTATAGGGAATTAGTCATCGAAGGAGATTGCAAACTGATATTGGATGCGGCTCAAGCTGACGAGAGTTGCCCGGCATAGCGGTTATACTCAGAATTTGAATTTTTAATTTATGTCAAAACAGATTTTGTGTCATGTATTTTCAGTTGGATAAAAGAGAAACTAATCAAATAGCTAATGACTTAGCCAAGTGGGCTTTCTCCTCAAATTTTTCTGGTATGATTACCAATATTGTTAGTCCAAAAATATATTACCACGGGGCACTTTTTCCTAGTACCGCATTGGGTCGGGAGTGTTAGGTTTTAACAAGGTTTTAATTTTAAAAAAAAAAATTGCCCAGAATACCACTATTTGTACTTATTTTTTTCAAAATACACTAAAATTAATATTTTCCCAAAATAACAGTACAAAAGTCTAAACTAACCCTAAACAATTTCTTTACCTTTTATTACATATTTATATTAACCGGTTACTATTTATTTAAAAATCAAATTAAACCTAAAAAAGTAAAAATTGCTACACCACTAAATATTTTTATTTTTTTGCCGGTAGTATAGTGTATGACATTTGTGTTAGTTTTATTTTTTTTAAGGGTATAGTCTTTTCATATGAAGTTTACTTGTATTTTGAAAAAAAAAACATATTTGAATGGATTTTTAGAAAATCAATAATAAACAGTGGTACTTTGGACAATTCTTCAAAAAAGAATGAAGCAATGTGAATATAAGTTAGCCCAGATTGCCATGTTAGCTCTATCTTTTAACAAATTTTAGCTAAGGTAAAAAAAATTACTTGTAATTTTGTTTGGATTAGGAAAAAAGGTAATGATGTGGCTCATCTTTTGGCTAAGTTGGCCTTCAGAGAGAATGTGTTTGGTATTTGTAATATCATGAATGTCTCGCCTCCTGTGCGGTTTTAAACTTATATTGATGAAGTTAATTGAGTTAAAAGGACACTCTTTCATGTAGCTGTACCAGTCGGGGTCGGTACGTTTTAATGAGGTCCTTTCATTTTTCAAAAAAAAAATCAGGTCGATCCAAGCATATGCGATGGGTTCTTAGCCGAGGTCAAATGAGTATTTGTTGACGTGGCAAGTACTTGAGATTTCATTCATTAATCCATGCCAGACAACTCTGACTCTAACACCAAATTTGCTAATAATTTTTCATCTTCAACCACATCACTAAATTTACCACTAAATATATTATTTATCATTAGTATAGTATTAAATTTATATAATCATTTTATGAATATTTTAAAAATAATAATAATGTTTGCATTTATTAATTAAGTGATAAATATTATTTATTTCATAAAAGTCAAACTAAATAAATAAAATTACATTACTTAAAAAAATAAAATAAAAATTCATACATTTGACAAATAAATTATATCAAACTAATTATCGGAATCAACATTTCATTCTACAAGTGATCAATTAATACATTTTGAAGTTCAATGCGGTTATTAAATTGTGTTTTAAGTTATTTTCTATGTCTTTTAAAAATATGTTATTTTTATTTGTAATTATTTTAATAAGTGTTTAATTTTAATTTTAATGTGTTTAATTTTTTATATTTTAAATGAAGTTTATTTGTATATATTTTTTAATGTAGAAAATGCAATGTAGTTGGAGACACTTTAACACTAAATTTAAAGTTGTTTTGGCATTGGGTTGAAGTCGCTCTTGAGCGGACATTTGCGGTCCAACTCGTGGGTATCATTCAAGCAAGTTGCCTCCATGCACTTTGATGCGTACATTTTTGCTTATTTGTGGATTACCGTTAACTCTAACATTTATTGTACTTATTTTTACGTGGGATCAGCTTAATCTTTTACCTGACAGTGAGATCCAAATGTACTTTCAAAATGGAAAAAGGGAGCAATCGTTTAAAAGTTTAAAGAATCATCTATCTTCTCAATTATAAAGAATTGATTCATTGTTGTGGAAGGACTGTGACCATAAACGGATTAAGAGGCTCTCTAACTATTCATTGAACACAAAATACCCAAAGTATCACCTCCACTACCGTGTTTTCTCATTTTACTTGAAAAGAATTCAATTTGCTACTAAAAATAATTTTAAAATGATTTATCTTTGAAATTAATATTTTTAATAGCCATACTATTTTTACTCCGGTTAATTATAAAAAAATTGTTCAATACTTGATTTTTTTAGAAAGCATGGTCGGTGTCACGAAATACCATCAAAACCCTTACGTATGGCGGAGAAAAACCGTGGTTACAAAAATATAAATAAAATAAAAATCATCGGAAATAAAAATAAACACAAACAGAATCGATCAACAAGGGTCTTAGGTAGCCGTGCGGGACCTCAACTCGCGATCATCGTCTCTAATGGCCTTCTCCGAACACGGCGAGATTGAACTCATCCAAGTCGAAGACGAGTGATGGTTAACCGCATAGCGCGCAAGATTATGCGATGCAACATTACAAAGACGATAAATATGTATAATATTAAAATCATCGAGCTCCCTCACCCTCTGTAGATGCGGTGCAAGATCGTCTCAAGTTCTGTCGCAGGCGTCGCGCCCTCGTCGATCATCCTCACCACCCCCAAACAGTCAAACTGGATCTCCGCTCTCCTGACACCGACGTTGCAAACTAGTTATGTGCCACATAAGACAGCGTACGCTTTTGCAAGCTGAGGAGAGAATCCTCTAGCAAGGAAAAGCATACGCGAGGCGACCACCTCTCCGATTGGGTCTCAAATCAACCTGGGCTGTCGGTACACGGAAGGCGGGAGGAACAGCTCCTTCCGCAGCGCGTGCGGAAAAAAAATTCCGCGGAAGGTGGGCCAGCGGTACGCGGAAGGACGGCAGAAAGGCTGACAGCGGAAGGACGGTGGGCCCACGGAGAGCAGGTTTCCGTTGGGGGTAGGGGAGAGAGAAAAGTGACGTGGCGCAATCCTGGGCGTTGAAAATAATACCGTTTTTCATTCCAATGGCTCAAAAAATTTGCTCGTTATTACACTATAAACCCCATCCAAAATTTTCTCTATAAATACAAACCATTTTCACAACATTTTTCACAATTCATCCGATTTTCTCTCTAAAATTTCAATACTTTCTCTCTAAAATTTCAACTCATTCACTCCAAAATCTATTCAAACGTTCTACAATTTTATAGATATGTCTCGGGAATCATCTCATCGACGAAATTCCCGGGATTGGTCTCGCACTGTAACTCCTTCTCCGAATCGGGAAGAAGTTAATCAACCACCCCGAAATCCATCTCCCCGACTCCAATATCCACAAAATTGGTTAAACCTATCCGAATTTCCAAATTTCGATAATACCGAAAACCCAATTCCGACTCCTACTCCTATACCGAATTACCATCCACCAACCTACCCGTACTCCCAACAAGAAATGACCGAGCTAGCTCAATTTGCCCCGGTAAATCCTTACGTCCACGGTCAAACAAGTTATTCGGTACAACCACAAAATGTTTATCAAGACCCATATCAAGTATATCAACAACAACTTCATCATTTTGAATCTCAATCACCAACACATCCTACTCCACCTCGTCCCCGTCCACGATCACAACCTCCTCGTCCACCATCACAACCTCCACCAACACAACCTCCACCACCCCCATATCCTCCACCTCCGACACATCCTCCACCTCCAACACAACATTCACAAGAAGAACAAGATGAAGAAGAAGGCAACATCCCCGAGACTCAAGAGATTCCAAGGAGTCAAAGGAATAAAAGGAGAGCAAGGTCCGAGATGTGGAATTACTTCTTAGAAATTGAAGACGACGAAGGACGGAAAGGCGCTTGCCGAAAGTGCGGAAGACACATCAAATGCGATAGTAGAGAATAAGGTACTTCTTCTTTACGTCATCACTACAGAAAATGTCAAGGTCTCGACTCATCTTCTTCATCTCAGGTACGCCATGACCCCGGACAATTTAGAAAAGAATTAGTTAGATATATTGTTTCTACCGATCAAGCTTTTTCACATGTAGAATCTAAAGGGTTTGGTAGGTTTGTTCATTACTTAGTTCCTACAATTCAATTAGTTTCTAGAAAAACTTTAAGAAATGACGTAATGAGATATTATAATGAAGAAAAAGAATTACTTCAAGTTTTGTTTCAAACTGGTGATTTTAACGTTGCGCTAACGTCGGATATTTGGTCGGGTAACGCTAAAATGGATTACATGAGTGTCGTAGTCCATAACATAGACTCGGCATGGAACCTTGACAAAAGGATAATTGCATTTAAAAGAATTGAAGGTAGTCACACCGGAGATGCTATTTTAGAAATATTATTAAGTGTTATAGAAGAATGGAACTTAAAAAATAGAATAATTTCTATAACTTTAGATAATGCAACGAACAATGACGCTATGATTCGAGCTTTACGTCTAAAAATTCCTAATGAAGAGTCTCTTTTACATCAAAGATGTGCGACACATATAATAAACCTCATTGTGAGAGCGGGATCGACACATTTTCAAGACTCAATTGATAAAATTAGAAATTCAATTTCATGGTTAAATAGTTCAACGTCTAGGGTAGATGAACTAAAAAGAAGATTTTTATTAAACGGATTAGCGGAGAGAACATTCCATACCGATGTTAAAGTTAGATGGAATTCAACGTACTTGATGTTAAACCAATTTTTAGCCGATAGGTACGTAAATGTTATTGTAGAATATGTTAACCGAATTGGCGGCCATGAGATAACGGATGATGACATAGCTAAATGTTCTTGTTATATGCGATTTTTAAATTTATTTTACGATGAAACATGTGCTTTATCCGCTGTTTATAGTCCAACTTCATATTTAGCTATTCATAGCGTAAGTGCAATTGCACAACATCTTAGTGATTCTAATATTTTTGAATTTTTTCGACCTTGTGGTGCTTCAATGAGAGCTAAATTTGATAAATATTGGGGGGCTGGTAAAATTCCCTACTTATATGGTTTTGCGGCTATATTAGATCCTAGAATAAAATTTAGTGGTTTTCTTACATTTGCAAATTATTTGAAACGTCAAACCGGACAAGATTACGTTACACATGATCATCCAAAGATCGTGGAAGAATTTTATTCGTTTTTCAGGACCTACCAGCGACGTGAAATGCTGCAACCTGTAGAGATGAGTCCACCAAGGCCACCAACAACTAGTCGAGGAATCTTTCGAGACATTGCTCGTTTTGCACGAGGAGGAACTTCAACGCCAAGATCATCACCCCATCCGGAGCCACCTGTGGAGACGTCGGAGCACGACAAGATTCTTTTGTACAACTCCCAACAATTTGCGGCAATGAGTCAAGAGGATCTCAACTTACTAGCATGGTGGAGACAACACCAAAATATGTTTCCCATCCTATCGAAGATGGCTAGAGATGTTCTTTCGATCCCGGTTTCAACCGTCTCATCTGAATCGGCGTTTAGTAGTTCGGGCCGAATAATCGACGATCGACGACAAAGTTTGAAGCCCGAAATAGTCGAAGCTCTCACTGTCTACAAAGATTGGTGTCAACACGACGACCGATCTCAAGAAACCTTTGTAAACATTGATCTTGTCGACAATTACGATTTGAACTTTGCTAGTATGAACATCAACGAACTTTAGAAAATGTAAAATGTGTAATGTTTCATTTTTTTTATTTCTGAAGTTTGTAATGAATTTTCAAATTAGTAATATAAATTACATTTCATAATATTACACTACTTTAAAATTTATTACATTTTACTCCCTTTAAACCATTTTATATATCATTTTTTATTTATTTTTTATTTATTTTTCTCTACCGACGGAAGGAAACTTTTCCGCCGGAAATACCACTTCCGCACAGTGGCGGTTTCCGCGCAAGCGGTAGGCGGAAAATTCCTTCCGTCGGAAATTGTTTTTCCGCCTCGGCGGTGAACGGAATACCGTTCCTTCCGATAGCCCAGGATGAGTCTCAAATAATACAACCAACACTGAAGTCTGCATAGTCGCGAGCTAGTGCCGCGTCAACGTTAATCGAGAGAGTCTCGTCCCTTGTGGGAGTCCATCTGGGGGTCGTAGTCACCCTCGTACTCGTCTGAGTCTCTACAGCCGAAGCCACTATGTACTCTTCAAGTAAGCTCACCGTCCACTGGACTAGTTGAGGCTGGCTCCAAGCTGATCTCTCGGCTAAGACATTGTTTATGTGGTTCCAAAGTTCCTAAATAATAATAATAAATAGCTCATGGGAACGAAACTCAAAGATATCTGTCGCGCTCTGAAGATAACGTCAAACGCATCACCGTAACTGAAAGATATTGTTCAATACTTGATTTCAAACTCTTCTCTCTTCGCTCAATAAAATTGTCTATTTTATATTAATAAACTAGGAATAAAATTGAGAAGGAAGTGTTAAAAGGAAAATTTAAGGATAAATCAGTTTTTTCAACGATTTTTAGAGATAAACTTGAAAAAATATTAAATTTTTAAAAGGAAATGCAAAAGAACACTAGTAAAAGTAGCATTTCTTATAATTTCTCAACAATATTTATACAATGACTCTATAAACTCTCATGCAATTTTTTTTAAGAGATAATCTCATTAACAAATAGACAAACACGGTACAAGCCTTACAAGCACACCGGATAGAGGCCGTGTCTGAAAAATTAATGAGAAGCAGAAGGAGACGATATGCTAATTGAAGATTAAACGTAATTTAACAAAAGCATGCTCGGGCCTCTTCAAATGAGCTCTTCTGCATATCCTAACGTGCACATAGCGACGCCAACCCATCATAGGGCACTAAGAACAACTAGAGCCGAGACATAGCCATTTTTATTTTTTTTATCGACAACTCTGCTTATCTCTAAACTTTAAAACATACCTCACTAAACAACGCAAATTGAAACATCAACTAACCACAACTGAAAAATCATATCTGCTGCAAAACCTAAATCTACTTTGAAATCAAACTGAAAAATCAAACTCAAAAACTAAAGATTCACTCAGCCTCACCCCAAAAATCCACCGAAACCAGACCAAAATCGAAAGGCCAAGCGATGCGTGGAGTAGCGCCGATGGAAGCCCCAACGTCGAACAAGCACTCTGACCACTCGGAGGCGACGACAGATCCGGACGGCGAGCTTTGGCGTCGACAGAACCGACCGGCGAGTTTCGGCGAAGACAAATCCGTCCGGCGAGCCAAATACGCACTTCGGCGCCAAAATAGATCTGAGATCTGTTTCCGAGATCCATGGCCGCGTGCGTCGGAGGTGAAGTGACGCGATCCTCCAGAATCAACGCTGAAACGGAGAAGACGAAGACGTCGGATCTGACGGAAGCGCTGGACAAACGGCGGCGGCGGCGGAGACGGAAAAATTACGGCGAGCTTGAGAGACGGGGGAAGGAAACGCACTCCCCCGGACCTGGGTCGCGTAAACTACGTCGGAACCCGGGAAAGGTGGAAAATACTTTGACGGCCGCTTAAGGACAATTAGGGTTACTCTGTTTTTAGAGAGGGTTTCTGAAGAGTATGCTTTTTGAATATCGATAACTCTCATGCAATTTACTTCCCTAGAAAATGATTCTCCGGCCATTCGTTCGACGTTTACAAAATTTCGTCAGTGATGTCGTGTTAGAATTTCTCGCCTTAGTCTGATTGGTATAAAATGGGATGCAAATCACATTAAAACAAAGCTGTGCAAAACAGTTATTGAATTCAGTAGGGCGTGCGATTTGCCAAATAAGTCAACATGTTTTTCCTAAAATGTTTTACTATATTACAAACTTAGCTAATCACGCATTAGCATAAGTAACTATATTTTATCCATTACAACAAAATGATCATATTTATGTCAATTTCCAGTGGTTCAGTTTATTGGGTCTTGATTTTTCATATTTCAATGTTACTTTATTTTCATGATAAGAAATAATGAAAACCTGTGGGACTAAAGATATTTCCAAACCAAATCTGAACAACGACGATCGATTGATAATAGCTGCGGATGCAAATCACGACCCTGCGTGGGTCCCGTGACGTCGAAATAGTGCCTACGATTTTGTTCCTTTGTTTGGGGACTATTTGTGAATATTGAATATTTAGAGCTTTCAAAGGTCACTATTCTCATAGACAACTATATGAGAATAGTGAAATTTCGCTTGTGGTCAATGCCATTTCCATTTTTCATTTTTTTTTTTACTTTTGTACATTATGAAATTTTATGACCCACTATGATAATGCACTTTTTATTTTATTTTACTTTAGAAGTTAGTACCAAAAGAAAATCAGTTATGTATTCCATTTGGTACAGCTTAACTTAAAAAAAAGTTGTTTAGATATTTTGTTAAAAATATATTTTTTAATAAAATAGGTGATTGTTTGTTAATTTTTTTGTAAAATCGTAAAAACTCTTAGTAAAATCTAATTTACTGTTTGATAAAATAAATATTAATGTATTAGATAATAATTTTTTATATAAATATAATTAATAATAAAAAATTGGTGTATGACAAATATATGTAACCGGACGTTTATAGATTACAAAAGTATATTATAAATTTTGGTAACATTATTTGATTGAAGAATGTGTAAAAAATTAAAATTAAAATTAATGTAAGAGAAAAATAAGTTAAGAGAAACTAAAAAACTAAAAACAAAAGTTATAACCCTCGTTGGAAACCCACTTAACATAAACTCAATCGAATTATGCAAATCAAAACAAAACAAACAAAATAACTTGTTATGCAAGAAACATAAATCATCGAATACATTGTTCATCAAATTCATGAACACGGACGACACCTTTGTTGACCGGAACATCATTACACTACTACAAATTAAGATTTATGGTGTGAAATTTTTTAGATGCTACATGTCGCAGTTAAAAGTCGCAACTAAATTGACTTTTCGATGAGATAAGTTGCATCTAAAGGCCATATTTGTACTAGTGTTATAAAAAAAACTCGTAATGATCACATCATGTATCGAAACCTGTCTTCAGGATGTCTTTATCCCTAATCTTCAACTGCTGATACCCCAAATGCAAGTCAATCTTAGAAAACACAGTTCTCATGCAAGATGATCGAAGAGATCATCAATACGTCGTAACATATACTTAATATTGGTTGTTACTTGGTTCAATCTACGGTAATCAATGCAGAGTCTCAACGAACCATCCATTTTTTTATGAATAAGATTGACGCTCCCCAAGGAGAATGATTTGGACGAACAAACCCTTTACCCAACAACTCTTGAAGTTAAGTCGTCAGTTCCTTTAACGCTATTGGGGCGATGAAATATGTAGTTTTAGATATCGAGGTAGTGCTTGAGATGAGTTCTAATTTAAACTCTACTTCATGATCAAGAAGCATACCTGGAATATCTTCTGGGAAGATGTCAAGGAAATCTCTGATGATGAGAATGTTTTGAGGTTATGGCTATGGCTCCTTCGTAACGTCTCCAACACTTGCAAGGTACGTACCTGGTGTATACACATCGCATCCCTGGCGTATGATCTTCGCAGCCTTCATAGCTAATATAATTGGAGAACTTGATTTACGAGATGACCCTTGGAATTAGATTGGTTCGAGTCCTGGGCTTTGAAACAAGACTGAATTCTTTCAAAAATCAAAATCTGCATGGTGGTAACTTAACTAATCCATTACATCCTAGTCCACCATCTCTAATTTAATAAACTTTGCTGCAAGCATCCGGTTTTGAAACCGAATAGGAACATCTTATCAATGTTACGATTGATACTCTTCTCTAGCAAGAGTAGCCGTAACAAACGCATACGAGAAATTCTTTCTACATTCTCTTAAATTGTTAGTTACTCAATCCGTTGTAATTGCCTTGAAGTCAATGTCAACAAGCTCTAACCTCTCTAATTGACGTTATATCTGAAATCTCAACAAATTCCACCTTAGCTTTAGAAGTCTAAATCATCTAACTCAAAACATTTTCCTCAGTAGGACTCATTATTCAAAAAACTACTATCGATTAGAGAGTTCAAATTCTCAGAAGTATAAGGCATAACTTAAACTTTTTGAGAGTAACAACATTTATAACACAGTGTGCAGGATTCCCCTCAGGTCCAATCTTTCCTATTTTCACAATGCCATCAAATATCTTTTCACAAATGAAATGATATTTGATGTCCACGCGTTTAGTCCGATCATGGAAAATTAAATTTTTGTCACAGTTCCTTGAAACACCTGCAATTCCTTCAATAACCCTTGAAGCCATATTGCAGTTATATATTCAGTTTCTGTTGTGGAGAGTGTCACAATAGCTTGTAGTTGTGCTTTCTAGGTTACACAGTTACTACACAGTGAAGATTTAGGTTTTCGTAGACTTCCTTAAATCATGGTAAATGACAAAGTCTGCGTCTACATATTCCTCCCCCTGAACTGTGTCACTGCTCATTTCATAGCATAAACATGTCTAAATTGTTATGTGCAATGTTCAGACTACTGGATGCACATGCACATATGAATCCACATCCAAACAATGTTATGTACCTTCCATGTATCGCGAGGCAAGCTTTCATGGTAGGTCGGAAGACGGACTTCCATTAGGCGAAGGAGAGCCTTCTGAGACTTAACGATAATGGAATTTTTGTGAGAATTCATGGAAACCGTCACTCCGTTATTTATGTGGAAGAAGTAAAAATATGGTAAATTCAAAGGATGTAATTATAAGAAATTTAATTGAAGGTGTTATTTTGAAATGATATCGTTATTCATTGATATTCATTGAAAATTTATTGAAAAATCATAAGATTCAAACATTATAAATATTACATTTCGTTTATGTTCATATTTGCAAAGTTCAAGTCAAAATTGTACATAAGATCAACGTTGAGTGACGTGTCTTGAGAACGGTCTTCTTGTTGACACCAATCTTTGTAAACGGTGAGAACTTCGTCTATGTTTTGTTTCAAACTTTGTCATCGATCGTCGATGATTTTCCTCAAAAAACTGAATACAAATTCGGATGATACTATTGAAATCGAGATTGAGTTGATATCTCGAGCTATTTTTATAGGATGATAAACATGTTTTTGTATTGTCTCCACCATGCTAACAAATTGAGATTCTCTTGACTCATGGATGTGAACTAGTAAGAGTTGTACAAAATGATTTCTATTGGTAAATATGTCCACAAGAAGATTATTTATTTGCATATCGATGTAATATAAATATCTCATAAGTCCTTATTGTAATTTGCTAATTAAATTAATAAAAGTTAAAACGTGCATTCATTCATTTTTCATTTGATTGAAGATTTATGATATTCAATAGACTTATAGTCTTTAATCAAATCTAACAACGTATGAAGAGACAAATGTAGATTTTCATGAACAAGCTCTTCATGGTTTGATTAAAACAAAATATTCACAATCTAAAGATCAACGGACTATTGATCCTAGTATGATTGTTGGAAGAATCTATGATGTCTGGTTACGAAGAATAGAGAGTTAGGAACTCTATAGTTCTTCCAGTGTATCTTCTAAAGATACTGAATTGACCAGTGCACCTTTAGAGACAATGTAAGAACAAACCATTTAACCTCTTCTGCCTCAAGGTCACTATGTATGAATTGCATCGTGCTTACCTTAATCCTGAAAATGAGACATGTCATTTAATAACTTAAATATATTCATTTGAGAAAACTACACTCTATATCATAGTTTGTGAACTAGATGCGCTCTATTGGTGATGTACTGGGTTATGAAATTGACATGAGTATACTTTGTGAAGTTCTCATAGATATGGAACTCATGTACAACATTGCTGAAATGCAATGTATATCACCTCATGATTTAATACTTGGATAGTGAATAAATGTACCAGCCCATGTCCAAATAGAATAAAGGATTCTTTTGGATGAAGCGTTGTGACTTGTTAGCTCCTCGTCAATACATCGTTTCTAACTTATTCACAAGTATTATAGGAGGTGAGTAAATAAAAATGAGAAGGGTAAAATGGTAATTTTATATATTTCATCTAGTTGATGATATTCTTGAAGGGTTCGATAATATTCAATGGATCTTCTCATCACAAATAAGTAGATTTTTTAGTAGAAAATATATTCATTTGAATCGATAGATTTTCAGTGTGAACTCTTTAGTGGAGTCAATTGACATTAAACTAGACTTGAAAAAGTTTGTGAGCTTTGAGTCCAAGAGTCCTAGTTAAAACTTTGTTCATTTGGGTCCATGTGGTCACTATCACAAGTCATTAGATTAGAGTTTGTTAAACTAGAAGTTAAGTCAAAATAAGTTCAATTGTTGAACTAGACGTATTTTCCGCAAACGGTCAAAAGGGTATTTTTGTCCTTAGGAATAATTGATATAAAATGTCAAAATAGCATTTTGAATTTTTTCACAAATTGATTTACAGTCACACGGCTGAAAATTGGTTTTCAAGCTTAGTGAATTAAATTTTGTGACATGTTATTGTAGGGGCAATAATGTGAAGACTTTTCCTTATTTTGTTGTGAACAAATTAGGAGTAAATATGTGTGTGTAGACACTCATATAGCCGGCCATATTTCATCAAGGGAGATAGAGAAATATCTATTTTTATTTGGTGCATTATTGTATATTGGTAATTGCCCAAAAAAAAGAGTAAATGAATTTCTTTGAGAAAGAAACAAATGTGCTAAGTGAGGAAACAAATTTCTCTCACTAATGACATAGGATGGCCGACCATGTAGAAGAGAAAGGGAGGAGGAAATAAAATATTGTGTCATGAATACATAATAAGAAAGGGTAATTACCCTTTCTTGTATTTCCTTCTCCTATAAATAGATCCTCACATAGAGATGTGAGAATAGGTTTTTTGGTCTTGCGCTCTCTCTTCTAGCCGACCAACCTTCTCCCTCTCTCTTTAAAATACTATTTTATTTTGGCACCTAGATCCTCACTTGATCTAGAGAATTATCTTATGATCCAAGACTTCTACTTGGTTCATATTGTTTAATAGTGCTCACTCAATAAACTCTTCAAACGCTCGAAGACTCTAGTGGTAAAAACTTTCGTGGTTGGTCGAGAATCCAAAGACGAGAAGCAGCGAGGGGAGACGTAGGATCTTTATATGAGAAGGGTATCCAAGATCAAGTAATAAGAAAAAGGTAATAAGTATTTTTCATATTTATTATAAGTTTTAATTTCCAACATGTTCATGCACTTTGTCTAGTTAGTAAAATAGTTTTACACGTGTTAAAAATAATTTTTTATATTCCGTCATATATGATATGATAATTAATTGGTAAATCCTAGATTGATTCCAACAATTTCATCATAATCTTACTTTTGCACAACAGGCTTCAGATGGGGTGATGATATTAGCATTGTACCACCTCGTGCATATCAAGAAATGTGTCGAAATATCTCCCCTACTAGTAGATGGTGGTCGTGGTAGACTATAGTCTCCACATCTTGTGGATTTTGTCTTTGATAAAACATGAAAAAGAATAAAATTCTTTCACGACCCTTGTATGATCGTATGCAACATAATCTTGTCCAATATAATGGTTCGAGTATTGTAAAAACGAAATATGACCACCAAATTTCATTTCAGGATTTAATACGCATGCAAAATCATATATTTAAGGTATTTTAGAAGTCCTCAATATTTTTTGAATTTAGTCCTTATATATTCAATACAAGGTTGGAAAAGTTCAAAGTTGTAACAATCATTTAGATATCGTGCGGTAGTAAAAGCACTATGAAGTGCTAAATAAGAGACTGAAGTATTAACAACAAACAAAGCACAAGTTTCATCATATAATAAGTTTAGGAATTTCACATAACAACTAGCTTTGACTATGTCGCCTTTTGTGATGTTATGGCCACGTACTTCCTAACAACTTCAACGTACCCACCGATTAAGAATTATTTGAAAATTTAGTATTTTGAATTCCATCTGATCCTAACATCATTATAGAATGGTATTTATCCTAATCCATTTGATAAAAATTGCCTCTTAAGTTCATCTAACCTAGGTGTGGAAGTTTAACTATGATATTAATTCTCTAATTTTGTCAATAAAATCTTGAAAATAGACTGATCCTACTTTTACTATAAGGTTTATAATGCAGGTGACACATCTTTGGTGTAAAAGAGATTTTTGCTTAAGAATTTTTACTCTTAAATCTTTTATCGTAGCATCATTGTTATTATCATTATATACAATTATAGAAACTATTTTACCCCGTAGGTTCCATTCTTCTATGATACTTAACAATCTCTACTATGACCTCCCCAATGTGGCTACCACTTATTCTTTTAAAAGCTACTATTCGTATATTTAGGTTATAAGTTTCGTCAATGTTTTGGACTACTACAATCATTTAATTCATTTTAGCGTTACTTGACCAAATATCAAAAGTAAGTACTACGTTAAAATGACCCATCATGAATTATTTTTTACTATTTCATTTTTTTCGTGAAAATATTTCATACATCAGTTCTTAAATTTTTTTTAAGAAATTAATTGAATTCAGGAACTAGGTAAAGAACGAACTTACCACAACTTTTAGATTCTACATGTAAAAATATTGGACCGGTAGAAACAATATACCCGACTAGTTCTTTTTTAAATACTACAGGTTCATGGTGTACTTGACTTGTAGATGATTATGGACCGACACATTTTTGGTAGTGGTGGCGCAAAGAGTAAGTCCATTGTACCTTACTTTCACATTTAACTTGTTTCTCACACTTCGTGCACAAGTCCTTCCGCTCTTCGACATCATCAATTTATAACAAGTATTTTCACATCTCGGACCTTAATTTCCTTTTCTTTTGTTATGTCGGTTGATGATTTTTTTGGCGTTTGGGGATGTCCGCTTTTTATTGTGGAGGTGAATGAGATGGACGTCTGGTGGCGGTGGCAGTAAGTGAAATAGTAGTAGTGGTCGTGGAGTATTTGAACAACGTTGAGAATGTGGACTAGGATATTTAGGTGATTGTGCTTCGAAATGTTGAAGGTGTTGCTAAACTTGGATCTTGACCCATATGGTGGTTGTGAATGGTATTTTTGACTCGGAACGAAAGGGTTAACCGGAGAAAATTGTGTCAACTTGATTAGCTCTTGTTGTATATAAAAAATTGTGGTTGGTAATTTGGTATTAGAACGGGAGTAAGTTGTGCTTCGATGTTTTTCGTCATTCAAGAATTGAGAAAAGTTCAATTAATTTTGTGCATATTGGTCAACGAGATATAAAATTGGTTGATGAACTTAGTCATCGAGACCAGATAATGCTGTGAGAGTGTAAAAATGTTCCCGAGAAAGTTGGTGAGATGATTCCTGATATATTTTTAAAAACTCTAAAATAGTTACTTAAAAGTTTTGAGAAGTATAGAAAACTTGTTGATTTTTTGTGTTGAATAGTTGTAAATATTATAGTGAGATTGAATGTTTAAATGTGAAAAATGAATTGAAAAGTATTTATACATAATTTTTTAAGGTTGGAGGTGTAACAATGGATAAATTTTTTTAATCATTTGATAAACAACAGTAAAAAAAATGAATGCTCAGGATTAAATTTCATCGGAAAATGATAACATGCACCTCCAACAAAAAATCTACCCCCATGAACAGTGCGTGCTACGTGCCGCTTCCGCACGTCACATAAAGAAAATTTTGAACTTGACGGTAGGCAGAATTCTGTCATGCTAAATTGACAGGCAGAAGGATTTTTTTGGGGAATTTTGTTTTGCATGTGCCATAGTGGTACTTAATTCTCTTTCTATGTGTCCCATAATTAAATACCAATTTCTAATACCCAGATTACTAAATTACCCTTAAATCAAAACACCCAAATTTAACCTAATCCTACCATTTTCTCTCCTCTCTTCATGGAACCTCTCTATTTGGGGACCCCTGTATTCTCTCACGTGCCTCTCTTCTCCTCACGCACACATCGCACAACGCACATTGCACAACGCTTCTTCTCTTTACGCACACAGCGCACAGTGCACCGCGCCTCTCTTTTCTCCTCCTCTTCATGCACGACGTCGTCGCAGTCCCAGACTCATACTTCTCGTGCCGTGCCTCTCCACCCTTCTCTTCCCGGCGTCGTTGCAGTCCCAGCCTTCTCGGCCCGCGCCTTTCTTCACTGACGCAGACCCGAGGCGTGAAGCACAACCTTCCTCTGAGCTCGTAAAAGTCGTCGGAAGGTACGAACTCCCAACTCTGATGGTCGGTATTGGATTTTTTGATTTTAATATTAGGTTTGAATTGGGGATTTTGGGGTTTTTGATATTAGATTTTGGTTTCGTGATTTTGGGATTTTACAGTATCTGTTTGGGGATTTTGAGGATTTAAAATTTCGTGTTTGAGGATCTGTCCGGTCGGGTCCTTCTTCTCCACAATATTGATGACTCCAACGGCAACAGTCTGTCTCATGTAGAGATTGCTGCCTGGTTTTGAGATATTTTTATTATTGGTCACGCTCTGTGTTTTTCTGAGTCTTTGTTTCGTATGTTTTGGAAGAGAACAACTATTTGTAGGTGTTTTTCTTTTGGTTTTTTATTTATATTTCTGTCGAGACCTTAAAACTATAGGTTTGAAATTCTATGAAATGTTTGTAATAATCTGTTTATTGTTCAATTGTGTTCATTTTCAGATGGCCCCATTGATTATTCCCGATAAAGATTTTTTCCCGGCTAGTGTTACGAACAGGGGATCTGGTTGTATTGCGTTAGTGAAAAAAAAATCCACATAATTGAAAATTTTAGTTTGAGTTGAGAAGTCACCATTTGGTAATTTTTTTTCTCTTTCGGATATGGAATTTCATGGGATGTTGGTGCTTAGTCTTCTATTGCGGAAGATAGAGAGTGGGAAAAAAGACGATATTCATTTCAAGTTAGGACAAACCGAGTGCATGTAAGTTATGAATTATTTACGTTCTTATGTAAGTTTATAGTTGGGTTTTATTGTGTTTATTGTTCGATATGTTTGACTATATTTTTGTGAATTATTGCACTTTGTAGATTTTCCGCTTTGGAATATGTGCTGATCACGGGTTTATCGATGGAACCCACACCGTCCGAAGAAGATATTCAAACCCACAGCACCTCAAACGAGTTGTCCGAAAGTTACTTCAACGGAAAGCTGAAGATCCCTTACAGAGAATTAGCAACCGCGTTTATGAACATGGATGAAAATGACTTCGTCGTCGATGATGCGTTGAAGATGGGATTTCTAACATTTGTGGAGGGCTATCTACTCGGAACCGGGCATCCAAAGATCGCTGACAAACAACGTCTTGTTCTCGTTAACGATCTCGACATCTTTTGCTTATTGCCATGCGGTAGAATATCTTGGGATGCTACATATTCGGCTCTTTCAAAGGATATGCGACGTTTTTCGGCTAAATATAAGAAAAAAAACGACTCAGGTGTCGGGAAACCTAAAATTTTGTATACCCTTTTAGGAAACGCACATGCCTTTCAATATTGGGCGTTTGAGGCAATTCCCGAAGTAGCTCTTAAATTTGCCTCAAGTAGTTCTCTGAAGATTCCGCGAATGTTGAAGTGGTCACCATTGGCTCAAGTAGTTCTCGGGATGGCAAATTACGGTCTACGACTCTAATTCAACCTCGAAGACGACAATGGCCAAGACATTGAAGCCGTTCACTGTATTGATACCAAAAATACTTGAAAAGATAGACATCTTTGGAGATATACTCGCAATGAACCGGACGATACCCTTCACCATAGCAACCTCTGAGAAACAAAAATTTGAGTAAGCAAAAATTTGAGCGGATGATACCCTTCACCATTATCTGAAAATGTTTATAAAATGTTTGATTATTTATTTATAAAATGTTTATGTATTTTTCAGCGGCGATTGCGATATCTATTGCCTCAAGATCGTGGAGCATTTGATGGGTGCAATGCCTTTATCGGATATTAACGATACCAAGATGGAGTTTTATAGAGAGAAATGGGCAATAGACCTTTGGTATCAGAATATAATCTCATAAACAGTTTACCGGTTATTTAGTAGGTTTTAAAAACATGTTTATATAGTTTATGTAGTGTTTCCATCATTTTGACACATTTTATTATATTTGGAAATATGTGTATGTACTATTTCCATCTTTTGGAACATTTTAATATATTTAAAAATATGTTTATGTATTATTTCCATCTTTTGACACGCTCTCGGTATAATTTTTTGCCTATAAGACGCGACGCGATGGCCTTCATGCGTCGTGTGGGATTCCTTCGTGTTGCGACGTGTTGCGGTGGTTTGCGAAGTGTTGCGGTGTGCGACGTGTTGCGGAGGTTTGCGGCGTATACAGAATAAAAACACCAGTTTTCACAGAATATTGAACAATTCCCAGAATTTAAATAACATAAACAACACATATAATTCAACAACTAACAAATCTGATTGCGTACAAAAATCCCAGAATGTAAAGGGCATAAAATTCCACAAACATCAAATCAACAAACATTCAAAAATTCAAGAATGTAAACATAAAATTCAACAAACATCAAGATCTATAAGTACATGAAGCTCGATTATGACCTTGGCCGCTGCATTTGCTACATTTGCGATGAGTGACAACTATTTCACCTTGTGATAGAAGACTGTTACTTATTTTGGGACGTCCAGCTGGTCTTTTATATGGCGGAACTTTTATTTCCATATCCTTCAACTCGCTTGGAACGTCCCACTCAACCTCATTACCGACCGGATATATTGGTTCCAAATAAGACTTGTGCCATGTGTCAACAAAATAAACATTATCACAAAGAGAATAAATGTTTACCTGTTTGGTACGTGCAAAAACCACGACATGAGAACAAGGAATTCCAATAATTTGAAATATTCCACAGGTGCAAGCCCTATTCGCCAGATCAACTATATAGTCTATACCATTATCTATAACCACACACTCATTTTCGGTGATTGGATGAGGTATATGATGGTCGGCTTTCTCAAAATGATGTTTAAGATCGTCTTCCATTAGAGGTGACAATGTTGATGATTGTTTTGACGTCTCTTCTCTACGACGATAAAACCATGTTTGTACCGTGAACCGAATGTATTCCAACAAAGTCGTAATTGGGTAGGTACACGTAAGTCTCGTCTTGCAATTGAAGCGTTCGGCATAATTAATAGTCATAATATTGAATCTGCATAATAGAAGTATAGTAGTAAGTAAATACGACAGTAATATTCAATTTTATATAACTCAAACCGTTTTTACCTATTTCTGGGAAAGTACGCACGAGCCCACTTATGAAGTCCGATATCCTCTAGATATTTGGCTACAAGTGGATCTTTTCTTCTAATCTTTTCCAAATATGCTTGACACTTTGACTTCTCAAAAGAATACGTCGCTAGCTTGATTTCGGGATTAAAATATTCAGTTTTGAACTTATGTTGCACATTCATCTTTACATGGTTATAACAAACACCGTGGTAAGCATCAAGAAATACTTCCTCCAACGCGTGCTTAATACGCTGATGCCTGTTATCAGTTTATAAAGAACACCGCAAGTTACCGCATACCGCCGCCACAAATCGCATAAGTAATTTTAAATGACCGCAAGTAACCGCATGTGTACCTGTCAGATATGAATGCCAGATTGGCCACCTCACCGATTGCTTCTTTAAGATTCAATGCAAAATACATCCAAAACTCGTCATTTTTGGTATCGACAACACCAAAAGCAATAGGATACAATTGCGTGTTTGCGTCAATGGCAACCGCTGTAAGAACTTGACCACCGTATTTTGTCTTCAAAAAGGCCGCATCAACACATATCACCGGATGACAATGAGCGAATCCACGACGACAAGCTCCAAGTGAGAAGAAACACGCCTTGAAGCACCCACTTTCGATGACATAATTTGTAAGTGTGCCTGCATTACGTACCTTTAACATTTGTAGGTAAAAAGGAATCTTTGAATACGAGTCTTCAACGGAACCTCTAACAATGTTAATGGCTGCCTCTCTACATCTCCAAGCTTTAGAATAGCTCATCTCAATGCCATATTTTGATCTCGTGTCTTCTTGGATACTCTTTCGCATGTATGGAGTTCCATCTACGGTATACTTATTCTTTATTAGCTGGGCAATAATCCAGGGCGATACTTTCTGGTGCTCTTTACCGCGAACATCAAGAGAACAAGTATGTTCACTACTGCATGATGTGATTTCAAACATTTCCGATCGTATCAATTTTCTCGCCCTCAACCTCCATTTGCATTCCGGGTATTTACAATTTATATACCACAAATCCGGCCCAGACTGTTTCAAAATATACTTGAACTTGTTCTTCAACGCAATCAATGCAACATGCGTCTTCAACTCATCTTTGTTATCAAAAAGTTGCTTGACCGTCAAAATGTCGTTACTACCTGTTATGTAATAAAATAGATTATATACTCATGCGTTTCATACAATGTATGTGTCAAAGAACAATATAAATTGTAACACAATGTGTACCTTCCGAAGAGCTAGCAAATGAATATTGTTGTGTGTCGTCGGCTGAAAAATTTGGTGTCGTCCATTGGTTTTGACAAGAAGTTCCCGGGATTGAATGAGGATTAGAATTTGACGTTATGGGTGATGATTGAGGTGAATCATGTCGTTGCGGGGGCGAGTCTCTTCTAGCATAAGAAGGTGATGCAACGATAGTTGGTGTGGTCCTTATATTGTAGTCTTCATTGTTTGCACTAAATGAGCAAAAGTCATCGATTCCGGGAACGTATTCATTGAAGTGTACATGTTCAGAGGGACTAACATCAATTATACGTTTCTCAATTCGAGTAACGCATAAAGGAAATTTTTGACCATACTTAACATAGTAGGAAATTGTGCCATCATCGAAAATTGTACTAGGAGGACATTGCACATCACCGATTTTGTAAGGAACTTCAATTTTGAGATCAAATAGTAACCTATCCACACGAAGTAGTTCATATAACGTATCCAATAACTCATTATACTTTATGTTGTTCTCCATTTCAAGAACATACGTAGAACTCCCTCGAAATGCAGCTAGTTCACCATGTTTAAGAGTCCAAATTCCATCATACAACACAATTATACCGCGATAATCTGCACAAAATGAAAAACAACAATTGCGGTCAGTTGCGGTAAACTGCGGTCACTTGTAGAGTTCATATGGGTTTAAAAAAATGAACATTTATATATTACCGCGGTTAGTTGCGGTGTCATGCGGTATGTTTATAATAAAAACATGAATACAGTTGTGCGGTATTTTGCTGTTACTTGCGGTCGTATGCAGTAACATATACCAGATAACAAGAAAAAATTTATAGTCATTAGAGATTAAGTATGCGACGGTGACGACAAATATATTGCGACCACAGTGAGCGGAGGATGGAGGAGACCCGATCTGCGTGAGCGAAGGAATGGAGACACGAAAGTCTGCGACGACGCGAAGAGGAGGAGAGAAGCGTGCGTGAAGAGGAGGAGAGAAGGGAGGCGCGACAGAGAAGAGAAGAGAAGAGCGACAGTTGTGACGATGTGTGCGTAAAGAGCGACGGCTGGCGATGTGTGCGTGAAGAGAAGAGAGGCGGGGGAGAGATGAGAGAGGACGTGTGAAGAGAGAGGAGAGAAGGGAAATGGAAGAATTAGGTTAAATTTGGGTGTTTTGATTTAAGGGTAATTTAATAATTTGGGTATTAGAAATTGGTATTAATTTATTGGACACATAGAAAGAGAATTAACCCCACTATAACACATAGAAAACGAAATTCCCCATTTTTTTTACGATTTTCGTGCCGACGGCACATCACAAGTCATGGGATGTAGGTCTCATTCTAATAAAAGAAATATTACATTAAAATAAAAGAAGTATAATGATATCACACTAATGTTAATTTCACAGCAATATAAAAACAAGAGACAATTAATCTAGTACACCATTAGTCTGTCATAATTTTATTTTATATAAAGAAATATATTAGTTTGTATTAAATAACAATACATTAAATAAAAGGAAAATTTATAACAATTTTTCATGAAGCAACAGTATATAAAAATAAAGATCTACTACTTCTCATTATTTATTTTCTCATTTTCAATAAAAAAAAATATATTTTTTAGTAATTTGTAATTAATTTAACAAAAAATTGACTATTTATCCACTTTTATGTTTAATGTTTTCAATATATCCAACATTTTATAAATTTTTGTAAATATATTTACACGAATTTTTGGTCCAAACTACTATCATCTTGCAGCTTTATAAACATTTTCAAATTCGGGTCAAAACAGTCCAAATAATTATGTAAACAATTTAAGGTGAGTATTTACACAATGTTTACAAAACGTTGGGTATTTTAAAATTAGTAAACGTTTTGAGTATATAGCTAAAAGACCCTTCATTTAAACAAGAGAAGACTAACTTGCCCTCGTGACTATTTTCTTTAGAAATCCAACTTTATTAAAGCATTAAATAACAAATTATCAATGTAATTATGGCATTTGCTGTAAACTCTCGTCATTTTTGGAGAATTCTTGGCGAAATCAGTATCAAGCGAGTTGTCAGTCAACTTTACTATCCGTGCCTTATTCCCAATCTCTTCACCAAATGTTTGGGCGACATCGTTGTTTTGGGTCTGCGCAGGGCAGCTCTAAGAAATTAGAGAACTAAACCACCGATACAAAATCGGGCCTTTTTAAGCATACGTAAAATAAACTTCACATATGAAAATCACTTGTAATACCATTAAATAATATATTCAACAAATATATGATTTTCAACAACTATCTCCACCGCGAACTTCATTTGCAAACTCTTCGCTCCGATATTCTTCATTCATACAACACAAAATATGAGAAATCTGAAAAGAAAAAAAAAAAAAAAATACGCCGACGCACACCTTCAAAATTTATTTTCTTGACTTTTGCAATACAAAAGCATTGATCAAATCATTTATTTTAATTATTTTTGGAAAATTCTTTTCAATAGACAACATAACCAATCCAGATAACTGTCATTCTGACATTGTTGACCTCAAGTAAGTTTTTATTAATTTCAACTTTGTAAAACTTCTCTTTGCGAGACGCAACACTCATATGAATGGTTAGTAACGTAAACAATACACGTATTCGAAAAAGAATCAACCTTTTCTTATGTAATCAAGTATTTCAATTACACCATTAACTTATCCCCGAAAAACAACTCTTTATATTATTAATTATGAAAACAAGTCTAAACAATCAGTATCAAAAGATTCTTCATGTGTTAAAATATTTTCAAGATTCAAGCAATATATTTTCAAAACATTCTCGTCTAATAATTTCAATTTATCAAATGTAAAAAGAAATCTGATTCGTACTCTTGAATCCGCTCGAATCTAGTTTGAATTGAGGGAACAACTTGATCAAACATGTATAAAACATAATCAATTCGAAATGATCCTTCAAGAGATTTAATATCATCAGAAACCATTGGTTTATCAAATTTTCTCTTCCTACGAATCACATGTTTTTTACGAAATCGAGATTTCACTCTCATCTCATTTGCAATTTTTTTTGCTGAAATCATAGCATATGTGAATCCATTTTCTCTATAACTCTAAAAATATGAAACAATTTTTTTTAATTGATCTAATGTCACATCTCTGTGCATACCTTTAGTTTGTAAACTCTTGCTAACTAAATCAATAGCATGTATGATATCATACCAAATTGGCATGCATAAAAAAATTTCAATTTTTTCTAGACATTTCGTTCACTCTTAATCTTAGGATAGTCACTTGCTTCTGCGAGGTTTAATAATGCATCTCTAATCTTTGGAGCTTGATACATACTTTGAAAATTTCTATTCGAATTTTCCAATGAGTTTTGAGACAAAAATTTTACAGTCAAACTAGATATTCTTTTAGTATCTTCCATCGCTTGACTGATTATGAAAACAATGACTATATGCATTCCAAAATTCTAGAAAAAAGATATGGCTTTAACACAAGAGTTTGTAACATCACAAAGCACCAAATTAAGATTATAGCAACCACAAGGTGTGTAAACTGCTCTATCATTTATTCCCAATAGTATTTTTTGCATACCTTGATGTTTCCTTTTCATAATATTAGATCCATTATCATATCCATGTCCTCTTCAATTATTAATAATCAAGTTTCAAATTTTCAATCTCCATCAGAGCTGTATTAAAAAGGCGTTTCCCGGATGTATCATCAACATTTAAAAATCCCAAAAAGTATTTTTTTCGACTCAAATTGGACCTGTTAACATATCCCTACATCTCAATATGATAGACATTTGTTCTTGGTGACTTGTATCCGGAGTACAATCAAGTATAATAGAAAAATATTTTACCTCTTTTAACTTTTTGATAATTGTAGTTTTGATGTCATGTGCCAACAAAATGAATGAACTCATTTGGAAATCCATGTCCCAAATAGTGATTACGGATTCCGTTATTTTAATACGCCTTACGTGCTTTTGCATTACCGGATCAAATTCCGCTACCATCTCAACTAGACTAAGAAAGTTTTCGTTATTTTCTTGATAAATCTTTTTGTTTGTTCTCTGAAATGCCGAGTTATTCTTAGCCAAGTTTTTTACAATAGCAATGATTCATATCAAAATACTTCTCCAATGTTCTTTCTCTTAAATAATCATGTTTTGAACACTACGATCAATTGTTTTATTTTTTACCAATCTCAATTCCAATTCAAACCAATCTTACATATATATCATGTGTTCATCACTTGTTTCATGACTTTTAAGTTTGGACAAGATTTCTCCAATAATTTATTCCATAATTTCCTAATAGGTTTAAACTAGACTTCGCACCAAACAATTTACAACAAAAACAATACACTTTGTTTGATTCCCTTGAATAGACTAACAATCTTCTATCACATCTTTCCCCATTCAGTTTTTTTTCATGTAGAAAGAAGTTGAAAAGTGCCTTCATTCATCATCTTTTGAAAAATTCCTACAGTCATCATTATCTCTAATGGGGTATTTTTTTTGCAAATAAATCTCTCTAACTTATGATCTATATTTTATTTTTCAATAAGACGGGTAAAAAAATATTTGTAGAATTTTCAAAAAAAATCAAATTTATCACATTTGGTGTTCATATTAATTTTCTCTTCTTCTCTGATGTTTTCACCTTTTTCATCACCCATTATAAGATCCCATGTTTCATCGATAGTAATCTCTTTATCTAAACCTTCTTTTACAAATACTTTGTCTCATCTCTTCGGATTAGGTGAATTTTCCTCTCTTATTGTTGCTTTACTTGAAATTTCATGTCTCTTTATAAGAAATTTTTCAAATTTCCTTTTTGCGATTGAATCATTTTCTTCTTCTTTTTTTTTAGAAAAAAGACTTTATCATACCTCGTTTGATATCTTTTACTAGACATTTAAATCAAACCGAGAAAACACTATAATGTCCAGAAAAAATTTACACGATGTAAAAGAAAAAAAAAACTAATTTATATCTAAAGAATCAAACAATACACAATAATATAAAGGAAAATAAAATTTGGATAGATGAGACTTTGAATTTGATATTTTTTTTTCCTTCTTTGCTTTTGAGGAAAGTGAACTGTTGCTTTTTTTCCTTCTTGACGTTACAAGATGGTTTTGATACTGTGCTTTGAAGAAGATGAAGTGTCGCTTTTTTCTTTCTTCACGATACTTTGCTTTTTGTTTCTATATGGTCATATGTTCCAGGTGTTTTAAATTGTATATGAACCTCAAAAATCAAAACAAGACTTCTTTTCAATTGTATTAAATTGTAAACGGGCCTCCACCCAAATGTAAAGTAAACTTTTTTTAAAATATATATATTTAAGTTTATTTGTGGGTCTTTTTAAGAACTGAAGATTAAAATCATTGCTTTACATACTTTATAGGTGAGTCTGACCTGAGTTTGGGTAAAAAAATTATCGGTGCCTTAACTTGGGCCCGAAGACTTTATAGCGAGGTGGTTGATTGGTTGGGCTAAGGCGACTCTGCCGGTATTGTAGCTTGGGCCCGAGGATATTTTTACGGGACGATTTCTTGGTTGGTTTGAGTATTTATGGAGATTAGTGAGAGAGAGAGAGAGTAATGAAAATTAAAGTTGGACAAAATTTTTAGTAGGAAGAGAGGTTCGATAATTAGAGAAAAGACTCTTAAATGTGAACAAACGATTGAGTGTAGAGTGTGAGTAAATCTGGCCATACTGAGAGTCTCGGTACCTCCCGGTACCGTCCCGTGGGACTCCCGGCTAAGAGCGGGACAGGATTCCCGATCTCGGTTAAAACCGGGAGGGGATGAGGCGGGAGGCCGGGAGTCCCGGTCCCGCCCTAGAGTAAAAGAAAATCAAAAACATATTTTTTTTTTAAAAAGGAGTTGGAAAGAAATACAAAAAAAAAATGCATGTAATGTTTTAAACCAAATGGAGTATATAAACAAAGGTTTATGACAAAGTTAAGACAAGTATTAGGAACAAGAATGAACCAAATTAATTTAAGGGTCATTTTGATGAATAGCCATATAAACTATAGCTGTTTTGTAAATACCCAACGTTTGGTTAATAAGTTGTAAATAGCCGTCAAATTTCGTTTACAAAACATAAGTGACAAATATGCCCTCCAATTTACATTCCCGCCAGTTTTAAATATTAAAAAAAAAATGAAACCGAAAAAAGAGGCCATTAACATCGCTAATCAATCACACGTCCGGTTACTTGCAGTAAATATTAATTAAAAAAATAAAAAAATCCTAGTTTTGAGGCATTTACGTCACAAGTAATGATGATTCGGTGAATTGATGAAGCCTTAAGAAAGAGAAAGTCTGTTCGAATTCAAAAAGAAAGAAAATAAACATTCAAAGTTTCTCCGAAAAAAAATCTATCCCGAAAGAGGAGGATTTCAAAATTTGTCCAAATTTCTGGCGGGGGAAGGTTTTCGGAAAGATTTCAAGGTATTAACGTTTTGTATTCAACTATTTTAACAACAAAAAAAATTTTAAACAAGCGATTTTTGTATTTATTGTTAGGTGTTTTTCAAAAAAAACATTCCGTCGACCTTTTCTGGGTTTGAAGTTTTTAACCCGCTTGTTTTCATGGGTATTAAGCTTTTTTCCTCTTGGACTGTTTGTTAAAGTTTGGAAATGTTTTTGTACGTTTTATTGTTGTTTACATGTTTGCATGTTCGAATCTGGGTTTTACGGGTTCCTTCATCCTCTATTATCGAGTCTGGTTTTACATTTTAGGGTTATTTTACCGAGTATTTACAGATCCCTTTCATGGTGTTAATAATAGTTGTTGGTTGTTAACATGTTGTAATTATGTTTATTAACTTATTTTTGATGTGTATAATATGCAACAGATAATACAATGGGGAAAAAAAAGGTCATTACAAAACCGTCAAAAGGAGTTTCAAATGTTGTGAAGGTACGTCGAATGGATTTCCTTTTGTTTATTATTTGTTTAGAACATGTTCCACAACTCTACGAATGGCACCATCAACCACTTCAAAAACATTCTCATTTATTGGATTAACCTGTAAACAAGAAGGAAATATGTTAGCAAAAGAAAATAACCATTTACAGACAATTTCAATATTATTATCAACTTTATAACATTCTATTTACAAGATAAGAATACTTACGTTCATTGATCGAGCTTTTTCTTGAGCGTCGAGAAGCATCGAAAACCCGATATTCGTGAGTCCAGATTCCATCTTTGGAATCAAAATCCTTTTCTTTGAAATCCATTCTTGAATAAGGTGCCGGTAACTCAAAACAAGGCATGCAACGGGCCATCCTCTAGCTTCACGCAAAACGGCATTCAAACATTCACTTATATTCGTAGTCATGACATTGAATCTCTTACCCGGAAAGTGACTACGAGACCATAATTCAGGATTCGCAGAGATTAAATACTTCTTAATCTTACGCTTGTCGTTTGACAACATATTCAACCAATAATCAAACTCTTTACAAGTGTATGCCTTCGCACATCTGTAAAACAGGGGCTGAATGTCGCTTTTTCCAAATTGTGTCTTTACATTAGACCATAAATGTTGCATGCAAATTGCAAATTTAGCTTCCGGAAACACCGAGTTAACAGCCTTTTGGATGGACCTATGCCTGTCAGACACAAAAACCAAGTTTTCCCTTATCCCATAAACAAACCTTATCTTCTCCATAAACCACAACCAAGAACTGTCGTTTTCTGAATCAACAATGCTGAACGCCAATGGAAAAAGATGATTGTCTCCATCTTGAGCAGTTGCTAACAATAAAGTACCATATGATTTCCCTTTCAGAAATGTTCCATCAACCGAAATAACTGGTCGACAAAATTTAAATCCGTGCACGGAAGCCCCAAATGACAAAAAAAAAACGCTTAAATGTACCATCAGATTCAACATCAGTTACTGTGTATGAACCTGCAAAATGGTAAATAAATAGTTAATAAATGTAATCAAACCGTAAATAAGCTAATAATAGTTGGTTTCTTTTAAAGGGTAAAAAACGTACCAGGATTAGTTTCTAGGATCATGTTACCAATAATCGGTAGATGACTGTAAGATGTTTCGAAATCACCCCTAAGATCTCTCAAAGCATTTTTTCTACCCTTACAAGCTCGATAATATGAGACCTCAACATTAAACCGAGATCTCATGATTTCAATAACACCCGCCGGCTTTATCTCGGTTGCTAATGAACCCCTAAAATCGTCTTTGACACATTTGCCTATAAGCATGGATGAAGCATGTTTATTTTTGTAAATTAGAGATTTTCCATAACACGTATGAATTTTTGAAAAACTTTTAATAACCCACAATCCCGATGAAGAACATAAAGAGGCTGACAATTTCCATTGACATAAATCATGTTTGCAAACGACACCATATCTTTTTGTACAAGACCTGATAGTTCGAAGTTCAAAACTGTTTCGGACAACAAGAATATTAATAGCACTTTGAAGAATATCTTTTCTGGAAAAAACGTTTCCGGTATTTAATTCCATGTTCATCGGAAAATCCTTTACGTTGGATTCGTCGTATAAAACAATCTCAGATCCCTTTTTACTATTTTCGTTGGTCGAATCCAGATCACGGGACTGTGAACAATGTCGGTCAAAAAGATGAACTGTAAACAAACAAGTGTAATCGTATAAATTTAAAGAAAAAATGGAGTAAATAATACGAAAATAAAACGTTAATATTTGTACGTACCGGAATCTTGTAACGAAAAATCAACTTCTTCAAACAATCCCATAGCTCCGGATTTAATTTTTTTCCGATCAAAACAGAGAATATGATGGTTGATAAAACGTTTTGGCCGGCCAAAATGAGAGATAAATTAATTTTAGGTAATTAATATGAAAAAGATAATGTTTCCTTTAATATAGGATCCTAACTAATTATTATATTTAAACTTAATTGGTTTATAAATTCGGAAATAAATAGTCAATGCACAAATTAGGGCAATTTCCAAATTCGGCAATTTCCTAATTCGAAATTCAAATTTCGAATTCAAAAATTTTAAAACAAAAATAGGGCCGGAATATTTATTTAAAAACTTAAAAAGGGCAATTTGGTATGTTCATGTGGTGTAAATGAATTTGGTGGCTATTTTCAATTCATTAACCAAACGTTGGGTTTTTCCAAAACTCAAACGTTTAATAAGGCTATACAGCCAATTTTTTCTTAATTTAAACTCATGTAAAATAATAATGGCCTCTTAAAAAAACCTTACCGACCCTTAAAAAAGTGCGACGATAAGGAAAAAGAGTACCCATTCCATCGATTATAAGAAAAAATAATCCCGGACAAGTGCCGGGATATCCCTTTACCATAAAAATATAATTGTCTAACCATTGAGGTTTATGTTTGAAAAGTTTACATCAAAATCGTCGATAATATCAAAATTTTGAAATGTTTCTTGGGCTCTATGGCGATGTTGAAGCCAATCCTTTCCGCAAGTTAAAGCTTCTATCATCTGCGGATGCAAGCTACATCTTCTGTCGTCGATGATGCATCCCGCGCTGCTGAATGCCGCCTCCGATAACACTGTTGAAACATGAATTGTGAGGATGTCCTGAGCCATAGTAGCCAACACCGGTTTCACCCACTCGTTCTAGTCGAACTCCAGTATCTCAGGACGAGAGTGTGTGTCGATTAAGCTTGGCTGACTGGACCCAACCTCTTGTTGTTGAGGAGATGGACTGTACGCAGGAGCGTTGACGAACACATTCTGAACTTGATGTCGTCGGGGTTTGTGCATCTGTGGCTGACTCTGTTGCGCTAAGTATTGCGGTAGGAGTTTGGCTTCGTACACCTGAAAAGAGAATAAAACGCTTCCACGATTCGAGAAAAATCAAGTGCATAGTAATCTTGATCAACAAAATAACGTCTAAGGTACTTAAGAAATTTTTTCAAACCAATTATTCTACATCGGGGATCTAGAATGACTCTCAAACCGTAAAGCAAAGGAACCTTCCTAACTCCCCAATATTTTAAAAATTTTGTTTCTATTGCCTTAATACAATCTGCAAAAATAGTTTGATCTCTATACTTGTCGAAATGTAGTGCAATTGCTGTATTAGTATGCAAACCAAGAAAATAAGTATGAGTGTAAACGACAGAAAGATAAGAATTTTCTTTATAAAAGATGTCATGAAAGGAAACAAAGCACTCAGCCATTATAATATCATAATCAGAAATAAAATCTTCACCATGTTCATTGTTAATATACGCTACAATAGGATCTACATAACCTACACATAAGAAGTTTGTTAACATTAAGAAGGTTGAGTTCCACCTGATTTTGTTATCTAGATGCCATGTTCGTTTTTGGAGACCATTGTGCCTAAGACGTCTCTTAAGTTCGTCTACTCTACTAGTTGAGCTGTTAATCCAACTAATGTAGTTCCTAATTTTGTTTATTGAAGGGTCATAACTACCTGCCCCGGCTTGAACAATAAGGTTGATTATATGAGTTGCACATCGTTGATGCAAAATAGAATCGTTAGTTTGAAGTTTTTCTTTTAAGTCTCTTATCATAACATTGTTACTTGTGGCGTTATCTAATGTTACTGATATAATACTACGTGTTAAACCCCATTCCTCTGATACACTAGCCATGATATCTAAAATGTTTTTACTTGAATGCGATCCTTCTATCCTCCTAAATGCTATTATACATTTGTTCAAATTCCACTCATCATCTATGTTATGAACTACTACACTCATGTAATCTATTTTCGCTTCACCAGTCCATATATCTGAAGTTAAAACTACACTATATCTTCCGTTTGTATTGTTGTTTTTAGTGTTTCTTTTTCTTCTAAAAACTAGTTTAGTATATCTGCTTTTAAAGCTTTTCTAGAAATTACTTGAACACCAGGAACTAAATAACTAAGAAAACTAACGAAACCTTGAGATTTTATATGCATTAAAGATTGATCCATTAAAACAAAATATTCTACAAATTGTTTTCGTAATTGATTAGGCTCAACATGACTTACACGACTCGAAAATGATGCAGCTCCATCACCCTTGCAGTATTTGTTATGACTCCACAACAACGACGTCCCCACTCTGTCGTTGTGAGCATTGAAGATTTTTCCACAACAGTAACATTTTCCTGATTTCTCACCATTGTGAATCACTTGTTCGTACCACGTCCACACTTGAGACCTAGGTTGCCTTCCGGTAGGTTGATGTTGATCGAGATTCTGAACCAACGGTTGTTGTCTTTGTCGTCGTTTTTGCGTCTCTTTATGTTGCTGTCGTTGTCGAGGAAGAGGAACACTAACTAGAGGTGACCTCTGACTTCGGTTTCGTTGTTTAGGAGGCGGTATATCTTCTTCTTCACCGTCGTTGGGATCTTGCATTTCTTCGTCATCGATTTCAACACCTTCTTCATCGAAATTTTGATTTTGGGAATCTTGAATTTCTTGTTCACATTGTTGAAACGATTCAAAAGCGATATCAGCATCGGGTGGAGGTGACGGCATATGAGGGGATGATTTATAACAAAAAAAATTAAAGGGGAAAAAAATGTTATAGCCGTTGCATTTGCAACGACCATATTTCCAACGGCCAATTTTTTAAGGCCGTTGGATTGTCGTTAACTTATAACATTCGAGATTATGCAGGATTATACACGAAAAATCCTTTTTTTGGCTCTAATCCAACGATCAGTTTTTTTTTTTTAATTTTTTTTTAAATTACCGGGAGGTACTGGGAGGTACCTCCCGTTTGGATAAAATCCGGGAGTCTCGGTACCGTCTCGGCTATGGTACCGGGGCTCCCAATACCGGTTTGTTTCCTATCGGGACGGGACTCCCGGTTACCTCCCGTCTCGGTAAGACCAGGTTTAAGTGGGAGCGGAAAAAAATTGGACAACTTTTATTTCTAATTAATTTTCTAGCTCAATTCATAATTTTTATTTTTATGTTTAGCTTAGCTTTTTGTGGAAAATGATAAAACAAAATATACGTAATAAACTAGACAATTTCTTTAAAAAACAATTTCTCTACAAAATATATTACGGAATTCTCGCATGCACTGATTCAAAAAAGCTCGTCCGCACTTGTAAAGAATAAATAAAATATTCTCTCTTTTCTTCGTGGAAGTCGGATGGAATGGAACCACTATTTAATCAATAAAAAACTTTCACCACTAGATGTGTTCTATTTCATTTTCCTTACTATTTTTTTTTGGAATTCATTTGTATTTGGTATTACTTCCAGGAGTTCCTTGTTAGAAAATATCTAATTATAATAAAACTATCTAACTCGAGGACGTTTGAAATGCGGGTTTATTTTAAAAAAAAAAAATTGTAATTTATAAGATATAACGCCGTGATTTCTTTAATTAGCAAATATAATATGTTCTGCTAAACAATAAAAAAAACAATAATGTTATGTTTGGGACGTTTATTAGAGGATTTTGTCGAACAGAATCCGACCCCTCTGGGAACGGAGTCATGGTTTTGGGTCCACCACAACAAGCTACCAAATTTCTTTTTGTAATAAATATAATAATGCCACACTCGAATTGCTTTTGTCACTCTCATTGCATCCATTCTTCTTCACTTGCGTAGACACCCATTTCATTGAGCTAAGTTATTAAAAGTTATAGCCAATCATGTCCCTTTCTCTGTGGCTCACATTTTTGTCTTCCTCTTCTTCTCACACCTTGAATCGTTCTGTGCCCAATATCAGCTTCTATTTTCCAACTTTCAGGTGAGCTTCGTCTATGAAAAAGTTGACTTCTGTGACTGGCTTTTGCTGCCACTAAAGCTTCTTTTAGTGGATGCTTACATTATTCGCACTTTGGAAGTGTTCTATTGCTCTTTTGAGCTCAATTTCTTTTTTGGAAAGAATAAAGCTTGAAGCAATTATTTTGGGTGTTTAGTAATTATCAAAGTTCATGCTTTGTATTGCATATTTAGCAAACTACTTTTATTATTAATATCTGAAATGGGTTTTCTCTCTGTCGTTTTTTAGACTAGGACGGGTTCTTTCCATTTTCATTTTTCTTTAATTTTTTTTCCTGTCTTCTTATGATCCTAGACTTTGCCTTCTTTATCAACAATAACATCTGGGTGTTATGGATACATCAATACTACCCGCATGGAAATAATGCCTAGTTCGGCTTTGGGTCTTCACGACTTTGTTGTACCAGTAGTTTTAAATTTTAATTCCATGTTTGTTGTAATCTAATTTTCAGGTCTTTCTCAGAGATTCAAATCCAGTATCTGTCATTTTCTGGGTTATACTTTACAAAGAAAGCTTAAAAACAAGGGCTTTTATATCATATGATGAGGTTTGTATCTCTATTAGCCCTCTTATATGGTCTGTCATTGAATGGGGTCAGCTCCAAATCGGAAAGGCCAAGCGAAGTGCACATTGGCTCAATCTTCTCATTCGCTTCCATTGTCGGCAAAGTCGCGAAAATTGCCGTAGAAGTTGCGGTGGAGGACGTGAATTCCGACCCAAATGTCCTCGCTGGAACAGAGCTCGTTCTCCAAATGCAAGACTCGAACTACAGCGGGTTTCTCGGCATCGTAGAAGGTATTTCCTTTTTGTCCAGCAAGTGCTAATCATCATCATATAATATTGAGTGATGGAAACTGCCGCATTGAGAGTTTTGTCATGTGTCGTTCACTTTTTCGGACTACTTTGGACTGGAAGGACTTATTTATTGAGCTTTGTGGGTTCTGATACCATATTAACTCGTATGTCAATGTGTCACATCATTGACATGTTTTCATGGTCAACAAATAGACATTCTCTCTAAATCATTTCATTGAAAGCTATCAAGATTCAAGAGAGAGCATTTTATTGACATGTCTACTTTTTTTTTTGAGCACGTGCTTTTCTGGTCTTTTGATGCAGCGTTGCGTTTCATGGAGAAAGACACGGTGGCAATAATCGGGCCTCAGAGTGCGGTGACGGCCCACGTGGTGTCCCACATCGCGAACGAGCTCAAGACTCCGATGCTTTCGTTCACGGTCTCGGACCCGACAATGACGCCTCTCCAGTTCCCGTACTTCCTCAGGACGACCCAGAACGACGTGTACCAGATGGCGGCCATAGCCGAGGCGGTCGAGTTCTACGAGTGGAGAGAGGTGATCGCGATCTACGTGGACGACGACCACGGGAGGAACGGCATGACCGCTTTGGGCGACAAGCTCGCCGAGAGGCGCTGCAAGATCTCCTACAAGGCCGCCCTCACCAACCGGCCCACCAAGGATGAGATCACCGACGTGCTGGTCAAAGTCGCCTTGACCGAGTCCCGGATCATCGTGGTCCACGTCAACCCGAGCTTCGGGACCCAGATCTTCTCCGTGGCCAAGTATCTGGGGATGATGGGGTCGGGCTACGTCTGGATCGCCACGAATTGGCTCACGACTCTCCTGGACGTTAATTCTCCGCTCACGCCGGAGGTCATGGCGGACTTGGATGGAGTTCTCACGCTTCGGGTCTACACGCCGGACTCGGCTCCGAAGAGGGACTTCGTGGCTCGTTGGGGAAACTTGACCCGAGGAAAGAGTCATTTGGGCCTGACCACTTTCGCCATGAACGCTTATGATACGGTGTGGCTCGTGGCTCGGGCGATTGACTCGTTCCTTGAGCGAGGAGGGGCGATCTCGTTCTCGACTGACCCAAGGCTGAAGCAGCTGCGCGATAGCAGTATGAACCTCGATGCGATGAGCGTGTTCGACCAAGGCCGTCTCATGCTCGAAAGTATTCTGAGGGTCAACATGACGGGCGTGACTGGGCCGTTCAGTTTCACTCCCGAGCGAGACCTCTTTCGACCCGCCTACGAGATTCTCAACGTGGCTGGGACCGGGACGAGGCTGCTCGGTTACTGGTCTAACTATTCAGGGTTGACGGTTTCACTGCCCGAGCATTTCTACTCGAAAAGCCCGAACCGGTCGATCTCGAACCAGAAGCTTCACGACGCGGTGTGGCCGGGCCAGACCGTTCAGAAGCCCCGCGGGTGGGTCTTCCCAAATAACGGACGCCATTTGCGAATTGGGGTCCCGAATAGAGCGAGTTTTCGAGATTTCATCTCCCACGAAGCCGGTTCCGATTCATTCACCGGGTATTGCATCGATGTCTTCACTTCCGCGCTCAACCAGTTGCCCTATGCCGTGCCGTACAAGCTGATTCCTTTCGGGGACGGCCGAAAGAACCCGAGCTCCACCGAGCTCGTACGTTTGATCACCACGGGAGTGAGTATCACTGTCGTTATATCACTTACCATCGCATATCACGGGGTTCTTAGGCTATATTCCAGTTTGTTTCCCGTTGCAGCTTTATGACGCAGCGATAGGGGACATCGCGATCATTACGAACCGGACGAGAATGGCTGATTTCACTCAGCCATACATTGAATCGGGCCTGGTTGTCGTGGTGCCCGTGACAAAGAGCAATTCGAACCCGTGGGCGTTTCTGAAGCCGTTTAGCCGAGAGATGTGGCTCACCACCGGCATATTCTTCGTAATCATTGGGGCGGTTGTTTGGATTCTGGAGCACAGGCTTAACGACGATTTTCGTGGCCCTCCCAGGAAACAGTTCATCACCATTCTCTGGTACGATGATCTGCGTCGATGTTCATGATACTTTTTACTCGTTTTAATGATTATTTCTGTGTTGATATTATATCTGCAGGTTCAGCTTTTCGACTTTGTTCTTTTCCCACAGTAAGTAAACTGCCAATCCCTATCATAAAATAGATATGATTCTACAAAGATAAATACCCGATGACAACGGTGGGTGCAGGAGAGAACACGGTGAGCACTCTGGGGAGACTAGTGGTGATCATATGGCTGTTTGTGGTGCTGATAATAACGTCGAGCTACACGGCGAGCCTGACGTCGATCCTGACAGTGGAGAAGCTGTGGTCGCCCATCAAAGGGATCGAGTCCCTTCTCAACTCCGACTTGCCCATCGGCTACCAGCAGGGCTCCTTCGCCCGTAACTACCTCGTTGAAGAGCTCGACATCGCCGAATCCCGCCTCGTCCCTCTCATCTCCTCCGCCGACTACGCCAAGGCTCTACGAGCCGGGCCCCACAAAGGCGGCGTTTCCGCCATTGTCGACGAGCGCGCCTACGTCGAGCTCTTCCTCTCCACTAACTGCGACTTTAGCATCGTCGGTCAAGAGTTCACCAAGGCCGGCTGGGGCTTTGTAAGTTTACTCGATGCGAAAGCTACATCCACTTTATCGGCGGTGCAGAATGTGAGTAAACTTGAAGGGCGTGATGTTGTTGTGAATCCAGGCGTTTCAGCGGGACTCGCCGCTGGCGGTGGACATGTCGACGGCGATCCTGAAGCTGTCGGAGACGGGGGACCTGCAGCGGATCCACGACAAGTGGCTGATGAGGAGCGCGTGCACTTCCCAAGCCACGAAGCTCGAGACGGACCGGCTGCAGCTCGAGAGCTTCTGGGGCCTCTTCGTCATCTGCGGGGCCGCCTGCATCGCCGCCCTCCTCATCTACTTCTTCCAGATGATCCGCCAATTCACCCGCCTCCACGCCGCCCGCGACCTCCAGCCTTCCGTGGGCCCCGCCCTGCGCTCCGGCCGCCTCCAGAAGTTCCTCTCCTTCGTCGACGACAAGGACGACCGTCAGCCCCCTTCCTCCGGCCGCTCCAGGGGCAGGCACTCCGACTCCAGCCTTGACCCCCGAGATTCTAACTCCCTCAACGGATTCCGAGAACCTGATCTTCTCTGATTCATTTGTCCCACATAGAAACAGATAAAACCACATATTATATCTTGATTTTTTTTTGAAGAGAAACCGCCTCAAACCCCCTACTCCCCAGAGGGGGCAGTAGAAAGAACTATATTATATCTTGATTATTACTACTCTCATCATCCTACCATGTCAATACTGCTTGCTTGTATAAAATCTTACAATGGGTATATATATTCTTACTAGGTGTTTCATGTACCCCGGTGATTTCTTTTTTTGGTTTTGAGGAATACCCTGGTGATTTCTCAACATACGTTTTTTCTTCAAGAATACCATTTAATGAGCTGAATACCCCAATTGATAGATCGTATACTTGAATCTTGTGGCTTGGGATATAATGAGCTGAATTGTCTACATTCCTGCGGCACTAGCAGATACTTTCATCAACCAAAGTCTACTACTCCGCGACTAATATCTCTCTCGCCTTTGAGATTCGTCGTTCTTCAGAGAGATTTGTTTCGGTTGCTTGAGAGTTAAGCAACGATGGTGTAAAGCTTTGTTGTATTGCGAATTATCATTAGTGAATTGACAATGGATGCTCATGAGCTCCGACTGGAGTATGATTTAACTTGAATCTGAACCAGGATAAAATTCGGTGTCTTCTTTACTTTTTATGTTTAAGTTCTTTACATTACTTGTGTTGCAAGTTTTCTTCTCTTCTTGCTCAAGATCAAGTTTGATCTGTGTGTTTTGTGTCTGCAAGTGTAATTTGTGTTTTTTTGCGTGCTATTACTCAACAAATTGGTATCAGAGCTATCCTTTCTGCTGTGACGGATCGATTAAAACTAATCAAAGTTTCTTCGAGTATTTGTCTATTTTGAAAATTGCAGATAAATTAAAGATTCCCCGATCAAGAATCTGAAATGGCAAGTTTCAAATTGAACATCGAGAAATTCGATGGCAAGAATTTCTTCGGTCTATGGCGAATCAAGATGGAAGCTAATCTCGGAAACTTAGGACTTGGCAAAGCCCTAAAAAGAGAATCCAAGATGTCTTCATCAATACCTGCAGAAAGAAACACGAAATTTTGAAGAAATCAAAGAATGAGATAATACTAAGTCGGAGCCATCAGATTCTTAGAGAAGTGGTAGAAGAGAAATCAGCATCGGGTATGTGGTTGAAGCTCGAATCGTTGTACATGATTAAGTCTTTACCAACTCGAGTTCACCTTAAGCAAAAGTTCTATAGTTTCAGAAGGAATGATTAGAAAAATATTGATGAATTCCTAATGGAGTGAAATGTTATGGATCTGGTTAATGATGATTTTTTTTTGTAATTAGCCGAGATAGTCTTTAATGAAGATGTTTTCTATAAGACTAATCTTTCTGACCAGACAAGTGTAGAACTTGATCAGGATAATTTAAGTACATGAAATACACAGGTTGAACTACAAAATCAAGAAGTTGACACAACTCAAGGTGAAACCACCGAGATCTAAGATCAAGGTGAAGCAACTTCACAGGCTCAAGAATTTGAAGAACTGCAAGAAATTAGATAGATGATTAAGAGAATAATACTGATCAAGATATGAGAGATACTTGCTAGCAAGAGACAGATCAAGAAGAGTCATAACTCAACCAGCCGGATATGCTCAAGCAGATTTCATTTCATTTTCCCTAAACGCTGCTGAGCTTATTGAAGACGAACCAAGACATTTCAAAGAAGCACAGAGGAGTGATTAGTGGAAACAATGGAACCAAGCTATGATTGAAGAAATGGAATCACTCAAGAAAAACAACACATAGGTCTTAGTTAATAAACCATATAGTAAAAGAGTTGTTGGCTGCAAGTGGGTATTCAAATACAAACAAGGAATTCCAGGTATAGAAAAGCCAAGATTCAAAGTAAGGTTAGTGGCAAAAGGATATTCTCAAATTGAAGGTATTGACTATCATGAAGTTTTTTCACCGATAGTTAAGCATACTTCAATTAGAGTTATTCTTAGTGCAGTGCCATGTTTGAATTAGAATTAGAACAATTAGATGTTAAAACTGCCTTTTTACATGGAAACTTGGATGAGAAAGTGTTTATGCAGCAGCCTGAGGGATTTGAAAAAGGAAATTTAGATCAAGTATACTTATTGAAGAAATCTTTATATGGATTGAAACAATCACCATGATAGTAGTATTTGAGATTTGATGATTTGATGATCAAACAGGGTTTTCAAAGAAGTAGTTTTGACAGGTGTGTTTATATAACAAAGTTGAAATCTGGGTCATATATGTATCTACTGATTTATGTAGATGACATGCTTGTCGCCTGCAAAGATAAGACAGAAGTTCAGAAAATGAAAAAACAGCTGAACAAAGAATTTGAAATGAAAGATTTAGGACCAGCCTCAAAGATTTTAGGAATGGACATTTCAGAGATAGAATTAGCTCAATGTTGACTCTATCTCAAGAAGGGTATCTGAACAAGATTGTTGAACTATTTGGGCATGAAGAGTGAAAGATATCAAGACTTCCTATAGGATCACACTTCAAGCTCAGATCAGTACAGTCTAATGAAGAAGAAGCTGAGCAAAATGCTATGAGAAATACACCATACTAAAGATGTATACGCAGTTGCATGTACACAATGACCTGTACAAGACTTGATATTGCTTATGGTGTAAGTCTTATTAGCAGGTACATGAGCAAGCCTTCAAGAACTCATGGCAAGCTGCAAAATGTCTGATCAAATATCTAAAAGGAAGTCCAAATCTCAAACTTGTCTATAAATCAAATATAGAACAAAAATTCTATGTGATGGGATTTTGTGATTCTGATTATGCAAGAGACCTGGATAAACAAAGATCACTGACATGATATGTTTTCTCAGTTGGATGAAACACAAAGCTGGAAGTCTACACTTCAACATGTTGTGGCTCTATCAACCACATAAGTCGAGTGCATAGCTCTCACTGAAGCTATCAAAGAAGCATTGTGGTTGAAAGGTTTCACAAAGGAGCTGGGTTTGACTGAAGATGAAGCATCAATGTATTGTGATTCACAGAGTGCTATACATTTGTCAAGAATACCATTTTACCGCACAGAGACATCGTATACTTGAATCGTGTGGTTGAGATATAATGAGCTGAATTGTCTACATTCCTGCGGCCCTAGCAGATACTTTCATAAACCTAAGTCTATTACTCCGCGACTAATATCTCTCTTGCCTTTGAGATTCGTCGTTTTATGAACTCTTTTCACTCGTCATAGCTGACTAGCTTTTAGAAACTTGCTCGGATTGGTTTCGCTTGCATGCCAACTAATATTTCTTTAGTCTACCCTAAAGTCTAATTGATCACACGGCATAACTTGAAAAATCTAGAGAGCGAATGAATAAATTAGAGAACTGTGGAAATATGCTTCGTCAACAAGTTTAAGAGTTAGGTAAAAATCAGTTAGCTTTGGTTAGTTAAGTTGGTTAGATAATTAACTCAAGTTAGTCATGTTGTAAACGCAACTGGTGGATATATAAACCGGTTTTGTGCCTTTGGGTTAATTAAGCCTTTTTTTCCCTATTATTGTCCTATTGATTACAGCCGAGAGCTTTAGAAATCTTCTTTAGAATCCGAGAGACTAGTTTAGAGACTCAAGATCATTCTTCAGAGAGATTTGTTTCGGTTGTTTGAGAGTTAAGCAACAAATGGTGTAAAGCTTTGTTGTATTGTGAATTATCATTAGTGGATTGACAATGGATGCTCATGAGCTCCGACTAGAGTATGATTCAACCTGAATCCGAACCAGGATAAATTTGGTGTCTTCTTTACTTTTTTTGTTTAAGTTCTTTACATTATTTGTGTTGCAAGTTTTCTTCTGTTCTTGCTCAAGATCAAGCTTGATCCGTGTGTTTTCTGTATGCAAGTGTGATTTGTGTTTTTCCGTGTGCTATTACTCAACAAAAACAATACACAAAGTTAAAAAAAATGTAAAACATCTCTCTCTCTCTCTCTATATATATATATATTTAAATTTATTCGATTGAACGATGTCACTACACAATACACATGGAAAATGAATGTCGTTTTCCCAGGAGAGATGAATTGTCAAACTAATACAAGATATTCTATTTTTTTAATTAAATTTAGTTATTAAAAATAACCAAACTAGACTCAGTTTAATTGAAATGTATTCATTATTACACTTTTAAAATTTCAATGAATATACAATCCACATAAGCCCACGAACTTGACTTGAAATAAAAAAGTAAAACTACATCTAAAATTCTATCAGTGAAAACGGATAGAATTTTTGCTCTCTGTGAACGCTCACTCATCTGTAGAGCTGCTGCCATCGGCATAACCTTCTGGTAAGGTATGGAGGACCTCTGCAAGAAGTGGGATCACCTGAACATTACGGACGTCGAGGACTGCGTGGTGGAGGTGGAAGATGAGGTTGTGGACGACGGAAGAAAGGAGAACGAGAGCATTCTTCTGGGGAAACTTCTAACGGCCAAAAGCTACAACAAGAAGGTCCTAAAAGCTGTAATCGGAAATATTTGGAATATCAAAGAAGGACTGGAGATTCTGGATCTCCAGAATTCAACTCTGAAGTTCTGTTTTGCGTCAACTAATGAAAAGAAGAAAGTCCTAGAGAATAAACCATGGCTTTTTGACAAGGCATTGCTATGTCTCCATGACCCGGCGATGATCGAAAACCCTTCACGAGGGATGTTCTCGACGGCAAGCTTCTGGACGCAAATACATGGACTCCCTCAGATAGCTCTAACGGCGAAAATGGGAATGGTGTTGGGAAGTCAAATAGGGGAGGTTATCAGATTTGACACGGACAGAAGAGGGAGGATCCAAGACTGTTTTATCAGAATCAAGGTCACCATTGACCTTTCTAAACCATTGCGACGAGGTATCGCAGTTAAGCTTGGTAAAGCCCTCGAGAAGACGTGGTGTGAAGTCAAGTATGAGAGATTGCCCATAATCTGCTTCTCATGTGGCTTGGTGGGTCATCAGTGGGAGCAATGCACGGCGACTCGAGCACCGACGGAAGAGCCGAAGGAAGGGTGGGGCTACGGCCACTTCCTTGTTGGAGAAACTGTTGGGATTGGAGCCCACAAAGGAGATATTAGACATTGAGATACTTTGTGTATTTATATTTTGCTGAAACATTGATATTAATAAATGTTTATTCTTTATAAGATTGTGTTTAGTTATGTTTAAGCTATGCTCTGAAACTGTCATCAACGAAAAGGGTGTTAAGTACAGACTTGACAAGATAACCCCTTGTGACAAGTTTGAAACATTTGTTCGCAATCTAAAGATCGATAGAGCTATCGAATCTTATTATTGATTGTTAGCGTGAATCATGATATCTCATCTTGTGATATAGAGAGTTGTGACTCTATGATTCATACTTGGTATCTTATAGAAGATACTGAACAAGACCAGTGACACTTAGAAGCTCGAGACAAAACTGTTTACACACTCGAGGCTTCAAGTTCACAACTAAAGGAGTATTATGATACTTACCTTAATCCTGAAGTGAATATGTAATTGACATTGCACTTTGTGACATTTGATTCGTCAATTGGCAATGACTAAATTTTAGTTGCATCTGACCCGACTGTTGGTGTCACAAGGATGTAATGTTGGGTTACATGATTCACAGATATGGAACTCATGTAACAACGATGCAAATGCATTAGTATCACACTATGCTTTGTTATGAGAGTGTGAATGAATAAACCTGGCCAGGTATTCATTGAATGAGTTCATTACTTGATTAAAACATGTGACATGTAAAGACATCTCAGTTTATGTTTTTCTCATTCACAAATAACAAAGGAGTTAGTGAAACAATAACTCGAGGGGTAAAACAGTAATCTTACATTCCCCTCAGTTACTGATACACATGAAGGGTAATATCGTAATATACTCCGTGGATCGTGTGAGAAAATGTTTCATCATATCAAACATAAAAGATACGCACATGAACAGAGAGATCGTCAATATTGGTCCTTTAGTGGAATCGACCAATATTAAGAGTTAAAAGACGGAAAAAGTTTGTGAACTTTTGAGTCCGATCTTTATTCTAAAGCTTCGTTCATGTGGGTCCATGAGGTCTCAATGATAGACACTAGGAAGAGATCAAAAGAACTGGAAAATTTTATTTACTCATTAAGTATAAATTGTGATTTATACTGAGAAAATTATTTTCTTGAAACTCGATAAATAACTAGTTATTTATTTTGTTTATTGAATCACAAGATGTTATCATATTGATGATGACATTCTCGAATGATCAAATATGTTAAAAGAAGAAAATAAATTATTTCTCATTTCGTACTTATTCGATAACTATGAAATATATTTAATGATGTGTCATTAAATAATAATGAGAGTTCTAAATTAATTTTAGAAATTAAATCAAATATATTTAGGAACAAAATTCAAAGATATGGACGAGTAAGGGGAGAGTGTTTTGGCCGAATTCCTTAAGTGAATAGGGTTATGGGTTTGACCCAGCTTAAGCCCATTTATAACCTGTATAAATAAGGATAAGAAACCCTAATCACTAACCCTAACCCTAGAGAATTTTTGGCACACACACTCTCTTCCCCCCTGTGTGATTCTCGGCCGAAATCCCCAAACAAAAGAAGAGAAAAATTGTTTTTCAATCTTCCATCTTTGGTTTCCTAATTGTTCTTAAGAGCCCACACTCTTAATCTCAATATTTCATTGTGTAATATTGTTGATTCATCACTTGTGGTGTTTGAATGATTTAAAAAATTGTTTTGGAATTTTTAAAATTGTTTTGAAAAGGTTTCAGCCCTCTAAAACATCCCTAGGACGTTAATAGTGCATTCCGGTGACCTCCCAGCCTCCAGTGCTCCATTCCGGTGAGGCAGATCCATTCCGGCGAAGGCTCCCTGTCAGGCGAGTTCCAATCCGGCGAGACAGGTCCAATCCGACGAGGCAGATCCAATCCGGCGAGGTTCTCTGTCAGGCGAAGGGATTCCAGCGAGGCGCTCCAGTCCGGCGAATCCAATCCGGCGAGGCTATCAGGCGAGGCGTCCCAGAGATCTCCCATCCGGCGAAGCTTCCCAGTCCGGCGAGGCTCTCTGGTCCGGCGAGCTCCCTGTCAGGCGTGTTCCCGTGCGGCGACAGTCTCCCATTCGGCGAGTGCCCAGTCCGGCGAGGCTCTCCAATCCGGCGAGCTCCCTGTCAGGCGAAGAATTCCAGTCCGGCGAGGCTCCCAGCTGCTGTGCATTCTGGTGACCCTTCCTAGTCCGGCGAAGACGTTCCCAGGCAATCCGGCGAGGGTTTTCTCGGGATTTGGGCGTGACGTTGCATTCCGGCGATAGCTAGCAACGTCGTGGTTGTTTACAACCTCTTACGTAAGTATTTTCTCAATTAAATAATTAAATATAAATTATATAATTGTTATATAAATTATTTGTTTAATTTTATTTGATTGACCTTGTGAATTATAAATTGTTTATAATTGATTAATAAATTTTAATGCCTTAGGTTGTTAAATATATTAAAATTAGTTTTAATATATTAGATCTAATTATAATTTTCTGCCACATAGGATGTGTATTCTAATTAATATTGTTTAATTGTTAAATAAATTCCAACAGAAACGCCCAACAGATTCGTCTCATCGGTGTTTGTAATTGAAGGAACGTCGAATAAGAGGAAGCGGAGAACCTCGGATCCTTACAGGCCTGATGGCCGGGGCAAAAGTTCCCCGCTGGAAGACTCGAGTGCCACCATGCCAAGGTGGTCGGAAGTGGGGACCCATAATACCAGATCTCGGACCGAGGATGGAGAAGAGGCTTCGGGATTGGGTGGTACCGCGGGGGGATCGACATCCCAGGATTTGAGGTGGCACAAAGCCCCGGAGCAGAGCCAGAGCAGTGCGCAAGCTTCCAAGACCTCGGGAAATGGCAACCCTGCCTCCCACGATCTGCCACGTGGAACGATGCCGACCTCGGTACCAACTGAACCAAACAGACACGTTGGCAAACACAATGACCAAGCAGGTGATTGTAATGCTGAGACAAACCCTCTTGGGCCCACAAGAGAAAGTAATTACAGCCCAATGAAGGCCCATGTTGTCACAAGACAAAACAACTTAGGCCTGGGGAAGACTGTGGACCCAAAGTCTGCAGGGGGCTTGGGCAAGGCTATGGACACAGTGGTCTCGAGTAATTAGGAGAAGGATGACCAAACGAAGGTTGAGCAGGAGGGGCTCGGGCGTGACAAACCGCCGGTCAACGCTCGACGACCACCTTTCTCCGGCCCGCCTGTGGAGAGCGGAAGGACCATCGGGTCTGAAGGAAGAGGGAGGCTTAATGGCGCACTCCAACAGCAGCCTCCCTCCCACCTGCATTCTGCATCCCCGACGACCTTTCCCGAGGTGGAGAATGAAGGGACCACAGGGCATGCGAAGACGACTCCGGCTGGGTTTCAGACGATCGCTGACTCGGGGATTTTCCAGGCGGGGGAGTGCGGGAGGATCGCGAATAACCAAACGACCAGAGCTAATCTCGAAACAGGGAGGAGAGGGGTTTCTAATGGCGGAGGGGTTGACAAGGCGAAGTCGTGGAAGAAGAGAGCCCGTGCTCCCGAGAAATCGCATGTAGGACTTAAAGCCCAGCGGCTGATGGAGACTCACGACGAGAAGGTGGACGCTAGCCAGTGGGAACCTCAGAAGGGCTGCATTCCGACTACTGGATCGAGTGCTCCTGAAGGTATCACGAGGCGGCCACGGGAGCAAGGGAACATGGCCTCTACCGATAACACACCCACTGACATTTCCAGGCACATGGATTTGACAGCGGTCCCCGACAAAACTGAAGCGGCACCCCATGGTTATGTGGGTGACCGAGCGCAATGTTAGGCCTGTGCTGGAACGTCCAGGGGTTGGGCAACCCCCGGACGAAGAGGGCCCTCAAGTCGCATGTTAGTGAGCCCAAACCCGACCTTATCTTTCTGTCGGAAACAAAGCTCAAAAGCGTTGCGGCGGAGAGGGTCCGTACTACAGTGGGATATGCAGGGTGTTTCGTGGTGGACAGTGTTGGAAGAAGTGGGGGTCTCATGCTTCTTTGGCGAGACCCAATCCGGTTTACGTTGGGATCTTACTCTCGATACCATATCGAGGGAATGGTGGCCGACGGAACAGGTGCGAGCTGGAAATTTATGGGACTGTACGGGGATCCGGTAGCGGCTAATAGAAGGCATTCGTGGGAGCTTGTTAAACGGGTCTTGAGTACGTGGGCAGGACCGTGGCTGATCGGGGGTGACCTCAATGAGGTCATGAAGAATGATGAACTCAGCCATGGGAGGACTCGAGAACCACACCTCCTCGAGGCGTTTAGAGGTTTGGCAGAAGACTGCGACTTGGAGGACCTGATGTTTATGGGGCCGGAGTTCACTTGGCGGAAGAGTGGGGCGGCCGACAGCGTGGAGGAAAGGATCGATCGGTGCCTCGCCAACTCGGATTGGGGAGCTCTCTTCCCAGCAGCGAAGGTCTTCCACCTTGAGTATTGGTGCTCGGACCATCGACCACTTCTTATCTCCACCCATGGCACGGAGAAGAAGGAAATGCGTAAGAAGAGACGGAGGTTCTTTTTTGAGGAAGCGTGGTGTGAGGAGGAGGAGTGCAAGGAGATAATTCAAAAGGCGTGGGAGTCCAGTGGAGAAGAGCGGGACATTACGTCTCTCAAAGAGACCTTGATTAGGAGCAAGGAGGGTCTTGAGGCTTGGGGTCAGGGAAGGAAGAAGGTTCTCATGGAAAAAATAAAAAAACAAAAGGAGATCGTCCGGGAGATGGGCGACAATTCCGGACGGGTGCGGGGAAGTTTGGTGCGATTACAAAAACAACTTGAAGCGCTTCTCAAGAAAGAGGAGAAATATTGGAGACAAAGAAGCCGTATCGGGTGGATGAAGTGTGGAGACAAGAATACTACACTCTTCCATCGAAAGGCGTCGGCGAGAAAAAAGAAAAACCACATCGGAGGGCTCCTAGATAAGGAGGGGAGGTGGAAAGAAGGAGATCGGGGAGTGGAGGAGGTAGTGACGGACTATTTCAACGACATCTTCGACTCTTCAAGCCCGGGCGAGGAGGACGTGAGGGCAGCCTTGGAGGGGGTGGAGTCAGTAATCACGCCCGCAATGAATGCCGATTTACTTCGACCCTTCGAGGATATGGATATTAAAAAGGCGGTTTTCTCGATGAAACCCACTAAAGCCCCCGGAAGCGACGGTTTCTCGGTCCTTTTTTACCAACGACATTGGGGGAAGGTGGGGAGGCGGGTGACGTCTACATGCCTTGAGGTCCTCAACAATGATCTCCCCGTTAACGACATAAACGACACCATCATCACGCTCATCCCGAAGGTCGATAAACCGGAGAAGGTAAGTGATTTCCGACTCATAAGCCTATGTAATGTTATCTATAAGATAATTTCTCGGTGTCTTGTGATGAGGTTGAAGGGAATGATGGATGTTATTATCTCGGAGAACCAAGGAGCCTTCGTGGGAGGAAGGAAAATCTTCGACAACGTTATGGTTTGTTTTGAGGGGATGCACACTATGAAGAGGGGATGGTTTGGCAATGGCGGTTTTGCTGCCCTCAAGATCGATATGGCAAAAGCATACGACCGGGTTGAGTGGATCAATCTCGAAGCGATTATGTTGAAGTTGGGTTTTGAGGCTCGGTGGGTGAGGATGATCATGAGGTGTGTTGAAACCGTCTCCTTCTCCTTCAACAACAATGGGGAACCCCGGGGCCGGGTGGTCCCGCGACGAGGACTACGACAAGGGGACCCACTTTCACCCTTTCTCTTCCTCATGTGCTCGGAAGGCCTCTCGTGCCTTCTCCGGGAAAAGGAAAGGAAAGGGGACATTACCGGAGTCCGGTTCGGCCGCCACAACCTCCGAGTATCGCACCTCCTTTTTGCGGACGATAGTCTTATTTTTCTCCTGGCGTGCATCGGGGAAGCCATGGTGGTCGCCGAGTGCCTAGAGACGTATGCTAGAGCATCGGGGCAGCGCATAAACTTCAACAAGTCCGATATTTGCTTTGGGTGTGAGGTGGCCGAGGAGGATAAATTGAACATCGCGGCCTTCCTCCAAGTTTCAGCGACCGAGTGCCACCGTTGCTACCTCGGGCTGCCTACAGTTACCGGAAAGAGGAAAAAAGAACTTTTTGCCTTTGCCCGTGAGAAAGTGTGGGAAAGAATTAAATCGTGGAGGCGGATTTGGTTCTCACAGGCCGGGAGGGAGGTAGTTATCAAAGCCATTCTCCAAGTTATCCTGTCGTATGTGTCTAATGTGTTCCGGCTGCCCAAAGGCCTTATTGATGACATTCACACCGCTATGGCCAAGTTTTGGTGGGGGGGGGGGGGTGGAGTAATGAGGAGAAGAAACTCCATTGGTGCAAATGGGAGATGCTTGCCACTCACAAATCGGAAGGGGACTTGGAGAAAGCTAACCAAGCCCTTATTGCCAAGAGTGTGTGGAGGCTCTTGCGTCGCCCAAATAGTCTTGTCGGGAAGGTCTACCGAGAGAGCTATTTCCCGAACGGAGATATCTTGGGCGCCTCGTGCACTTCGACCGCATCGTCTATGTGGAGGAGTCTAATGTGGGGCAAGGAAATCATCGAGAAGGCAGCCCGGTGGAAGATTGGCGACGGAGAAGAGGTTCGCGTCCTAAAGGACAAATGGATTCCTCACACTCATGGCCCTACTTTCATGGAGCAGCCGTTCGTGCCCGATGAGATGAGGGTTGTGGAACTCAAGAAAAACAATGGAACGTGGAATGAAGCCTTGGTCCGAGCCATATTTGTTGAGGAAGATGCGAGAGTAATCCTCGGAATCCCGGAAAGTGATGTGGGGATCACCTATGTGATTCGATGGCACTATTCGAATGATGGGGAATTCACGGCCAAGAGTGGCTATCGGGTCACCATGTCGAATACCCCGAGAGCCGGCCCGTCAAGTTCCAAAGCCGCGACCGAGTGGTGGAACTTTCTTTGGAAACGCCGTTTCCCGCCCAAGGTGAAGCTTTTGATTTGGAGAATATGTAAAGGGTGGATTCCGGTGAAAACCATGCTTGTGCGACGACATATTACGAAGGACATCGGCTGCCCAATTTGCAAAGGGGGTCCCGAAACCATCGTTCATGCCATTTGGAGATGCAAATGGGCTCGGAAGGTGTGGAAATGTGCCGGGTTTGATGCTCTTGCCAAAGATGCGCAAGGAGAAGATGTCATAGCCATTTTTGTAAAAGCTAAAGACCACCTCGAGGTTAGTCAATTTGAGTTCTTCATTACCTTGGTCTGGGAAGTTTGGAATTGTAGGAATAAAGCGTCGATGGGTCAAGGGCTGTGGCAGCCTAACGAACTAGTGGAATGGACCGGAGGATTTCTTGACGAGTTCAGGGAAGCCAACGCTCCGGCCCCCGATGCCGAAGGTAAGAACGCTGCTGCCTCGTGGCCTACCCCAATATCTGGCACGGTCGCGGTGAGCGTCGATGCTGCCCTAGACGCACATGGGAGACGGTTCGGTACGGGCTGTGTGATTCGCGACCACAGTGGGACGGTCCTCGTGGCGGAATGCTCAGTGAGAAGAGTGGGTTTCTCCCCGCCGCTTGCGGAAGCCGCGGCCCTACTCAAGGGGATGCAACTTGCTAGTGAGCTTGGGTGGAACCGAGTGGTGATGCAATCCGACTGTCTCAACGTGGTTCGCGCTATCGGGGCCACTCACACCCCCCCTACGGAGATGGGTACGATCATTAACGACATTAAAGTAAGAGCCTCCTCTTTTACCGAATGTGTTTTTAATTTTATCCCGAGATCGGGTAATGTTGTTGCTCATTCCCTTGGAAGGTTTGCTTTGTTACATGACTCTGATGAGCGTTGGACGGGGCTTGTCCCTCCATGCGCCATGCGGGGGGTTATGAAAGATATGAACTTTTGTTGTAACCACGGTATTCCTCCGCCAACTAAGTGAGGGTTTTAATTTATCTATCCGTGGTACCGCCCATGTTTTTCAAAAAAAAAAAAAAAAAAAACGGATTGAATTTCATTGATATTTATAATTTTAGTCGAAAATAGATGCTACCTTTATTTAGTTTTGACAAATGGACTAATCTTTTAACTACAATTTGTGGAGTTGCACCAACCAATGTAGTGCAGAACATTGGTAACGCTGAAAAACCTAATAGCAAACTATTTTTATTGTAATGTGCTAACTAGAACAACGTTGTGGTAATATCACACATATTTAAGTTAGAGGTCCAATCACCACCGCAAGTAAATGAAACTTTGCCTTTCAGAAAAAAAAAACTATTACTGTGGTACTTCCCTTAAAAAAAAAATTAATATGGTGTGAGCCTATGACTCAGATCAAGATATTGAATTGATAAGAGCATTGATCTTAGCCAAAAGGCCGAGAAAGGTATGATTTGTTAACAGTGTTTAGTTGTGTTTTACAGGCTGTTAATTTAGCTGATTATCTTTATAGTCAATGGTGAAATTGTGTTCCATCTAGGACACAACCATATATATGGTTTGAAATTTATTAAAGCAGGCTTTAATAAGGTGAAATAAAAACATATAGCTACATACACAATAACACAATGATTGTTCCTTTTGTGAGGCTTAGTGAGGCTTTTCCTCCTTCAGCGAAAGTTTTTCTCTCTACACAAGGTTAGGAAGGCGGTTGCAGAGTGCTGGTTTTTTCAGGTTTTTTCTGGTGAGTTCTGTTCGTGAGCAGTATCAGGAGAATAGTCCAGTTGGGAAACACGAGTGGTGAGAAAGTTTTAAGTTCTTTTTGGGGTTTAGTTATTTGGGAAACACGAGAGTGTATTTGGTTTATTGAGATAATTAGAGTGTGGGAGAGGTTTAAGGGTTGTGATCATACCTGCTTCAAATATGGATATGAAGTCATCGGAGGAAGAAGATCATCATTTAGAGCAAACCTTGTCTTTTATGGCAAAGAATCTTTCTATTTCTGGGAGGGAGGATTCGGATGGAGCGCGGGGAGTCCAAGCAACACTGGCGGGCAAAATTTTGAGTGATAAATTTATTGGGGTAAGAAGGATTTATGAGGTATTTGTAGGAGTCTGGAGGGCAAGAAAACCATGGACAGTCAGAGAAGTTGAATAAGGTTTGTTGCAGTTTTCATTTGATGACCGCGAAGATATGGAGAGGATTATGTACCCCATTGAGCTCACAAAGACACAGGCACACATGATTGTTAAGGTCGGATTTCGTCAAATCACTCTTAACACTATCCATGTCGTTTAGACCCTGAAACGACGAAGAATAAAGGCGAGGACCCCAGGCCAGGTCCGACTCCAGTTTCTCGGACCGCTCCTGATGCCCACGCTCTCCTAAAATAGAGAGCTCGAGCTGAGCCTCCTTTGAGCTGAACCGAGAGCTCCCCCGACTCCTGAGCCATCATCCTCGCGTTGTGACATTCGGTGAGGATGAGGTCGTTCAACCGAGTCACGCTCTCGAACAAACAAGCCGTGGCCTCGGGATAACCCTCAAAATCCCCCAGAGGCATACCGACGTCGAAAGAGCCGGGGGATCGCAGCGTCAAGTCCTGGCACGAGTGCGTGGAGTACTCTCGCCACTTATCGACAAGTGAACCCGGGGTGGGTATGCGGGGAGAGCGCTAAACACCCGCGGAGAATATTGTGAAGCCTCAAACCCGATATGGCATCGGGGAGAACGAGGAGAACAAGGAGGACGAGGAGAACGAGGAGGACGAGGAGGAGGCGGCACGACATGAACCACTTCCCGTTCAGGGACAGACGATGTCCCCGCGTCATTCCCGAGAGTGGTCTCGGAGCGAGGAGCGTCGGGGAAACCTCCTTCGAGCTGCACCTCCTCGGAAGCAGGGCCGATATTTCCCTGCTCCTCATCCCGACCGACAAGCTCGATGGTGAGCAGAGGCGCAGAGGCATCTTGCCCTTTTGCGATGCCCTGAGGAGAGGCGGCCACCAGGACCACATTGCTGTAGTCCACAGCGAGGTTCTTTCTTCTTCTGGCACAACGAGAAGAACCCACGCCCTCGGCATACGCTTCGACGGCCGGCCCGGACCCGCCGGGGGTAGCAGATGTCGGAGGACCGGTAGGTGGCCCTTGGGCGGATCCGGATTCTCCGGAAGGGACAGAAGCCGGGAGGTCGGTGGTCCTCCTGGTGCGGAAACGGCTTCGCCGGAGGGAACAGAGGCCGGGGGGGGGGGGGGGCTAGAACCTCCTCCGAGGAGGAAGCCGCTCGCAGAGGCGAGGTGCCTCGAATGTCGGTGGCAGACCCCGCGGCAAGAGCGCCGTCCATAGCCCCACCGACCGACGCGGCGACTTTGGCCTTCTTCACCGGAGGGCCACCTTCCTCATCCTCAATGGGCCGCTTGTCCGCAGCAGCCTCGGTCCGAGACACAGCTCCCGCAGAGTCTCCCGATGTTTGCGGAAAGAGTACCGGCCGAACCCTCGCGGGATCTTGCTTGCGTCTCAGCTGGAGGCGCTCCTTGGACGAGACCTCCTCGTCCTCGAGAGCATCCTCCGCGACGGAGGAGCCAAAAGCCCCCCTGGACATTGGGTTTTTCTTCCGTTTTCCCTTTGTTCGGACAGAAGATGAGGCGCCGAGCCGCCCCACGGGATCGCGGAACCCGGCCGGGAAACACTCGTGGATGAGCGGGCCGTGGAAATTGGCTTCAAGGGATACCCCGGCATCCACCAACCGTCGAAGGTCGCTCAAGTCCCTCCCCCAGTCGCGGCGATCGCTCGCAAGGAGCACGGCATGGACCTCCTTGAACTTGGCCTCCTCCTCAGTACTATTGATGGGTTTGTAATGAGGAAGCGACTCATCGGCCTCGACAAATCGCCTCGGCAACCACTTGTGGCGGTAGCCGAAGGAACGAGCGTCGACCTTGACGAAGAAATAGGAATACACCCATCCCGATTCGTTTGAGGAGGCGTTGAGAAGAACGTGCTTCCGGACGCGGTGGGAGAGGGAGAAGCTTCCCAAGTTCTTCGGGTTCTTAGACAACTTGTAGAGGCGCATTAGATCCCCCAAAGAGAGACGAATCTTCTGCTCGTCAGCGATGGCCATGGTGTAGAGGACGAGGCGGATGGCATGAAGCTGTACCTAGGCGATGGGGACGTTGAAGGCGTGGAGAAAGGCAAGGATAAGGTACGAGATTGGGAAGCGGAGACCCACCACCCTGAAGAACGCCTCTTATATCGGGACCCACTCCCCGTCGTAGGAATCATCTGCGCGCTCATCGAGATGGGGGAGACGAATCTGGCAGATGTCGCCGTCGCAGCATTCTTCCCTGATGGTATTCAGACGCTCCTCGGTCATGGTGGAGCGAGGCGAGTTGGTCTTAAAGATGTGTCCCGGAGTCACCATTGGATCTGAAGTTTAGGAGGAGAGGTTGAAAAGGGGATTTTGAAGTCGAAATCTCTTAGTGCGGATTCGAAATCTTGGAAGATAAAAGAGTGCAAAGTTTCGGAAAGCTCCCTTCAAACGATAGGGTTTGAATTTATAAAGAAGAGGCGAATGAATCCAACGACCCAGAACGACGGATCTGAGGCGGTGCGAACAAATCTAACAGTCAAGATGAATAATATGAATCATTGCGAAGATATCCGACAGTCCAAATGCGAAGAGGCGCCGATAGAATCGACGTTCAAGAATCAATAGCCGTTTTAATGATGTTAAAGGGGAACAGAAGCACTCGAGTGCGCGCAGGCTACGGTTGCTGACGTGGAACCCACTTAAATTTCCATATGCGATGTCAAAAATTTCCAAATTTTTGAGCGGACTAAAATTTCTCTTCTTTCTTTTTTAATTGACGTGGCAAATTTTGGCTTTTTTTTTATAAATAATAATGGATGCAACCTCCTTCCTAATTTATTATGTTTGTCTACATATTTTCCGCATTACTTTGTCATTTATTAAGCAAATAAACAACCGATTTTATATCTCTACCATGAATAAGAATCTGTTTATAGTTTTGCAGAGTGCATTGCACTCAAATGTTTGTAATAAATTAACCAATGAATTGATAATAACTTTAAATACCAGTGGAACACATGGATTTCCAACACTTGTTAACTATTTTTAAAGTGAGCTATTAGCTCTCTTGGAAAATGACTATCACTTTCCAAGCGCATATGATAAACAAAACTGACCAGCTTATAAGGAATAATAAATAAAAAATATAAATAATCAATATTTCAGAACTTTTTACTTGTATTTGTAGGGTTGCACCAACCAATGCAATAGTGCAAAACATTGGCGACGCCGAAGAACCTAATAGCAAGCTATTATGATGGAACTTCCCCTTAAAAAATAAATTTAATATCGTGTGAGTCTATGACTCACATATCAGATATTAAACTGATAAGAACAGATACTACACTTGATCTTAGCCAAAAGGCCGAGAAAGGTATGCCTAATCATGTGTTCAAAGCTGTGTTTTAAAGCTTTTAAGTTGAACTAATCTTATATGCCGCCAATGTGGGACTTGAGCTAATCTTGTATGGTTTGAGAGCTTATTAAATATATAAAAGCATTACGTTGTTATTATATTGTCATTGGGCAATTAAATATAGATTGTAATAATCATGTTCTACGATCTTTACATATTAAACTGTGTTTCTCGCACCAAACCAAATTATCAAAGAAATACAAAAGTATATATACTTTATATATTGAAAAAATTATCTAAATAGTCCAAGAAAACAATGATATTGTTATTTGGGCATTTTTTTATGTTTAGTAAATAACTATTTTTTATGACGTGACCATTTTTATAGATTTGGTTTTACAATCTTGACCTTTAAGTGTAATTAATATAATTCAAATATAACTGTTTAAAAATAATCGGTTTTCTTTTGTGATGTTTAAGTTATAACCATTTTCTTTTTCTATTAATTATTTTATTATTCCGAATAATGAGGCATATTGTTTGTTGATATTTTTTGCGACAATTTACGGTTATCATTATAGATTTATTGTTTCAATTTCAATTTTTTTAATTGTTTCATATGTCAATTCTGGTTTATTCGCGTTTATTTCATATCTTCCCAGTGGGAAGTTGTAACCACAGCTACTGCGCGATAGTGGGTTGTTTTAATCTTTTATTTTATTTATTTTGCCGCTATTTTCTAGGAATTCTAGGGGTAGTCTAGTCTTTTTAATTGATTTATTGCTATTAACCAATTCTTAAAAAACATTGCTTATTTAGCAATTTTTATATTTCAAAACACTATATTACTATTCATCCCTTATATATTTCTAATCATGATTATCATGTCTGAGTTTTCTAAGAGTTGTGAGAAAATTACAAAATTCGTCATTTCATATATTTCTAAACACTACTTATATAGGAAAGTATTGATGAACTTCTGTACACGGAAGACTTATGTACCCCATTGAGCTCACAAAGACACAAGCACACACAAGAACACATGATCACGAATTTATCTTTAGTGCAGGCATTTAGAGATATCAGAACAGCAAAAAGTCCAGGTAGGATCGAAACTGAAAAATGAATATTTATAGATAGATTAGAAGACCTTGAAGAGACAGAAAAATAATAACCTAGAATAATTTAAAAGTCTATTTTTTGTTACAGAATTTTAGTATACATATTTCTATATGAAATATATTGTAAAGTATTTACGACGATCAATTTCTAATTTGATTAGAAAAACAACAAAATAAAGACCATTAACTAAATAAAATAACAAAGGCTTAAGTATTCGTTTCAATGCATAAATAAGGACCAATAGTCGACTATCAAGGGCAAGTTCGAATTAGTGTTTCAAGCCATGGGTGATCTCGAGGTAGCTCTTACTGAGGCAATGTACGACATTCTTTTAGTGGACTTGTCTGGACTTTTCTTACTCCTATGCGGAGCTCGGGTGGTACAACATCAGTGAGGAAATTTACGGGGTTTTGATCAGTTTGCCTCTAATGCCAATCTTGTTTTTCGGGGTGTGCCAGCCGATGGGGATTATGTCAAACATGCGGGGTAGGCAGCCTATCGGGATTGACGAACAAGTGGTGCAGACCGAGAAGGCGGGGCAGAGTGGGCAAGCTTAACAAGTAAAATAATGTTTGGAATTTATTTATTTATTTTTTAAGTCTTTTATATTTCATTAATTTTTAAGATAATTATCTCCCATGTTGTTTTTCCCGGGTGGGTAAACAAGGTTTTCAATGATTATTATACGTTGTTTGATATTAAATATTATTTTGGACAAACGCCCTTATTTGTAGCAAAATATCGCGCTATTTTTTCAAGGTAAGATATCGCGATTTTATGAATTAATTTGAGTGTCTTTCTTTATTTGAATTGTGTTATTATCTTTATTGAAACTCTATTTGCGAGCTGGAGTCCAAATTTTAACTGTCCGCAAATGTGTGTATCTACTTTATTTTATCTTAAGTTTTTCTGTGTGTTATTTCAAGTTTTGAACTTGACTTTGTTTAATGCGAGTTTTATCTTGTCTTATTAGGTTGTGGACATTCGAGCGCGCATATGTAAGTTGAATTTTATTTCGTCTTCCTTGAAAGACAAATTTTGATGGGCTTTTTTGGAGAGTTTCGAACAAAGAAATTTGTAGTGATTTGAAGGTATGAATGTGCCCTTGCAAGATGCCTACGTACCCAGGAAGGCGGGATAAAGTCATAATGCAACTTCTCTAGTATGGAGTTATAAGTATTAACTCTGTGAAGTCCAAAGAGAACATTGCGGATCCATTAACCAATGGATTAAATAGGGACTTAGTAGAGAAGATATTGAAAGGAATGAGATTAAAGCCCATGGAAAATAAAGCTAACGCAAAGGAAAGTCAACCATGATGACTTGAGATCCCGGGATCTTGGTTAAAAGGGATAACGTAACTATCAGTAATCAAGTGAGGTCACTTTGGGCGAAACGCCGATCATATTCCTGTGAAACAGTGATTCCCATACGAGGTTAAGCTTAGAGCTATTAATGATTTTGAAAAATTGGAATGTTGAAAATCAGAATGAATAATGCGAGATTATTCTTGATTAAAGAATCACCTATGTAAGATAGAAGTACAGACGGTTCAAAAGAGAATTAATAGGATTTAATTCTTTCGAAACTCTTGCAAAACCAGACGAATGTTCAGGGCCAAAATAACATAACCATGAGAACTAACCATGTGTCAGGAAAATATCAGTGGGGGATATGTTTATCATTTATTCAAAACGACTAACAGTTCAAGGAAATCGTGTGTACTGAGTAGTCAGTAAAGATGATATATTTTACCGAGGGAAAGTTCAAAGGTTTTACCTACCTATCCTATATTGGTATTGGCCGTAGAAATTTCACCACCTTGAGTTGTGTCATGTCTTTATAATTGTCGTATACAATCTCATTCACGTGGGGGATTGTTGGAATAAAAGGTTTAGAAGAGTATTTTTAACCTAGTGTGTGATTGATTTTCGGCCAAATATTTGAGTGGGGTCCTCGCATCGAAATTGGATGATTTTTCCATATTATTATTCCTCATTGCGATGGGTATAAGATTGAGTACTTATTTTCCAAAATCATATTTAAAACGAATGGAAAATTGATGCTTTAAAAATCACATATGTTATGAGTTATTTAAAGAAGTGAGAATAAGGAGATACACTTGGTAGTGTATTGAAAAGTGTCTCAAATTGGTTGAGAATGTGTGGTGGTGAAGTGCTTATAAAGGATTCTCCTCTGTAAGGTGACATCTACGTGTAAGGGAGAAGAGTGTGGGTGGGTTAGCTCTAACTGCTCGTGCGTACAGACACGCGCCTGTTCCGACCCAATCCGGGCTTGGGTTTGGATCTCGAAACTTTGATCTTGGATCTTGGGCTCTTCTTGGGACTTCGGGCTTCCGGACCCAATCCTTATCTTTTTATTGTAAAGCTCACTTCAAATTAGTTTTAATTTTGTAAATAGCTTGTGCGTTATTATGTGAATAAAAACAAAATCGTGTAAACGGTCAGATGATCTTTGAATGGTCGGAATTAAGTGTATTAACACGCATTAAGACATGTTAATTGCCGGAGGTAGTTGGTCATGCCGTTTCGGGCGTTTAACACGTTTAAAGGGCATTAATCATGGACATTTTGGATGTTTTGGCATGATTGTAACCGAGGTCGAAGGCCTATAAATAGAGCCATCCGGGTCTCATTCTAAACACACCGTAACACAAAGCACATAACTTCCTCTCTCTCTCTCCCTCTCCATAATTAGTTTTTCTTTTGTAGTCCGGTGAAGGTTCGGCACATAGTCCTAGTTTGTTGAAATCAAGTCGAGTGGTGCTAAACTTACCTTGTTGTTGTTGTATCCGGGGAGGATATTGCACATCTTATTCAGCACATGTAAAGCGTGATAAATAGTTTTAAAGAAACCCTCCAATAGACTTCGACGAATCTACCTTTTGTTACCTTTTCCCAATTTCGATTTTTTGTTCATCTTATTTCTTTCCATTTATCTTCTATTTTTATAAATATTAATAATAATATTGCTAACATATTTTAGTTCAATAATAATAAATTGAAACTTTATCAAATATTTATTCAATATTAGTTATAAAGTGATATGAGATGTCTGAGCATATATAAAAGTGTCATCATTAAAAAATTATAAATACTTTGTTTATTGAACTTTGATCAACGTTTGTTGCTGATGAAGATTGAACATGAAAACCACCATAATTTCATGTATTTCGTTTAGGCATAGACCTAACACGCAATATTATCGCCCTTTTAAGTGGTGCAATTCATTCATGTGATACAGTCTTTGATAGAGTAGAGAGATCATTCAATTTTGGTCGAGATTGAGGATAAGTGATAGTGAGTTAGTTGAGGTTATGAAAGTTAGATGGAACCCCATAGATATTCAAGTTACTTGTATCGATTGTTGGAAATTAGTTAACGTTTAACCAATATTATTATATAACATATCTCAATATGCCAAAATTATATAATATGATCCTTATATGTTAAGACGCCTTTTAAACATATTCAATTAATCTAGGCATTAAAAATTACTAACATGTGAATAAACCTTTTATTCTAAATATGTGATCATCAACTTGAACAAACAATCTAGTAACCTATAAACAATTTATAAATTGCAGATCAAATTCGTTTAGGAGACTTACATGTGAGGTTGTAAACAACCTCATGCGTTGCTAGCTCAAGCCGGAATGCCACACCAGGACTTCGTCGGATTCAGCCTACACGCGCCCAAGCCTTGCCGGATTCAGCTTATACCTGTGTCTTGCTATGCCGAAGAGAATCTGCGAGACGCGTGCGTGTGTGCCTCGTCAAAGAACAGACCTACACCTTGAAGGAGAGGACAATTAATTTGCCAAAACCTTGCTGGAAGGACTGCACGCACGCAAGCCTTGAAACTCGCTGGATCCCGCGTGCCAATGTCTTGCCGCTCACCAGAAGGACGCTCTTATAAGCCTGACTCTTGCTGGCTGGATGAACACACCTTCCCCTTGAGTCTTCAATCCTTGGTGGAATGAATCAGGAAGGTCTCCGGAATGGGACTCCTATGGGCCTACCGGATTGCGCCCAGATGCCTCGCCGGATTGCCTTGCCCTTCGTCGGATGGAGCCTTCGCGAGTCTTGAATCCTTTCTTGAATCTTGGCCGGCCCTATATGGAAAATTCTCACACAAACACCATAATGGATTCAATGATAATTCTCTTGTGTCTTTTAGAGATTAAGAGGGTAGGCTCTTAGATTGAAGAACGGATGAAAGGGAATCACTCAAGAAACAAGATCGAGAATCAAGAAATGATTTATTGCTCTCTTTTTTTCTCTCAATCTCTCGGCCACAAGAACACAAGGGGGAGGAGAGGTTCTGGCCGAGATTCATCTTAGGGTTTGGTTAAAATTGATTTAAAACCATTTTATACATGAGTGAATGAGTTTCAGTTAGGTCAAAATCCACTTTTGGCCTGTTAGTCAAACTTAAGCCCATAGATCTTTTTAACTAGTTTTAAAATAATTTATCAGCCTAATTCTTTTAATTATGGCCGACCAAATCATTATAGTTTCTCCAAAAAATATTTGATTAATTTCTAAAATAATATTTAATTAATTTAAAAATTCTCATTTATTTAATGACAAATCATTAATTCTTTTCATACTATACAAACAAGTACCAAAGGAGAAAATATTTATTTTCATCTTTTATTTTTTTGAATCATCAAATTAAATTATTATCAATATAATAACATAATATGATTCATTAAATAAATGTTGTAATAAATAACTAATTATTTATTTACTTACTTAGAAAATAATTTTGGTAGTGTAAATCACAATTTACAAGTAATGAGAAAATAGATTGTTCTAGTTTAATAAATCTCGTCCAAGAGTCTATCACTGAGACCTTATGGACCCACATGAACGAAGTTTTAGAATAAAGTCTAGACTCAAAATGTCACAAATTTTTTCCGACTTTTAATTCTTAATATTAGTCGATTGCACTAAAGGACTAATATTGAAACTCTCTAAGTTCATATGCATTTATTTTTCGTTTGATGTGATAAAACAATTCTTCACACGATCCACAAACTATTTTACGATATTACCCTTCATGTGTACCAATAACTCAGAGGAATGTAAATTACCGTTTTACCCCTGAGTTATTATTTTCAATTACTCCTTTGTTATTTGTGAATGAGAAAAACATAGAGTGATATGTCTTTATACGTCACATGTTTTAATTAAAGAATATTCTATTCGTTGAATACCAGTCCTGGTTTATTCATTCCCACTCTCATTACAAAGCATAGTTTGATATTAATGCATTAGCATTTTGTGAAGCCTTGATAAAAAAAAGCCCAAGCCCATAATTTGAGAAGCTGAAATACCCTAGGTTGTGGGTTTTCTTTCCACCGCCTAAAGAAAAATCTTCTCTAACTATTTTATTTTCTTTTCCTTTCCTTCCCTCACGCACACGTCTCTCTCTCTCTCTCTCTCTCTCTCTCTCTCTCTCTCTCTCTCTCTCTCTCTCTCTCTCTCCTTTTCTTCAACCACCGCCACCGTCTTCGACCACCGCCACCGTCATCTCCTCGCGTGAAGCTTGCTCTTTCCTCCTTGAACATCTTCGTCAAGCTTCGCCTCGTTGTCGCTCGCCCTGTTCTCTCTCGGTGCCGCGTCGGTCGAAGCTCCAACGCCGGAAATCGGTCGTGTCTTCGTCGTCTCGGCCGCAGGTATTAGTCTGCCTCGACCTTGGATCTTTTCTTGGTCGCAGGAAGTCATCCTCGCGTCTCGCTGTCTCTCGCTATCGGTCTCGTCGTTTTGTGTATTGCTCATCTCCCAGCTGAAAGCTCAACGACAAGCTTTGCGATTTTTGCGGGCGTCTACGGCAAGTTTTGGTAAGGTGAAATATTTTTAGAATATTCTTTTCAAAACGAGACCTGTTCGTTTGGATTTAGGACTAGGGTGAGGTGAATTCAAGGATTTGGTTGTAAATCAAAGAGTCGTGGTAGTGGTAGGGTGAATGATAGTTGAGTTATAAATTGATTTGGTTGTACTGTGGATTGTGTTTCTGTAATTTCGGATTAGATTGGATTTTTGGATTCAAAGTTTAGGGTTCAGGCTCGGTATTCAGAGCTTTTTGGGTTATTTGGTTATGTTGTCGGGCTGAATGCGGTTGTAAGGTGGATTGTAACTGCATTGTGTCGTGAAAATGGTTCAGGTGGATTTTAGATTGTTTTGGCCTGCAAATTTTAAAGTTGGAAGTTTTTGGAATCTGAAAACTATATAATCAAATAGATAAATTGTTAATTTAATTATAATCTAAATTGAAAACGGAAAGCATGAATCATGGATTCTAGGTTAAACCTGAGAGCGTTATTATATAACCTGGGAATTTATTTTTTCTAAGAACGAAATTGAGAATTTTGGAAAATGGATTTGAGGGTGTGGCTTGAGTTGGTTTTGATTCAGGGTTAACGTGAGAAAATAATTTTAGATTGGGACTTTGAATGTTAAATAGGGGATTTGAGATCTCATGAAAGAGAATGTAGTTTTGTGAACTTCAAATAGCTGTGATTTTGTTGGGAAATAGATAATGGGAATTTGATTGATTCAGGTTTCGTACCTCGGGGTTTGGGATTTGGAATTCGAGGTTAGGAACTTATTATGAATTTAATAATGTGATTTAATCCGTTATCGGATTTTTATAATTTGTTTCCAGATTTACGTGAACGTGTACGACTGTTGATCGGGTCAGAAACTCCGAAGTGAGGATCGAAATAGAAATCAGAATCTCGGTTTAGTTGTAAGTATTATTCGCTTACAGCGTTTAATAGAATCTTGAATGTTGATTGAAAGTTTTCTTTACGAAGTCACTTCATAATTAAATAAATAATTGATCATTATTAATTATTTATTTAAGAATGTCTAAGATGTAAATTAAGTATTTAACTAACGAAAATTTCTTAGTTATCTGTTTGGAAGAATAATTCATTTGAGACTCATATTTTATTGCTTAATCTTATTGCGTATCGTTTACGATACGAAAGCAGGCGAGTCTTAAATAAGTTTAATCTTTACTAACCAAAAAGTTGTAAAGACTTTAATATTTCTGAACATCATGGTTGATGGACTTTCAACTCCGGATTTTATCTCATTCAGCGCCCGACAGAGTATCAAGTGTCTCAAAGCGTATAGGACGCACCTCTTTATGAAAGTCATCCGATTTTCATCTGAACTATTCCGGGTAAGTGTGGAGACATAAGTCAACTACTTACTAAGGGAATAACCAGGCTTATGTGGATATTATGTGTTAGTAAACAAGACTAAGTAAAGCCTCAGAATATGAAAAGTAATAAAGATAAGGCTTCAGCCACATTTTATTGAAAACGTAGTTCGGGTCATCCCTGATAGACTCAAACATAGTTTATTAGAACCAGACCTGTGTTATGTGTTATAGCTACCCTAATAGTTTGACCCGCTAGAGCGGGGGAAACAGGAGAGCATAAGTCAACTCTCGAATTCAAGTCGAGAGTGAAAGTTTTGGGAGTCACCTCTCAACTTTCATCTTAAAACACTAAATGAGCAAATGAAAGGGAAACACTAAATTATTGTGATTTAACCCGAGATGCTCTCCTGTAAATAGATTAGGCGTGTGCTATGTGTGTGTCTGAGCACCCAAACCTTGAACATAAGTAATTGATGGTACCCACGAGTTACTTACTCGTGATATTGACCGATGAAGGTCATGAAGGCGCTGATCTTCGTGCATAAGCACCGAGCGCCGGCGCCCTGATGAAGTTGGTACCATTAGTGGATCCCAGAGAGAATAAAACACAAAGTCGCCGAGGGACCACTACTCGAGGCCTGAGGCTGACTTCTTGTCGTTCCGAGGGTTACAGCAGGAAGGGGTGTATAGCCTTGTGGAGCGGCAAGTGAATAAGTAGATATGGCCATGCATGCATTTGCATTGAATCTAGAATTAGATATGCATCCCTATTTTCTTATTTGCACGTCACACGACATTAGATGTCTTACATTTTATAGGTTGGACTCCCACTTGCTGAGTCAATCGACTCATAGTTTTATGACCATTGGTAATGTAGATAAGGGTAAAGCAGCGAAACAGTGACGTCAAGGCAGTAGCGTGAAGAAAATGGCATAGATGAAGACCGAGACCAAAACGTGTATCTCTTGACCTATGGGCTAATGGGGTCTCACAACCGGAGAGAAGAAGTTTAGTATAATATTAATATGTCAAACAATTTTGTAACCTACACTCCTTAAACTAAACGTCCTATTTAAGGACGAGGAGTTGTTTTATATGTACATATCTATAGAAGTTTGTGAAACTTCCTATATGTATATTAAAAGTGAAAAATTCCTCCGGGTTTTTGAAAACTACTAATAATGTATTTTTATTTCGCACTTTATATATAATGTATTTACGTTTATTATATGTTTAATAAGTTTTATTTTCTGCCTTGAGTATTTTATTTAAAATATTATCTTTATATATAATGATATACTCGTGCACGTGTCGATGGTTTTACGGGAGTCGCGGCCTGCGGGCGAGCTGATGACGCTCGCGGGTCGTGACATATTGTTTCAACATGAGTTCGGTATCTGTGAATCACATAATCCAATATAACAATGTTATGACACAAACCGCCGGGTCACATGCAACTATAACTTAGCCATTGCCCATTGAAAAATCAAATGTCATAAAGTGTCCACATCGATTATGCATTCACTTCAAGAGTTAGGTAAGCACCAAAATACCCCATTGTACGTGAACTTGAAGTTTCGAGTGATTAAACGATTTTATCTCGAGTTTAAGATTATCACAGGTCTTGTTCAATATCTTCTGTAAGATAATGAGAATGAAACACAGAGTCACAACTCTCTATATCACGAGATAACATATCATGATTCATTCAAACAACCATTACTCAAATTCGATTGCTCTATTGATCTTGAGATTGCGAACTAATGTTTAAACTAGTCACAAGTGGCTATCTTGTTAAGTCTATACTTAGCACCCCTTTCGTCGATGACAGTTTCAGAGCGTAGAAAACATATATAAATACAAACTTAATCAAGAATGAATATTTAATTTTATTTAATGTTTCAGCAAAACGAAATACAAAAGTATTTATATGTCTAATATCTTATCTTCTAATATAGAGAGTTGACATTGAATAAGACCAGTAATACTTTGAAGCTTGAGATAAAACCGTTTAATCACTCGAAAAATCAAGATCACATATGATGGGTATTTTGGTAATCACCTAGATCTTGAAGTGAATACATATATTCTTGTAACACTTAAAACATTTGATTTGTGAATGGGCAATGACTACATCTGACTAGACAACTTGTTTCATAATATTGTTTCGTTGATTTATGTGATTCACAGATACGGAATTTGTGTTGAAACAATATTGAGGCATTAGTATCACACCATGTTTTGTTATGAGAGTGTGAGCAAATAAACTGGGCCTGATATTCATCGAACAAAACATTCTTTGAATAAAACATGTGACTGGTAGAGACATCTCACTTTATATTTTTCTCGTTCACTTATAATAAAGGAGTCGGTTAAATAATAACTCAGGGGTAAAATGGTAATTTTACATTCCTCTGAGTTAATGATACACGCAAACGGTAATATCGTGAAATACTATGTGGATCGTGTGAGAAATTGTTTTATCACATCAAACGGAAAATAAAAGCACATGAACTTAAAGAGTTTAAATCTTGGTCATTTTGTGAAATTGAATAATATTAAGAATTAAAAGTCGGAAATTTTTTATGAACTTTTTAGTCCGGACTTTATTCTAAAGGTTCGTTCATGTGGGTCCATAAGGTGTCATGATAGACTTTCGGATGAGATTTATTGTACTAAAACGATTCATTTTCTCATTGAATGATAATTGTGATTTACATTAAGAAAATTATTTTCTAAGTAATTAAATAAATAATTAGTTATTTATTACTACAATTATTTAATGATTCATATTATTTTATTATATTGAAAATAATATAATTTTATAATTCAAATAAATCAAAGATGAAAATAAATATTTTCTCGTTTCGTATTTGTTTGCATAGTATGAAAAGAATTAATGACTTGTCATTAAATAAATGAGATGTTCTAAATTAATTAAGTATTATTTTAGAAATATATCAAATATATTTTGTTGAAATAAAATGATATACTCGGCCATAACTAAAGAATTACGGCTGAAAATTTATTTTAAACTCATTAAAAAAATCATTGGGCTTAAGTTTAACTAACGGGTCAAAATTGGATTTTGACATAATTGAAGCCCGCTCTCTTAGATATAATGTGGATTTTGTGAAATCCTAACCCTAATCATTAATCTCTGCCAACATTCCCCTTCCCCATAGAGTGTGCTTGGCCGAGAGTGAGAGAGAAAAGAAAGATCAAGAAATCGTTTCTTGATTCCTGATCTTTGAGTGATCCCCTTCTCCGAATGTTCAATTTAAAGAACCCACACTCTCAATCTCTAAAACACCCGAGTGTATTATCTCTGATGTTTCTTTTGGTGTTTGTGTGAGATTTTTTCTTGAATAGGTCCGACCATAATTGAAGCAAGAAGGCAAAGCGACTCAACGATTCCTTAGGTGTGCGTGAAGGCATTTCGGCTGCTCCTATCCGGCGTGTTTTGGGCTTGCGTATGTTGTCCCTTTCGGTACAGCTTGGGTTGAGTGTGAGCAGGTCAATTCAATGAGTGAAGACATGCAAGAGACATGTCCTTTCTGGGTGTGATAAGGAGTGTGATTTGTTCCGGCGACTGAATTCCAACGAGACATTCCGGTGAAAGCAAGTAACGCACAATCTCATACGTAAGTGTGCTATAACGAATTGGATCTGCAACAATAAATTGTTATAGGTTGCTTGTGTGTTTATTCAATTTGCTGACGACAAGTTTAGAATATAGTTTATTGACATGTTAGTAATTTTTAATGCCTTGGTTAATTAAACATGATTAAAATGTGTTTTGATATGTTAAGTTTAATTATGTTTCCGCCATATTTAGATATGTCACATAGTTTTATAGGTCAATTGTAAACCAATTTTTGATAACAGTCTTCTCTTTTATTTCAGTGTCAAGCTCTCAAGTATTTATTTATTTCATAGAAACAGAAACAACGTAATATGTATAAGCATTTTACTGGTGGACATGAATGACAACAACACTTTCTACAGCCTTCATCTCAGCCTGGGACTTCGGACGGACGAAAGAACCGCCTACCGTCCAAGCGGAAATTTCTATTCCGCGGAAAAATCATTTCCGTCCACCATCCACGCGGATTTCGTTACTGTGCGGAAGGAAGATTTCCGGGGGAAGAGGGGGTTTCCGCGGGTACTGTGTGGTGTTTAAAAAAAAATTAAAAAATGGTGTAAATGGTATATTTGAAGGAGTAAAATGTAAGAAGATTAAAATTAGTGTAATATTATGAAATGTAATTGATATGGATACTTGAAAATTTATTACAAAATCTTAAGATTGAAAGATTACAAGTTCAAGAAATCATAAAAATGAAACATAATTAAAATTGTAGAACTTTTGAAGATATTTTAGAAACTTAATAGATTTTGTAGAGAGATTATAGAGAGAAATTATTGAAAATGTAGAGAGAAGAGAGGTTGAGTTGTGTTGATTGTAATGAAATTTTTTTGTATTTATAAAGAAAAATTCGGATGGGGTTATAGTGTAATAATGGACAATTTTTTTCAGTCATAGGATTAAAAAACGGCCACTTTTTCAACCCTACAGATTGAGCCACGTCACCATTGAAATCTCCTTTTCCTCTAACGATACAATCCTCTTCCGGGTCCGCCGTGATTAAATTTTCTCATGCTTACCAATGGAATAATGCCTTCGCCTGACACACTGTCTCCTTCCGGGGAACATTCATGTCGCGTGTAAGCAAAAGGTTTCCTTCCTCCCGCAATTCCGTGTACCGCACACGCTTGTTGAACTTCATGCAACGAAGTTGTTGGACTATCAACTCGTAGATCAAGGTATGGAAGCCAATATTACGCCTACGACTCGGATGACATACCGGAGGCGTGGATGATGTGGCAAAGTTTATTTGAATTCATTCGGCTTGCATATAAAGACTCTCTCATTTACTTTTCATTCTTGTCTTGAAAATTTTAATTAATATATTAGACATTGGAGAAAACGAGTCCTCTCGAAAGGCTCGGTGTATCATTTCCATTGAAATAAAAAAGCCACTGTTTACTTTGAGTTTTATCATAAATTTTCCTTACATTCGTTCATCAATTTTCTTACAAATATTGAATCAAACACGAGAGAATCGTGAGTAAGAAATCGAGAGATTCAGTGTTGAAGTGATATATTCGAGCAGAGCTCGCTTTGGTTGTTTTGCAGGGAATTTTGTAGTGAATTTCCAGCTCTACCGGCAAGATTTTGACGACGCACAACTGGGGGCGCAGCATCCAATAAGGTGGTTGAATTTTGCAAAGGCTTCATGAGGAGTAATTTGACCAAAAAATAATTTGACCAATGTCCACTCCTCTCACGTGCCTAATAAAGATTATAGACATAAATTTGCTTAGTAACCCTTATGCAAATTGAGAAACCATTTATTGATAGAAATAATTAGCTTTTTGATAAAGATGAACTTTTGGATGCCTCGCATCAAATACTTGCATCGAAATAGACTATAAAATGCGAACGAACGGTGAAAATCGGTGATAAATATGTACCCAAATATTTGGATTATCAGATGCGACGAGTAACATATGAGAGTCGCCCAAAACTTTCATATGCGATTTCAAAAATTTCCAAATTTTTGAGCAGTGTAAAATTTCTCTTCTTTCTTTTTTAATTGACGTGGCAAATTCTGGTTTTTATTTATAAATAATAATGGATGCAACCTCCTTCCTAATTTATTATGTTTGTCAACATATTTGCCGCATTACTTTGTCATTTATTAAGCAAATAAACAACCGATTTTATATCTCTACCATGAATAAGAATCTATTTATAGTTTTGCAGAGTGCATTGCACTCAAATGTTTGTAATAAATTAACCAATGATGAATTGATAATACTTTAAATACCAATGGAACACATGAATTTCCAACACTTGTTAACTATTTTTAAAGTGAGGTATTAGCTCTCTTGGGAAATGACTATCACTTTCCAAGCGCATATGATAAACAAAACTGACCAGCTTATAAGGAATAATAAATAAAAAATATAAATAATCAATATTTCAGAACATTTTACTTATATTTGTAGGGTTGCACCAACCAATGCAATAGTGCAAAACATTGGCGACGCCGAAGAACCTAATAGCAAGCTATTATGATGGAACTTCCCCTTAAAAAATAAATTTAATATCGTGTGAGTCTATGACTCACATATCAGATATTAAACTGATAAGAACAGATACTACACTTGATCTTAGCCAAAAGGCCGAGAAAGGTATACCTAATCATGTGTTCAAAGCTGTGTTTTAAAGCTTTTAAGTTGAACTAATCTTATATGCCGCCAATGTGGGACTTGAGCTAATCTTGTATGGTTTGAGAGCTTATTAAATATATAAAAGCATTACGTTATAATTATATTGTCATAGGGCAAATAAATATAGATTGTAATAATCATGTTCTATGATCTTTACATATTAAACTGTGTTTCTCGCACCAAACTATATTTTCAAAGAAATACAAAAGTATATACTTTATATATTGAAAAATTGCTCTAAATAGCTCCACTCGTAGAACAAGGTATGGAAGCCAATGTGATAAAGTGCTCTAAATAGCTCCACCTGCGGGTACAGAGCCTGCACTTATATGATATGATATGATATGATCAGATGATCTCGATCGGATGACATGACATGATCATCTTGATCAGATGATATGATATGATTATCTTGATCAAATGACATGATATTGGAGATGAACTGACCAGTGGCAAATGCTGGCGAACAACATCTTAATGCGCAATCTCCTCCACTTTCCCTTCCTCCCCCACGCCCCAGCACACCACCGCTGTTGCCAATACCATCCAATCAGTACATCATTCGTTCCTCTCACGTGCATATATATATATATATATATATATATGTATATATATATATATATATATCTTACTTACCTTTGCACCGAAGCACTTCCTTCGACATGATAGTTGATGAATGTTGATGTCGATGTCTCCATAGCACGAATCACAGTCTTTATATACACAGCTTAAGCTTATGACTGACTAGGAGACCCATATGCGCACATTAGCATTATTGCCATTATTGGTCTCGTCGCTGCCCCACCGTATCATTTTCGTATCATTTCCCTAAATACTCCCCACCCCAACGTTAAAAAATTTAAGACTTCTGAACATTATCCCTTCCTATAAAATTCATTATATATTGTATGTCACTTTATCACATTTATATATGTCTATACATACATGTATAGGGCAATGTTACGCCTAAATTGCCTTCATCAAACGAAATTGTCAGACCATCCACTCGTAGATCAAGGTATGGAAGCCAATGTTACGCCTACGGCTCGGATGACTTACCGGAGGCGTTGATGATGTGGCAAAGTTCATTTGAACTCATTTGGCTTGCATATAAAGACTTTCCCATTTACTTGTTATTCTTATCTTGAAAATTTTAATTCATTTCTTAGACATTGGAGAAAATGAGTCCTCTCGAAAGGCTCGGTGTATAATTTCCATTGAAATAAAAGATCCACTATTTACTTTGAGTTTTATCATAAACTTTCATTACATTCGTTCATCAGTTTTCTTACAAATATTGAATAAAACACGAGAGAATCATGAGTAAGAAATGCGAGAGATACGGTGTTGAAGTGATAGATTCGAGCAGAGCTCGCCTAGGTTGTCTTACAGGGAATTCCGCAGTGAATTTCCAGCTCTTCCGGCAAGATTCCGACGAAGTAAAACCGGGGGCGCATCAGCCAATAAGGTGGCTGAATTTTGCAAAGGTTCCATGAGGAGTAATTAGACCAAAAAATAATTTGACCAATGTCCACTCCTCTCACGTGCCTAATAAAGATTATAGACATAAATTTGCTTAGTAACCTTTATGAAAATTGAGAAACCAATTATTCATAGAAATAATTAGATTTTGATAAAGATGAATTTTTTGGATGCCTCGCATATAATAGTTTCATCGAAATAGACTAGCAAATGCAAACTAACTGTGAAAATCGGTGATAAATATGTTCACAAATATTTGGATTATCAGATGCGAGAGTCGCCCAAAACTTTCATATGCATTTCGAAAGTTTCTACATTTTGAGCATACTAAAATTTCTCTTCTTTTTCGTTTAATTGACGTGGCAAACTCTGGTTTTTAAAAAAAATACTAATGGATGCAACCTCCTCCATAATTTATTATGTTTGTCAACATAGTTTCCGCATTACTTTGTCATTTATTAAGCAAATAAACAACCGATTTTATATCTCTACCATGAATAAGAATCTGTTTATAGTTTTGCAGAGTGCATTGCACTCTTATGTTTGTTATAAATTAACCAATGATGAATTGATAATACTTTAAATACCAATGGAACACATGAATTTCCAACACTTGTTAACTGTTTTTAAAGTGAGCTATTAGCTCTTTTGGAAAATGACTATCACTTTCCAAGCGCATAGGAATAAACAAAACAGACCAGCTTATAACGGATAATAAATAAAAAATATATATAATCAATATTTCAGAACTTTTTACTTATATTTGTAGGGTTGCACCAACCAATGCAATAGTGCAAAACATTGGCGACGCCGAAGAACCTAATAGCAAGCTATTATGATGGAACTTCCCCTTAAAAAATAAATTTAATATCGTGTGAGTCTATGACTCACATATCAGATATTAAACTGATAAGAACAGATACTACACTTGATCTTAGCCAAAAGGCCGAGAAAGGTATGCATAATCATGTGTTCAAAGCTGTCTTTTATAGGCTGTTAAGAAGGCTAATCTGATTTGCAGCCAATGTGGGACAAGGTTAATCTACACAAATATGGTATCCTAAGTACGGTGCTTAATTCAAGTAAAAGAGTATATCATTGTTTATTATCTAATTCAACCTCTAATTGTGCACGTTGAACTCATATTATAATACGGAAATGTCATCTGTTTTGAAAGAAGAAAAATATTTCTATTTTGTTTTAATTATCAAACTTAAATTATTTTTAAAGTCTATATTTCTGCGTCATGATTATCTTGCTGAGTTCCAGAATTCGCCATTGCTTAAGCTATACTGCTGCAAAAAATAGAGGAGAAAAAGAAAGTTGAGGTTGCATTACTATACCTGTAAGTACTTACACACTTATGTATTCAGAAGAATTTCAAAAGGGAAAACCTAGGCCCGACGTTATAAAAAACTTGTTTTTGTTACAAATTTGTCATACTTTTAAGCTCAATTGAGTTTGCAAAGCAGACGCTCATACCATACATGTGTAGTAATTTAACTTTATTGCAGGCTCTTGCCAAAAGCCTTTGGATGAAGTCAAAACAATCTACCACATACACAGAAACATCAGGATTGTTTCATTAACAACTCTTACAGAAATAAATTAGATTCAATCGTCTTCATATTTCATTTAGATTTTCACCAGGCCGTAGATCTCTCGCGTTGCAGTGTGAGTTTATAAATCGCTATTGCAAAAAGAAAAATAAATAATATACTGATTTCTAACTTATTCTTTTATGACATTATGTTTTTTTCCTTTATGTACTTAAAAAAGAGTTAAAATCTAACTTCAGTTAATTTATTTGTTAGTTTTCGGTTATATGCGCGTGAAATATTTGAGTCCAAATAATCCGGTTATATGCGCGTGAATTTTCTATTTGTTAGTTTTCGGTTCTATCTGCAAAGATAATAGCAAGTTATTATGATGGAACTTCCCCTTAAAAAATAAATTTAATATCGTGTGAGTCTATGACTCACATATCAGATATTAAACTGATAAAAACAGATACTACACACTTGATCTTAGCCAAAAGGCCGAGAAAGGTATGCCTAATCATGTGTTCAAAGCTGTGTTTTAAAGCTTTTAAGTTGAACTAATCTTATATGCCGTCAATGAGGGACTTGAGCTTATCTTGTATGGTTTGAGAGCTTATCTTGTATGGTTTGAGAGCTTATTAAATATATAAAAGCATTACGTTATTATCATATTGTCATTGGGCAAATAAATATAGATTGTAATAAGCGGGTTCTATGATCTTTACATATTAAACTGTGTTTCTCGCACCAAACTAGTGAAAAATTGCTCTAAATAGCCCAAGGAAACAATGATATTGTTATTTGGTCAATTTTTTTTATGTTTAGTAAATAGCCATTTTTTATGACGTGACAATTTTTATAGATTTGGTTTTACAATCTTGACCTTTAAGTGTAATTAATATAATTCAAATATAACTGTTTAAAAAAATCGGTTTTATTTTGTGCTGATTAAGTTATAACTATTTTTCATTTTCTATTAATTATTTTATTATTCCGAATAATGAGACAAATTTGTTTGTTGATATTTTTTGCGACAATTTACGGTTATCATTATAGATTTATTGTTTCAATTTCAAATTTTTTTAATTGTCAGTAAAATTTTCGAAACTTTTTCAAATGTCAATTCTGGTTTATTCATGTTTATTTCATAGGAAGATTAGATCGACGAACTCACGATATAAGATTACAGAGATTATATAAGAAAAGGGTTGATCGAGCTTGATGAAATAAGATTCAGCGAGATCAAATAAAGATAACAAATAAGATAATAACGATCATCGAAATAAGTGTAATATCCTAGAATAGATTTCTATTTAAGGTATCGACGAGCAAAGATCCGAGATTCGCGGCCGACTGGAGATCTCGCCATGTGGCATGATTTACATTGAAGAGGGGTATTCGACTTCGTCTTTGATCTGGTTCTTCAGGCGAGAAGATTGCTGAGTGGCCTGGATCTCGATTCCTTCTAACTTATCTGCAGGTTGGGTTTTATTTTTGAATGAGTTGGTTTGGGTTTCGGGTTTGAGCTTCGACGTGTGGGCTTGATATAGCCCAACTCTACTTGGGTCGATTTTATACCCTTACAATCAGCCCCCCGTATTTTTAATATTGTGAAATATTAAAGATACTTATAATCGAAGTTGGATCGATAGGGGAGAAGGTGAAACGATTTAATTGGAAGCAACACGTGTTGATTTTAACGTCTTTTTGAAATCAAAGGGTCGAAGGTGGTTATGATTTTTTGCGACTTTTGAGGCAGATTATTATGATATATCAGGTTGACGGGAACGTGAAATACTCGATTTAGTTAAATCACCAGTTGTATAAATATTTGAAGGGTACCGATGGTTTATTTATACTGCGTTCAGAAAATTACCGAGGTATTTTACTTCTTTTTCATCTCTCTACTTTCTCTCTCTAGCCTTTACATTCGTTTTTAATCGAGCTCTTATTGTCGACATACTTTCATAAATTTCTTCAATTCGCTTTAGTCAACGTCTTCTTCTCGACAAATATAGTTTTTTTTTATATGGACTGGTTTGGTGTTGGTCGGTTTGCTAATATAGATATTTTAAGTCCTACAACCATCACTCCTAGTGAATTCAAAGAATTTAGGTATCGTTATGACATTCATTCATGTCTTAAGGCTTTTCTGCCGACCTCAAACACTACTGCGAATACGATCATAGATTGTTATTGTTGTGTGTATGAAGTCTGGTTCCAATCTTGTGGACTTCGATTTCCGATTCATCCTCTTCTTTTAGATTTTGCAAATTCCTTAGGTATCACTGTACCCCAGATGTGTCTGAACTTTGTTAGGATGGTGCTTTGCTTCACTCTTCTTGCTCAAGAGCAGGATGTCGAACTAGATTTGTTCGATCTGGTTCGTTTTTGTGTGGTGAGAGCGAATTCGAAACATCACACGAGATGTTTCTATCTTTCTCCTCATCCACATAGGATCATTCTCGAAGGTCTCCCCAAGAAATATTTCGCTTGGGGTTGCCGTTATTTTTGTGTGGCCGTAAACGAATTCACAATGGGAAATCGAGCGAACTCCTTTAGGGCGAGATGGGCGAGTTCACCGAGTGCATTTACTGTCCTTCACCCGACGTACCTGAGGAAGAAGAAGGTAAAGGTTGATTTTGTCAAATATTTGTCTGTATTGATTTATTTACTTTTCTCATTTTTTGTACAGTTGATATGGATACTGAGGTGTCGGCTCGCAGTACGTGTCGTGAAAAGAAGAAGCAAGTGTCTCCTGCTGAATCGTCAGTTCCGCCGATTATCAATCTCGACTCAAGGATTGAAGAGAGCCGGATTCCTGTTGTTCCGCCCGTCGTCCCGGCTGTCTTTGTTCTTCATGTCGCCCCGACTATCGTTTTTCCTCATGTCACCCTAGCTATTGGCGAGACCGTGGAAATAAATGTCTAGGAGGTTGACAAGGAGACTTTCGATCTGATTCCACGATGAGGATGTTTCTTCTGGCGATGAGGCCGATAAGAAAAAGAAGAAGAACAAAAAGGAAAAGGAGAAAGTGGTCGACAAAGAAGTTGATCGGCATGTTTCTGGCGAATAGAGGGTAGCGAGAGCTGCTTTGTCAAGGAGTGGAGGTCGATCGGGATCTCGCAATTTGACATCGAGGAAGTATTATCACACATTCATCTACAACCAAGACGTGATATTGTGCAGGATGCTTTTCAAGGAGTGGAGGTCGATCAGGCAAACTTCTGATTCGAGAAAGAGCTAGACCAACTGAAGGCCGAGATTGAGAAATATCGAAGATCTGTGAAAGTCGAGAGGGATCGGGCCGTCTATGTGGCTAAGAAGGCTTCTTTGCTTCGTTACCGTGGTCAAATCCTGAAGTATCAGGCTCAAAAGGAAAATATGGATGATGCTATCATCATCTTGAAGAAGTTGGAACGGTGCAAAAGTAACAAGGAGCTCATTTCGGAAATCCTTGGGGGCAAAGTAACGGATTGGTCGAGCAAACTGAAAGACACTGAGAGTCTTACGAGGGCCTTTCCTCTCTTTTCCTCGATAAAGTCTAGAGAGTCGCGAAGCACGATTTCATTTTCTGGCTCATTTGTCGTCATGGTGCATAGGGTGTGTATCTCATGTTCTATGGGGATGACAAATTCGATACCGTAAACCAATGAGAATGGGGTCTCTCCCGTGGGGCGTCGAGGGCTAGTTCGATATTCCTAAAGTACTCCGGAAAATTCTTCGGCCCATCGCCCTTATTGCCGGTCAGTCTTTTTGTTATGGAACATACGATTGTTTTGTTTACCGCTTCAGCATGTCCATTGCATTGAGGATATCTTCGGGTTGACATCCTTAGCTCGATGTTATTTTTGAAGCAGAAGGTTTTGAGTCTTTTTGACATGAACTGCGATCCGTTGTCAATTACGATTTCACGAGGGGCTCCGTGTCGGCATACGATGCTTTGTCATATGAAGGTTTCTATGTCACAGTCTTTAATAAGGGTGAAGGCTCCCGCTTCGACCCATTTCGAGAAATAGTCTATTAGTATTAGTAAGTAACGTAGTCCTCCGGGAGCGATCGGCATGGGACCTACTATATCCATTGAATATTTCATGAATGGGTAGGGTGCAGATATCGAAGATATTTCTTTGGCCGGTATCCTAATGTTGGGCGCGTGTCTTCTAACATGGTAGGCCAAAAATAGCCCTGTCTCTTGATTTTAAGAGCTAAAGCCCTTCTGCCGGCATGATTTTTGCATTCTCCTTCATGGATATCGGCCAGTACGGTGTTGGACTTGGTTGTCCCTATACTCTTAAGTAGGGTCTCGAGAAGCTTCTTTTAAATAGCGCTCCGTTTATGATAGTGAATCTTGAGGTTCGTCCGATGAGTTTTCTCCTGGCTTGTTTGTCCATTGGGGTCGTCCCTGTATATATGTAGTTGAAGATTTCGCTTCTCCAATCTCCTTGGTGTATGGTTGCCACAGTCTTTAACGCGATGTCTATGTACGGTTGTCTGATAGTTTCCACAGGTATGACTCATTTCAGTTTTGGGTCGGAAGTGGAGACCAAAGCTGCTAGGGCGTCTGCCGTCACGTTTTTGCTCCTTAGGATCAGGGTCAATTCGAATTGGTCGAGTTGTTCCGTCATTGCTTTGACTATCTTCAAATAGGCTTCCATGCGTTTGTCTCTAGTTTCGTATTCGCCAGAGAACTGAGAATCACAGATGGCATTCATTCGTTTAGCAATGAGGGCTTGGGTGAATAAAGCTTGGCTATGAGGGCCTCGTATTCCGCTACATTATTGGATGGGATGAAATCGATTCTGAAGGATTGTTCGATGATTTCCCTGTGTGGGGGCTGTTTGTAGAGATTCCCGCAAGAAGATTATTTATTAATATATTGATGTAATATACATCTTTATAAGCCCTTAATGTAATTGCTGATTAAATTAATAAAAGTTGAAATGTTCATTCATTCATTTTTCGTTTTTTTGAAGATTTATGATATTAAATAGTCTAATAGTCCTTAATCAAACCTAACAATGTATGCAGAGAAAAATGTAGATTTGCGTGAACAAACTCTTCATGGTTTGGTTAAAATGAAATTTTGCAATCTAAAGATAAACGGACTATTGATCCTAGTACGATTGTTGGAAGAATCTTTGATGTCTGGTCACGAGGTATAGAGAGTTAGGAACTCTATATTTCTTCCATGTATCTTACGAAGATACTGAATTGACCAGTGCACCTTTAGAGACAATGTAACAACAAACCATTTACCTCTTCTGTCTCAAGGTTATTATGTATGAATTGCATTGTGCTTACCTAAATCTTGAAATGAGACATGCCATTTAATTCTTGCTCTCGTGCTCTCTCTCTTGGCCGACACCCCCCCCCCCCCCCCCCCTTCTCGCTCTCTAGAAAATCTCTTTTTATTTTGGCACCTAAGTTCTCATTAGACTTAGGCTAAATTAGCTCTTTAGCTCATAGACTAGTTCTTGAGTTATTGTGTTTAATTGTACCCACACATAAATCCTTCTAAACCTCTAAAGACTCATGTAATAGAAATCTTAGGTTTCTCGAGTTCACGTTTAAGTGTGAAGGTAACGAGCAAGAGAAGATCAACCTTTCTGAAGACTCCTCTTAATTAAAGGAACAAGACAGGTTATTATTCATGCACTTTTAAATAATGTTTTTAACTGATACATGTTCATGCACTTTGCCAAGGCTAGTAAAATTGTTTTACTTGTAATGAAATTTTATATTCCAAATTAATACGATTAATGATAATTTTTCTGAACTCTAGACCTATTCAAACAGGGAAGTTAGCTGAATTCCTATTCCGACGCCCGATTTCGAAGATGCTCCGTCTATTGGGATTGGTGCCCACAAATGAGATATTAGACATTGAAATACTTTTGTATTTGATTTTACTCAGACATTAATAAAATTATGAATGAATCGTGATACCTTATCTTGTGATATAGAGAGTTGAGACTCTGTGTTTCATTCTTGATATCTTATAGAAGATATTGAACAAGATCTGTGATACTCTGAAGCTCGAGATAAAACCGTTTAATCACTCGAAACATCAAGATCACATACAAGAGGTATTTTAGTAATTATCTAAATCCTTAAGTGAATGCATGATCTATGTGACACCTTATGACTTTTGATTTGTCAATGGGAAATGGCTATGTTATAGTTGCTTCGGACCCGACGGTTAGTATCACTATGTTTTGTTATGAGAGTGTGAATGAATAAACCTGACCAGATATTCATCGAATAAGAACATTCTTTGATTGAAACATGTGACATGTAAAGACATCTCACTCTATGTATTTCTCATTCACAAATAACAAATGAGTTAGTGAAATAATAATTTAGGGGTAAAACGGTATTTTTACATTCCTTTGAGTTACTATTACACATGAAGGGTAACATCGTAAAGTACTCTGTGGATCGTGTAAAAAATATTTTTGTCACATCAAACGGAATATAAACGCATATGAACGTAGAGAGTCTCAGTATTAGTCCTTTAGTGGAATCGACTAATATTAAGAATTAAAAGACGGAAAAGGTTTGTGAACTTTTGAGTCCAATATTTATTCTAAAGCTTCATTCATGTGGGTCCATAAGGTCTCAATGATAGACACTTAGAAGAGATTAAATGAACAAGAATAATTGATTTACTCAATGAATATAAATTGTGATTTATATCGAGAAAGGTATTTTCTAAGTAACTTAATGAATAAACTTAATGAATAATTAGTTATTTATTGTTACATTTATTTAATGAATCAAATTGTATAATTATATTGATAATAATACATTTTAATGATTTAAATAAATAAAATAAGAAAATAAATATTTTCTCATGTCGTACTTATTTGTAAAGTATGAAATTAAATGTCGTTAATAAATAAGACTTCTAAATTAATTGAATTTAGAAATAAATCAGAAAAATTTCGAATAAATAAATTATTTTTGGCTGAGTGTTTTTGGTTTGGCTGAAAAGAATAGGACAAGAGTTTATAAAATGGTTTAAAATTAAGTAATCGGTTTCATCTAGTTTAAACCCATTTGACCTTTTATTTAAAAGTTTAAGGAAACCCTAATCTCACACTTAACCCAAGAAAACTTTTGGCCACTTTCTCTCCCTCCCCCTTGTGTGTGTTTGGCCGAAAGAAAGAAAAATGTTTTTCATTGGTTACTCTTGTTATCTTGAGATTTCCTTTATTCCCGAACATTCATAGAAGAGCCCACACTCTTAATCTCACGCATATTTTGAGTCTATTATTGTTGATTTTTCATTGTGATGTTTGAGTATTTTGTCTTTACTAGGGCCGGCCAAACTTGTGAAGTTTTATTTATTTAATATCAATATGAAGCCTCGACGCTCACCCGCCGGATTCACCTAGCTACACCCATCCGAAAGATCCCAGGCGCATCCAGCAGTCTGTCCGGCGAGCCCCGCGCCTCCCTATTCGGCATGTCCCAGGCTTTCCTGTCCGGCGAAGACCCCAGGGGCACAGAAGGCCCGGTCCGGCGTTCCTCCCTGTCCGGAAAAGCCCCTGTCCGGCGTGCCTCCCTGTCCCGACGTGCACCTCACATCGAATCCTACGAGCTCTCTTCACGTGTTGACTTGTAAGTAATTCTCAATGAATTGGATATGTGATTATATAAATTGTTTATATAAGTTGCTAGTGTTCAATTTGTTGCTTAACATATTTAGAATAAAAATGTTTATTCACATGTTTATAATATTTAATGCCTAAGTTAATTGTATATATTAAAAATGGTTTTTAATATATTAGATCGAATTATATATTTTCTCCGTATTACCGATATGTTATATAATTAATTGTTTAATCGTTGAATAAATTCCAGCACCTTCTACTTTGAGTGTCCATGTTCCATTTGCTGAAGTGATGGACGGGTCGTTTTTTGGTAGCTCGATTAAGAAATCGGCCAATACTTGTGATTTCGCGCAAGTTTTAGTGCGATATTCGATATCGTATTAACTTAGTTCGATTGCCCATTTGGTTACCATCCCTGACTGATTTGAGCTGTGAAGGAAGCTACGTAGCGGTTTAGTGGTCTAAACCACTATCGGGTGGGTCTGAAAATATGGTCTCAATTTTCTTGCTGCGGAGACAACGGCTAGCGCGAGCTTCTCCATCGCGTTATATTGTGTTTCTGCGTCCGCTAGGGATCTACTGGTGTAGAATACTGGTTTCTGGTGTAGACACTAAACGATACTGCGATGTATAGGTATAGTGTGTCTCTGTTCTCGGGTTTTGTCACGACCCGCGAGCGTCATCAGCTCGCCCGCAGACCGCGACTCCCGTAAAACCATCGACACGTGCACGAGTATATCATTATATATAAAGATATTGTTTTAAATAAAATACTTAAGACGGAAAATAAAATTTATTAAACACATTATAAATAAAGTGCGGAATAAAATTAAATTATTAGTAGTTAGCAAAAACCCGGAGGAATTTTTCACTTTTAATATACATATATGAAGTTTCACAAACTCCTTTAGATATGTACATACAAAACAACTCCTCGTCCTTAAGTAGGACGTTTAATTCCAGGAGTGTAGGTTACAAAAGAGTTTAACATAATAATATTATACTAAAACTTCTTCTCTCCGGTTATGAGACCCCATTAGCCCATAGGTCAAGAGATACACGTCTTGGTCTCGGTCTTCATCTATGCCACTGTCTTCACGCTACTGCCTCGACGTCACTGTTTCGCTGCTTTTCCCTTATCTACAATACCAAGGGTCATAAAACTATGAGTCGATTGACTCAGTAAGTAGGAGTATAACCTAAGAAATTTAAACATCTAATGTCGTGTGACGTGCAAATAAGCAAATAGGAATGTATATCTAATTCTCGATTCAATAGAAATGCATGCATGGCCATATCTACCTATTCACTTGCGCTCCACAAGGCTATACACCCCTTCCTGCTATAACCCTCGGAACGACAAGAAGTCAGCCTCAGGCCTCGAGCCGCGGTCCCTCAACGACTTTGTGTTTTATTCTCTCTGGGATCCACTAATGGTACCAACTTCATCAGGGCGCCAGCGCTCGGTGCTTACGCACAAAGATCAGCGCCTTCATGACCTTCATCGGTCAACATCACGAGTCAGTAACTCGTGGGTACCATCGATTCCTTATGTTCAATGTTTGGGTGCTCAAACACACGCAGAGCACACACCTAATCTATTTACAGAAGAGCATCTCGGGTTAAATCCCAATAATTTAGTGTTTCCCTTTCATTTGCTCGTTTAGTGTTTTAAGATGAAAGTTGAGAGGTGACTCCCAAAACTTTCACTCTCGACTTCAATCCGAGAGTCGAATTATGCTCTCCTGTTTCCCCCGCTCTTGCGGGTCAAACTATTGGGGTAGCTATATCACATAACACAGGCCGGGTTCTAATAGACTATGTTTGAGCCTATCGGGGATGACCCGAACTACATTTTCAATAAAATGTGGCTGAAGCCTTATCTTTATTACTTTTCATATTCTGAGGCTTTACTTAGTCTTGTTTACTAACACATAATATGCACATAAGCAGGGTTATTCCCTTGGTAAGTAGTTGACTTATGTCTCCACACTTACCCGGAATAGATCAGCTGAAAAACGGATGACTTTTACAAAGAGGTGCGTCCTATACGCTTTGAGACACTTGGTACTCTATCGGGCGCTGAATGAGATAAAATCCGGAGTTGAAAGTCCATCACCCATGATGTTCAGAAATATTAAAGGATATAAGATTCTACTAATAGAACTAATTTAAATAAGTTCTGGCATCTATAATTCAGTTTACAACTTTTTGGTTAGTAAAGATTAAACTTATTTAAGACTCGCCTGCTTTCGTATCGAACACAATACGCAAGAAGATTAAGCAATAACATACGAGTCCCAAATGAATTAATCTTCCAAATAGATAACAGAGAATTTTCCGTTAGTTAAATACTTAATTTACACCTTAGACATTCTTAAATGAATAATTGATAATGATCACTTATTTATTTAATCATGAAGTAACTACGTAAAGAAAACTTTCAATCCACACTAAGGATTCTATTAAACGCGGTAAGCAAATAATACTTACGAGTAAACCGAGATTCTGATTCGATCCTCACTTCAGAGTTTCTGACTCGATCAACAATCGTACACGTTCACGTAAATCTGGAAACAGATTATAAAAACCCGATAACGGATTAAATCACATAATTAAATTCATCAAAAGTTCTTAAACTCGAATTCCAAATCCCAAATCCTGAGGTACGGAACCCGAACCAATCAAATTCCCATTATCTATTTCTCAACAAAATCATAGCTATTTGAAGTCCACAAAACTACATTCTCTTTCATGAGATCTCAATTCCTCATTTTCACGTTCAAAGTCCCAATCTAAAATTATTTGCTCACGTTAACCTAGAATCAAAGCCAACTCAAGCCACGCCCTCAAATCCATTTTCAATAATTCTCAGTTTCGTTTTTAAAAAAAATAAATTCCCAGGTTATATAATAACGCTCTCATGTTTTACCTAGAATCCATGATTCATGCCTTCCGTTTTCAATTTAGATTATAATTAAGTTTACAATTTATCTATTTGATTATATAATTCTCAGATTCCAAAAACTTCCAACTTTAAAATTCGCAAGCCAAAACAATGTAAAATCCACCTGAACCATTTTTACGATACAATGTAGTTACAGTCCACCTTACAATCGCATTGAGCCCGACAACGTAACCAAATAACCCAAAAAGCCATGAATACCGAGCCTGAACCCTAAATTTGAATCCAAAAATCCAATCTAATCCGAAATTACAGAAACACAATCTAGAGTACAACCAAATCAATTTATAACTCAACTATCATTCACCCGACCACTACCACGACTCTTTGATTTACAACCAAATCCTCAAATTCGCCTCACCCTAATCCCAAATCCAAACGAACAGGTCTCGTTTTGAAAAGAATATTCTAAAAATATTTCACCTAACCAAAACTTGCCGTAGACGCCCGCAAAAATCGCAGAGCTTGTTGTTGAGCTTTCATGTGGGAGATGAGCAATACACAGAACGACGAGACCAATAGCGAGAGACAGCTAGACGCGAGGATGACTTCGTGCGACCAAGAAAAGATCCAAGGTCGAGGCAGACTAATAACGTGCGGCCGAGATGACAAAGACACGACCAATTTCCAGGTTGGAGCTTCGACCGACGCGTCACCGAGAGAGAACAGGGCGAGCGACAACGAGGCGAAGCTTGACGAAGATCTTCAAGGAAGAAAGAGCAAGCTTCACGCGAGGGGATGGCGGTGGCGGTGGTCGAAGAACGGGACAGCGGAGAGGAAGGATTCAAAGAACAGAGAAAGAAAGAAGGAGAAGAAAGCAAGAAAAGGAGAGAACAGAGGAAGAGAGAGAGATAGACGTGAGCGTGAGGGAAGGAAAGAAAAAGAAAATAAAAGAGTCATAGGAAAATTTTCTTTAGGCGGTGGAAAGAAAAACCACAACCTAGGGTATTTCAGCTACTCACATTATGGGCTTGGGTTTTTTTTTTTTTTTTTTATCTAGGCTTCACAGGTTTTACTAACACCGGTGGTGTCGCCAGATATTCCTTGAGTTCTTTGAACGCATGCTCGCCTTTTTGGTCCCATTCAGCGTTTTTGAGTAATTCGTAGAATGAGAGATACTTATCTGTAGAACGAGAGATTAATCGGTTGAGATCGGCGATTCTGCCCGTTAGCTTTTATATTTCCTTTGATTTATAAGCGATGAAATTTCTCGTAGGGCGTGGAGTTTGTTGGGGTTGGCTTCTTATCCTCTTTGGGTCACTAGGTAGCCGAGGAATTTTCCTAACGATACTCCGAATGAGCTTCATTTGGTAGTTGTTTAGTATTTTGAAACATTCGTCCAAGTGGAATACATGCTCCTCTTCTCGCATGGATTTCACCAGTATATCCTCTATGTATACTTCCATGGTTTTGCCTATTTTTTCTGCGAACATCTCATTTACGATTCTTTGATAGGTTGCCCCTGCGTTTTTTAGTCCGAACAGCATCACTTTGTAAAAGTACGTTCACTTGTCTGTTATGAATGTCGTTTTCTCTTGGCCATTTGAGTGCCTCAAAATCTGGGTGTACCCTGAGAAAACGTCGATGAAGGATAAGATTTTATGTCCAGCGGTCGCTTCAACTAGTTGATTGATATGAGGAAAGGGGAAGCTATCTTTCAGGCATGTTTTGTTAAGGTTGGTGAAATCAATGCATATCCTCCATTTCCAATTTTTACTTTTTACAAATACCATGTTCCCCAACCACTCGGGATATTGTATGGGTCGGATAGAGTCAGCCTTGATTAATGTTTCGACTTCCTCTTCGATCATTCTTGCTCGATCGGGTCCAATTTTCCTTCTCTTTTGTTTCATTGGTTTAAAACTAGGATCGACGTTTAATTGGTTAGTTTGTGGCTTACGAGTAACAACTTCTTGATGCGGCTTGGTCGCCGCGGATATCGAGTACTTCGTCCGGGGTGGGGAATCAGACTCTTTGACGATAGTTGGATGGAACAGTTTTAATCTCGTGAATCCAGAATTACGTTATAAGGAGATAGACCGTCGAGGAATTTGAATTCGACAATCCTATTCATTCATTCCATCTTTATAGGTAACTTGATTCCTCCGAGGGATGGAGTGGTTATGCCATTGAATCTTGTCAGGTGGTTCTACTCTCTTTCGATTTCGGATTCGTCGATTCCCATTTTTGCTAGGGTTTCTTTAAAAATAAGATCGACTGAACTTTCTCCTTCGATTAGAACTCGGGCGACTTCACAATTTGAAATTTCTACCGTTAGGACTAACGCGTCGTCGTGGGGGCTGCCAGTTCAGAGGCTCTGTTCTCGAGAAAATTGATCTGGACCTCTCTAACTTGATTGGCGTAGCTGGTTCGGTTATTTAGTTGTCGTTGATACGCCTTGATGGAATTGATCGTGTTACCGCAGTACTTTGATTCTACCATAACGAAATTTATCTGATGTTTAATCGGGAGTGGCGAAGAATCAATTTCTTCATTTTCTTCGTCGTTGGGAGATCGTTTTGGTGAAAGGTTACCTCTTCCGCGAGGAGCAAAGGTCTTCCTCTCGGGGGAGGTCCCATGTCGAGGTCTTTTAATTCTCCCTTAGCATTATTTTCCGTGAGAACCATCGGCATAGTTTCGCAATTAATAATAGCATTATCGTTTCTTTTGTGGAACTCGCAATAGGTCTCGAGGTCTCAGGTTTCTTAGATTCGTTGTTGATAGAATCAATCTGCAGTTGCGAGAACCACTCTAGGGCGGCCCCTGAAAGGCTTTCAGCGAAGAGCTGACAATATCCAACATCTCGGTCCCAGTCTTTCAGCTGGGCTCGTCCCATCGCGATTCTAAATGACATTAGGAAAGCTTTTAGGTTCGACGTGTCGTTATACGTTGGTAGTCAAACATTTCCAGCATCTCCTATGAAAACTTTGGTGATATTTCTGGCGAACGGGGTTCGGCTGGCCTCCGCCACCTGTCGTTCGATTTCGGGTTCTGAACTTGTGGCGTTATTGAATTTGGAACGCACGGCCTTGAATTTTTGAATTCATTGGAATTTGGGTCTTTTGCATATCGAGATGGGTCGATCATGTGGGCAAGCTCGCTATTTGGGTCGATTTGATTTGGACCCTGAGGTCTGTCACTGCGAGCAAGCAGGAGGGGTCGATGTTCCTCTCCGACATAACTCTGTTGACGTCGGATTGAAGAATTTCGCGAGGTCTTCCCTCAGCGAGGGGAGGAAGCAGCTCAACCACATTCTCTCGTGATGATTCTCCCAACTGAAAGACTGGACACGAGTCGCGATCGGTTTGAGGGTTCATCTGGATTCCAGAGAAATCCAAGCAGGTCCCCCGAGGGATGTTTCGGGTCTGGTGTGCACTCGTGGTTCAATGAATCATTTCGAGTCATTTTGCCGTCATTGTTCCCGAGATTGGGAATGGATGAGGGCGTCTAAATCAGCTTTTCGATTCGAGCGTTGATCTGTCTGTTCGCTTCTTCAAAATTCTCAAAAAACTTATCGAGTATCACCTAGAGAGCTGGTGGCTTGGTTCCGGGGTCCTGATGGGTGATTGGGGAGAAGACATGGAGGCGAGAATAAAAGTTATTATTGTCGAAGATGATTTTATCGATCCGAGATTCCCAAAAACGGCGCCAAATTGTTGATGTCGAAATTGAACCCAACAATCACGGAACAAGATACGAAATAATTTTATTACGATTTAGATTTAATAAAGGAAAGATAGGGTCTCGATAAAATGTCGTATTGATAATACAAAATATTTGTGAATGAATGATGAAGGGAACTCGGAATAATATATATGTATATATGAATATTTGAAATCGACAAACTCACGATACAAGATTACAAAGATTATATAAGAAAATGGTTGATCGAGCTCGATGAAATAAGATTAAGCGAGATCAAATAAAGATAACAAATTAGATAATAATGATCATGAAAAGTAAGTGTAATATCCTAGAATAGATTTCTATTTATGCTATCGACGAGCGAAGATCCGAGATGTGCGGCGGACTGCAAATCTCGCCATGTGGCATGATTTACGTTGAAGAGGGGTATTTGACTTCGTCTACGATCCGGTTCTTCGGGTGGGAAGATTGCTGAGTGGACTGGATCCCAATTCCTTCTAACTTATCTGCAGGATGGGTTCGATTTGGAATGAGTTGGTTCGGATTTCGGGTTTGGGCTTCGACGTTTGGGCTTGATATGGCGAACTCTACTTGGGTCTATTTTATACCCCTACATCTCCCCAGTGAGAAGTTGTAACCGCGGTTACTGCTCGATAATGGGTTGTTTTAATTTTTTATTTTATTTATTTTACCGGTATTTTCTAGGGATTCTAGGGGTAGTCTAGTTTATTTAATTGATTTATTGCTATTAACCAATTTTAAAAAAAACATTAGCTATATAATAATTTTTATATTTCAAAAAGCTATATTACTACTTATCCCTTATATATTTCTAATCATGATTATCATGTTTTAGAGATTAAAACATTTGATCTTTATATTTATATACGAATGTGTCAAGGCAAAAAGTCCAGGTAGGATCGAATCTGAAAACTGAATATTTATAGATAGATTAGAAGAACTTGGAGATACAGAAAAATAATAACTAGAATGTTTTAAAAGTCTATTTTTTGTCACAGAATTTTAGTATACATATTCTATATTGTAAAGTATTTACGACGATCAATTTCTAATTTGATTAGAAAAACAACAAAATCAAGACTATTAATTAAATAAAATAATAAAGGCCTAAGTATTAGTTTCAATGCATAAATAAGGACCAATATTCGACTATCAAGGGCAAGTTCGAATTAGTGTTTCAAGACATGGGTGATCTCGAGGCAGCTCTTACTGAGGCAAGGTGCGACATTCATTTAGTGGACTTCTTTGGACTTTTCCTACTCCTTACGCGGAGCTCGGGTGGTACAGCATTAGTGAGGAAATTTACAGTGTTTTGATCGGTTTGGCTCTAATGCCAATCTTGTTTTCCGGATTGTGCCAGCCGACGGGGATTATGTCAAACATCCGGGGTAGGAAGCCTATGGGGACCGACGAACAAGTAGTGAAGACCGAAAAGGTGGGGTAGAGTGGTCAAGCTTAACAAGTAAAGTAATGTTTGGAATTTATTTATTTATTTTTAAGTCGTCTATATTTCGTTAATTTTTAAGATAATTATCTCGCATGTTGTTTTTCTCGGGTGGGCCAACATGCGTTGTTTATTTATTTATTTATTTTTAAGTCGATTATTATACGTTGTTTGATTTTAAATATTTTTTTGGACAAATGCCCCTATTTCTAGCAAAATATCGCGCTATTTTTTCAAGGTAAGACATCGCGATTTTAGGAATTAATTTGAGTGTCTTTCTTTATTTGAATTGTGTTATTATCTTTATTGAAACTCTTTTGCGAATTGGATCCAAATTTTAATTGTCTGCAAATATGTGTATCTACTTTATTTTATCTTAAGTTTTTTTGTGTGTTATTTCAAGTTTTGAACTTGAATTTGTTTTATGCGAGTGTTATCTTGTCTTATTGGGTTGCGGATATTTGAGCTCGGCTTTTGAGCGCGCAGATGTAAGTCGAATTTTACTTCGTCTTCCTTGAACGAGAAATTTTGATGGGCTTTTGGAAAGTTCTGAACAAAGAAATTTGTAGTGATTTAAAGGTACGAATGTACCGTTGCGAGGTGCCTACGTACCCAGCTAGGCAGGATAAATTCATAATGCAACTTCTCTAGTCTGGACTAATCAGTATTAACTATGTGAAGTCCAAAGAGAACATTGCAAATCCGTTAACCAATGGATTAAATAGGGACTTAATAGAGAAGAGAAAGGAATGAGACTAAACCCCATAGAAAATAAAGCTTATGCAAAGGAAACCCAACCATGATTACCGGAGATCCCGATATCTTGTTTAAAAGGGATAACCTAACTATCAGTAGTTAAGTGAGGCCATTGTGGGCGAAACCCCGATCCTATTCCTATGAAATAGTGATTCCCTTACGAGGTTAAGCTTAGAGGTTTTAATGATTATGAAAAATTGGATTTTCAATCAGAATAAATAATGTGGGATTATTCTTGATTAAAGAATCACTTATATAAGAGAGAAGTAGAGACAGTTCAAAAGAGTAATAGGGCTCAATTCTTTAGAAACTTTTGCAGAACCAAGCGAATGTTCATGGTTTAAATGAACATAACCATGAGAACTAACCATGTGTCAGGAAAATATAAGTGGGGGATATGTTTATCGTTTTAAAAAAACGACTAACGGCTCAAGGACATCGTGTCTACTGAGTAGTCAGTAAAGATGATATATCTGACCGGGGGAAGGTTCAAAAGTTTTACCTACCTATCCTACACTGGTATTAAACGTAGAACTTTCACCACCTTGAGTTGTGTCATGTCTTAATAATTATCGTATACAATTTCATTCACGTGGGGGATTGTTGGAATAAAAGGTTTGAAAGAGTATTTTTACGTAGTGTATGAATGATTTTCGGCTAAATATTTGAGTCGGGTCCACTCATCGGAATTTGATGATTTTTCCATATTATTATTCCTCATTGCGACGAGTATAAGATTGAGTATTTATTTTGCAAAATCATATTTAAAATGAATGAGAAATAGATGCTCTAAAAATTCTTAAAATCATATATGTTATGAGTTATTTAAAGAAGTGAGATTAAGGAGATACACTTGGTAGTGTTTTGAAAAGAGTCCCACATTAGCTAAGAAGGTGTGGTGGTGAAGTACTTATAAGGTATTCTCCTCCTTAAGGTGACATCTACGTGTAAGGGGGAATAGTGTGGGTGGGTTAGCTCTAACTGCTCGCGCGTACATACACGCGCCGTCGTCGAGCCAAGCCGGGCTTGGGCTCGAATCTCGAAACTTTGATCTTGGATCTTGGGCTCTTCTTGGGCCTTCGGGCTTCCAGACCCAATCCTTATCTTTTTATTGCAAAGTTCACTTCAAATGAGATATAATTTTCTAAATAGCTTGTGCATTAATATAAGAATAAAACAAAATCGTGTTACCGGTCCGATGACCTTTGGATGGTCGGAATTAGGTGTATTAACACGCATGAGGACTCATGTTAATTGCCGGAGGTAGGTGGCCATGCCATTTTGGGCATTTAATACGTTTAAAGGGCATTAACCATGGACATTTTGGACTTTTTGCATGGTTGAGCTCAAAAGACCTATAAATAGAGTCATTTGGGTCTCATTTTCACACACCGAAACACAAAGCACAAAGCTTCCTCTCTCTCCATTTCCGAAATTGATTTTTCTTTTGTAATCGGGTATAGGTTCGACGCATAGTTCTAGTTCGTTAAAGTCAAGTCAAGTGGTGATAGGCTTGCCTTGAAGTTCTTTGATACTCTGAAGCTTCCGCTCATCTTATCCAGCACCTTTAGAGGGCGATAAATAGCTTTAAGGAAATCGTCCAACGGGCCTCGACGAATCTACCTTTTGTTACCTCTTTAGACTTCCTATTTTTTTGTTCATCTTATTTCTTTACATTTGTCTTCTTTATTTTTCAATATTAATAATAATATTGGTAACAATCTTGAAGCTATTTATCAAAAAAAAAATTGCGAGAAAACAGATTTATTTGTCTAGATTCTGTTTTTTATCCGATAAATTAATTTGAATTATTTTGTAGAAAATTGTCGAACATTAATGACATGACCAATGTGGGGGCTAATGCTAGTCTAACTAAGAACCATTCCTCGATGAACACCCAGACCACAATGATTGGTCAAATTCTTGTGACTTTGGATCATACCTCGATGGCGTCTACGATTGGGAAAGGACCTGCGGGTCTAATCCAACCAATGACTTCTATGGCCATGAACGGACCTGCGGGTCTAATCCAACCAATGGCTTCTATGGCCATGAATGGTCCTAGCGGTTTCACGGCACGAGTTCCCACCTTCATATCGGCCGAGAAGCCCGAGAAGTTTACGGGTTGAAATTCAAAAGATGGCAACAAAAGATGTTGTTCTACTTGACAACTCTTGGTCTTGCACGGTTCTTACCAAAGATTTACCGAATCCTTGTGAGGATGAAACTGATCGCAATATGGTAATGGAGTTTAGCGTATGGAAATATTCCAACTACTTGTGTCGAAATTCGATGATGAATAATATTAACAAATCGTTGTACATCGTGTATTGCTCCAAACGCTCCTCCAAAGAGCTCTTGATTCATTGGATTAAAAGTTCAAAACCGAGGATGCGAGCTCAAAGAAGTATATTGTGGGCCGCTTCCTCGAGTCTCAAATTGTGGATTCGAAGACCGTTGTAAGTCAAATGCAAGAGCTTTAACTATCATCCACGAGATTCATGTTGAAGGTATGACAACAAGCGAGTTATTCCAAGTGGCCTCAGCCATCGAGAAACTACCCACGGGAGGAAGGGACTTGAAGAACTATCTCAAGAACAAGCAAAAAGAGATGAGTTTAGAAGACTTTGTTGTGCTTCTATGCATTGATGAGGACAACCGTGACTCCAACAAGAGGTTTGAGACTCAATCCGAGAGGGCTAAGGTCATTAAACATGGCGAGAACTCAAAGGGAAAAAACCCCGCCCATAAGCTTGGCCCAAAGGGTAGATCTTTCAAGAAGAAGAAGAAGTATCAGTCGAGGCTTGCTGGCAAATGCTTCAACTGTGACAAAGAAGGTCACAGAGCTGCCAATTGAAGGAAGCTGAAGAAGACGAAGAAGGACGTCAATGTCGCTGAAGGCGATGATGAGCTCCTGGTCGTCGTGGTCTCCGAGCTGAACATGGTGGACTCGAACCCAACGAATGGTGGGTGGATTGTAGAGCAAACCGCCACATATGCAATGATAGGAACTCTTTCTCCACTTTCATGGCAATGGAAAATTAAGAGAAGTTGTTCATGGAAAATTCCGCTACATCTGAACTAAAGGGGACGAGCAACGTTTTTCTCAAGATGACATTCGGGAAGGAGTTGAAGCTCACCAATGTGCTTTATGTGCCCGATATACGGAAGAATCTCATCTATGGGGCTGTGCTATGTAACCATGGTTTTAAAATGGTTTGAGAATCTCAAAAGATTGTATTGTCTACGTATGGTATGTATGTGGGCAGATGATATATTAAGAATGACATGTTGAAGATGAATGTAATTTCCATTATGGCCGATGAAATGAATAAGAATGACTCTTCCGCTTCTATATTGAGTAATTTAATTTATGGCATGGTAGACTTGGTCATGTGAATTATGATATATTGATGAAGTTAATTAACTTGGATTGGATACCAAAGTTTAAAATTGTATCAAAACATAAATTTGAAATTTGTGTCGAAGCAAAATTAAAAAGAACATCCTTTCACAGTCTTGAAAGAATTAACGAACCTCTTGACTTAGTCCATACCAATTTATGTGATTTAAAGTTCATGCCAACAAGAGGTGGTAATAAATATTTTGTGAATTTCATTGATGATTGTACAAAATATTGTTATGTTTATCTACTTAAGAACAAAGACAAGGAAATTGAGAAATTTACCATCTTCAAATTAGAGGTTGAGAATAAACTTAATAAGAAGATTAAAAAGGTCCAAAGTGACCGAGACGCTAAATATGTTGAACCTTTTGGGGCATTTTGTGCACAACATGAAATTATTCACGAGTTCATTCCTCCTTATTCTCCTCAATCGAACATCGTTGCCAAAAGAAAGAATCGCACTCGCAAAGAGATTATGAATGCGATATTGTTGCATTCTGGCTTGTCCCTAGAAATATGGGGGAGACAATCTTGTCTGCAACTTATCTTTTAAACTAGATATTGGCAGAGATGCCCACAAGAAGATTATCTTTACATATTGATGTAATATATAAATCTTTATAAGTCCTTATAATAACTTGCTGATTAAATTTATAAAAGTTGAAACTTTTATTCATTCCCTTTTAAGATAATTGAAGATTTATGATATTCAATAGTCTTATAGTCCATAATCAAACCTAACAATGTATGAAGAGACAAATGTAGATTTGCATGAACAAACTCTTCATGGTTTTACTAAAACAATATATTCGCAATCTAAAGATCAACGGACTATTGATCTCAGTATGATTGTTGGAAGAATCTATGATGTCTGTTTACGAGACATAGAGAGTTAGGAACTCTATAGTTCTTCCAGTGTATATTTCGAAGATACTGAATTGACCAGTGCACCTTTAGAGATAATAGAAGAACAAACCATCTAACATATTCTATCTCAAGGTGGCTATGTTTGAATTGCATCATGCTTAACTAAATCCTAAAATGAGACATTTCATTTCATAGCATTAATACTCTCATTTGAGAAAGTCAAATTCTAGATCCATTATGTGATCTAGACTAGGCTAATTGGTGAGATATTAAGTTATGAAAATGTTATGAACCAACTTTGTGAAGTTCTCATAGATATGGAATTCATGTACAAGATTGCTGAGATATAATATATATCACTTCATGCTTTATTACTTGGATTGTGAATAAATGAACAGCGCAGTATCCAAAATTAAGTAGCGACTTTATTTGGATAAAACAATGTGACTTGTTAACTCCTCGCCAATACATTGTTTCTAACTTATCACAAGAAACAAAGAAGTTGAGGAAATAACAACTAGAAGGGTAAAATGGTAATTTTATAAATCCCAACTCGTTGATTTATCATCAACTAGACGGGATTTATAAAATTACCATTTTGCCCTTCTAGTTGTTATTTCCTCAACTCCTTTTTTACTTGTGAATAAGTTATAAAAAAATGTATTGACAAGGAGCTAAAGAGTCACATTGATTCATTCAAATAAAGTGGCTACTTAAATTTGGACACTGATTAGTTCATTTATTCACAATCCAAGTAATAAAGCATGAGGTGATATATATTGCATCTCAGCAATCTTGTACATGAATTCCATATCTATGAGAACTTCAAAAAGTTGGTTCATGACATCTATATAACTTTATATCTCACCAATAGGCCTTGTCTATATCACGCAATGGACCTAGAATTTAACTTTCTCAAATGAGAGTATTAATGCTATGAAATGACATGTCTCATTTTCGGATTTAGGTAAGCATGATGCGATTCAAACATAGCGACCTTGAGATAGAATATGTTAAATGGTTTGTTCTTCTATTGTCTCTAAACGTGCACTGGTCAATTCAGTATCTTCGAAAGATACACTGGAAGAACTATAGACTTCCTAACTCTCTATGCCTCGTAAACAGACATCCTAGATTCTTCCAACAATCATAATGGGATCAATAGTCCGTTGATCTTTAGATTGCGAATATATTGTTTTACTCAAACCACGAAGAGTTTGTTCACGCAAATCTACATTAGTCTCTTCATACATTGTTAGGTTTGATTAAGGACTATAAGACTATTGAATATCATAAATCTTTAATCAAAATAAAAAGGAATGAATAAATGTTTTAACTTTTATTAATTTATCAGCAAATTACAATGAGGACTTTACAAAGATTTATATATTACATAAATATGTAAATAAACAATCTTCTTGTGGGCATCTCTGCCAACAAACTCCCACTTGACTCAAAGAAGATCAGAGTAGTCCTTCATGCCCAATCTGTCTCGATGTTGGTCGAAGACCTTGTTGGATAAGCCCTTGGTGAAAGGATCTGCAAGGTTGTCCACCGTTGAGATCTTCTTCACCTCCACGTCTCCGCGCTGCACGATCTGCAAAGTTGGAATCAGTATACCCCGTCATAGTCAGGTCAGTACCTGACCATGTAAGCATCAAGTTCCTAGTTCTCCGAGATACTTAAGAACATGCTTAACAGCAACCCAGTGCTCGGGTCTAGGATTTGATTGGAAATGGCTAACTACACCTAGTGCGAAACATATATCCGGTCTAGTACACAGCATAGCGTACATGAGACTTCGTACGGCTGAAGCATAGGGAATTTTTCTCATGTCCTCAATCTCTTGTGCAGTCTTGGGAGACTGGTCCTTAGAGAGTGAGAATCCATGTCTAAAGGGGTTTTCATCCTTCTTGGAGTTCTGCATGGCAAAGCGATCCATCACCTTATCTATATAAGATGCTTGAGAGAGCGACAAGGTCTGGTTCTTTCGATCTCGAAAGATCTGAATCCCCAGAATGTATGCAGCTTCCCCTAGATCCTTCATATCAAACTTCTTAGCTAACCAGATTTTAATCTCAGATAATTTACCTACATCATTCCCAATGAGTGGTATATCATCGACATATAATACCAGAAACACAACCTTGCCCTCGTGTATCAATTTATAGACACAACGTTCATCTATCGACTCTTCAAAACCGAAGCTTTTAACAATATCGTCGAATCTGATATTCCATGATCTAGATGCTTGTTTTAATCCATAAATGGATTTAAGCAATTCAAACTTTGTTCTCTTGATCACTTTCCACGAAACCGTCTGATATAGTCATTAAAATGCGCTCGTCAAGATTTTCATTTAGAAAAGCAGTCTTGACATCCATTTTCCAGATCCCGTAATCGAGAGCGGTAGCAATGGATAAAAGTATACGGATGGATTTAAGCATTGCGACTGGCGAGAAGGTTTCTTCATAATCGATACATTATCTTTGGGTGTAACCCTTAGCCACTAGTCGCGCTTTGAACGTCTCAACGTTCCCATCCGGACCCCTTTTCTTCTTATAGATCCACTTACACCCTACAGGTTTAACCCCTTCAGGTAGGTTTACAAGTTTCCAGACTTTGTTGACATACATCGAATGCATCTCAACTTTCATGGCATCAAGCCAAAGGTTTGATTCAGAACCAGTCATTGCTTGGCTGTAGGAAACAGGGTCATCCATGTCAGCGACGGCTACGAGAATGTCGCCATAGGACATGTACCTGTCAGACTTTTCAGAAACCCTCCCACTACGTTGAAGTACCACTTGACGAGGTTCTGAATTGTAAGGTTGTATTTCAGTTGGGGTAAGAATAGTTCTTACAGATGAGGTAGAAGCTTCCTCACCCAACTTTTCTTCAAGCACAATTTTGTTTCTAAGTTTCATATTTTTCATATAGTCCTCCTCAAGGAAACGAGCATTAGTGCTGACAAACGTTTTGTCATCCTCGAGACTATAGAATGGGAAACCTTTGGTTTCCTTTGGATATCCAACGAACACACATAAATCTGACCTACTAGCCAATTTGCTAGTCTTTTGTCTTAGCACATGTGCAGGGCAACCCCAAATTCTGATGTGGCTTAAACTAGCTTTACGCCCAGTCCATCGTTCATAAGGAGTACCAAGGACCGTCTTAGACGAAACTTGGTTCAGAATATATGCGGCAGTTTCAAGGGCATATCCCCAAAAGGAATTAGGGGGTGATGAGTAACTCATCATTGATCTAACCATATCCATCAAAGTTCGATTCCTTCTCTCTGACACTCCGTTTTGTTGAGGTGTGCCAGGTGCTATAAGTTGAGAAGCGATACCTTCTTCTTTAAGAAAGTCATCGAACTCTTCAGACAAGTATTCACCACCTCGATCAGATCGAAGGTTTTTGATCTGTTTGCCAGTTTGCTTTCCCACTAGAGCCCGAAAAACCTTAAATACATTAAAGGTTTCGGATCTGTGTTTGAGAAAATAGACAAATCCATATCTTGAGTAATCATCGGTAAAGGTAATGATGTATTCGTATCCTCCCCGTGCCTGAATTCTGAGCGGACCAGATACATCAGAATGTATTAGTTCCAGCAGCTCAGTGGCTCTTCAACCTTTATCAGAGAAAGGTCGTTTGGTTTTTTTCCTTCTATACAGGATTCACAAGTCGGCAGTGAGCCTATTGCAGAGGCTTTGAGTGGACCATCCCTCACAAGTCTCTTAATCATATCTAGACTAATAAAATCAAGTCTTAAGTGCCAAAGATGTGTTGATTTTATTAGATCAGAGGATTCATTAAGTTTGATCCTCTTCGGTTCCATAATTAGATCATTATCTATCTCAGTGTCTAATAGCAAAGGTTGTGTACGATAAAGATAGTATAAACCATTCTTTAAACATGCATCAGTGACAAATGAATTGGAAGAAGTAATACGAATTCCATTATCAATCAACTTTAAATAATAATTTTGCTCAACAATTTGAGCTACAGATATTAAATTTTTCCCAAAGGAAGGAACATAATACACATTATTCAAATTTAAAGTTCTATCTTCGAAAGATAGTGTCACGGATCTAACAGCCTTAGCAGACACCAAGCTCCCATCACCCCACTAGAAGCAGAAGTCGTCATCCTCTAAGCTTTTGCTTTTCCTAAATCCATTCAAGGAACAACAAATATGGTTAGTAGCAGCGGAATCAATAATCCATGATGATACATTATCAGCTACTAAACAAGTTTCGGTAATAAGTACAATACCTTTACCTTTAGCCTTGAGGTAGGTAGGACAGTTCCTACGCCAGTTTCCGGACTCATTGCAATGGTGACAGTTGTCCTTAGACTTGTCCGCCTTGGAAGTCCGGGGCATCTTCTTCTTCTGAACCTTGTTTTGGTTCTTCTTGTCAGATTTATGAGATCTCTTGTTAGATCCAGAGGTGGAGGCTCTGTGCTCATTAGCATGAGCTTCTCCAGTAGTCCTCTTTTTCTTTAAGAGTCCCTCAGCGGTGTGAAGCTCCTTCATTAGCTCGGTAACAATGTACCCTAGCTTATTCATGGAGTAGTTCAGCTTGAAAGTATCAAAAGATTCAGGTAGAGTTTCCAAGATCATATCTATCTTGGTTTCTCCATCAATCTCATATCCAAGGATTTCCATCTCGTTAAGATAACTTATGATCAGCATCATATGTTCTCTAACAGGAGTCCATGCTTTCATACGACAGCTCATAAACTGTCGTACCGCTTGTTGCGTAGCCTGACGCCCTTGCCCTCCAAACATCTCCTGTAGATTGTAGAGCATTTCATAGGCTGGCCCAATATCACGATGTTGTTGTTGCAACACATTGTTCATCGATGCTAAAATATTGCATCTCGCAATCTCATCGGATCTGAGCCAGGCCGCAAGGGCGTCCTTGTCCTCTTGAGTCGAATCATCATTCGTTTCAGGAGGACATGGGGTGGTGAGTACCCACTTGTGCTTGTCAACGGTAAGGATGATGTCTAAGTTATATTTCCAATCTATGTAGTTATCACCTTCCAGTTTATTTGAGGAAAGGATAGTAGAGAGGGGGTTTAGAGACATGTTGCTGAAAGTTGAAACAATTTATGATTAATCTTTTGTTTAGGATTTTAAGTTTAATTTTATTTAGACAAGGAAAAATCCAAAGGTGTTATGAACAAAATGACACTTTACTCCTTCGAGGGAAGGCTGCAAAGAGTCGCCTTTCATAAGTAAATGACACATCATTAATGCATAGTCATGATGCCAATACATCAGGGTTTGACTAGCCACCTTTAAAAAAAATTGATCACTCGAAACTTTTCGCAGGGCCTCGAGGGAGGATTACTAGAGTTTGAGTCTAAGTATGTAACCAACAACTTAGTTCAACAAGATCTACTTTGAAAACAATCAGCCGAGGGGAGGCCTTGTCTCATTGTTTCACTTTTGAACGTAGCTATAAAAGCAATGTTAGGAGCAATGCGTCTATGAGTACTCTCATTTAAGAGAGGGTCACGAGGGTGACTCTTAGTCCAGCGACATGTGCACTTCGCATTAGTGTTGGGGATTGCGGGCTGCAAACAATAAGTACAACCCTCCCACTTAGTTTTTAGGAAAAATAAGGGGATCCTGGACTGCAAACAAGTGCAATCCTCCCACTTAATTTTTGGAAAAATGGCACGTCTACTCTTGTACATATAGGAAACATGTTTCCATTAGCAAAGAGAGATAGAGTGGATCACTAGAAAAAAAAAGAACCCTAAAATCGATATTTGTGAGGGGAGAGCAGTGTTAATGCACTAAGGCACAAGGAATATACTCGGATCTTTTTGTCTATTTAAATTTATTTTTCCTAAGGAAAGTGTGTGAGATTAATAAATCTTCACTTTTGCACTTGAAAGTTTTTGAGATTAAAAATCTGCTAAAACTAATATCTTCATCTTCATGACATCTTCCTTCAAGGCGTCTTCATGGTGGTTGAGTGCGACAACGTCGGAAAACCACGATAGCATTGAGGAGATGGGAGAAGGCTTGTAGTCGCAAAATCCGGATTAAAAAATCTGGACTCGTGGACTGCCGTACACCTCGGACTTAAAAGGTCACAAATGACACCTCCGGTATCCGATTGAGCTGAAACCAATTGCATTGGATAGCTAACTTCCGTACCTTTAATTTGGTTCAAGAACCACTAATTTTCAAGGTCCGAGAAAGGAGTTATTCCCGTTATAGTGAGCTATAACAATTTGTCCATAATTTGAAAAACAATTAAAAAGTACATCGGATCTAGGTGTAACGAGAAAGAGGTTTATTGAAACATTTTAATTGTATTGATTTCAATTGTGTGTTATATTAACATATTAATAATTAAACACAATATAAAATAAACAACATAATATAAAATATTCAATAACAAATTTAAACTAGAAGTGCAATAAACAAGTTTAAACTATGTACACAAATTTTTAAACTTGTCAAAAAATTGATTTTGAGTATGCTACATATAAAATAATTAAAAACTGTTTTTAATGTATTTATATAGCATGTTTAAGAAGTGGAAAATCAACACAAATTTAATTTTAGAGGTTGTAGCAAAAAATTAAATTTTGTAAGATCTAGTCATTGAAAAACCATTATTCAAGTAAATTTAGAAAACAATTTTCTTATAATGATTTTAAATAACATGTACATGCTTAACTTTGACCATAGCTCTGATACCATTTGTTGGAATAGGTCTAGGATTAAAGAAAAATTTATCATTAATCATATTAATGGCCGAATATAAAAATTTCTTTTAGAAGTAAAACAATTTTTACTAACCTAGATAAAGAGCATATATATGTTATAAATTAAAAGCATTATTAAACCTACTTGAATACGAACCTTTCTTGTAGCTTGATCTTGAAGCGTCTTGAGAATGGTGGATCTTCTTCCTTGGCTCGCTCGTCACCTTCGCACCTAAAACCTGAACTCGAGAAACCTAAGGTTTCTATTACAAGAGTCTATAGAGGTTTAGAAGGAATTGTGTGTGGGCACAATTAAACAATATGAACCAAGAACAATTCTAGGATCATAAGCTAATTCTCTAGATCAAGTGTGAATCTTGGTGCAAAATAAAATGAGTATTTTGAGAGAGAGAGAGGGAGAGAGTTCGGCCAGAATTAAGAACACAAGAGCAAGAAACTTCACTTTTTCACATCTCTATGTGTGCCTCTATTTATTGGAGAACGAAAAATTTATAAAGGTCAATTATTCATTCAAGAAAGAATAATGTATTCATGACACAATATTTGATTTTCCCTTCCACTTTTCATCTTATTTTGGCCGGCCATACACAAGGCATTAGTGAGGAAATTTGTTTCCTCACTTAGCACATTTGTTTCCTTCTCAAGGAAATTCGTTTCCCCTTTTCTTTTGGGTAATTATCCTTAAACGATAAGGAAAATAAAACTCTCCTCTTGATGCTAGTACTTGGCCGAACTTCTATCTAGGGAGGGGCATCTAGATGCTTCCTTATTTCTTTTAAGACAATTCTTAAAATACCCATTGTAGAATTATAATTGCACAAACAACGAAATTAATTTCATAATGCCTTAAACGACTTTTCGGCTTTAGGAAATAATTTATTTTCATCATATGAAGATATTCAAAATCTTGTTTTGACATTCACATCATTTTATGTCCATGTGGACTAAAATACCCTTTAGAAGTTTTCCGAGAAAAAGTGTAGTTCAACATTTGAACTTATTTTGACTTAGCTTCTAGTTTAACAATCCTACTCTAATGACCTATAATAGTGACCTTATGGATCCAAATAAACAAATTTTGAGCTTCTATACTTGGACTCAAAAGTTCACAAACCTTTTCCGAGTATTAGCTTAATGTCAACTGACTCCACTGAGAATCTCTCGGTTCAAATGAATTTATTTTCTACTCAAAATTCAACTTAATTATATCGAGTGGATCCACTGAATGTTATCTATGTTTACCCTTCATCAACTAGATGAAATTTATAAAATTACCATTTTGCTCTTCTAGTTGTTATTTCCTCAACTCCTTTGTTACTTGTGAATAAGTTAGAAACAATGTATTGACGAGGAGCTAACAAGTCACATTGTTTCATCCAAATAAAGTCGCTACTTAAATTTGGACAATGCGCAGTTCATTTATTCACAATCCAAGTAATAAAGCATGAGGTGATATATATTGCATCTCAGCAATCTTGTACATGAATTTCATATTTATGAGAACTTCACAAAGTTGGTTCATGACATCTTCATAACTTAATGTCTCACTAATAGGCCTTTTCTAGATCAGCAATGGACCTAGAATATAACTTTCTCAAATGAGATTATTAATGTTATGAAATCACATGTCTCATTTCAGGATTTAGGTAAGCATAATGCGATTCATACATAGTGACCTTGAGATAGAAGATGTTAAATGGTTTGTTCTTCTATTGTCTCTAAAGGTGCACTTGTCAATTCAGTATCTTCGAAAGAATACTGGAAGAACTATAGAGTTCCTAGCTCTCTATGCCTCGTAAACAGACATCCTAGATTCTTCCAACAATCATACTGGGATCAATAGTCCGTTGATCTTTAGATTGCGAATATATCGTTTTAGTCAAACCATGAAGAGTTTGTTTACGCAAATCTACATTTGTCTCTTCATACATTGTTAGGTTTGATTAAGGACTATAAGACTATTGAATATCATAAATCTTCAATCAAACTAAAAAAGAATGAATGAACGTTTCAACTTTTATTAATTTAATCAGCAAATTACAATGAGGACTTTACAAAGATTTATATATTACATCAATATGTAAATAAACAATTTTCTTGTGGGCATCTCTGCCAACAAGTGGTGCTACCTTATTGTTATTGCATCCTTGGAGGCTATCGCACATTTATCCAGCACCTTTAGAGGGAAATAAATAGTTTCAAAGAAACCGTTCAATAGATTTCAACGAATCTACCTTTTGTTACCTCTTTCTATTTTCGATTTTTTGTTCATCTTATTTCTTTGCATTTGCATTTGTCTTCTATTTTTATTAATATCAATAATATTGCGAACATATTTTAGTTCAATAATAATAAATTGAAACTTTATCAAATATTTATTCAATATTAGTTATATAGTAATCTGAGATGTCTGAGCTGATTAGTAACATATATAAAAGTGTCTCATCAAAAATTTAAACATACATTAATATATTTAATTTAGAATGCTTGAAAGTTTATTTGCACTTTATGGAAAGGACTTATATTTTATAAATACTTTGTTTATTTAACTTGATCAACCTTACCAAATTATCTCGATAAATCTTAGCCAATATTTGCTTGGATCTAACTAGTTGACTTTTTATTTTATTTTTTATAGCAATCAGCTATATTACTATTAAAGACATTTTTTGCTCATGAAGAATGAACATGAAAATTTCATGTATTCTGTTTAGGCATAGATCGAACATGGAATATTATCGTCCTTTTAAGTTTGTGCAATTCATTCATGTGACACAGTGTTTTATAGAGCATAGAGATCATTCAGTTTGGGTCAAGATGGAGGATAACTGACAGCGAGTCAGTTGTGGTTATGGAAGATAGATGGATTCCCATAGATATTCAAGTTACTTCGATCGATCCCCCTTGAATCCCTCCTGATATATGCACAGCGGAGTTGATGAGATGAGACGATAGTTGAGACATATATTTTATTAGAGTGATGTTTAGGAAGGAAGGTCTCTCAACCATCTTTAGTATAATAATTGGGGAGAGGGGATCACGAATGTTCCCCATTGGAACTTCACATAGGATGTGGAGCATTCGGTCAAGAGAAATTACTAAGTTGTGATAGAGAGTATATGTATTCCTGCCGCCAGTTATTCTGATCTGACAGTTTGATTTATACCCTTGCAACAACTATCATGGTTGCCAAGGGATGAGAGAGAGGGTATTCCACGCAATTTAGGGGTACAGTTGGAGTAGGAGAGTTTGGAAGAAGGTTGGCTTTGGTAACATCCTTTCGTCTTTCAGAGTGGGAGACGCCTTCGACATCATTCTCAGAGCGGCACACATTCTTGAGGTTAGTATCCATGAGCTTTTTATTACTATTATTTTGGCAATTATTGAACCAAAGGTACAATGTTTTGTCTGGGAGGAAATCGTGGAGACAAACTTAACTATTCCAATGGAAAATGAGCTTTCTTGAGGAGTATAGAGACTTTGAACACGTGACATCAAGATCGCGAATAAGGTTGCCACGTCCCACATTGCTATTGAGATTAAGATCTTGACTTCGTCTTTGATCTTATTCTTTCGGCGAGATTAACTAAGTCAAATCTCGACTTTCTCTTCGATCCGGTTCTTTCAGTGACATATGACTATGTTGAATGAGATTTCGACTTCGTTGACTTTGTCAAACGGGCTGGATTTTGATTGATGGACCAGCTCGATAAAAGACTTCGGAAATTGGGCTTGACATCGGCCCGATATATTTCAATTTAATTTTATTCCCCTGCAATAGTTATCCTGTTTGTCAGGAGATGCGATAAACAGTGTTCCACACGATTTAGAGGTGTAGTTGGAGTAGGAAAGTTTGGGAGGAGGCGGGCTTTGGTCACAACCTTTCGTTTTTCAGAGAGGGAGACGTCTTCGACACCATTCTCAGAGCAGCACACATTCTTGAGGTTAGTACCCATGGCCTTTTTATTACTAGTATTTGGAGGTTGCAGAAACAATGTTTTATCCAGGAGGCAAGCGTGGACCAAACTCAAGTATTCTAATGGACAGTGAGCTTCCTCGAGGAGTACATAGAGGCTTCGTTAGTGCAACAACAATCGATAGATCAAGATATTCAGACTCCTCCATGGACTCCACTGAGAGAGGGCTTCATCTTAATTAATGTCGATGGGGTACTTAATTATGACCACGAAAGATTCATTGTCAATTGTATTGTTATAGACCACACTGGACAGGTAATTGCTGCACATACGGTCTTTCAGGATAAGGGGTTCTCCCTCCTGCTTGCGGAGGCATATGTAATTCTCTAGGGCATAGAGTTTGCACTTAGTATCGGCGGCATGAGAGTGAAGATCTAGTTCGACTGCTTGGGGGTGGTCAAGCGGCAACAGAGAGATTGACACCTGCGACAGAACTTGGGACGCTACAACTCCTCATCTTCAGAGGGGTGAGACATTAGACAATTTTTCTATTATTCGTATTTCGCGTCTTTGCAATGTTGCAACCCATAACTTTGCTCGCTTTGTGGTTCACGACTCGAGTTTGACTTGGATAGAAATTATCTCTCCTTGTACGATCGAGGCCATTAGAGTCGATGACCGAGAGTTACAATCTCGCTTGGGGAGCTAGAGCCTCAGTCTATTTTAGAGTTGTTTGTTCATGTTTGAGTGCTTTCATCTGTATTTCCTTATATTTCGTGTAACAACGGTATTCCTCTGTCATATGTGAGGGCTTTCTATAATAAATTTGTAGTGCCGGTGATTCCTCAAAAAGAAAAACAATTGGACAAAGCTAATTAGTCACGTTTAATTCGAAGCGACATTTTCAGTTAAACGCAACTAGTCAAAATAAATCCAAACATATGTACCAAACGAAATTTAACAAAATATTATTTTGGTTTAACCTCCATGAATAATGTAAAATTTGAAAGTTCCTGATAGCCATGTTGTTATTAATAAGCGGAAATAAAATAATAGACAAATTTCATAGTTTAAATAAATAAACAACAAAGCTTATGTATAAGCATGAAATAAAGAGAACAAAATAAATAATCTAAAAACAATTTAACCAAATATCATTAAGAACCGGTTAGAACATATGAAACATATATCACGTTAAGGCGTGTTTTATTATTTCTTTAAATCGATATCGCTTTCTGACCAGGTGCTAAAATAACGTGATCAATCAGCTTGTAATATATTATGACGTACGAGAATAATTAAGCACCAACTTATTCACTTCCGGCGAACTTAAATGCATGCCAGCGTACTACTACTTTAATCGAGAAAATTGGGGGGAATGAAGTATTATTTTTCATTTGTTTGTCTTCAACCTTGAGCAATAGTTATTGCTCAAGTCTGTAGCCTTGAAAACAAAAATACAGCCTTGAAAACAAAAACATTTTCAAAAACATGTAACCTTAATAATCTGGTTGTAGCCTCCAACCCATTAATCCATGTTATAAATAAATTGAAACATACAAATACATGTTAGATCAATGAAGGCAAATAACTTATGCAAATGTTAGACCACACCACATATTTATTCCTTCATATTTTTATGTTTTCCAACACCTAAACATCAATGTTACATGCATAATAGCTGAAAATAAATTACGGATCATATAACCCTCGCAATGAAAAATAAAAGTGTGGCTAAAGTTAATTTTGGGGAATAGGCTTCAACACAAATTAGTTAATAAGTTGATATTAATTATCTTAAATATCAAGAGAACACAAAAATTTCAGACAATTGCCACATGAATGAAATTGAGTAACGTCCACAAAAAATATGACTCATCTTGATATGATGATAGGTTATGCGGTCAATATTTTCATAAGATAAATAGGTATAGCTTTAGAACTTTTCCTTGTAGAAATATTTCATGTTTACTAACTATTCAATAGGCACAATGTCTTTGAGATTTTAGTCGTTTGAGTATAAACGATAAAAATGTTTTCATCGGTTATTCTCTTGACACTATATTCAGCTCTAATGTTCATGTTTATTTTGATCCTGAATATGTTTTTTGGGTCTGCAAGAGTTTTTAAAGAATTAAACTCAATGAATTATCTCTCGAAACGATATCATTTCCAAATTTTTCCAAAATTAATCTCGCATTACTTTATCAAGATCTCAAAAGATTTGATATCAAAGAATTATTAAAAGTCATGTGAATAGGAGCAGTTCACCTTAAAGTGATCACACTTCATTGTGACAATTAGGTTGTCATGTCAATCAAGATCTTAGGATCTAGTTAACATTGTTGAATGTGCTTCTTTGCCTAGACCTATTGTCCTTGGGCTTAAGCCCTATTCCACCGTTTGTTTTCTCTAAATGGTCCATTTATAACCTTTAGGTTATTGCATCCTAAATATTTTATCTTAACATAGTCGATTTTATTTACTATGCATAAGGGTAGTCAAACTCATGGTCTTATGTCATTGACAAACATATGGAAACATAATGTAGTTCATCACGTTATGTATTATATCAATGACAAGTTGGTTATTACAATATATTATACAAAAATTCAACCGACCTTAGCAAGCAAACTTGTTTTGGAATTGGCCAACGTTTCGTTAATTTTTTGTAAATGTCCACAACGTCTAGGTGGCAAAAAATTTTCATATTTGTAATTACTTTTTTGTCCTTTTTAATTAATTACGTTGATTTAACCCGCGTTTTTCATTTTTTCCAAATTTAAATTTATTTTTCAAATTTCGAATTTTTTTTTAATTGAAGCCGGTTTTACAAATCGATTTTTTTAGATCCTTAATTTAAGGAAACTAATTGACTACACGATTATGGCTTATTAAATTCTAAATATTTTATTATATACCTATATGTTTTTTTTTAAAAAAGTTTTTATTGTTTTTTATCTTTTCATTAATTATCCCGAATTTTATGAGATACACATTCCATTCACGTTGAAATTCATTTTTGTTTTAACCACTTATTAACTTACCTACATTACTCAAATTTTGTCAAGTATTTACGCTCGTTAATAATATTCAATTTACACTAGGATGGATTTGTTCCGACGTAAATTGTGTTCGGTTTTACGTCGTAAATTGATTTACATCGTAAATTGAGTAAGTTTTACAACGTAAATTGAGTTTACACTTTTTATTTCAAATTTTAAATCGATTTTGAATACGTCGTAAATTGATTTACACCGTAAATTGAGTAAGTTCTACAACGTAAATTGAGTTTACACTTTTTATTTCGAATTTCAAAATCGGTTTTGAATTTTTTTTAAATACTTTCTGTTTTAATTCAAATCATCCTAGTTTTAATTAGTTATCAAATGTAGATCCTATAATCTAGGATAGTTGATTGACCGAATTTATTATACATAATTAAGTAAATCCCTCCTTTTTGGCTGGAAATAATTATTCAGCTATTTTGTGAAGTTTTGTTTTAAATTTCGTCTCCATTTATTAACGCTTATTAGATTTTGTATTCAAACTCTGTCACTTTCCTACATTATTCAAATTTCGTCCAGTATTTACGCTCGTTAATTATATTCAATTTACACTGGAATGGATTTGTTCCGACGTAAATTGTGTTGGGTTTTATGTCGTAAATTGATTTACATCTTAAATTGAGTAAGAAGAACGATGAAAATTTTAATTTCCGTTCGTTGGTGTTTGTCTTTGCCGCCGCCAGCGCCTCCATCGTTGGCGTCGTAGCCACTGGAGAAAATCAAATAAAAATGGTTTGGCCTGGAGAAAATCATTATGCTCGGTGTAAATACAAATAAAAAACCCTCGGTTGATATTAATCATCCGAAATTTCGTAAAGATTAATATAAATAACTTTGAATACCTGTAAATCGGTTGCCGGGAAGGTTTATTTCGTCGACGGAAGGATTACTTTTACGATTCTTCGTCTGGATGATTTCGAATCGGTCGGGAGAAACGAGAATTCGAAATTGTGGAAGAAATTAATTTTTTTTGGTTGAAATGAGATTTTTGTATGCTTTAAATAGTCATTAATTTTCTCTCTCCAAATATTGATTGATGTGGTTAATCGTTGTAAATCTTGCTGATTTGTTTTTTTTTTTCTAAATTTCCAATTATATTTGGGCGGGAATTCGGATGAGAGTAAATGTGGTATGAAAATTTGGTAAATTAAACTTGTGAACATTTACAAAAGATTAACTAAACGTAGGCCAAATCCAAATTTCTAAACCCCTATAGCGCTATTATCTTCTTTAACCCTATATTATAAGTATAGACCATGAAATGTTAGAATTTATAGTCGAAAATTAATTCAATTTCCGAAACAAAACAGATTACAATAATAAAAAAAAATCATTCAAGTCTTGAATCAAATGCTCAATAATGCTCACTTTATTTCGGCTAGTACAAAATCATTCAACAGTTGAATCAAATTCAATTGAATCAGAGTGTTTATGCTTTAAATAATTGCAATATAACTGTGACAAATGTTTTGGTTAACTCTCAATATAACATGCAAGTTATTTGTGGAATTAAACCTCCTTAGAAGTGAAATCTGTAATAAATATAAGAGATTGGACCCGGAAGCCCAAAGGCCCAAGAAGAGCTCAAATCGTCGAGATCCAAGATCCAAGACTCAAGGTTGAGCCCGAACCCGGACTAGCCTGGTGGCATGAGCGTGTGTGCGTGCAAGAGAGGTTAGAGCTATCCCGCTCAAACTCTCCTCAATTGCACTTGGATACCATCTAAAGAAGGATAGTCCTATATAAACAATATACAAACTCCCTTACCCAACCAACGTGGGACTCTTTTGGATTCTCTCCACCTCTCTTCTCTACAACACATAACAAATGTGTTTTAATCATACTTTTGCTGGTAAATCAAGTTCGTATCAGACACAAACAATCACTCTGATATTACTTATTGGTGAATTAAACACGTATATCAGACACAAATAATCGCTCTAATACTGCATATTGGTGATTCATTCACTTTACCAACCATATTAAATGCGGAAAAAGATTAATTGCACTCACAATAGCCAATTAAAATGATGATTGCTAACAAGATTTAGATTTATTAATTTAATTCATTTATGAAAGTAATTCAGCAATCGATATTATAAAACAAGTTTATAGAAAACTTATGGGTTTGGGATCAGCTACAGAACACCCCAATCCAATGCACGCTCTGTTTCATCTTTCTTCTAAATCGACTTCGTTTCGTCCTTCCTCTGAATATAGTACTCGAGGATGACATTGTAGTCTTCCGAAACGTAATCTCCCGTGGCGAATAAGAAAGATGAGTGGGCACAATTGATATCTTACTTAGATCTTGAAATTAGATTGTTTCGGGATCTTGCTCCTATTATTTAGGATTGCAATTAGCAATTCCGGGGAATAGGGGAAGGAAGAATTTGGCCAAGCCTAGAGAGGATTTTGGCATATTATTTTGTGAAGAATGAAATGATTTTCCATATTCCCTTCTATCCCTATTTATACCATTGGTAGGGAGATAACCCCTGAAAGATTTTCTCTCCTTTCGGTTGAGATATTATCGCCTCAATCAACTCATAAGTGAATCTAAACTCTCTCTCATCCATCAGATCAATATCTATGGTTGAGAATTTTTTTCAAAGAGAAATGCAGGGAGAACTTAAGGGGAAGAAGTTTGGCCATCCTAGGGCATCCCCTAGAGGGAATTTCGACCACCCTACTGCCAAGGCCCAACCCAAGAGTTTCCAAAGCCCAAAAATATAATTAATTATTTATTTGATTGATCCAACAATAGACAACCAATTATGCTATAAAAATTTAGTTAATTCAGCGAATACCCCGTTCTGCAGAATTAATGATGTCATTAACTATTACAGAAAGTGAGATTTAATAATGAACAACATTATTATTCGAAAGTTCTTATCCACGTTTATCAGAACCGAATCGGGGACTATGGACATAGTAGTGGAAGCTTAATGAACCCGATGAAAAAGACGATATAGTCCTATCTCTTTTTCATCGATTCGTCTAGTCTTTATCAATAGTCCACCGTGTAATCAAAGAGTGAACTCATCTTTAATACTAGAATTATATTTACTCATCGTGACGAGTGCCCACTGATATAGTCAGTTCGTGATCAAGATCCTCAAAGTTTCGCCCGTGTCAAGAGAAATCAATTTATTCCGTTATACTTTCCAACAACCTTTTGTTGGTTCTTATTTTTGAAGGCAGCCCTCTTTGGTCCAAGCTTGTTGGTGGGCTTCTTGCCTTTCGAGTTTTCACCATGCTCGACGACATTGGCTCTCTCAAAAGTGGTCTTGAACCTCTTGTCGGAGCCACAGTTGTCGTCCTCTATGTGAAAGCGTGTTGAAATCGATCTAGGATTTAACAATTAATTATCATATTTCATAATGCCTCAAACGACTTCTCGGCTTTAAAAAATAATTTATATTTCCATCATATGAAAATATTCAAAATATTAGTTTGACATTCAAATCAAATTATGTTGATGTTGACAAAAATACCATTTAGTTTATTTTCAAAAAATACGTCTAGTTCAACAATTGAACCTATTTTGACTTATTTTCTAGATTAAAAAACTCTACTCTATAAAATTGTGATAGTGACCTCATGGACCCAAATGAACAAAGCTTTAACTAGGACTTTTGGACTCAAAGTTCACAAAATTTTCCAAGTCTAGTTTAATGTCAACGGACTCCACTAAATAGTTGACACTGAAAATCTCTCGGTGCAAATGAATATATTTTCTACTAAAAAATCTACTTATTTGTGATGAGTGCATCCACTGAATATTATCGAATGATTACCATTCACGAATATCATCAACTATATGAGATTTGTAAAATTCCCATTTTACTCTTCTAGTTGTTATTTTTTCAACTCCTTTAATACTTGTAAATAAGTTAGAGACGATGTATTGACGAGAAGCTAACAAGTCACAAAGTTTCATCTAAAAGAATCGTTTATTCTATTTGGACACCGGTCGGTACATTTATTCACAATCCAATTAATAAAGCATGAGGTGATATACATTGTTTTTCAGCAATCTTGTAAATGAATTCCATATCTATGAGAATTTCACAAAGTATACTCATGTCAACTTCATAACCCAATACATCACTGATAGAGCGCATCTAGTTCATCAAGCTTGGATCTAGAGTTTAGCTTTCTCAAGTGAATATATTGAAGTTATGTAATGACATGTCTTATTTCAGGATTAAGGTAAATACGATGTAATTCATACATAGTGACCTTGAGACAGAATATGTTAAATGATTTGTTCTTAATTGTCTCTAAAGGTGCACTAGTCAATTCAGTATCTTTGGAAGATACCCAAGAAGAATCAGACTTCTCAACTCTTTACGTCTCATAACCAGACATCATAAATTCTACATTTGTATCTTCATACGTTGTTAAGTTTGACTAAAGACTATAAGACTCTTGAATATCATAAATTATCAATCAAACGAAAAAGGAATGAATGAAAGTTTCAACTTTTATTAATTTAATCAGCAAGTTACAATAAGGACTAATGAGATATTTATATTACATCGATATACAAATAAATAACTTCTTGTGGGCATCTCTGCCAACAAACAGAACCACCAAATCTTCAAGACCTGTCTCCTTTCACTTGTGCTTAAGGTAGTTATTGAAGTCTTTCCACCCCGAATGTAACTTCTTGATGACAGAGGCAACTTGGAAGGACTCAATTATGCTTATTCCCTCGGCTTGAATCTCGAGAAAGATTAGTTCACCGCCGTCTTGTGGTCCACTATGTTGAACTCGAGGAAGCGGCCCACAATGTATTTTTTGGAGTCAACATCCTCGGTTTTATATTTCCTATCTTGTGATTCCCAAAGGTATTTAAAAGACACGTTGGAACTATACACATTGTATAGATAGTCCGCAAGACAATTCATCACATGATTGTGACACAAGTCAAAATTCTTCCAAGCGAGATAAGTCATCCTCACTTTCAGATCGGTCTCCTCTTCAAGAAGGATCAGAGGGTTTTTGGTCATAAATCGCACAAGCCCTATGGTGGTCAAGTAGAGGAGCATGTTCTGTTGCCATATGTTGAAGTTCAAATTTTTGAACTTCCCCGACTTCTCGGCCGGCATCATTACGGGAGGCCCTCGAGCTGACCCCACATTTTGAACATGACCTGCAGGTCTGTTCACGATCACAGCCGGTATCGAATGAACAAGAGGCTGAAGCCATAGCCTCCATTGAGTGAACAAGACCACAATGTTCGGATTTGTCGCATTGGTCATTGATACTTCCACGCCCTAAATCATCAGATTGATCGGAGTTCCCGAGTCCACCAATCCATCATTGTTCTTATTAGTAGCCATTTTTACAAAAGAAATCAACTGAAGTTAAATTTCTTCAAATAATATTACAAGAGGAATCTTTCTAAGATGAGAAAATTACTTTAAAATTGTTAAAATTTATAGTCGAAAATTAATTAAATTTCCAAAATGAAACAGATTACAATAATAAGAAGAAATTAAATAAAATAAATAATAACAAAAATATTTTATAAAGAACTAATAAGAAGAGAACCCAAATATTGTTCGACAATTTCCTTAAAATAATATTGCCCTCCCACTGCCTGGATGTTGGAATTTATTTAATAATTTGAACAACAATATCACATTACAAAACTATATGTGACGTAATTTTATTTAAAACTCATTTAATTATTTAATAACCTAGACATTAAAAATCATAAGCACATCAATAAACTATTTATTCAAAACATGTCAACAAATTGAATAATACGATCTAACACCTTATAAACACATTTATAATTATCAATCGCAAAACCAATTCGATTTAGAGAACTTACATGTGAGGTTGTAAACAAGCTCGTGAGTTGCTAGCTAACGTCGGAGCGCCTCATTGAAATTCAGAAATTCTAACCCGTCGGACTAGAAGACAGACTCGTCGGACTGAAGTTTGGTTGGCCGGCCAGAAATGCGCATGCGACACTGTGGCTTCCTCCGGTTGAATCTGACTGCGGGACCTGTGTAGGTTCGTAGAGGGGACCTAGGGCTAGATCCTTGTGGAATGACTCGAGCTGGATCCGCGTGAGTCGCCTGTGGTGGCCTAGGCGCACCTGGGGTCCGGCCGGTCAGTCTGGCCGGCAGGAAGGCTGAAACATGCCTCGTCGCGTTTCACTCGATTTATTCGTCATTCGAATAATAATTTCACTCAAACACCAGTATAAGAGTCAACGATAATTCACTCGGGGTTTTAAAAGATTAAGGGGGTGGGCTCTTCAAATGAACAACAATGGATACTCGGGATCACTCAAGAACGTTTGGGAGATCAAGAAAATGTTTATTGATCTCTCTCTCTCTAAATCACTCGGCCAACACTCAGGAGAGGGGGAGAAGGAGTGGCCGACAGTTATGATTAGGGTTAGGGGGATAAGGGTTTCCGACAATCCCTTTAATTAGAAAGAGAGCGGGCTTTTCGTAGGTCAAACTCAATAGTCAAACTTAAGCACGTTGTTCTTTAACTTAATTTAAAATATAATCTGCTGACCTGATTCACTAATTACGGCCGAGTATAATCACTACATGTTCCGAAAATATATATTTGATTTATTTCTATAATAATATTTAATTATTTAGAATATCTTATTTATTTAATGACAAATCTTTATTTTCATACTCTTCAAGGTAATACTAATGATAAAATATTTATTTTTATCTTTTACTTATTTGAATCATTTAAATATGTTAATAACCATATACTAACATAATATGATTCATTAAATAAATGTAATAATAAATAATCAATTATTTATTCAATTACTTAGAAAAATATTTTCCTAGTGTAAATCACAATTTACTTACATGAGAAAATCAAATTGTCCTTGTTCAATAAATTTCGTCTGAGGGTCTATCATTGAGACCTAATGTACCCACATAAACGAAACTTTAGAATAAAGATCGGACACAAAAGTTCACAAATCTTTTCCGTCTTTCAATTCTTAATATTAGTCGATTCCACTAAAGGACTAATATTGAAACTCTTTAAGTTCATATGTGTATATTTTCTGTTTGATGTGGAAAAACAATTCTTCACACGATCAACGGAGTACTTTATACGATATTACCTTTCATGTTTATAAGTAACTAAGAGGAATGTAAAATTACCGTTTTACCCCTGAGTTATTATTTCACTAACTCCTTCGTTATTTGTGAATGAGAAAAACATAGAGTGATATGTGTTTACATGTCACATGTTTTAATCAAAGAATGTTCTTATTCGATGAATATCCGGCCAGTTTATTCATTCACACTCTCATAACAAAGCATGGTGTAATACTAATGCATTTGCAATGTTTCAACATGAATTCCGTATCTGTGAATCACATAACCCAACATGACAACATTGTCACACCAACCGTCGGGTCAGATGCAACTATAAGTTAGTCATTGCCCATTGACAAATCAAATGTCACAAGGTGTCATGTCAATTATGCATTCACTTCAGGATTTAGGTAAGTACCAAAATACCCCTCGTATGTGATCTTGATGTTTTGAGTGATTAAATGGTTTTATCTCGAGCTTCTAAGTATTACAGGTTTTGTTCAATATCTTCTTTAAGATATCAAGAATGAAACACAGAGTCACAACTCTCTATATCACAAGATAAGATATCATGATTCATTCGAACAATCATTACTCACGTTCGATTGCTCTATCGATCTTAAGATTGCGAACAAATGGTTAAACTAGTCACAAGGGCCTATCTTGTCAAATCTATACTCTGCACCTCTTTCATTGATGAAAGTTTCAGAGCGTAGAATTCGTACATAAACACAAACATATTAAAGAATGAATATTTATTTATATTAATGTTTTAGCAAAATTAAATACATATGTATTTCAATGTCTAATATATCCTCTGTGGGCACCAATCCCAATACTCGAAACCGTGAGAAATTTACCTCCCAGGATATAATGGTAGACGAGAAGATCTTTAAGACGCAAATAGACTTGTCCGACGAACCAAACACGTAGCTAAGCCAATCGGACTACAAAAGCTACAACTGAAACAACTGGACTCCAAAAGGAACAAACTGGAACAACCGAATTTTCAAAAGGAACAACCACAATTTTGGAGGAAAGAAAAGAAGAAATTTTTAAAAGAGCTCTCTTCTAATCTCTATCTTTTTTTGAAGTGAGAATCTGTGTCTTTTTATAGGGGAGCCATGTAACATTTTAGGCACAAAAACGTTCGACCATTAAGGACTACTTAATCACAATTATACTCAATAATGCTCACTTTTGAATCGAAGTATTTATGCTTAAAGCAATTGCAATAGGAAATGTTTTGGTTCATTCCCAATATAACATTCAAGTTAGCCTGACCCCGAGCCCGAGCCCAGCCCGGTGACATCGCGTGTGTGTGCGCGCGCCAAGGGTTAGAGTTATTCCACTCACACTCTCATCCATTGTACTTGGATACCATCGTAAGAAGGGTAATCCTATATAAACACTACACCAACTCCCTTACCATCCAATGCGGGACTCTTTTGGATTCTCTCCACTTCACTTCTCTACAACACATAACAAATGTGTTTTTAAGTATATTTCGAGCATTAATTTCTCATTCATCATAGACATGATTTTGGCAAATAAATACGTAATCTTATACATGTTGTAACTAGGAATAAAATTATGAAGGAATTATCCAATTTCGATTATTAGACCCATTCAAATATTAACCATAAATCATTTCTTCCAATATGAATATCAACTGCAAATACAATAGCATTCAGCTAACAAACTTACTTTAACTCGTAAGTTGAGCCATTACGTGATTTTGGAAATATCTCTTAATTAGGTCATGTTCACGAGTAAAGCGTAAATTCTTCAGTATTCTCACGATCATTATTCCATAGCTTTAACACTTACTTGCATATTCAATTTTAGAGATATTTTTCTACTTTATTCTCAAACAAGCATTGAAAAACAACTCCAATATGATATCTAAAAATTCTAAAATAGTCATATACAAGCTTGTCTAGAATTTTTTGTCAACGACCATTTGAATAAAATCTTATTGGACTTTGGCATACATTAGACACTCAAAATTACATCGGCAAGGCCAATATATTTCCTATCAAACTCATGTGATATTAGTGTCAATCGTAATAAGCATGCATATAAACACAAAAACCATATCCCTACTGTCAATTTATACTCATTCATCACCGACCGTGGATCTGGAATTCAATTCCCATTCTAGTGGTGTCTAGTTTTTCAAGCCATTATTATGACGTTCTATAAAGTCATAAACCTTTAACTTACATATTTTTCTTTCTCGTCAACGCCCACTGCAGCTATCGGGTCATTTCATGTAGATTTTTCTTCTAAATATATCTCAAGGAAAGTTATTTAACATCCTTACGATAAGTTTTAAAAGGAAAGCTATTTAATCGAAAATTATACAAAAGGAAAAGTTGCAACCAAAATGATTTTCTCATTAATGATGCAATTATAAATACATCGATTTCATTGTACAAGGGAATATTTTCTAACGGTATTTTCTATCTGTTATCCTAAAAAATAATGGCACGTGTATGTTTGTGGTCCTGCATGGGAGAGCCGGATTGCATTCTCAATAGGAAATGACATTCAATGGTGAGTCAAGTCATTTTCGGTGATGACTGTCATTTCCTAATTCCAATAGTCTCCATCAATTCCAGTGCTCCGATCGGGAAGATGCTCAGCTTGTTTCTCAATTTCTCGAAGATACTTCTCGACAACGGCTCGGTGAAGACGTCAGCGACCTGATCTGTGGTGGGTATATGGTTTACAAGTAACTTATTCTTCTCAAATTTTTCTCTCACGAAATATAGGTCAAGTTTTATATGTTTTGTTCGCGAGTTAAGAACTGGATGTGCAGCAACTGAAACTGCTCCCAAATTATCACACTAGATTGTAGCTGTTTGTGAGATCTTGGTTATGAGTTCTTTCCGCAGAGACTGAAACCACATGAGCTTAGCTGTGGCGGCGGCTAGGCTACGATACTCAACTTTAGTGGAGGATCTTGACACAGTGTGTTGATTTTTTTTAGGACAAAGCCACAAGGTTTCCTACGAAGTAAATACAGAGACCCGTCGTTGATCTCATGTTGTCTTGGTATGTTCCTCAGTCGGCATCGGAGAAGCCAACAAGAGTCAACTATCGAGAGGCTGCCAAATGGAGGCCATAATGAATTGTGGCCCTCAAGTAATACATTAGTCTTTTCAAAGCTTTCCAATGGGTGTTGAGAGGACAATTCATGAATTGACTGAGTTCATATGCAATTTTAGGCTGGTGATGGTGGCAATTGCAGCTGCTGAAGAGACTTCTGTAAATACTTCCCTCCTCAATAGGATCGCCATCAATAACAGTTAGGAAAATATTCGAGACCATAGGTGTTGGAGATGGAGAGGCATCAACCATGCCCGGTCATTGAAGAAGAGACTGAAGGTAGCCAGCTTGACTGAGATGAAAGCCAGTCGAAGTGTGAGTAACTTCGATGCCAAGTAAGAAGTGAAAATGACCCAGGTCCTTCAATGGAAAGCAATCATTTAGCTAGGATGGAAGCTTTCCAATCTCTGTAGGGTTACTCCCAACTATAACTATGTCATCAACATAAACAAGGAGATTGTTGAGTGTGGATGAGAATTACATAAACAATGAGTTTTCAGCCTTAGAGTTTATGAAGCTGTTGTTGAGTAACCATAACTCGAATTTGTCAAACCAGGCCCACGGAGCTTGCTTTACGTTATATAGGGCTTTGTGTACACACCTTTGTAGGAGTTGTAGGATCCTCAAAGTCGAGGCTTGGGTCATGTAGACCTCTTCAATGATAGTGCCATTGAGAAAGATGTTGTTGACGTCTAGTTCATGTGTGGACCACCCATAGGATAGGGCTAGATATGGCACCACCCAAACAGTTTTTTTCTTGGCCATCGGAGAGTAAAACTCAGAGAAATCAAGTCCATCGGCTTGACTGAACCCCTTAGCAACCAGCCTCTATTTTAGGTGAGCCAAACTGTCATCTGACTTCTTGTTTACCTTAAAAATTCACCTGCATCCGCTAACCAATCTATCTGCTGGAAGGTTTCCAAGATCCCATGTTTGATTGTGGTGCAAGGCATCGATATCAGTTGTCATAACAATAGTCTAGGTCGGAGAGTTGAGAGCTTGTTCTATTGAGTGCGCCTCAGAAGGCTCTGGTGGAGTAGTGGAGACTAGAACCTTAGGCTTGAAAACTCGTGCCTTTGATCGAGTGACTATACGATGGATATAACTAACAGAACAACAAGTTACAAAAGGTGATGCAGAGGTTGACTGCTCAGATGTTGACTCATCAGACAAGGCAGGAGGTGAATATGTAGATTGTGGGAGAGGGATTAAGATTTGTAGTGGTGGCTGAGAGAAGAGAGATGAAAGGGTGGGAAGAGCATGATGTGGGGGTGTGGATTTGTGGGGAAAGGTTATTTCATCAAAGACAACATCACGGGATATGAACACTCGATTTGAAGAATCAATATATATGTATTCTTTGTGCCAGTTCCTGTAACCTAAAAAAGTGCATTGTTTATATCGAAATTGAAATTTGTTATATGCTCGGAGGCATGGATAAGAAGCACTCCCAAAGGTTTAAAAAAATGTGCAATTTGGCTTTGTGTTGTACAGGACTTCAAGAGGAGATTTAAAGCTCAAGGATGATATATATGCTAGAGCTGAAGGCATCTTCCCATAAAGGTAAGGGTAAATTTGACTAAGAGAGAAGAGTGAGAGACATTTCTATGATGGTGGCGATGTTTTTTTTTTTGCAATGCCATTTTTCTGTGGAAGTATGAGGGCAAGAAAGGCGGTGAGAGATACCATCTCGAGAGAGGTAAATTTGTAAATAACAAAATTCTCCACCCCAATCACTTAGGAAGATTTTTATTTTGAATTTGAAATGATTATCAATCGTTGTTTTCAAGTGAATAAATTTGTGAACAACCTCATATTTGGTTTTGAGTAAGTAAAGCCAAGAATATTTAGAAACTTCATCAACAAAAACCACATAACAACGAAAGCTCGATCTTGAAATTTCAGGGGAGGGTCCCCAAACATCGAAGTGAATTAGTGATAATGGTTATATGTATGTGATGGATGAAACGTGTAAGAGAGTTTATAATTTTTCCCTTGTCGACAAATCATCACATTAATGAAAAATAGAAGATGATTCCTTTAATAAATTGCAATATTTTAAAACATGATTAATATTGTTTGTTGCAGGGTGTCCAATGTGTCTATGCCAGAGATCTATGAGATATAAAACAGGTAAAGTGGCAAGAGCAATAGAGTGGGCACTGGAGAAACAAGGACCAGTGCCATTAGGGTGAAACAAACTTAAAGAGTCATCAAGTTGAGAAGGTGAGTGAACTTTGTGTCTGGTGAGGTCAAATCTGTAGAGATTTCCATCAAGAGTTCCTCGGAGTAGTGGTTCCGGAGTTGTTCATGAGTTGTTCGATCCTTGACAAAACAAAAGTAAGATGAAAATAAAAAGAACATGTTATTGTCTTTAGAAAATTGTGAAACATATCAAGTCCAGGCGGTAATGATAGTATCTTGTACCTGAACCGACACAAAAAGTAATTTAGACACAAAAAATTTAGGTGAGGATTTTGTAAAGACGATAGATGAACCAATGTGTGAGATTACTCAAACCTATGCCATTACCAACATGTAGTATATTCTTTCCGTTATATTATGTTGCCATATTCAAGTTGTTGAGGTCGTTTGTGACCTGGTTCGTTGCACCGGAGTCATGGAACCTGTTGTGTTCATCACCGGGCTCATGGTGAGGAGAGAAGCAGGTGAAGAATGCCGCTGGAGATGGATTGAGTGATGAGGAAGTCTGTGAGCAAGTGTTGTTGGTGGAGAAAGTCAATCCAAAGTGAAAGTATCAACGCTGAACAGTGTGGCCCATTTTTTCGTACAACTAACACTGAAGATGATTTCCATTGTTCCAGCCACGTCTTGTGCCTCGACCTCGTCCTTTGTAAGTTCCTCGACAACCTGTTTGAGGCTGAGAAGAACCTAAAAATGTGGGTTAGAGATTTTGGGTGGGTATGATTTAATTGTGGGCTGTATGGCTTGTGTTGCTATTTGAGCAGAGTACTTATTTGTAGTGCGGTCTAGGTGTGTTTCAAAGCTTAAGAGGAAAGCTGCTATATCTCTTAAGGGAAAAAGTTCTGCTTTAGATGTTATTGGCACAACAACCGGGTCATATTCATGCCCAAGGCTTGCAAGAATGTGGAGTATTTTATCATCATCACTCAGCTTGTGACCAAGCGAGCGAAGGATATCCGCAAAGGATTTGAACTTCGTCAAATACTCTCTTATAGGTAAGGTTCCCTTTGTTGTGTTTAAATTTGTAGTTTGTATTGCATTATTCTTGCTCGAGACTGAGAGGTGAATTATTTTTCTAAATATTCCCAGATTTCATTTGATGATTCGCATCCTACCATGTTTACAATGATGTCATAAAGGCTAGCAACCATGAGGCAAGTAATTGATCTTCTCTAACCCAAAGAACACGTTTTGGATTTCCAGGTTCTTGAGTTATTTGGCCTGTGTTTGGATCCCGAGTTTCATTGAACTTGGATGGTTGTGGTATTGATCCAAAAAAGCGATCAAGATCATTTTCTTTTACATTAGACAGTACTTGTTTCCAGAGCAAGTAAACATTTTTTGTCAGTTTGATAGTAAGAGAATGGTTTGAATGGTTGATAGAGTGAGTGTTGGACATTTGTGTAGGTAAGCTTGGCTGTTACATAGTCCATGCATGTAAGGTTGTATTGTTTTGTGTTTCTGATTGAGAAGCTATTTCATCATGACTTTCCGACATTGCAGAAATAGTTGGTGCTCTAATACCATAAAAGGAAAGCTAATCAATCGGAAATTATACAAAAGAAAAAGTTGCAATCAAGATAATTTTCGCATTAATGATGCAGCTATAACTACACAGATTTCATTGTACAAGGGAATATTTCTACTGGTATATAGAGCTATTAAATGTAATGTTATGCTAACATAATGACACGTTTATGTGTGTCCTCTTGCGAAGGGAAGCTGGAATTGCAGTCTCGATAGGTAACAACATTCATGGTGAGTCAAGTTATTTTTCGTAATGAGTGTCATATTCTTTATTCTAACGAATTTCAACATTATCATTCTAATGGATTATCATTCAAAATTATCTTTGTTCAGATCTAGAAAAATGAAGGGTGTCAGAGCTTCCATCGGCTCTGAAGGACACATGTATTGTTAGGATTGGTGCCAACAAAGGAGATTTAAGACATTATAAATACTTTGTATTTGATTTTGCTGAGACATTAAATAAATTTAAATATTCATTCTTCATTTAAGTTTTTGTTTATGTATGTTTGTTACGCTCTGAAACTGTCATCAACGAAAGGGGTCCTAAGTACAGACGTGACACATAGCCCCTTGTGACTAGTTTAAACATTTGTTCGCAATCTTAAGATCGATGGAGCAATCGAATCTGAGTAATGATTGTTTGAATGAATCATGATATCTTATCTTGTGATATAGAGAACTGTGACTCTGTGTTTCATTCTTGATATCTTATAAAAGATATTGAACAAGACCTGTGATACTCTGAAGCTCGAGATAAAACCGTTTAACCACTCGAAACTTGAAGATCACATACGAGGAGTATTTTGGTAATTACCTAAATCCCGAAGTGAATGCATGATTGATGTGTCACCTTATGACATTTGATTGGTCAATAGGCAACGACTAAAGTTATATTTGCATCTAACCCAACGGTTGGTGTCATAACGTTGTTATATTGGGTTATGTGATTCATAGATAAGAAATTAGTTTTGAAACAGTGCTAATGCATTAGTATCACACTATGGTTTGTTACGAGAGTGTGAATGAATTAATTTGGCCAGGTATTCATCAAATAAGAACATTCTTTGATTAAAACATGTGACATGTAAAGACATCTCACTCAATGTTTTTTCTCATTCACAAATAACAATAGAGTTAGTGAAATAATAACTTAGGGGTAAAACAGTAATTTTACATTCCTCTGAGTTACTGATACACATTAAGGGTAATATCGTAAAGTACTATGTGGATTGTGTGAAGAATTGTTTTGTCACATCAAACAGAAAATATACGCAGATAAACTTTGAGAGTTTCAATAGTAGTCCTTTAGTGGAATCGACTAATATTAAGAATTAAAAGACGAAAAATTTTGTGAACTTTTTAATCCGATCTTTATTCTAAATTTTTGTTCATGTGGGTCCATTAGGTCTCAATGAAAGACCCTCAGACGAGATTTATTAAACTAGGACGATTTGATTTTAACATTTAAGTAAATTGTGATTTACACTACGAAAATGTTTTTCTAAGTAATTGAATAAATAATTGGTTATTTATTATTAAATTTATTTAATGAATCATATTATGTTCTTATATGAATAATAACATATTTAAATGATTGAAATAAATAAAAGATGAAAATAAATTTTTTCTCGTTTCGTACTACTTTGAAAAGTACGAAAAAAATTGATGATTTTTCATTCAATACATGAGACGTTATAAAGGAATTAAATATTATTTTAGAAATATATCAAAATAATTTTTTCGAGTATTTTGGGATGTCAGTCGGCCAAAATAAAGATTTAGGTCGAAAATTAATTTATGAAATTAATTTAAAGGAACAACGGGCTTAAGTTTGACTAATGGGTTTGACCTAAAAAAAGTTCACTTTCTCTCTCTATTTAAAGAGTTTTCGAAATGCTAATGAACCTAACTCTGACACATAATCTCGGCCAAACCCTTCCCCTCCCTTGTGAGAGTGTTGGCCGAGAGTTTCCAAGAGAGAAAGAGATCAAGAAACGTTTTTTTGATCTCCCGAGTGTTCCCGAGTGAGCTCGAGTACTCTTCGTTGTTCATTCCATGAGCCCACCCTCTAAATCTCCCAAAAACCCGAGGGAATTATCATTGAATCTTCTATTAGTGATTGAGTGACGTTTTGGTTGCAGGAGTTCACTTGAAACGCAAAAAAAAAAACGAGTGAAATGGAGCGAGGCTTATTTCAGCCTACTCGCCGGATTGGCTCGCCGGACTGGAGGACTTCGCTGGACAAAGAGTGTGCCTAGCTCACCACGGTAGTTTGACGAAGAATTGAGCCAAGCGACTTCACAGGCACCTAGCCGTAGGTACCTCCAACGGTCATGCACAGGTCATGGAGCTTCGTTTGACCGGAGGAAGCCATAGCACCGCAAACGCATTTATGGCCGGTCGGCCAGAGTCCAATCCGGCGAGTGAAATCTATCCATTCGGGCCGATGAGAGATTTTGAAGAAATTTTCAACGAGGCCTTCCAGAGTTAGCTAGCAACGTTTGGGATTGTTTACAATCTCAAATGTGTTTATAAAGTGTTAGGTCGTTTTATTCAATTTGTTGACATGTTTAGAATAAATGGTTTATTGACATGTTAGTGATTTTTAATGCGTAGGTTATTAACTTAATAAAATGATTTTTAATTCAGATCATATTATATAATTCTACCACATATAGATGTGTTATATAGTATTATTGTTTAAATTGTTAAATAATTTCCAACAAATGGTATCAGAGCTAATAAAAATCATTAAAAATTAGGATTTGTTGACTAGTTTAGAAATTATTTGACTAGTTTGGTGTTGACATTTTTTGTATGATTTGAATCGTGTTATGAATGCTTGTGTATGAGTTTTATGGATGGATCCTCATTGTTATGGCCCTAGGAATTTTCCGGTTATCGTCCCGGGTTTTTATATTAAATTTTAAATTATTTGAATTTGTGAGCCGCAATTTGCGAGGATAATTTAAATTGTAATCCGACGACGAGAAGTCAAGAAAGGCAGTACCTCGGGCTTGGCCGCACGTTGGAGAACGTGTGGATGCTGACCCGAGACATCCTATGACGCGTCACAAGAAGTCCTTTGCCGGTCCTACATTGAAGTTTAAAAGAGTTTAATTTCATTGTATTTTTCCTTATAGGTTGTATTTAGAAATGGGCCACAAAATGAGTTATATAATTTATGCTTTATTTTATTTAATCTCATTGAATGAATCACCTCACATGTCATATTGGATAGAACGCCAACATCACATTAAAATGAATCGTTCATATAGTTTAAAGTTTATAATAGGGATTATAAAATGTAAACTATTTTCAAAAAAAATACGATTTTTGCAAAAACTAAGTGGTAGGATTTTTTTATCGTTGAAGCCACTCACGGTCCCCGACGTGAATTTAATTGACTTAATGAATGATGAACTAAGAGTCACTCTCGTGGACCTCCCTTTGATGGGAGTACTTCGGAAACATTAAGTTAATCAAATTGTTACGAACTAAGCCTTAAAGAGAAACGATAATGCGGGGTCTCCCCTCGGTGAACTCTTATCAAAGTAACTTGATTAAAGGCTCACACTTCTGTTACACACTTAGACTTATTTTTTAAAAGTAATCTTCCATCGAGGCCTAGCATTAAAATAAGTGGTAACTTGATTAAAGGCCCACACTTCTGTTACACACTTAGATTTATGTTTTAAAGTAATCTCCATCGAGGCCTAGCATTAAAAATAAGTGACCAAGTTTTATGGTAATTAGTAAGAACTAGAAGTTGTGACTTTTTGGATGTTTCGAACTAAATAGTGATGTGTCACGACTATGAAAAGCGATTAATTATGGTTTCCCCTCGGAAAAGTGATTAATCATTGTTGTTCATAATACCATGAATTATTTATCGCTTTCCTCACCATATTAGGATTGTTCATGCATATAATTCGAAATTGTGGCACATACTAAATTTATTTATCTTATTTCATGTTTTCAGAAAAATGTCGTTTAACCCATTGCAAACGATTTTGAGTTCAAAAAAACTCCAGGGTGAGAATTACGTTGATTGGAAATGTAACCTCGACATCGTGTTGACGGTGAAAAAGCATAAGTATTTTCTCACAACCCCGTGTCCTCCTTCTCCGAGTGCTGACTCGAGTAAGGAAGACAAGAACGCCTACAATGCGTAGATGAGGTCTGACGAGATTGCCAGATGCTATATATTAGCAACGATGAGCAATGTGTTGTAGCAATCTCATCGAGACATCGCCACAGCATACGAAATCATGTTCAATCTCCATGAGATGTTCGGATGTCATGGGCGTCAGGTGAGGCAGCAAGCTATCCGCAGTTTCATGAATTGCAGGATGAAATCAGGATCTTCCATTCGTGAACACGTGCTACTGCTCATGGGTCACCTGAACGACATGGAGATCCTCGAATCTTAGATTGACGGAGAGACCAAGATCAGCATGATCATGGAGACTCCTGCATATTCATTCGATAGATTCTGCCTCGACTACTCCATGAACAAGCTCGAGTACATTGTTACTGAGCTCATGAAGGAATTGTAGACTGCCGAGGGACTTCTCCCTAAGTACAAGAAGAAGTCTGGGGAGGTCAATGTTGCTGAACATAGGGCCTCAACTTTTGGTTCTAAGAGGGTGCTGAGAGGAGACAAAAACGCCAATGGAATGAGTCTCGTTACTCAAGCGTGTTACATCACAAATAAAGAATTGCCCTGAATATTAGATTGCAGGACTTCTCACCATATTGTGTGTAAGTTGAATGGTTTCAGGCAAACGAGACGCTTAGATAATGGATCGCTCACGTTCAACTGGGGAAATGGAACGAATGTCAGAGCGAGATTAGTCGGGAGTTTGAAGCTTAAATTTGGGAAAAAAACTTTATTATTAAATAATGTTCATTACGTTCCGGATTTTAGTAAGAACTCTTGTTTCTTTTGGTGGTTTAGAAGAGCAGTTCTTCATAAAATCAATAATGGTATAAAACATTTTCTTGATGATTCGTTCATTACTAAAGCTCATCGTGTAAAATCGATATATTATCTATAGCCGAATGAGTCGACAATCTTAGACACCAGAGTGAATAATGATTCACTCGGGAAGCGTAAAATGTTTCATATTGATGTAACTAATGACACATATCTATGGCACTTACGTCTTGGACATATTGGTCAAGATAGGATTAAGAGGTTGACAAAGGATGGTCCTTTTAAAACCCTAACCGTGAGATCCATTCCCGAGTGTGAATCCTATCTCGAGGGCAAGATGACCAAGAGACTTTTCTCTTCGAAGGGCCTTGGAGCCACGCAAGTTTTGGAACTCATACATAGTGATGTGTGTGGTCCAATCAACATCCAGGCAAAAGGAGGCTACAAATACTTTGTAACCTTGACTAATGACTAGTCCAGGTTTGGTCATGTTTACCTTATGCGGCATAAGTCCGATACTCTTGAAATTTTCAAAGAGTATAAGGCTTTAGTTGATAAGCATACAGAGAAACAGATCAAAATCCTTCGATCAGATCGAGGGGGAGAGTACTTATCTGGAGAGTTCGAAGATTTTCTTAAAGAAGAAGGCATTCATTCTCAGCTTACAGCACCTGGCACTCCACAACAAAATGGTGTGTCAGAGAGAAGGAATCGAACTCTGCTAGATATGGTGAGGTCTATGATGAGTTACTCATCCCTTCCTGACTCGTTCTGGGAATATACCCTAGAGACGGCAGCTTATATTCTAAACCAGGTTCCGTCAAAGACGGTTCCTAGCATTCCCTACGAGAGATGGAATGGTAGAAAGTCTAATTTACACCACGTCCGAATCTGGGGTTGTCCAGCACATGTGCTGAGACAAAAGACTAGCAAGTTGGCTAGTCGTTCAGAATTGTGTCTTCTCGTGGAATATCCAAAGGAAACGCAAGGGTACTTCTTCTATAGCCCTGCTGATCAGAAAACATTTGTTAGCACGAACGCTAGGTCCCAGAGCTTCGTTTGACTGGAGGAAGCCACAACACCGCATGCGCATTTCTCGCCGGCCGGCCAGAGTCTAATTCGGCGGGTGAAACTGTCCATTACGGCCGGTGACAGATTTTGAAGAAATCTTCGACGAGGCCTTCCGGAGTCAGCTAGCAACGTTCAGGATTGTTTACAATCTCAATTATAAGTTTCCTAAAACAAATTGGATCTGAAAATGATATTTATAAAGTGTTAGGTCGTTTTATTCAATGTGCTGACATGTTTAAAATAAATGATTTATTAACATATTAGTGATTTTTAATGACTAAGTTATTAACTTATTAAAATGAGTTTTAATTCACATCATATTATATAATTTAACATCATATTATATAAATGAGTTTTAATTCACATCATAGTATTATTGTTTAAATTGTTCAATAATATGTTATTCAATTCTGATTATTCGTTCGCCGGAACCAGAAATTAAAAGTTTGGTAGAGAGAGACTCCGTAAAAACTTCTTTCGAGGAATGGGCCAGATCGGGTCATTTCTCAAGAACAATAGCTAAGGGATCTGATACTACCACTTGGATCTGGAACCTACACGCTGATGCTCACGATTTCAATAGCCAAACAGTGATATATTTACATAATACAACTTTAAAAAGAAATACGTAATTCCCTACCCTATTTTACACGTGTTTGAACTTCATGTAAAATCCAAATAACTATCCTTTAATCAAGGATCACATCTAGAAGAAGAAATTTCAGAAATCTAAAATGACTTAATTAAATGGTTACGATTGAAATTTTAGTAAAAAGTTACATACCTTATATGTTGGACTTCACGAAACAACGAGGACTGAGCCTATTAAGAGTGATTTTAGTGTTTATTTAGTTTTACCATGTTGAAGTATTTGGTAAAATTAATTTACTTAAAAATTGAAACTAGCCTTTACATATTTTAGTTTTTCATATACACTTTTTATCTCATAGTTCTCTTTCACTAAATTTCAATTCAAATTAACGTTACATATTCTTTTCCATATCTTCTTGAAACAACTAAAATCTTATAATATATTTTTTTCAATTTAGAATATATATTTTATACACCAAAAAATATTGTACTATTAATATTAATTATATTTTATAGATAATTATCATTTACAAATATAATTGTTGTCGCCGTATTTCGGACAACCTTGATATCCTGCGGCAGTTCGATTCAAGGTCGGACTTTGGGATAGCGTTCGGGTTTCGAGCATCATTTGACCCAATTTCTCGAGTCCATGTTAGCGAATGATGGGGTGGTGATAACTTCCGCCGTACCGAAAAATAAGAGGAAACAAAGAAATCAAAGGGAACTGATTCCTCTGTTTACCTCTCCGACGCTTAGTATTAAGAACTTTGAGGTGGTTGTAAGGATTTAGAGTAGGAATTTGAAATAAGGAGAACGAGCGAGGTCTGAATTTGAAAGTGTTCCGAGGCTTAAGTGTCAAATTGGTACCTTGGATGTGGGTTTGATCTCCACATTTATAGGCGACCGGGGGAGGGGGGGACGACCTCAGCCGAGCGAGATGGAACCGACCATTGGTCGGGATGACCCGGTCGGTCCTGGGACGGACGCGTGGTGGCCGGTCTTTGGAAGGACGAGTTTTGACAAGTCCTTGATGAGACAGGGCCCAACCGACGCTCCCATGAGTTTGACCTGGTCGGCTCCCAGTCGAAGGGAGCAAACCGGCCCTTGTCCATGCATCGTAGAATCGAGCCGGTTGAGTTGGGTTAGATTTGGCGGACCTCTAGCCGAGGGGCATGGCCGGCTCCTGGCTGATCGAATGGCTGGTAGTTGTTCACCGGAGCGCCGAATTCTCATATAATATCACCAATTCAAGAATCGGTAACAATAATTATATATTTGACCAAATATTAAATCAATTTTTGTTAACAGTTACAAATATTTTAAAAAGTACGTTTTAACGATAATCACATAAAAAAGAAACAGAGACTAAATGCAATGATAATTATACTATTAATGATATAATAATAACTAGGATAATATACTAATAATACTACATCCCTTAAATCCCTGTTAGAGGTAAACCTGGACTACCGGACCGGACGGACCGGTCCGGTCCGGTAGTCCGTTATGGTCCGGTAATTTTTACCGGACCGGACTTTTCGTTCCGGTTAAAAAATTAAAAAAATTAAAAAAATTAATTAAAGGTATTATAAAGGGTTATAGATGAGGGATTAAATTGTTAGATTTTGTTGTTAAAGATGTTAATAGTAAAGACTCTAAATTTAATCATAGAAAATATAAACAACTTGAATTTTTAAAACGGGCCTCATTAAAAACTTCATCGACCCCTGAAAAGGTGCGACGATGAGGAAAAGAGTACTTTTAATGTATTAAAGTAGAAAAAATTATCCCGAACAAGTATTACAAATAAACTACTCATTCATGTGCAATGTAGAAAAATCAAAATCAAATTCGTCTAGAATGTCGAAGCACTGGAATGTTTCTTGAGCTCGAGTCTTGTGTTGAAGCCAATCTTTTCCACAAGTGAGTGCTTCAACCATATCTGGTTTCAGACTGCATCTTCGCTCTTCGAGAATGCGTCACGCACTACTAAACGCCGCCTCCGATGACACCGTTGAGACCAGAATGGTTAAGATATCTTGAGCCATTGTGGACAAGATAGGAAACCTCCTAGAGTTTTGTCTCCACCAGTGAAGTAGGTCAAGACGCACGTCGTCGTTCCTCACCCATTCGTTGCAATCGTACTCTAGGACCTCGGGATGAGTACGAGGGTGGTCTTGGCTTCCTCTTGGCGTGCTTCCTCCAGCTTCTTGTTGAGGAGAAGGGCTATACGCGGAAGCGTTGGTGAAGACGTTCGCATATTGGTGCCTCCTTGCATATTGCGACTGTTGACTTTGGGGAGTCCGATAATGTGGAAGAAGTTTCGTCTCGTACACCCTGAAAAGAGAATAAAAAGCCTCTACGATCCTTGGTAGATCAAGTGAGACGTAATCCTGCGTACCGGAGAAACATAATCTAAGAAATTTTAAAAACTTTTTAAGTCCACCAATTTTAGTTCGAACATCTAGAATGGCTCCAAAACCAAAGAGTAATGGAACCTTTCCAGCGCCCCAATACTTAAGAAATTTAGTTTCCATGTCTTGAATACAAGTGCTAAAAATGGGATCTTCCCGGTGTTTTTCAAAATGTGTAGCTAAAGCAGTCATGGTATGAATGCCTAATTGAGAAGTCGGAGAATAACAAACAGAAAGGTAACAAGTTTCTTTATAAAAAATATCAAGGAACACAAATGATTCAGCCATGCTAATATCAGAATGGTTAAAGATCCTTCCCGAGTTCGTTGTTTGTATAGGCTACAGCTACATATATATAACGGGGAGATAAAAAATTGTTTAACATTAAATAAGTTGAGTTCCACCTAATCTTGTTATCTAAATGAAATGTTTGTTCTTCTAACAAATTATGTCTAAATCTTTTTTTAAGTTCATTAACTCTAACGGTTGAACTGTTTAGAGGTCGTGTGTTCGATCTAAAGCATATGAAAACTTGCCATAAAAAATGATATAGCATAATTTGATGGCACCTCGATTTACTTTGTCCATGCATTCTTTGAAAGTTGAAACCAATCACACAACGAATGTAAAAGATTACTTTTATAAATTTTATTATACAATCGCTATAAATGTCTACGGTATCAGATGTCTAGCCAATAATAGATTATAAGAAGTCTAATAAAATACAATTAAAAAGAAATCGAAACCCCCACTCATAATTTCATCACAAAACGTTCACAAAGACAACCTAAGTTATAAAATAAAACGAAACAAAACAAAAGACATAAATTATCAAGACGAGACTATCCCTGATATTAATGATCTCTCTCTCCCTCCCTCTCTTCCTAGCTCCTCTCCAATCAATCAGTTGTGTGTTGCTATCTTCACTCTCCCAACAGAAAATGTAGTAAAAAAACGCTTTACAGATTCGACGCGAACAAGGTTGAAAAGCCAAGCGAGAAAGAGAGATCAAAGCAAAAAATTGAAGGAGACGACGGTTCATCAGCAAGAACACCCACCGGCCTGAGGCTGGGACTGAGATCCGCCGCCACTAGTGGACTTCAGGTTGACATCGACCATGTCTTCTTGCTTTGTTGACGAAAGCGTTTCCATTCCCGGCAAAGCAGCAGCGATTTTCCGAAACAGTGCCTACATGTAAAAATGAACTCTGCTTAACATTATTTTATTTTATTTTTTTGGTTCTTTTAAACCAATTATATTAACCTTGGTTAATTATTAGATAAAAAGTCTACGAATCTACTGAATTTAAAATAATAATAATAAAAAGCACCAATTTTGTAGTTACTTTTCGGTTACATAATTATTAATAAATAGTCTAAACACTTACGTGGCATCAAATTTTTGAATACTTCTTACTTGTATAACGGTTTACGTGGGCTAATTTTGAAATTTGGTTAGTATAAATAGATTGAGCCGACAATTTACCCATTATTTACAAAACGTGTGCTAGTTTAAAATCTTATATACTTTATATGGCTAGAATCTACAATTACCTTATATAATCGGAGAAGCTAATCAAAATTAATCTAAACCATACCCCTTTACCCAACACCGAAGGTTATTGCACATATAATTTAGAAAAAAATCATTCCAATAGAATAAATAAAAAGCAAAGAACTAACTTAAAATATATATTAAGGGCTTTTTACTTTCAGAGAGAGAACAAAATAAAAACAGAACTAAGAATTAACAGTTGTTGGTTATTTGATATAAATCGAACGATCTGTGCATTTTTACCTTCTCTAAACATCACAAACTAAAGCTAAAGATTAGTAAGAAACAAGTAAATGTGGTTGTTTTGCTAGTAATCGTATTATATAAGATGGTTAATGCTTATCGGAATTCAACTACAATATGCTTAATCGCTCGCCAAAGATGTGGAAGTAGAGAATATGCACTACAAAAGCAAGGATTACCTTTATGTTAAATCCTGCCTTGGCACTAGTTTCAATGAACATGACATTAAGCTCTCGAGCTTTGGCTTCTCCTTCCTCGATTGACACTTGTCTGTTATTATATGGTCATGCACACAAATATTCTGCATTATAAAATTATCAAAAACAGTACTCGGATAATCTTCAAACAGAAAAGGTCAATCTCCAAGAAGAAATCCAGGGCAATAGTTTTTGGGATTTATCTTCTGCATAGAGCACATTTGAATATATTTAAGCATCTCGAGGCTGTTCGGTGGATAACATTGAGGAATTCATAACATTAAACTGTACAGAATCAAATATACGCATTCAATCCTCGCAAACTGTGATGAAATCATGGCGCTCAGGTTGAATTCAAACAGAAGATTATCAAACAATTCGATCAATCTTCCACCATCAAATCATTTTAACTTGATCAATATTTACCTCTTTTCAACAAGGTCAGTCTTGTTCCCGACAAGCACAATAATGACATCACTGCCCCTCTCACTGCGAACCTCTTCTATCCACTTTGACGTGTTCAAAAATGATTGGCGGCCTGTGAAACCAAAGAAGTGAAGAGGATATACGTAAGAATGGGTTGGAAGCAAATATAGGACCCGATAAGAAGCTCCAATATTTAACATATTAGTAATTCTACTTTTGCTATTTTATTTAACCGGCCAAGTCCGAAATAGAACATAACCAGATGAACAAATACGACATATATTCTATCCATGATTATAATTTAAAAAATAATCAAACATTCAGAATTGCCTTACTTGCAACATCATAAACAATGACTGCAACAGATGAATCTCTAATGTAGCTCGGAATGAGACTTCTGAATCTTTCCTGCCCAGCTGTATCCCTGAAGTAGAATCAAGCAATTGAAGAGATGAAAATTCTTCAGTATTAAAGAGGATTAAATGACGTATTTTACAGGTGGAATCAGAATTTTTATTCTATGACTGATTGGTATAAACATCAACAGCTTCAAACTGGATCAGTTTCTTAGTGATTGTACAAGCTTAAGATTTCCGCCGTATTCCTTTAGTTATACATTTGCCAATATGGGGAAGAAAATTCCCTAGAGAGCATGTTCTTCACAAGGCAAATCATTGACTTACCATAGTTGCAGCCGAACAGTACGGTCTTCAAGGTACATGGTTTTTGACAGAAAGTCTATTCCAATTGTAGCCTGCTCAATAACAAGGCAAGTAAACAAAAATCAATTCATGAGAGTACCTTAACGCCCGCAAACAAAATTACAGAAAGTTTACCTTGATATTTCATACAGAACGATAAAATAGAAAATTAGAATTTCAACAAAACAAGAAAAAAGAAACACGGTCCACAGCCTGGGTTCTCCCCCTACTATAGCCCATATAAAATGATTTAGTTGATGTTCGGATCACATTTTTAAAAGCTGGGTTATATTACAAATTGAAATTTTCATAAGTTCCAGCTCAAATAGTCAGTGGATTCTAACGCTATTTGTCAGGAAATGCTGTGAAAAGTTCTTAATATTTCCAACTTTAAACCACAGCATGGATGTCGTTCCGAGCCTCTGGATGGTAAATCAGTATAATACAATTAGCGATAATACATATCCTGAATTCTCATTACTACAATCCTAACGCTTAAACTGGTATGTGCTATCCAGAATTTCACATCTACCACTACCCGTTGGCGTGATCATCTTAACTATCACACCCAATTTTAAAGCGCACGTGAGAGTGTTCCGTCTTAATTGAAGTTGCTTCACAAAGATTTGGTTATTTATTTATTTATTTACTTAAGTTAGCTTTGTATATCAAGAACACCTTGCTACTGGTCGATAAACATGATCACGGTCTCAACTCATTTGGTGATCCCATGCAAATCCTGTTGGGAAAGCCTATAAAACACCAATATTCATAGCAATTTCAATTGATTTGGATCAAATCTTAGTACTTAGCAATTACTATAATATTACAAATATACAATGATTATCCAGAATCAGTTATCAATATCTATCGCATCATATAATCAAAATCAATCTCATTGCAATTACGTCTCGAACCGCAAAGACTTATTGAGCTTATATGAGCTCTCGAAAAACCCAAAAACCCAATTCGTATCGTTTTCTTAAAAAAAATTAAAATCAACTATCTGACATCCAAAGCAAAGCCAGAACCTTAAGACAAGCAGATCAACAACAACGAAAGAGCCGATCCGAGGAAAACAAGCAGGGAATCGAAAGAAATCAGCCTAAAACGAGTTAAGATCTGAAAAATTAAACATAAAGAAAACGAAGCGGAATAACCTGGTAAGTGTTGTCGAATTTGTCGTACATGAAGCGAGTGATGATGCTGGTTTTGCCGACGGACTGGTCTCCGAGGAAGACGAGCTTGTATTTGGCCAGAGCTGAGACTGGTGCCATTTTTTCAGCGGATCCACAGAAAGAAAGAAGAAAATTGTTCAAAGTATAATTATAATTATTATATAACGCGTAGATCAGAGTTTCGCTTAGCGTTGATCGCAACGACGTTTCTTTTTCCCTTTGTAAGTATTTTTTGAGAGAGAGAAATGGTACTGTATAACACCTTCTTTATTTATTTATTATTTCATGGAACAGATGAAAATAATTACAAAATACTGATTAAATAAAATATTGTTTTTAATATTAATAACCTGACAAATAAAGAATTGAACCGATTAAATGATCTGAAACATATTTTAATTTAATGCTAATTAAACAATCTCTTACCGCTTAATTAGTTGCTGATTCTCAACGTCAAGCTATGGCTTTATTCCTTAAAAAAAAAAACTATGGCTTTATGTTCTTATTCGCATTTGTTTTTGTATATTTGTTGCCTTCTTGTTCAAGACTTGAAATGTACATATTTAAAACATCATTAAGGTGGATGATAAAAATTAGAGAACTTTCCCAAATTACCATATCATTTGTAATTAGTTTTCCAAAAATCTATTAAAACTAATTTTTTTCTCAAAATACTAATATAAAAGTCTAAAATACTCCTAAAACTATTTATTTACATTTTATTTCATATGCATATTAACCGATTATTATTTATTTATTTTTGAAAAAGAAAAAAACTTTAAAAGGTAAAAACGGCTCCAAACCTAAAAATTTTAATTTTTTTATTATTTTTTTTTAATTATTTTGACCGCTGGTACAGTATAGAACATTTGTTTTAGTTTTTTTTTAAAAGGATATTTCGTATTTTCACATGAAATGTACTTGTATTTTGGGAAAAAAAATATATGTTTGACTGAATTTTGTGAAAATCAAAAATAAAAAGTGATATTTTTGACAATTTCTCTAAAAATTACGAAAAATATTACGTGCATTAAAAAGTATTGTGGATAAAAATCTGCAGTAAATAACTTGGGAAAAAAATATTACTTAATTTTAAACTATAAAAAGTAAATTATATACATATAAATAAACCTTAAACATAAAGTGTAAGTTTTATTTACAAACACGTGTAATATGCTATCATAATAATCATGTAATGCATGATAATAAATTCAAACTTCAAAATCAAATCAATTATAATCAAGGAAAAAAATTGAGTGTGGAAAAAAATTGAGTGTCGATAGCTCAAAAATTCGAAAATTACGATAAAAATAATGTGGAAATTTGAAAACAAAATTGCCAAAAAAATTACAGTGATCGACGAAAATTACATTAAATTACAAAAATTACGTCGGAAATAATGTTGCAAAATAGTAAATATAAAATACAAAAAATATACATATAAGCAATAATTATAATGTCGTCAAATTCATCAAACATATATAAGTAATCATCAAATAATTTTATCTCATAAATTAAATATCATAATTAAATCAACAACACATAATCGTCAATAATTCTATCTCACAAATCATAACGTCAAACTCATAATTCATCGACAACACATAATTATCAATTTCATGAATTTCATATCATCAATTTCATAACTTCAATTCATCAATTTCATAACTTCAATTTCATCAACCACCGAACGTACCAATAAACTATTTTCATGTAATCTGAAAAAATCCAAAAACAATATATGTTACTTAGAGAAACACAACAAACATTTTCTATTTCACAACAATTTTAAAAAACAATGAATCAACATAAAAACACTAGCTTTTGTCAAGGCTGCAACAAATCAATGGAATATTGTGGAGACATCGTGGATATGGCGGCAAAATGACAGAAAATATGTTGAAAAGTAAGGCTCTACTTGGAGATTTCGTCGTCGCGTTGTTGCGCCATTGGAATCGCTGCATAAAATTTTTTAGGGTTTCTTTCGACGAAATTTTGGCAATGACGCGATTCTGAAGCATTTTATACAATGCTATAAACGACATCCACCGAAATGACATGGACGCAATTTGGACGAAATTTCTCCGCAAAAATGATGCAATTTTGTGGCGAAACGTAACAAAGTAATAAATTTATCGGAATGCAAAAAATCCAAATTACCCCGCAATTTAAGTGCAATTTCCGAAAAAAAAAATTCATTGATTATAATAAACAGACAAGTTGAAAATATTATAATCAAATACAAGAAAAACAAATCATGAAATTATATATATATATATATATATATATATATATATATATAAACAAATCATGAAATTTATTAACAAATTACCATTTTCCATAACTTCATATTCTTGTTTACAAATATACATATTGTTAGTAATATTGCACTTAATATCGACAAAATACATACATAATTAAGAGGAAATAATATTAAACCAGAATTGAAAAAGAAAAAAGAGGATGAGGTCGTCGAGACCCGGTGGACAGTTTTCTTGAACTTTTTTATCGCCTTCACAAGTACGAGATAATCTGAGCGAAAATCTTCGATGATACAACGACGTAAGACGAGTTTATAGTACCACTCAAGTCAACTTTGGCGAACTGACTCTTGTGTTGAACTACCACCGACTACAAAGAAATAATTTTGAAGTGAAGGGAAGAGAGTAAAGCTGTTTGTTTTTGGTGTTCAAGTTGAGTGTTCGAATGAGAGTTCACGTCCTCCTTTTATAGGCTTTGGACAAACCTCGAAGGTTTACATAATTGTCCACAATAATGATAATGAATATCCATTATTGCATGTTAATTGAGCTCAAAAACGTTAGAATGTTTTTAGCATCAAATGATATACGTTAATCCAATCTAATATAGTTAGAACTCAACTTTAATTCTCAAACTAACACACAAATTATTTTTCGGATTAAATCTTTCTTAAAGTAAGATTTGTAATAAAAAAAAATATTTATCACAAAAAGTCAAGTCTGACCAGAAAGCCCGAAGGCTCAAGAAGAGCAAAAATTACAAAGACCCAAGTCCAAGCCTAAGTCTGAGCGTGAGCTCGAGCCAGATCTGGCTCGGCTCGGCACGACACGGCGGCGGCAACGCGCTTGTAAGTGCGCGTGTGAGTGATTATGACTAACCCACCCACACTCTCCTCCCTTATACTTGGAGAATTATTTATAAACACTACACCTACACACTTTCTCGATCAATGTGAGACTTTTTTACTCACTTCATGCATACATTCATGAACACATTGATACATATATCAATGTGTTCTTTAGCCATACACTGAGCATCAATTTCTCATTCAATATTGAGTTGTTTTAACAAACAAATACTTAATCTTATACTCGTTACAACAAGGAATAAGAATACGAAAGAGTTATTTAATTTCGATGAGTGAACCCCACTCAGATATTAGCCAAAAATCACTCTTTCACTAAATATAAATTATTGTTTTATATTTTTATTCCAACAATCCCCCATGAATGAAATTGTAGATGATAATTATAAAGACACGCCACGACTCAAGGTGGTCATCGTTGCGCGATCAATAACAATATAGGATAGGTAGGTAAAACCTTTGAACCTTCACTCAGAATGATATGTTATATTTACTTGACTATTTAGTAGACAGTAGACACGATTTCCTTGAACTGTTAGCAGTTTTGTATAAACGATAAACATATTCCCTACTATTATCTTGCTGATACAAGTTCAATTCTCATGGTTATGTTCATTTTGATCCTGAACATTCTCCTGATTTTGCAAGAGTTTGTAAAGAATTAAGCGTTATTTATTCTCTTTCGAAGCGGTCCCACTTCTCTCTCACATAGGTGATTCTTTAACAAAAGTAATCCCGCATTACTTTTTCGGATTCTCAACAATCCAATTTCACATCATTATTAAAGGCTCTATGCTTATCCTCATATAGGAATCACTGTATAATAGGAATAGCAGCATGATGTTTCCCCACAATAACCTCACTTAGCCATTGACAGTTAGGCTATCTTTTTTAACCAAGATCTCATGATATCTGATCATCATAAGTGAGTTTCCTTCGCCTTAGCTTTATTTTCCATGGGCTTTAGTCACATTTCTTTCGATTTCTTCTCTACTAGGTCCCTGTTTAACCCTTTGGTTATTGGATCCGCAATTTTCTCTTTGGACCTCACATAATGAACACTTATTACTTCACAAGAGAGAAGTTATCTAATGGTATTATGTCGTCGACGAATATCTCTTGATTTACCATTATACATCACAATATGTTTGTAGAAAATTGGTTATCATAATATACACATATTTCTGGCACGAGTATATTCTAACCAGGAATATCTTCCACGAAATTTCTAAGCCATTAAGCTTCTTCGCCACATTATCTAATGCAATAAACTCAGATTCCATCGTGGATCTATTTAACATTGTTTATTTGGACGATTTTCAAGATATAATAGCACCGCCCAGAGTGAATACGTATCCATTGGTTACCTTAAAATCTTGAATATCATATATACAACTGGCATTAGTGTAACATTCAATGACTTTAGGATATCTCATATAGTTAACCCATAATCACGAGTGAATCATATATACCTCAGTACACTCACGATTGCATTTCAGTGTTCTCACTTGGTTTACTCGTATATCGAGCTAATGTACTAATAGTGTAAGCCATGTTAGAGCTCATCAAGTACATGAGACTTTCAATCACTCTAGCATACTAAGTTTGAGATATTCCTTCTCCTTTATTCTTAGACAAGTATTGACTTATGTCAATTGGAGTTCTAGAGATTCCAGAATCTTTGATCCCAAATTTATCTAGAATTTTATCAACATAGTGTGATATGTTTAGGACAATTCCATTTTTCGTCTGAGTAATCTCAATCCCTAAGATGACATCAGCAAGTGCTATATCTTTCGTGGACTTAGACCATGCGATCACTGCTGCCTACAATGACCATGTCATCAACATATAGACATAAAATTATATATCCGAGATTAATGACTTTATCACACTCGTTTATTTAAATCCATTTGGCATCATTACAGTGTCAAAATTTTCATGTCATTATTTTGGGGCTTGTTTAAGGCCATAAAGCGATTTGAACAATTTATAGACTTTACTTTCTTGTCAATTCGCAATACAACCTCTGGTTGAGCCATGTAAATTTATTCCTCAAGATCCCCATTAAGGAAAGCTGTTTTAAATCCATTGGATGTTACTCTCGTCACAAGAGAATAAGTATCAAAGTAGTACAACCCTTCTTGTTGTCTATACCTGTTGATAACAAATACGTCATTGTACTTATCAATAGTACCATCGACTATCATCTTCCTTATGAAGATCCACTTTGAACCAAGTGTTTTACTTCCATGAGGAAGATCAACCAATTCCCAAGTATGGTTTGGTAAGATATAGTCTATTTCACTTCTTTTATGTTTGAGGTGGACCTCAAGCATATAGGTAAGAAAATCAGAACCAAATCATTTTTCTACCCTTGCTGATTTGCTTCTTCTAAGTCCCTCAAACTCTTGAGTAATATCGTCCTCAGACTCATTATCACTTTCTTGAGTTTTTTTAACAATATTGCCACGGGCGAGAAGGTATCTTCATAGTCGATACCTTTCTTTTTTTTGAACCCTTTCGCCACAAGTCGTGCCTTAAATGTCTCAACATTTCCATCCGGTCCTCTTTTCTTCTTGTAGATCCATTTACATCCAATAGGCTTGATACCCTCGGGTAAATCTACAAGTTTCCAAACCTCATTGACATACATTGAATGCATTTCAACGTTCATGGCTTCTTGCCATAGGTTTGCTTCGGAACTCTGCATCGCCTAGGAAAATGATACTGGATCATCTTCCTCCTTGTATGCGATTGCAACAAAGGCCTCCCCGATGTACATCAATCACTCAGGTTGTCGTACAATCCTGTTACTGCGACGAATCGTAGGAGGCTCGGGTTCCGAGTGTGGTTCTTCTACTGTTTGTATAGGACTCGTCCTATCTTGTGAAGTACCAGCTACTTCACCCAACATCTCCTTCAGCACAAGTTTGCTTCTTGATACAGTATTCTTCATGTAATCCTCTTCAAGAAACCTTGCGTTCGTGCTAACGAACGTTTTCTTGTTAGTAGAACTATAAAATGTGTACCCTTTTGTTTCTTTGGGATATCCTATGAAAATGCATAATTCTGAACGACTAACCAACTTGCTAGTCTTTTGTCTCAAAACTTGCGCTGGACAACCCCAGATCTTGATGTGGTTTAGAACAGATTTCTTACCACACCATCTCTCATAGGGAGTGCCGGGAACCATTTTTGATGGAACCTGGTTCAGAATGTGAGCTACCGTTTCTAAGGCATATCCCCATAACGAATTAGGAAAATATGAGTAACTCATCATTGATCTCACCATATCTAGTAGTGTTTGGTTCCTTCTCTCTGACACACCGTTTTGTCTTGGAGTGCCAGGTGCTGTAAGCTAAGAATGGATGTCTTCTTCTTTAAGAAGATCCTCGAACTCATCAGACAAGTACTCTCCGCCTCGATCCGATTGAAGGGTTTTGATTTGTTTCTCTCTTTGCTTCTCAACCAAAGCCCGATATTCTTTGAACATTTAAAAATTATCAGATTTGTGTCGCATTAAGAAAACATGAACAAAACGTGAGTAGTCATCAGTGAAGGCTACAAAGTATTCGTAACCTCCTCTTGCCTGAATATTGATTGGACCACATACATCACTATGTATGAGTTCCAACACTTGTGTGGCTCTTAGGCCTTTTGAAGAAAAAGGTCTCTTGGTCATCTTGCCTTCAAGACAGGATTCGCACGTCGGCATAGATCCTATGTTTAGAGATTTAAAAGGACCATCCTTTGTTAACCTCTTAATCCTATTCAGGCCAATATGTCCAAGACGTAAGTGCCATAGATATGTGTCATCCGTTTTATCACTATGAAACGTCTTACGCTTCCTAAGTGAATCATTATTCACCTCAGTATCCAAGATTGTCGGCTCATTCGAATATAGATAATAAATAGAATCTACGCGATGAGCTTAAGTAATAAAACAACCATTAAGAAAAATTTAAATACCATTATTGACTTTAAATTCAAAATGTTGTTCTTCTAAACGACCAAAAGAAATCAAGTTCCTGCAAAAATCCGGAACATAATAAACGTTATTCAACAATAAAGTTTTATTTCCAAAATTCAGCTCCATGGTCCCGACAGATCTGGCTCTGACATTCATTCCATTCCCCCAGTTGAACGTGAAATCCTCATCACCTAAGCGTCTAGTTTGTCTGAAACTATTCAGATTACACACAATATGATCAGAAGCCCCGCAGTCTAAAATCCAGGGTGATTCTTTATATGTCGTGTAACATGCTTAGGTGACGAAAACCATACCTTTCCCCTTGAAAGTCTTGAGGTAGGCAGGGCAGTTCCTTCGCCAATGGCCAACTTCTCTGCAATTGTGGCACTTGTGTTTAGACTTGTCCACTTTTGCGATGCCCTTGCCCTTGACATCCGCAGCCTTCTTGTAAGGCATCTTGGATCCCGTTCTCTTGGCGTTTTTGGGACCCTTCATCACTCTTAGAAACATAATTGGAAGCCCTATGTTCAGCAAAATTGACTTCACCAGTCTTCTTCTTGGTCTTAGGGAGAAGTCCCTCGGGAGTCTGCAACTCTTTCATGAGTTCGGTTACAGAATAATCGAGCTTGTTCATGGAGTAGTTGAGACGGAAGCTATCGAAAGATTTGGTCAGAGTCTCCAAGATCATGTCGACCTTGGTGATTCCATCGATCTCCGATCCGAGAATCTCCATGTCGTTCAGGTGACCTATGATCACTAGCATGTGGTCCCTGACTGATGTTCCTGGCTTCATCCGGAAATTATAAAATTGCGGATTGCCTGCTGCCTCGCCTGACGCCCATGACATCCAAACATGTCATGAAGATTATAGAGCATGCCATATGCCATGGCAATGTCCTTGTGAGATTGTTGCAACACATTGCTCATGGAACCCAAGATATAACACTTGGCAATCTCATCGGACCCAACACACGTGTCATAAGCGTTGTTGTCCTCTTGGCTCGAGTCAGCAGTCGGAGCTGGAGGACACGGGGTAGTGAGAACATACTTGAGTTTTTCTACCTTCAATACAATGTAGAGTTTGTTATAACTCAATATAGATGCAAGTGGATTCATGATATATTGCTGAAAATAAATAAAATGAATATATTTAGCATGTGTTACAATTTCGAATAATGATGCATGTACAATCCTAGTTAGGTAAGGAAAGCGATAAATAATTCATGGTATTATGAACAAAAATGATTAATTGCTTTTCCTAGGGGAAACCGCAATTGATCGCCTTTCATAGTCGTGACACATCACTATTTAGTTCGAACCAAACAAGAAGTCACAACTTCTAGTTCCTGCTAATTACCATGGACTTTGGTCACTTATTTTCAACGCATAGCCTCTATGGAGGGTTACTTTAAAATAATAAGTCTAAGTGTGTAACCAACATGTGGGCCCTTATCCAAGTCACTTTGAAAACGGTTCTCCTAAGGGAGACCCCGCTTCATTGTTTCTCTTTAGAGCTTAGTTCGTAACAATTTAATTAACTATGTGCTACCGAAGTACTCCCATTAAAGGGAGGGACACGAGGGTAACTCTTAGTTCATTCACACAAGTTAATTAAATTCATGTTAGGGACTTTAGGTTATTTCAACGACAAACAACCCTCCCACTTAGTTTTTGTAAAAATCATATTTTTGTGGATGGAGTTCAATTTCATAACAAGTTTTATAAATTAAACTACAATGATGCATGAACAATTTTATATAGTGTTGGCGTTCTATCCTATATGACATGTGAGTGAATATGAGATAAGTTTAAATAAAATGAAAGCATAATATTTAACTTATCTAATGGCTCATTTCTAAATTTAAAACCCTTTACAAAATAAAATTAAATAAACTATTTAATTTCTTGTTTTGCGTCGACCCGTCGAAAAAACCGAGTTTTAAAACTTTGCGATCAATATCTCCCACTCAAATAACTAAATTCACTTTTATTATTTCAAAAATAATATAAGAAAATTTAGGTATTCAAGATTTAAATTTTATTCGGAAACAATTTCCGAATCTCGGTCGTCGGGCCTAACCCTAGCTAGCACGCGCGCGTCCGAAGACACACGGCCATGCTAGGGTTTTGGCCGATCCAAACAGCCCTCATGTGTCTCATACACAGATCTTTGGGTCATTCGAAATGGTCCGGAATAGTTCCCACGCGTTCCATGACGCGCGGCCATTCCCAGAGGTAGCCTCCTTTCTTCTTGTCCTCCCGGATTACAAGTTTACAAAATTTAAATTTACAACATATTACAAATTTAAATAAAATAAAATAAAACCATGACGTAACCCGAAAACAATCCTAGGGCCAATTAGAACAAGGATCCATCCATAAAACGCACATACATTCACAATACAAAAATGCCAACACATAAAATCGATTTTAATGACAATTATGGCTCTGATACAATTTGTTGGAATTTAGTTAACGAATAACCTAATTAATTATGAAACATATCGATATATGGCGGAAATTCATAATTCAATTTAATATATTAAAAACGCTTTAAAACATATTCAATAACTATGTCATTAAATCTAATCTAGCATGTCAACAAATTTATAAACACATCAATAAATTCATTCATACATGCAAAACGAGCGATCTAAAATTTCTAATTATCCTACAATGATTATAACATTCAGATCCAACTCCTTAATAGAAAACTTACATTCGATTTGGATCTGCAAAATTGAGCCCCCGGGGTGCGTCCAAGAGATCGGCCGAATGTCTAACCCACGCTCGTCTAGGAAATCCTGAAAAATCGTCGTGGCTCCGTTGCTCCAAAAGTAGCCGGCCTTGTGGGTGAAAAATCACTCAAACAACCACAAGTTGAGTCAATGATAATACTCAAGGGATTTTTATGAGACAAAGAGGGTGGGCTCTTTCGAGGGAACAAGAGGAGAAAGAATAAAAGAAGGGCTCAACAATTTCACTTTCTCTTTTCTCTTTGGGAATTTTGGCCGTGTATTTTCTTCCATGGGGAGAGAAAATAGTCGGCCAACACAAGGGAGAAGGGAGAGAATATGCGTGTTAAAATTAAGTCAAGAGATAGAGAAGAGGCTTCCTTTTATTTCAGGGAGAATGGGCTTAAGTTAGGTCAAAAACAGTTAATGACCCATTAATCAAACTTAAGCCCAATAATTCATTTAAACAATTTTCCAACTCACTTATGCCATACAAGTGGCCGGCCATGTTGTCAAAATTATCTCCCAAATTTATTTGATTTATTTCTAAATTAATATTTAATTAATTTAGAACATCTCATTTATTTAATGACAAGTCATTAATTATTTTTATACTAATTAACGTAGTACGAAACGAGAAAATATTTATTTTCATCTTTTATTTATTTGAATCATCAAATTATATTATTATCAATATAATAACATAATATGATTCGTTAAATAAATGTAATTATAAATAACCAATTATTTATTTAATTACTTAGAAAATAATTTTCTTAGCGTAAATCACAATTTACGTTTAATGAGAAAATCAATCATCTCTTGTTCACCAAAATCACGTCCGAGATTCTATCATTGAGACCTTATAGACCCACATGAACGAAGCTTTAGAATAAAGGTCGGACACAAAAGTTCACAAACTTTTTCCGACTTTTAATTCTTAATATTAGTCGATTCCACTAAAGGACCAATATTGAGCATCGCTAAGTTCATATGCGTTTATATTTCCATTTGATGTGACAAAACTATTCATCACACGGTCCACGGTGTATTTTACGATATTACCCTTTGTGTGTATCATTAACTCAGATGAATGTAAAATTACCCTTTGTGTTTGTGTGTATCATTAACTTAGAGGAATGTAAAATTGCCGTTTTACCCCTGAGTTATTATTTCACCAAGTCCTCTGTTATTTGTGAACGAGAAAAAACATAAAGTGAGATGTCTCAACATGTCACATGTTTTATTTCAAAGAATTCTTTATTCGATGAATACCAAGTCTGGTTTATTCGCTCACACTCTCATAACAGAGCATGGTGTGATACTAATGTCTTAGCATTATTTCAACACAAATTCCATATCGGTGAATCACATATTTCAACGAAACAGTATTATGACACCAACCGTCGGGTCAATGAAACTTCACTTAGCCATTGCCCATTGACAAATCAAACGTCATAAAGTGCTACAAGAAGATATGTATTCACTTCAGGATTTAGGTAATTACTAAAATATCCCTCGTATGTGAGTTTGAGGTTTCGAGTAATTAAACGGTTTTATCTCAAACTTCAAAACTTCACAGGTCTTGTTCAATATCTTCATTAAGATATCAAGAATGAATTACAGAGTCACAACTCTCCATATCACAAGATAAGATATCGTTTAATTCATTCTAACAATCATTACTAAGAATCGATTGCCCATTCGATCTTTAGATTGCGAACTATTATTTAAACTAGTCATAAGAAGGTATCTTGTCAAGTCTGTACTTAGCACTTCTTTTGTTGATGACAATTTCAGGGCGTAGACATTCATGCATATTAGAATAAGAATGAATATTCAATTTTTATTTAAATTCAAATCAAATAAATACAAAAATATTTAATATTAAAAATATCTTTTGTGGGCATAAATGCCAACATTTTATTCATAGGAGGAACTGAGGGGACACAAACTACAACTTAGAGTGGGGAACGGAGAGTTCGTCACGGCTAAAGCTTTGGGAGTAGTTAGACTCTGATTTGAAAATAAATATTTGAAATTGTATTCACTTATGCAATGATTTATATGTTTTAACTCATGAAATTAAATGTTCATTTAATGTAGAAATGTTTAAGGTAGCTAAACCCATTTCCAATAAAAGAATTAAACTATATAGTGATGAACAAACCTATTTATGGCGCTTAAGAGTTGGTCATATCAATATAATGAGGCTAGAGAGACTTTTAAGGATTGGGCCGTTGAAACAACTTCAAGTGGGATTTATGTCTCTGGTGAATCTTGTATAGAAGGAAAAATGACCAAGCGATCTTTTACTGGAAAAGAGATTAAGAGCCACCGAACCTCTGCAACTAGTTCAGCCTGATGTCTGCAGACCGATGAGTGCATCTGCGAGAGGAAGTTATGAATATTTTATCACATTTATTGACGATTATTCTGGATATGGTTTCATTTACCTAATGCACATAAATTTTGAAAGTTTTGATAAGTTCAAAGAATTTCGTGCTTGGATTGAGAACCAATTAGTAAAATTATTAAGACCTTTCGTTTGGATCGGGGAGGCAAGTTCTTAGATACATGGAACATGGAATTATTTCGCAGCCATCGTCTCCTAGTAGAAATTTTTTCAATTAATCATAGTTACTTATGGAATTGGTTGTTCTTCGTGTTTTCATCTTCAAGAATTAGGTTTGTTTTTTTATAATAGAGTAGTCGTAGTTTTCACAGAGTAAGTTTTGTTGGAATAGGTCTAGGGTTAAAGAAAAATTTATCATTAATCATATTAATGGCGGAATATAAAAATTTCTTTTAGAAGTAAAACAATTTTTACTAATCTAGATAAAGAGCATATACATGTTATAAATTAAAAACATTATTAAACCTACTTGAATACGAACCTTTCTTGTGTTTTCAAACTTGAAGTGTCTCGGGAAAGGTAGATCTTCTCTTCTAGCTTGATTCCTTCAAACCTAAACAAGAACTTGAGAAACCTAAGATTTCTATTACAAGAGTCTATAGAGGTTTAGAAGGATTTGTGTGTGGGCACAAAACAATATGAACCAAGAACAATTATTGGATCATAAGCTAATTCTCTAGATCAAGTATGGATCTAGGTGAAAAATAAGAAGAGTATTTTCGAGAGATCGAGAGAGAGAGAGAGAGAGAGAGAGAGAGAGAGAGAGAGAGAGAGAGAGAGAGAGAGAGAGAGAGAGAGAGAGAGAGAGAGAGAGTTGGCCAAAAGAGGGAGAGAGCAAGAATAAAGCTTAACCTTCACATCTCTATGTGAGACTCTATTTATAGGAGAATGAAAAATCTATAAAGGTCAATTATTCATTCATGAATGAATAATGTATTCATGACACAATATTTGATTTTCCCTTCCCCTTTCCCTCTTAGTTTGGCCGGCCATATACCTCAAGCAAGGAGGAAATTTGTTCATCACTTAGATTATTTATTTCCTTCTCAAGGAAATTCATTTCCCTTTTCCTTTTGGGTAATTATCCTTATAATTAAAGGGAAATAAAACTCTCCTCTTGATGCTATGTTGGCCGAACTTCTACCTAGGGAGGAGCATCTAGATGCTTCCTTATTTCTTTTAAGACAATTCTTAAAATACCCATTGTAGAATTATAATTGCACAAATAACGAAATTAATTTTATAATGCCTCAAACGACTTTTCGGCTTTAGGAAATAATTTATATTTTCATCAAATGAAAAACTCAAAATCTTATTTTGACATTCACATCATTTTATGTCCTTGTGGACAAAAATACCCTTTAGACATTTTCCGAGAAAAAGTCTAGTTCAACACTTGAACTTATTTTGACTTATCTTCTAGTTTAACAATCCTACTCTAATGACTTGAAATAGTGACCTTATGGATCCAAATGAACAAAGCTTGAGCTTCTATACTCGGACTCAAAATTCACAAACATTTTCCGAGTATTAGCTTAATGTCAACTGACTTCACTAAAGACTCGACACTGAGAATCTCTCGGTTCAAATGAATTTATTTTCTACTCAAGTTCAACTTAATTATATTGAGTGAATCCATTGAATGTTATCTATGTTTACCCTTCATGAATATCATCAACTAGTTGGGATTTATAAAATTACCATTTTACCCTTCTAGTTGTTATTTCCTCAACTCCTTTAGTACTTTTGAATAAGTTAGAAACAATGTATTGACGAGGAGCTAACAAATCACATTGTTTCATCCAAATAAATTCGATACTTAAATTTGGACACTGCGCAGTTCATTTATTCACAATCCAAGTAATAAAGCATGAGGTGATATATATTGCATCTCAGCAATCTTGTACATGAATTTCATATCTATGAGAACTTCACAAAGTTGGTTCATGACGTCTTCATAACTTAATATCTCACCGATAGGCCTTGTCTAGATCACGCAATGGACCTAGAATTTGACTTTCTCAAATGAGAGTATTAATGCTATGAAATGACATGTCTCGTTTCAGGATTTAGGTAAGCATGATCCGATTCATACATAGTGACCTTGAGATAGAAGATGTTAAATGGTTTGTTCTTCTATTGTCTCTAAAGGTGCACTGGTCAATTCAGTATGTTTGGAAGACACACTAGAAGAACTATAGAGTTCCTAACTCTTTATGCCTCGTAACCAGACATCCTAAATTCTTCGAACAATCATACTGGGATCAATAGTCCGTTGATCTTTAGATTGCAAATATATCGTTTTAGAAACCATGAAGAGTTTGTTCACGCAAATCTACATTTGTCTCTTCATACATTGTTAGGTTTGATTAAGGACTATAAGATTATTGAATATCATAAATCTTCAATCAAACTAAAAAGGAATGAATGAACGTTTCAACTTTTATTAATTTATTCAGCAAATTACAAAGATTTATATATTATATCAAAATGTAAATAAACAATCTTCTAATAAGGACTTTACAAAGATTTATAAATTACATCAATATGTAAATAAACAATCTTCTTGTGGGCATCTCTGCCAACAAGTATTCCATATTCATGTTCATTTCTTTAATGGTTTATTGTAAGTTTATTATTTACATTATCATGCTTTGTGTGCAGTTAAATTGTTTGAAAGTCAATGTTCTCAAAATATGGAAGATGATAATCTAGCCATGTCGCATCGAAAAAAACAGACATAGTATTATAAGATGATTCATATTTGAAACTTTATCAATTAGGAACATTTTTTAATTTAATACAATCAAGTCAAACACTATTACGTATAAAGTTATATGCTCAAATTTACATTGTGAATATAATTTGTATGCGGCAGTGTGCTCTATGTCTGGAATGTGGATAATAAGAATATTTTTACGGTTCATTCGTGCTACGAGAAATCAGTGGTTCAAAATAATAAGCATGCATCGTCAAAACTCATTAGTAAATGCGTAAAAAAATATTTTAGGGGTTCTGTAGCAAATGAGATCAATCCGGCGGGGGTAGCCAAAATTATGCAAACTCATTTCAAGTTTGAAATATCATATTTGAGAGTCTGGAAGGGTTGTAAACGTGCGTTGAAGGACCTCCATGGGGATTTTGACATGTCATACAGTCATTTACTAATTATTGGTGATATAATATTACAAAAATACTCCATTATGTTTTTTAACGTAACTTTGTTAATTGTTATTCCTGTTGTTTAACTCAATTTAACGTTAATTTATTTGTTCATTTACGTATAGGTTGTTTTACATAAATATTTTTGTTGAAATGGACAAATAATTTTTTCTTGCATTTGGAGCTTTTGTTTTTTGGTTTAAGTTTTGTAAACCAGTTATTTCAGTAGATGGTACATTTTTTTTAAGGAAAATCACATCGGACTTCGCTTCTAGCAGCTCTAGATGAGGACAACTTTTTTTTTCATTGGCATTTATTATTGTGATTTTGAAAACGATAATTCTTGGACGCGGTTTATGTTGCAACTCAAAATAGTTTATGTTTTTTGATAAGATATGCTGATTGCTTCTCAAAGTTGTATATTGTAAAGTTATAGATATTACCCCCAACTTGAAGTGAAATTTACTCGACCTGACTAAACATCAATAAATAGACGAGTTTCTTAGGAAACACGCTTCTTTGTAAATATTGTAAATGTGCAAAGAGACCTTTGTTAAACAACTCAGGTTATTGTTCTTAGTCTAATGCTAACAATAATTGATTCATTCCTGTAAAACTTGAGTGGTGCATAATGACATGTTGATGGAAATATTATTTACTGGGTTCTACCATGTAGCTTCGAATCAACATAAATACATACCAATTTACAGAATTCATATTAATCCATCAATGTTACAAACCAACATTTGTAAACAAAAATTATTACATGTGACATCTTGTTGTTTCGCTCAAATCTTGGTTTTTCTTTTCTTATTTTGCTTGGATGATGATTTTCTACCCATATTTGACCTGTGTAAGAAGTATTAATTAATATGTCATTAATATTTCCATTGACAGATTACTAACTTCTCCAAACCGTTGCAAATACTATTATACACACGTTTAAATCGTTCAGTCCACTTATTAAATACTAAAGACCATGCTCTTCTATTTAATTCCCAAAAAACAAAAATGTTTTTAACACTATTTCTAGACTAGTTAACAATTACGATTTATGATTTATTCAACAACATTACCGGAGATCGTAAACAACAGAATGTACATAAACTGTTATATAGGAGATCGAACAATTTTATGTTTACAATATTTTGATATAACAATACATTAACCAAACATCAAACATTTTTACTATTCATACATAGATCAAAAGTAAATAAATATCATGTAAAAATCATGCAAGGGTCACAACCATGAAATTTAGAATAAATATTTTTAAAAATTGCTGGAAATCGGTTAACAATTAACTTAATAAATGATGAAACATATCTAATATGGCCGACTTCCGAAATTTCAATTTAACATGTAAAACTTATTTCATAACATATTCAATAACTATGGCAATAAAAACGATTTAACATGTCAATAAATTTTCTAAACATGTAATTAAACAATCCTATAACTAATTATAGGATTGAAAACAAGAAAGGATATCAGAAAACATACGGTTGTCGTCGACAACTTCACTTGTCATCCTTCCACCTTCAATCTGTGAGTACGGACCTGCGTCACGGGTCCAAGCCTTGGCCGAGAGCTATTCTTCACGCATGTGAGTCTGCACCTGAGTCTGAATCCCGCACACATGTCACCTTGTGTGGCCGGCCTAAGTGATTTCCCTCTATTGAATTCTCGGCTGATCCTTGCTTGGGGGGAAAGAATGATGCACGACAAAGATTAGGGATTCACTCAAACAACCACGAAATGGATTCAACGAAAAGATCTCCAGATATTTATGAGATTAAAATGGTAGACTCTTCTATGAACAAGGAGGAGGGATTGATCACTCAAAAAATAAATGACAAAGCGAGAAAACCCTTTTTCTCAACTCTAGGGTTCGGCCAAAACAAGACCAAAACAAGACCAAAACGGCTAGGGTTTTGAAGAATTGTTCTCTCTCTCTCTCTCTCTCTCTCTCTCTCTCTCTCTCTCTCTCTCTCTCTCTCTCTCTCTCTCTCTCTCTCTCTCTCTCGATGTATTCAGCAAAACAAAGGGGGAGACTTTCTCTCTTGCTGTGATACTCGGCCAAATAATGATTAGGTTAAGAGGAGAGTGAAGTTTCTGTCTATTTATTTAAGAGATAAGGGGCCAAGGTCAACTTAAACCCATTAATCCAACTTAAATCTGTTAATACTTTTTAATGAGTTTAAAAAAAATTCCAGCCCATAAATCAATATCTATGGCTGGCCATATTGATTTAATTTCACTCCAGATTTATTTGATTTATTTATAAAATAATATTTAATTAAATTAGAACATTCCATAGATTTAATGACATGTCATCAAACAAGTATGAAACGAGAAATTATTCTTTTCACCTTTTATTTATTTAAATCTCAAAATTGTATTATTATCAATATAATTATACAATTCGATTTATTAAATAAAGATAATTAAAAATCACTACTTATTTATTTAATCATGAAAGAAGTAATCGTCATAGTGTAAATCACAATTTACATTCAATGAGAAAATTAACTTATTCTTGTTCACTAAAAATCTCATCCGAAATCTATCATTTAGACCTCATGGACCCACATGAACGAAGATTTAGAAAAAAAGTCCGTTCACAAAAGTTGACAAATTTCTCCCGATTTTTAATTCTTAATATTGGTCGATTCCACTGAAGGACCAATACTGAATATGTCTAAGTTCACATGCGTTTATATTTCTTTTTGATGTGACAAAATTATTCTTCACACGATCCACGGTGTATTTTACGATATTACCCTTTGTGTGTATCATTAACTCAGAGGAATGTAAAATTACCGTTTTACACCTGAGTTATAATTTCACCAACTCCTTTGGTATTTGTGAACGAGAAAAACATAAAGCAATATATCACTACATGTCACATGTTTTGTTTAAAGAATGTTTTATTCGTTGAATACCAGGCCTAGTTTATTCGCTCACACTCTAATAAAACAGTATGGTGTGATACTAATGACATAGTATTCGTGCAACACAAATTCGATATCTGTGAATCACATAACTCAACGAAACAGTATTATGACACCAATTGGCGGGTTGATTTAAACTCATTTAGACATTTCTCATTGACTAATCAAATGTCATAAAGTGTCACAGGAAAATATGTTTTCACTTCATGATCTAGGTAACTACAAAAATACCTCTCGTTTGTGATATTGAACCTTTGAGTTATTTAACGGTTTTATCTCAAACTTCAAAATGTGACAGGTCTTGTTCAATGTCTTCATCAAGACATCAAGATCAGATATCGTTGGTTTATTCAAACAATCATTACTCAGATACGATTGCCCAATCAATCTTCAGAATGCGAACTATTACTTTAAGCTAGTCATAAGAACGTATATTGTCAAGTCTATACTTATTACTTATTTCATTGATGACAGTTTCAGGGCATAGACACACATGCATAAACACAATCTTAAATAAGATTGAATATTTAACTTTATTTAACTTTCAAGAAAAAAAAATACAAAAATGTATCAAGTGTCTTATATCTCCTTTATGGGCATAAATCCCAACAAACTCCCACTAGACTCAAAGAATATGTGAATGATCTTTAAGTCCTAAGTCTTCTAGGTGTCCCTCGAAAACTTTACTCGTTAAAGGCTTCGTGTAGGGATCAGTAAGATTGTCTAATGTTAAGATCTTCATTACTTATGCGTCTCTTATGTTGACAATATCTTGCACTATGTGATATTTCTGTTCTATGTGTTTTGAGCGCTTGTTACTTCTTGGTTCCTTACAGTTAGCAACAACCCCACTATTATCACAATAAAGTGTGATGGGCTCGTTGGCACTTGGAACTACTTCCAAGTACATCAGGAATTTCCTAAGTCAAACAGCCTCCTTTGCACCTTTGCAAGCCGCCACATACTCGGCTTCCCTTTATACTCCTCCAGACCACAGATCCACCATTTAGGATAAAAACAGATTCTGAAGTGGATTTCCTAGAATCCTTACCTGCTTGAAGATTGAAGTCGGTATATCCCATCATAGTTAGGTTATCACCTCAGTATGCAAGCATATTGTTTCTCGTTCTCCAGAGATACTTGGGAGAGCGATAGGGTCCAGGTCTTTCGATCTTTAAAGATCTGAATCCCTAGAATCTATGCAGCTTCCCCTATATCCTTCATGTCAAACTACTTAGCTAACCAGATTTTAACCTAAGATAATTTACCTAAATCATTACCAATGAGTAGTATATCATCGACATACAAGACCAGAAATACAACCTTGCCCTCCTGTATCAAATTATAAACACAAGGTTCATATATTGACTATTCAAAACCGAAGCTTTTACAATTTCATCGAATCTAATATTCAATGATCTATATTCTTGCTTTAATCCATAAATGGATTTAAGCAGCTCACAAACCTTGGTTCTTGACCACCTTCCACGAAACTGTCTGGTTGAGCCATGAAAATGCGCTCGTCAAGATTGCCATTCAGAAAAGCAGTCTTGACATCCATTTGCTAGATCTCGTAATTGAGAGCAACATCAATGGGTAGAAGTATGGGGAAGGATTTAAGCATTGCGACTGGCGAGAAGGGTTTTTCATAATTGATACTTTCCTTTTTCCAGATCTCGTAACCGTTAGCCAATAATCGCGCTTTGAACGTCTCAACGTTCCCATCCAGACCCTTTTTCCTCTTATAGATCCACTTACACCCTACACGTTTAACCCCTTCAGGTAGGTCTACAAGTTTCAAGACTTTGTTGACATACATCGAATGCATCTCAACTTTCATTATATCAAGCCAAAGGTTTGACTCAGAACCAGCTATTGCTAGACTGTAGGAAACAGGGTCATCCATGTCAGCGACGGCTACGAGAGCATCTCCATAAGACATGTACCTGTCGGGTTTTTCAGAAGCTCTCCCACTACGTCGAAATACTACTTGACGAGGTTCTTAATTGTTAGGTTGCGTTTCAATTGGGGTAAGAATAATTCTTACAGATGAGGTAGAAGTTTCCTCACCCAAATTTTCTTAAAGCACAGTTTTTCTTCTAGGTTTTGTATTCTTCATATAGTTCTCCTTAAGGAAACGAGCATTAGTGCTGACAAACGTTTTGTCGTCCTCGGGACTATTAAATGTGAAACATTTGGTTTCCTTTGGATATGCAATGAATCACATAATTCAGACCTACTAGCCAACTTGCTAATATTTTGCCTTAGCACATGTGCAGGGCAACCCCAAATTTTGATGTGGCTTAAACTAGCTTTACGCCAAGTCCATCGTTCATAAGGAGTACCAGGGATTGTCTTAGATAGAACTTGTTTCATAATATATACAGCAGTTTCGAGGGCATATCTCCAAAAGGAATTAGGGAGTGATGAGTAACTCATCATTGATCTAACCATCTCCATCAGAGTTCGATTTTTTCTCTCTGACACTCTGTTATGTTGATGTGTGACAGGTGCTGTAAGCTAAAAAGCGATACCTTCTTCTTTAAGAAATTCATCGAACTCTTCAGACAAGTACTTACCACCTTGATCGGATTAAATGGTTTTGATCTGTTTGTCAGTTTTCTTTTCCACTAAAGCCCGAAAAATCTTAAATATGTTAAAGTTTTTGGATTTGTGTTTGAGAAAATAGACAAATCCATATCTTGAGTAATCATCAGTAATGGTAGAGAAGTATTCGTATCCTCCCCGTGCCTGAATTCTGACTAGACCACATAGATCAGTTAGTTCTAGCAACTCACTGGCTCTTAGACCTTTATCAGAGAAAGGTTGTTTGGTCATTTTTCCTTCTATACAGGATTCACAAGTCGGCAGTGAGCCTATGGCAGAGGCTTTGAGTGGACCATCCCTCAAAAGTCTCATAATCCTGTCTAGACTAATATGACCAAGTCTTAAGTGCCAAAGATGTGTTGATTTTATTAGATCAGAGGAATCATTAGTTTTTATCCTCTTTGGTTTCCTAATTAGATCATTATCTATTTCAGTGTCTAATAGCAAAGATTTTGTAGGATAAAGATAGTAAAAACTATTCTTCAAACATGCATAAGTGACAAATGAATTGGGAAAAGTAATATGAATTCCATTATCAATAAACTTTAAATAATAATTCTGCTCAACAATTTGAGCTACAGATATTAAGTTTTCCCAAATGATGGAACAAAATATACAGTATTCTAATTTAAAGTTCTATCTTCAAAAGACAATGTCACAGATCCCACAGCCTTCGCAGACACCAAACTCCTATCACCCCACTTGAAGTAGAAGTCGCCATCCTCTAAACTTTTGATTTTCCTGAACCCATTCAAGGAACAACAAATATGGTTAGTAGCAGCGGTGTCAATAATCCACGATGATACATTATCAGCTACTAAACAAGCTTCGGTAATAAGTACAATACCTTTCCCTTTAGCCTTGAGGTAGGTAAGACAATTCCTACGCCAATGTCCGAGCTCATTGCAATGGTGACAATTGTCCTGTATAGGAGACAAGAGAAAAAAAAATTCACATCTCTATGTGAGGCTCTTTTATAGGAGAAGAAAAATCAAGAACGGGTAATAACCATTTTCAATTGTGCATTCATGACACAATATTTTATTTTCTCTCCTCTTCCTCCTTATACATGACCGGCCAAATATGCTTCATTAGTGTTTCCTCCCTTAGCATATTTATTTCCTTCTCCAGGAAATTCATTTTCTCTTTTCCTTTTGGGTAATTATCTTTATAATCAAAGGCAAAGAATTCTCTCCTCTTCGGGTGATGTTAGCCAAATTCTACACCTAGGGAAGGAGCTTCTAGATGCTTCCTTATTTCTTTTAAGACAATTCTTAAAATACCAACTATAGAATTAATATTGCACAAATAATGAAATTAATTTCATAATGCCTCAAACGACTTCTCGGCTTTAGAAACTAATTGATATTTCCATCATATGAAAATATTGAAAATCATATTTTGACATTCACATTATTTTATGTCCATGTGGACAAAAATACCCTTTAGACATTTTCCGAGAAAACGTCTAGTTCGACACTTGAACTTATTTTGACTTAGCTTCTAATTTAACAATCCTACTCTAATAACTTTTAATAGTGACCTTATGGATCCAAATGAATAAATCTTGAGCTTCTATACTCGGACTCAGAAGTTTACAAACTTTTTCCAAGTATTAGCTCAATGCCAACTGACTCCACTAAAGAGTTGACACTGATAATCTCTATGTTCAAATGAATTTAGTTTCTACTCAAATTCAGCTTAATTATATTGAGTGGATCCATTGAATGTTATCTATTTTTACCCTTCATGAACATTATCAACTAGATGAGATTTATAAAATTACCATTTTACCCTTCTAGTTGTTATTTCCTCAACTCTTTGTTAGTTGTGAATAAGTTAGAGACAATGTATTGATGATGAGCTTACAAGTCACATTGTTTTATCCAAATAAAGTCGGTACTAAATTTTGGATACCGCGCGGTTCGTTTATTCACAGTACAAGTAATAAAGCATGAAGTGATATATATTGAATTTTTGCAATCTTGTACATGAATTCCATATCTTGTACATGTCATCTTCAAAGCATAATATCTCACCAATTATTCTAGTCTAGATAACTTAATGGATCTAGAATTTGACTTTGTCAAACGAGAACATTAAAATTATGAAATTCCATGTCTCATATCAGGATTTAGGTAAGCATGATGCAATTCATACACAGTGACCTTGAGATAGAAGAGGTTAAATGGTTTTTTTCTACATTGTCCCTAAAAAAAGCACTGGTCAATTCAGTATCTTCGTAAGATACACTGGAAGAACTATAGAGTTCCTAACTCTCTATGCCTCTCTCTCTAAAATATCACTTTTACTTTGGAATCTAAGTCCTCATTAGACTTAGGTCTAAATTAGCTCTTTAGCTGGTAGACTTGTTCTTGAGTAATTGTGTTTAATTGTGCCCACACACAAATCTTTCAAACACTCCATAGACTCTTCTAATATATCTTGGAAATTATTTTACAATTTAAACACTAATACTATATAACACATCTACATGTGGCGGAATTATATAATATGATCTCAATTAAAACTTATTTTAATAAGTTAACAACCTAGACATTAAAACTCACTAGCATGTCAATAAATCATTTATTTAAAGCATGTCAATAAATTGAATAAAACGACCTAACACTTTATAAACACATTTATAAACATCATTTTCAGATCCAATTTATTTTAGGAAACTTACAATTGAGATTGTATATAATATCGGATGTTGCTAGCTAACTCCGGAAGCCCTCGTCCAAAATTTCCTTAAAATCAGCCTCCTGTTGGAATGGGCAAAACTGACCCGCCGGATTGGACACTGGATGGCTGGCCATGAATGCATCTGCGGTGCAGTGGCTTCCTCCGGTGAAATTTAGCCGCGGGACATGTGCAGGAACGTAAAGGGGACCTAGGGCTATGTGGTTGTGAAGTGGCGTGGTCAGATTCTTCGTCAAACTCTCATGGTGAGCTAGACACGTTTGCTCTCCAGCGAGATCCTCCAATCCGACGATCAATCCGGCGACCCAATCCGGCCAGCAGGCTTAAATTAGTCTCGATCCGTTTCACTCGATTTCTTCGCGTTTCGAGTGAACTTCTGCATCCAAAACGTCACTCAAACACCAACAAAGGATTCAATGATAATTCCCACTGATTTTTGAGAGATTTAGAGGGTGAGCTCTTCGATTGAACAACGAAGAGTACTCGGGATGACTCGGGAACACTTGGGAGATCAAGAAAATATATCTTGATCTCTTTCTCTCTTGGAAACTATCGGCTAACACTCTTACAGGGGAGGGGAAGGGTTTGGCCGAGATTTAGAGTTAAGGTTAGTCTAATTAGCGTTTTTAAAACCCTTTAAATACAGAGAGAAAGTGGGTTTTTGTTAGGTCAAACTCATTAGTCAAACTTAAACCCATTGTTCCTTAAAATTAATTTTATAAATTAATTTTCGACATAAATCTTTATTTTTGTCGAGTGTCATCCTTAAATACTCGAAAAAATTATTTTGATTTATTTCTAAAATAATATTTTATTGCTTTACAACGTCTCAGTTATTTAATGACAAATCATCAATTATTTTCGTACTCTTCAAAGTAGTACGAAACGAGAAAATATTATTTTCATCTTTTATTTATTTTAATCATTAAATATGTTATTATCCATATAATAACATAATATGATTCATAAAATAAATGTAACAATAAATAACAAATTAATTATTCAATTACTAAGAGAAATATTTTCTTAGTGTAAGTCACAATTTACTTAAATGAGAAAATAAATCACCCTAGTTCAATAAATCTCGTCCGATGGTCTATCATTGAGACCTAATGGACCCAAATGAACGAAAATTTAGAATAAAAATCGTACTCAAAAGTTCACAAATCTTTTTCGTCTTTTAATTCTTAATATTAGTCGATTCCACTAAAGGACTAATATTGAAAATCTCTATTTTCATATGGATATATTTTTCGTTTGATGTGACAAATCAATTCTTTGCACGATCCACAAACTACTTTACGATATTACCTTTCATGTATATCAGTAACTCAGAGGAATGTAAAATTACCGTTTTACCCCGAGTTATTATTTCACTAACAACTTTATTATTTGTGAATGAGAAAAACATAGAGTGATGTCCTTATATGTCACATATTTTAATCAAAGAATGTTCTTATTCGATGAATACCTGACCATGTTAATTTATTCACACTCTCATAACAAAACATAGTGTGATATTAATGCATTAGCATTGTTTCAACACGAATTATGTACTTGTGAATCACATAACCCAATATGACAACGTTATGACACCAACCGTCGGTTCAGATGCAACTATAACTATACCCATTGCCCATTGACAAATCAAATTTCATAAGGTGTCCCATCGATCATGCATTCACTTCAGGATTTAGGTAATTACCAAAATACCCCTCGTATGTGATTTTGAAGTTTTTAGTGATTAAACGGTTTTATCTCGAGCTTCAGAGTATCATAGGTCTTGTTCAATATCTTCTATAAGATATCAAGAATGACACACAGAGTCACAACTCTATATCACAAGATAAGATATCATTTTTCATTCAAACAATCATAACTCAGATTCGATTGCTCCATAGATCTTAAGATTGTGAACAAATGTTTAAACTAGCCACAAGGGGCTATCTTTTCAAGTCTATACTTAGCACCCCTTTCGTTGATGACATTTTCAGAGCGTAACAAATATACATAAACACAAACTTAAATGAAGAATGAATATTTAACTTTATATAATGTCTCAGCAAAATCAAATACAAAGTATTTATAATGTCTTAAATATCCTTTGTGGGCACCAATCCCAACAATCGAAACCTTTGGTTACTCGAGTTCACGACTAGGAGTGAAAGAGACAAACAAGACGAGACGACCAACCTTTCCTAAGGCTTCTCAAACATCAAGCTAGAAGAAAGGTTAGTACCAAGTAAATAATACTTAGGTAATGTTTTTAAATAATTAGATGTTCATACACTTTGCCTAGGTTTGTAAAACTGTTTTACTTGTAAGAAAAAATTTATATTCCGCCATTAACTTGTTTATGATAAATTTTCTTAACCCTAGACCTATTCCAACACCTATTCCCTTCTATTCCTATTTATACCATTTAGAAATGAGATAACCCCTGAGAGATTTTCTTTCCTTCTCAGAGATATGCTCTCCAACTGAGAAATATTCCATCCTTTTAGATATATTCTCTCTTATGGATTTAATCTCGGCCATTAGATCTCAACGGTGAATCTACAATCGCTCTCATCCATTATATCAACATATATGGAAGATATTTTCTCTCCTAAGAGAGAAATTCAGGGAGGGAATTGAGGAGCTAGGATCGTCAACTACTAGGGCCTAACCTAAGGGGATTATCGGCCAAAGCAATCTCAAGCCCAACCCAAGAACTTCTAAGGCCCGTTTTCTTAAAATCCAATTAATTATTTATTTACTTGATCCAATAATAAATAAATAGTTATGCTATAAACATTTATTTAATTTTGCGAATACCCATTTTCCAGAATTAATGTTGTCAATCACCATTACACCTAGTGAGATTAAACAATGAACAACATTATTATTCGAAAGTTCTTATCCGCCTATGAATCGGGGCCTATGGACCTAGCAGTAGAATTTACCGAACTCTAAAAATAAGATGATACAGTGTTATCTTTTTTCCATCGATTCGTATAGTCTTTATCAATACTCCACCGTGTAATCTAACATTGAACTTTTCTTTAATACTATAATTATATTTACTCATCGTGTTGAGTGTACTGATATAGTAAGTTTGTGATCAACATCCTCCAGGTTCAACCCGTATCAAGAAAATTCAATTTTTCTGTTATACTTATCTTGTTACATATTACCCTTAAGCATTATTGCTTCCCCAACGAAAGATTCTTTAGAACGTTAACTTACTTCGAAAGTACGTGCAATCAATCGGTTCTGGATTCAACCCTTAGGTGAGTGAATATTAACCTTCTTTTAGGAAGGCTGGATTCCGTATCTATAACTCACTTTCAACTCAGATCATGCTCTGAGAAAACTCCCAAGATATAAGTTGTGATGAGCATGAATAGCCTTTTAGCGAATCAGTTAAAGAGCTCAGAAACATGATCCTATGTCCATGAGCACTTCTCGATTTAGATCAAGTCTCAATGTGCCCATCATAGTGGCCTCAGTTAGTGCGTCGTAACGGTCCTTAGACGACACATCTATTCAAAGGCTAGTTCGAGTCGTACACTTACCACAACTGTAGAATGCACTCACATAGTGATTATTCTTCACTCATGTGTTCCACATATATGACTTTGGATATAGTTTTCCATGTGTTCAGTCATCGACCTTGTTTTAGCACACCGCCCAATCTCTAGTGACCAGCACGTGATACTGTTTAATATGGAGGTAATGGAAGATAGTTGTTATTGATTCTAATTATTTAGAACTCAACCCACTAATCATACGTTGATAATAAAGTAAACTGTCATTCTATTTAGTAATCAGTTGAGATTATCTTTCATGGGCAATAATTCTTAACGGTCTTCGCGGAGACCTCTTCACAAGGGTTGTCACCTCGGACCTCTATGACATGGTCGACACAGTCATTATTGTGAGCTCGTTGCTTGAATGATAGGATTGTTTGATTGGGCAGCAATGAAGGTCACAAGAATGTCACTCATCTTTCGGGAGTTGATGAGTGAAAGAGAGTAGATGAAATAGAGATACGTGGACGGGATGATTTTAAGGTAGGGCCTCGTCCTTCAAGCGTCAAAATATTTTCGATGAAATTTCGACAAGGTTACGAGGCCTAAGCCGCCAGATCCTCACTCAAGGCGAATGACCCTCGCTTCGGCCTGAGTGTGTCGGTCTGGTATCCCGGATCGTCTCTTATTTGTTGGGGGTTCTTCGAGTTTTTCAAATACCTTAAATATATGAACAGAAGTGAACTAAGAAGGGAAAACAAATGGACTCCTTTGTTTACCTCTCTAACGCTCAACATTAGTATAATATGGGTGGAGTTTAGGATGACGAGGAGGAACCAACGAGACTGAGTGAAATAGGGATATTTGAATCGATAGCATTTCAAGGCTCGGGTCTTGGATCTTTAACGGAGAATTCTTCCCATCGGGGGAGAATTCTCTAGAGTACATAGAGAAGGAGAATTTACTAGGGAGAAAAGTGTATGTCAAACCTTGGGAGTGAGATTTTCTTATATTAAACCTGAGAGGGATTCTTGGCCGAGTAACTCGGGGTAGGCCGCCCACCCAAGGGAGGCCCGAGTAGACCCACCGGTCAAGGGAGGTCCAAGGTAGGCCCTCCAGCCAAGGAAGGCTCGTGAAGGCCCAAGGCACATGCTTGTCTTGACAGGGAAGGCTCCAGAAGGCCCAAGGCGCATGGCTGGCTGGTAGGGAGGGCCTGAGGTAGGCCGGCCCATGGAAGGGACACGGAGGCCTAAGGCGCATGGCTGGCCGGAAAAGTAAGGCGCGAGGCGCATGGTCATCGATTGCCACCCAGTGAAGGACCGAGGTAGGCTGGTCTGCCAGAGAAGGCCCAGGGAGGTCCGAGGCACATGGCTGGCGAAACGGATCTCTGTTTCGCCAGTGGACCTTCTTCTTTCCACCGTGTGGAACGAGGAGATAACAAAAACCGCAAATTCTTATGTGACTTAGATTTGCTTTACGCCCATCCCATCATTTATAAGTAGTACATCGAATCTTCTTGGATGAAACTTGTTTTAGAAGGTAAGTTGTTGTTTCAAGGGCATATCCCAAAAGGAAAAAAGTGAGTGATGAGTAACTGATCATTGAACTAGGAATCTCCATAAAAGTTTGGTTCCTTCTCTCTAAGACACCTTTTTGGTGAGATGTGCTAGATGTTGTAAGCTGAGAAGATATACATTCTTCTTCAAGAAAGTTATTGAACTCTTCAGACATATATTCACCACCTCGATCGGATCAAAGGATTGTGATCTGTTGTTTTTTTCTTTTCCACTAAAGCCCAAAAGACTTTAAATATGTTAAAGGTTTCATATTTGTGTTTAAGAAAATATGCAAATCCATATCTTGATTAATCATTGGTGAATGTCATGAAGTACTCGTATCCTCATCGTGTCTGTGTACTGAGCAGAACACATACATCACTATGTACGAGTTTTAACAACTCAATGGCTCTTTGACCTTCAGCTAACAAAGGTCGCTTGTTCATATTGCATTCAATATAGGATTCACAAGTATGCAATGAGCTCATTTCAGAGGCTTCAAGTGGATTGTCCCTCACAAGTCTCTTAATTCTATCTAGACTAATATGACCAAGTCTTAAGCACAAGAGATATGTTAATTTTATTTGATCAGAACATAAGAAAGTTTGAATCTTTTAGGCTCCCTAAGTAGATCATTATCTTTTTCAATGTCTAACACCGAAGGTTGTGTGGGTTGAATTTAAAAAGAACAATCTTCATACATGCATCAGTGACAAAAAAAATATTGGAAAGCAAAATTTAAATTCCATTATTCACGAAACTAATAATATTACTCGCAAATACGAATATCGATATTACATTTTTCCCGAAGGAAGGAACATAATAAATATTATTCAAATTTTGAGTTCTATTTTCAAAAGATAGCTTTACTCATCCTACATGCTTTGCTGACACCGAACTTCCATTACCCCATCTAAAGGAGAAGTCATCTTTCTAAAAAAACTTGGGCCTTTCCTGAAACAAGTCAAAGAAAACAAATATAGTTAGTACCAGCGGAGTCGAGAACTCACGTTCATACATTATCAGCTACTAAGCATGCTCTAATTACAAGCACATTACCTATTCCATTTGCTTTAAGATGGACATGACAATTCTTGCTCCAGTGTACAGGCTCATTGCAATGTTGGTATTTGTCGTTAAACTTGTCTACTTTGGATACTCGGGACTTCTTCTTTTGAACCTTACCTTGGTTCTTCTTAACAGCTCTGTTAGATCTCATTTTAGATCCAAAGGTTGAGGTTCTATGCTCTGTAGCATGTGCCTCTCCATGGTCCTTCTTTCCCTTAACATCTCTGTGAGATCTAATTTTTTATCATGTGGTGGAGGTTCTATGCTCCATGAATAAGCTCCTTCATTCGCTCGGTAATAGAATACTCGTGCTTATTCATGGAGTAGTTCAAGTTTAAGATATCGAACGATTCAGTGAGAGTTCCAAGATTATACCTATTTTGTTTTCCCATAAATCTTCGATTATAGGATTTCCATCTCATTAAGATAAAAAATATATCACCATCATGTCGTCTTTAACGAAGGTCCCAACGTTCATGTGCCAGTTCATAAATTTTTTCACTGGTTGTTGTCTAGCCTTACGCCCCTGCCCTCCAACATCTCATAGAGATTGAAGAGTAAATCATTGGCTGTCTCAATATCACAATATTGTTGTGGGAGCACATTATTCATTGATGCAAAGATATAGCATCTCACAATCTCATCCGATCGGAGCCAGGCTGCTAAGGTGCCCTTGTCCTCTTAAGTTGAATCAATGTTTGACTCAGGAGGACATGGGGTGTTGAGTACCCATTTTTTCTTGTCAACGGTAAGGATGATGTCAAGGTTACCTTTTCAGTCAACATAATTACCGCCTTCGAGTTTATTTGATGAAAGGATAGTTAAGAGACATTCTCCTTTTTTGCTGAATTAAATAAAAACAAGTTTATGATTTGTCTTTTCTTTAGGATTTATGTTTGTTTTGTTGGAATCCATCTAGGATTTAACAATTAATTATCATATCTTATATGGTCGAATATAAAAAATTATTTTAAGATGTGTAAAACTATTTTACTATCTAAACAAAGTGTATGAATATGTTAAAACTCATAATGAATATGAAAAGAGCTTTGTACCTCTTCTTGTCGCTAGATCTTCGAGCGCCTTCTCGGATGAAGATCCTTCTCCTTGCCTTACTTCTTCTCGTCACAAGAGTTTAGTGAGTAGGCAGTATTAAATAATAGGAACCAAGAACAAGTCTTTGATCAAAAGCTAATACACTAGATCAAGTGAGGATATAGGTGCCAAAATAGAAGAATATTATAGAGCGTGAGAAGAAGAGAGATGGTCGGCCAAGAGCTAGAGAGAGCAAGTGCAGAAACGTATTTTCACTTCTCAATATGAGGCTCTATTTATAGGAGAATGAAATACAAGAAAGAGTAATTACCCTTTACTATGTGTATTAGTGAGGAGATTTGTTTCCTCACTTAGAACATCTGTTTCGTTTTCAAAGAAATATATTTCTTCTTTCCTTTTTGGCAATTATCTTCATAATTCAAGGCAAATAAATTTCTAGATATAATTTCATTCTCTCATTGATGTTGGCCGAATTTATCATGCATGGGAAAAGCATCTAGATACGTTATTATTATTTTTTTAAGAAAATTCTTAAAATACCTATTGTAGATTTAATATTGCACCAATAATAAAATTAATTTCATAATGCCTGAAACGACTTCTCGGGTTTAGAAAATAATTTATATTTCCATCATATGAAAGTATATCTTATTTTGACATTCACATCATCTATGTCTATGTGGACAAATTTACCCTTTAGACTATTTTCGGAAAATACGTCTAGTTCAACCATTATCCTTATTTTGAAATATTTTCTAGTTTAACACACTCTACTCTAATGACTTGTGATAGTGACCTCATGGACCCAAATGAAAAAAAAATTAACCAAGATTCTTGGACACGAAGTTCACAAACTTTTCCACCTCCAGTTTAATGTCAACTGACTCCACTAAAGAGTTGACACTAAAAATCTCTCGGTTCGAATGATATATTTTCTACTAAAAAATCTACTTATTTGTGATGAGTGGATCCATTGAATATTATCGAATCATTACCCTTAATGAATATCGTCAAACAGATGAGATTTGTAAAATTCCATTTTACTCTTCTAGTTGTTATTTCCTCAACTCCTTTAATACTTGTGAATAAGTTAGAATCGATGTATTGACGAGGAGCTAACAAGTCACAATGTTTCATCCAAAAAAAATCTTTTTTCTATGTGGACAACGGCCGGTACATTTATTCACAATCTAAGTAATAAAGCATGAGGTGATATACATTACATTTTATGAATCTTGTACATAAATTCTATATCTATGAGAACTTCACAAAGCTGGTTCAAGACATCTTCATAATTTAATATCTCACCAATTAGTCTAGTCTAGATAACTTAATGGATCTAGAATTTGACTTTCCCAAATGAGAATATTAAAATTATGAAATGGCATGTCTCATATCAGGATTTAGGTAAACATGATGCAATTCATATATAGTGACCTTGAGACGGAAGAAGTTAAATGGTTTGTTCTTACATTGTCACTAAAGGTGCATTGGTCAATTCACTATCTTTGGAAGATACACTGGAAGAACTATAGAGCTCTTAACTCGCCATGCCTCGTAACCAAACATCATAGATTCTTCCAACAATCGTACTAGAATCAATATTCTGTTGATCTTTAGATTATGAATATTTCATTTTAAGAAAATTATGAAGAATTTGTTCACACAAATCCATATTTGACTCTTTAAACTGTAGACAGAGTCACAACATGTCTTGACAACCATACAGACAGAACATAAGAACACAAAAGAGCAAACTAGGAGATGAAAAGAAACCAACAAAAACTGCATGACAACAAGATCAAGTAGAACCAGTATCAGACATTGATAGATCATCTTGAGCAGCAGAAGTAGAAGATTTAGCAGAAGTCTTCATGGTCTTAATCATGCAGTCCACAATCTCCTTGCGCTTAGAGGAGGTCGCAATAAGCTCTTGAAAGAACAGAGACTCCTGGAGAAGGAGCTGATACGCATGATTCTGTTGCGAAGAGCTGAGAGAGACACAAATATTTTGCACACCTTCATCAACAGTAGGTTGAAAGAAAGGACGCTTAATGTCACATACATGCCAACCCTCAAAGTGCTTCTGATGAAACTTGAGGGAAAATTGAGTCTTTCCCTCCATATCATTAGTACGCAGTAAATCCCTCCTTTGGTCAAGGAGTACCTTCATGGCAAGAGAAGGGAAGCCAATAGGCATCTGTGCAGCATAAGATTTTGTGTGTCCCAACCTGCCATGAGTCCCAATTTGATAGATCAAGCGAGCAATTTCGAACGAGACAAGAGATCCATTCGACGTAGGAACCCAGGAGATTGCTGCTATGCGAGAAAGCATTGAGTATTTGGCGGTAAGCTCAGCAGCAGATAGGCCAAAATGATTTCTCAATCCATGTAATCACCTTAGCAATGGTGTCGGTGATGGGGAGAGAATCACTGTGAGTTGATGTAGAATGACCCAAGGTGGTGTTTATCAGAGCAGGGGTGAAGGTAAATGTGTGACCATGCATATGAACTTTCCCATAATGTGCACTGTCAGGAGAGTCCATATCGGGAGAAAGGCTGATGATGAATTCCTTGATGAGTCTCGGGTAGTAAGGCCCCACATGGCTAACAGTCATCAACAAATCAGACTCTTGCAGTAGATCAATGATCACATAGAATTTTGTAATGTCACTTGAGAGCTCACGTTCATGGAAGATATTGCGTGCATAGAAAAATTTCCACTTCGCAACTTGAGCCTCTGTGCGAAACAAGATATTATCCAAAGGAGCAAGAGGAACATTCTTCGGGATCTTCATTCCAACCTTGTACTTATTCCTCTCCAGAACGGGCGAGGGAGAGTCATCTGAAGATTCATCCTGAGCAAAAGGAACTTGTTGAGGAGGATGAGTCTGATCAGTTTGCTTCTTCTTCAGAGACAATTTAGTAATCTTCTTCATCTTAGGCTTTTTAGCAGCCCATTTTTTATTCTTCATAACCCCAGGTTGATGAGCATGGGACTTGTTCTTGCTCACAAGAGAGGCCTTCTTAGGTGTAGAAGCAACAGAGTCAACAACAGGAGTCTTTTCACGAGACTTAGGCGTTGAAGCAGATTCTGTGGTTTGGTTATCCATAACCGAATTAGAGGCATTCTTGAGTTTCTTCTTAGAAGTACAAAGAGCACTCAATATGGTATCATCATCATCAAGAACATCTTCAGAGTAGAGGGATCCTTTCTCTTAAGACCGGACTCAAAGTTTTCAACAGAATCTGACACAAGTTTGTCAGAACAGTCTGGGATAGAATTTGGGGTGTTTTCCTTTTCTTTGTTCAAACCCAAACATCTATTGATCATTTCCATATCAGCAGGGCCAAGAATCACATTCAGAGGGATACTCGTATCCACATTATCAGTACATGGAGTGGGAGTACTTGATACAGTCTTCGTTGGAGAGTGAACTTGAGAGTTGAGAGAGAGTTGAGGAGTAGAGACGGATACGGTATTCTTAGAAGAATCACTTGATGGAGGACCAGTGATGTCGGGGAAAAAGAGGGCGCTAATCGAATGGGATATTTTGGGATTTTCCTTGCAAAGAAGTACCTCCGTCCTGACCATCGGCAGAATCTTTGGAGGTCTATCCCAAACCCTTAGAGGCGTCCGGTTTTGCATGGTCGCGTATCACCCTTCGTGGCACGTTCTTCTTCTTCATTTTCATAGGCTTGCAAGGGAAGGATGTATGAATTCTACTTCTCGTTCCAACCATTTTTTTGAGAAAACGATTTTCGAAACACAGGCGGTTACTGAGAGAATTTGAATTGTGACAGTTGAAACCGCTTTGATTGAGATGGTTATTGTAATTAAGGCAGAATAGCACGAAGGTCGTTGGGAAATCAACTGTCTCATGCGTGATGTATTGAAAACGACACCTCTTTTTGTCGTTTATACAAATGTGGATTAAAACATATGCAACCCAAAAAATGTTGCAACAATAGTGGGCCACATAGACATAAGCCCAACTTCATTCTGTAATTGCTACTTGTCAAGGACGCATAACCCAATAGACGTACATATATTTTCAAAAGTATGTGCATCAAGAGCTTTTTTGTAAAAATATCTGCAAGCTGTTTCCGAGTTTGAACATACTCAATATGAACCTTTTTACTTTCAACAAGTTCTCTGATGAAGTGATTTCGAAGATACTTTCAATGTGTTTGGTCTTCCTATGCTGAACAAGATTCTTAGATATATTTATGGCACTCTGGTTGTCAAAGAACAATGTCATGACACCTTGTGAAGCACCATACTCAGCCAACATTTGCTTCATCCACATGAGTTGAGTGTAACTACTACCTGCAGCAATGTACTCTACTTCAGCTTTTGATAAAGAAACACAATTTTGCTTTTCGCTAAACCATGAAATCAGATTTTTTTCCCAGGAAGAAGCAACCTCTAGATGTACTCTTGTGATCAACAACACTCTCTCCCCAGTCAGCATCACAATATCCAACCAGCGGAGAATTAGTATCAAAAGAATATAACAAACCAAGATCTGAGGTTCCTGAAACGTATCGAATGATCCTCTTCACTTGAGTGAGATGATTGGCCTTAGGATTGGCCTGATATCTAGGATACACACCCACTGAGTAAGTGATATTAGGTCTGCTGGCTGTGAGGTACAAAAAACTTCCAATCATACTTCTGTATAAACTCTTATTAGCAGGAGCACCATCTTCATCCTTAGTCAGCTTAATATGTGCTGCAGCAAGAATTCTCTTGTGAGAAGAGTGTTCAAGTCCAAAACGTTTGACAATGTCATTGGCATATTTACTCCAAGAAAGAAATATTCCATCTGTCATCTGTTTGATCTAAAATCCAAGAAACAAATTTAGTTCACCATCCATGCTCATTTCAAATTCGCTATTCATTTCTTCCACAAACTATTGGACCATATTATGTGACATTCCTCCGAAGACAATATCATCAACGTAAATATGTGCAATCATGAGTTGATTGTTTTCATTCTTCACAAATAAAATCTTGTCAACACCTCCTCGGATATATCCCTTGTGACGGAAGAATTCTGTAAGTCTCTCATACCAAGCACGTGGTGCTTGATTGAGACCATAGAGATCCTTTATGACTTGTAAACGTGATTTAGAAAATGTGGATCAATGAACCCTTTGGGCTGAGCAACATATACTTCCTCATTGAGATAACCATTTAGGAATGCACTCTTGACATCCATCTGAAATAATTTGAATCGAAAATGACATGAAATCAAGTAACAAACGTATTGCTTCTAACCTGGCAACTAGAGCGAAGGTTTCATCGAAATCAACTCCCTCGACTTGGGTATACCCCTGAGCAACAAGTCTGGCCTTGTTTCGAGTAACATTGCCGTGTTCATCAGAATTGTTCTTGGAAATCCATTTTGTTCCAATTATATTTATTTGATCAAGTTTTGGCACCAGTGTTGGAAATTACTTAACGATTTAAGTAGATTATTATTGAACATAACTAATTACGTGCGGAATTAATAATAAAAAACGATCTAGCATATTAAACTATTTAATATCTAACAACCTATTGGCATTAAAATTATAAGCATGTTAATTAACAATTTAATTCTAAACATGTTATTTCAATAAAATCAAACACTCCAAACAATCATAACAATTATATTAATTAAGAGGATTTAAGGTTATCGAAACTTACATCGTCGAGTTATAAATAACTCGGTCGAGGAATTGAAAACGAGTTCGGTGCGAGAATCTTCAAACTTCTCCAATTCCGGGTTTGCAAGAGACTTCCTCGGCTCGTCAACACGGGCAGCGAAGGCGGAAATCAGGCGCGTCCTTGGGGCTGGTCCGGGAAGCTGACAACATATGGCGCGCGGTCCTCGGCAGGCTTGGAACGGCCGGCAGCGGCTGGACTCGTCCGACGCAGAAGGCAACGGCCCTAGGAGACCCCGGAGCGGCTGAGAGGGGCAGACACCTCTGGGCTCAGGCGGAGGAACAGCGGGGATGTCGGCAGCGTCCTGGGCAGAGGCAGGCTCGGCTGGACAAAGGCGGCAGGCTGCTGGGACACGCAGAGGGGCGGTCGGGCGGAGTCAGGCGCAGGTTCGCGCGGATGGGCGGAGGCAGATCGCAGGCGAAACTTCGCGACGACGCTGAGAGCTGATGGAAGCTCGGATCGGGACGCCGTTTTTTGCGTTGCGTCGGCAACGAACTGACTTAAATGGGTTCGGAGAGAGATCTGGGTTTGCGGACTCAGATTCGTCGGATTCATCGAATCTTTGGTTCGGAGGTCAGATTTCCAGAAAACGAAAATGGACCAAACAACCACAAGTTGATTCAACGATGACACAAGAAGAAAAACGAGAAGGTGAGTGTGGGCTCAGATGAACGCACACGAGAAAACAAGAAACGAAATTTTTCGTCCTCTCGGGTGATAGGGTGGTCGGCCAAGAGGGAGGGGAAGAGAGAGAGAGAGCAAGCTTGACCTAGGGTTTCCTCAAACCCTTTATTTATAGACATTGTTAATGGGCTTTCATGTGGTCTTTTGTTGAATCGATATTCAGCCCAAAACCATGTTAATGGCCAGCCCGTATGTCCTACTCGTTTCTCAATTTTATTTCCCAAATTGCCTTGATTTAATTTCCAAATTCGACTTAATTTAGAACTCTCATCTATTTAATAACTCGTTATTAAATTGTTTCATGGTTATCGAATAACATAAAACGAGAAACGTTTTATTTTCTAATATTGTTATTACGAATTCTCAAGAAAATTATTATTACAATAATAAAGTTCTTTAATTCACAAAATCAATAATTAATGAATAACACATTATTCATTGATTCGCTTGGAAAATAAATTTCTCTATACAAATCACAGTTTGTATTTTATGAGTAAATCAATTTATTGCGTTCAATTAATCTCTTCTAAATGTGCATCATTGAGACCTTATGGACCCACATGAACGAAGCTTGAGAATAAAGCACAGACTCAATAATTCACAAATTATTTTCGGCTTATAATTCTTAATAATGGTCGACTCCACTAAAGGACCAATATTGAAAATCTCTAAGTTCATGCGCGTATATTTTTCCGTTTGAAGTCAATGAACTTTTCTGTACTCGATCCACGGTGTACTTTACCAAAATACCCTTCGTGTGTATCAGTAAGTCCGGGGAATGTAAAATTACCGTTTTACCCCTAGAGTTATTATTTCACTAACTCGTTTGTTACTTGTGAATGAGAAAAAACATAAAGTGAGACGTCAATACATGTCACATGTTTTAATCAAGGAATCTCATATTCAATGATTATCTGGCCAGATTAATTCATTCACTATCTCGTAACAAACCATAGTGTGATACAATGACTTTCATTATGTGTACACGAATTCCATATCTGTGAATCACATAATCCAACACTACAACATTATGTCACCGACCGTCGGGTCAGATGCAGCCATTACACAGCCATCGCCCATTGACAAATCAAATGACATAAAGTGTAGGATCGACTATGCACTCACATCAGGATTAAGGTAGTTATCGAAGTACCCCTCGTATGTGATTTTGGAGCTTCTGGATTAAACGGTTTTATATCGAGCTTCCATAGAATCACTAGGTCTTGTTCAATATCTTCTATAAGATATCAAGAATGAAATCATAGAGTCACAACTTTCTATATCACATGATAAGATATCATGATTCATTCAAACAATCGTTACTTAGACTCGAATGCTCAATCGGTCTTAAGATTGTGAACAAATGGTTTAAACTAGTCACAAGAGGTTATCATGTCAAATCTGTATTTAACACCATTTTCGTTGATGACAGTTTCAGAGCGTAGCATACATACATAAACACAAACTATAGGAAAAGAAAGCTTATTTATTAATATTAATGTTTCAGCAAAATATTACAAATAATAAATAAAATGTCTAATATTCTCCTTTGTGGGCACCAATCCCAACAACCAGATCCCACACAAGGTGTCTTTCAAATTGAACAATCTCCTCGTGCATGGAAGTCATCCAGAATTCATCATTAATGGCCTCATTCAAATTCTTAGGTTTGATTTCCGACACAAAGTAGATATTGTTGATCATCTCTCTATAGTTGACAGGATGCTTTTTTCGAGTTTGCATAGAATCATTGACATATCCAAGTACATTGTCAATACGATGATTCTTTTGAATTCTAGTAGAAGAAATCAATTAAAATAATTGATTTCAGTAGAAGAGTCGGTCTATGTTGTTGCATAAGACATGTCATTTTGAGAAGAACTCCTTTCAGAAGAAGGATCAGACGTTCCTTCATTACTAGGATCAGCCTGTGAGGGATTATTAGAGACAGATAACATAACATCATATATGACAGAAGGTGTAACATCCTGTCTGATAGTTGTCTCATGTTGAAGCGAAACATTTGTAGTGTCAGGAATGTACAAGTCGGTAGTATCTTTTACAACAACATTTACTGACTCCATGATACTCTTAGTTCTCAGATTGTAGACACGATAAACAGCACTGTTTCTAGAGTAACCAACAAATAATCCTTCATCACTCTTTGGATCAAACTTCCTTCTAGCATCTCTGTCTGCAAGTATATAACACGTAGATCCAAAGATGTGAAAATACTTCACATTAGGTTTCCTTCCTTTCCAAATCTCATACTGTGTAGTAGGAGTTCCTGACCTGATGGAAACTCTATTATGAATATGACACGCATTATGAATAACTTTAGACCAAAACCGGATAGGAGTGTTTTTAGCCAGAAGCATTACCCTAACCATCTCTGGAAGAGTTCTGTTTTTCTTCTCCACAATACCATTTCGTTGTGGAGTGATGGGAGCCAAAAATTCATGAGCAATTCCCTCATCAAAGCTGAAGCCAGAAAAACTATAATTCTCGAATTCTCTTCCATGATCACTTCCAATTCTGATGATTTTTTCACTCGATTCACCCTTTTGACGTTGAACAAGTCTACAAAAATCTTCAAACACACTTCTAATTCTCAGATATTTTTTGAAAAAATAAACCCATGTATACCTCAAAAAAAGTTAACAAACACATATATTTTTCCACCGAGACTTTATGTCTGCATTAGTCTCATCAAGTCCATATGTAACAGTTCTAAGACCCGAGATTTAGTGTTGACTTGAACAGGTTTATGAGAGCTTTTAACCTGTTTTCCTATCTGACAATCTCCACAAATTTGACCTTCCATGATTTAATGTCTGGTACTCCAATAACAGCATTTTTACTGATAATTTTCCAAAGACTCCTATAATTCAGATGACCAAGACGTTTATGCCAAAGTTTAGCTTCCTCAGTTTTGGTAATCAAACAGGATTCGACCTTAGGATTCTTGTGTGGAGACCACATGTAGCAGTTATCCTATGATCTAACAGCCTTCATAAGTTTGACATTCTGAGGAGTAGTAACTATACACTCATCACGAGTGAAGTTAACAGTAAGATTTGCATCACACATCTGACTGATACTGATGAGATTAGCAGTAAGACCTTCAACAAGGAGGGCTTCTTTTAAAAAGTTTAGACCTTGAAAATTCATAGTGTATTCTCCTATGATCTTTGTCTTGAAACCATCTCCAAAAGTTACGTAGCAGTTGTTATATGGCTTGATCTTAGTCAGATATTCTTTTACTCATGTCATGTGTTTAGAACATCCACTGTCAAAATATCAATCATCATTGGTAGATGCACGAAGATAAGTATAAGCAATGTTGGCCCGATGATCATTTTTAATTCTCCAAACCGCATGCATCTATATGTTAGCACCATTGTAATGTTGAACATTCGTCTTAGGTTGTCGATTCAATCTGTTAATCAAACGATAACAATAGGGACGAATGTGACCTTTTCTTCCACAGTAATGATAAATTCATGGAAACTTGTTGACATGAGGTCTCGCATGTTTTTTAGACAAACTGATGTGATCAGTTTCCTTCATACTTTGAGGAACAAATCTGGTCTGCATGGAGGATCTGCCAGGGGAGTAGCCAAGACCTCTCATATTCTTGGCAGATTTACCAATAGTGAAAATCTTATCCTGATCATCAATTCCTGAATTCAGCATCCTGACAGATTTCATCATTTTCTCCAATTCATTATTAAGGCGAACAACCTCATCCTTTAAATCGACAATTGTCTCCAGCAACCTTGTCTTATCATTTGTTAGAGTTAAAATAACATCATTCAGTTTATCAGTAGCATCTATCTTGTTAACATCTTCAGTACATATGATATAGGGTAATGTGGAGCTTACAGTGAAATCTTCTTCATTTTCTTCCAGATTAGAAATAACAGATGTGAATACAAGAAAGTTGTTGGCGTTTTCAGGCTCACTCTCATCTTTATCATCAGAAAGAGTGGCAGTATACCCCTTATTTTGTTTCCTCTGAAAGTTTATGCAATCTTTTTGTTTGTGGTCATAACCTTCACACTCATGACATTGTACTCCTTTTCCTTTAGTTCCTGATTGTTTGTCACCGCTCCTGTTGTATCTTTGAGAGGAATTTCCACGTTGAGAGTGGTATTGTGACTGATTGTCATGACCTTTAGAGGAAGTACTTCGTGGAGGAAGATGAGCAAATTTCTTCATGACTCTGTTGTAGTTCTTAGACAAGAGAGCAATAGTATTATAAATATCTTCATCATAATCAGATGATACATGATCAGAGTGCTGTTTCATAGAACTTTTGAGAGCCAGATTTTTGTTCTTCTTTTCCGTACAGGGTATCGATAACTCGTACGTCATGATAGACCTAATTAAATCATCCAACTTCATAGAGGAGAGATCTTGAACTTCTTCAATAGCCGTGACTTTCATTTGAAACTTGGGAGGAAGAGATCTAAGAATCTTTTGAACAAGCTTCTCATCTGACATAGGAACACCAAGAGAGTAAGGTTCACTAGAAATATCTCGAACACGAACATTGAATTCAACAATGGATTCGTCTTCATTCATAGTAAGAGCTTCAAACTGAGTAGTAAGCATTTGAAGTTTGGAACTCCGAACTTGTACAGTTCTTTCATGAGCCACTTCATGAGCAACGTTTCCTACATCTGGGGAGTGTGATAACCCGGTGGAAATGATTTCACTATGATAATAGTTCTTAGTACAATTGGTCTTACATGAACAACATACACATCAATGCCCAATTATTAACTATAAAATGAAACCCTAATTTAGTCATCCCCCTGAATTAGTGACCATTCACAGATCCACCAAAGACACACCTTCACGTGTTCTTTAATCACAAGAAATCTCAAGAGCGTGATCAGTTCATTCACGCACAAACACAATACCAAACAGGAATCAATCACAATGGGTAATCCGATTCAACACTGCTTTTGTTCAACACAACAGTTTTACAGGCCGCCCATCTTGCACATCTAGAAAAGGCTATTGATCAAATGAAAGCATCAAAGAAAGCTAGAGGCTGCAACACTATTATTTATAGCGTCCAAAATACAAAGATCCTAGTTAGGATTTCCATGAGGTCAACGCTCAAATCCAAAAATGGAAGGATCTTTAAAAGCATCTTAAAACGAGATCCTAAAGCTGTCCAAACATAGAATGCAGAATCACAGATTGTCAGGACAAGGATCACGACAACATATTGCATATATTTTCAGTTAATACTCTTGCCTAATAAAAATAAGCCAATCAAAACGAAATAACACTATTGAATATCATAAATCTTCAATCAAACGAGAAAGGAATGAATGAACGGTTCAACCTTTATTAATTTAATCATAAACTTACAATAAGGATTCATGAGAGATTTATATTACATTGATATGTAAATAAATAATCTTCTTGTGGGCATCTATGCCAACATGTTTAAGTTTTTAGGATTAACAAGACAAAAGAAATTCAAAGGTGTTATGAAGAAACCGACACTTTACTCCGCCAAGGGGACGCTGCAAAGGGTCTCATTTCATAAGTAAGTGACATATCATTAATGTTTAGTCAAGATGTTACTAAGAGTTCATCTCGTCTTCTGGTATGCATCTTCGCACAAAGTCCATAGAGGGTGGGGTCTTCCCAGTAAAAGTGGCATACATCCGAAAGGAATTTCTTCCGTTGGTGGTACGTCATTTCACTTGGAAGAACACCACTCCTCAAATAGATTATGTAATCGGCATACCATGGTGTCTTGATTTCTCTAATCTCCATATCCTTTTTGTTTCGACAGTTCTCATTGATAGGCCAAACTCGGACGTGGATGTGCTCTAGTGTCTCAAGTCTAGAGAGGTGATCCGCTGCCTCATTGTTGGTGCCCTTTTCGTCTTTGATTTTGAGGCAAACTCTTACAGGAGTAGTACCCACAAGATGAGACGAGGCTTCGTGATCGGTGTAGACGATGACTTTGTACCCAATTACATAAGGCCTGAATTATTCAAAGGCGAACACTACTGCGAGGAGGTCCTACTCGGTGGTGGCGTAGTTCAACTTTGCGGCATTGAGCGTTCGACTTGCATAGTAGATGGTGTGGAAAGCTTTGCCTCGTCGTTGTCCGAGAACTATGCCCACTGCATGATCCCTTGCGTTGGACATGATCTTGAATGGGGAGTCTTACTATGGTGCCACGATTATTGGTGTCATGCTCAGCTTCTCCTTCAAAGTGTTGAAGGCTTGGAGACATGCCTCGTCGAAGGTGAATTTGACATCCTTCTCCAGTAGACTACATAGCTTTGCGATTTTTTAGAAGTCTTTGATGAAGCGCCGGTAGAATCATGCATGTCCCAAAAACCTGCGCACTCATTTAACCGAGATTAGAGGTAGAAGCTTCTCAATTGTTGCTATTTTGGCTCGATCCACCTCTACTCCCTGTGCTGAAACGCGATAGCAAAAAATGATACCATATTTCACAAGAAAATGGCACTTCTCCCAATTCAGCAGCAAATTTGTTTCCGCGCACCTGTCTAAAACCTCTGACAAATTTCTCAAGCATAAATCATAAATATAACCAAAAACAAAAAAATCATCCATAAATACTTCGATCATTTGGCCTACCATGTCAAGAGAAAATTGTCATCATACAACGTTGAAATGTGGCAGGTGCATTGCAAAGTTCAAACAGCATCCTTCTAAATGCAAATGTACCGTACGAACATGTGAAAATGGTCTTCTCTTGATCGTTGATTGTGATGGCCATCTGGTTGTAGGAAGAATATCCATCAAAGAAGCAATAGAACTCGTGCTCGGCAAGTCGATCAAGCATTTGATCGATGAATGGTAGAGGGAAGTGGTCCTTCCGTGTGGCATTGTTGAGCTTGCGGTAATCCATGCAAATTTTGAATCGCGTCACTGTGTGCGTTGGGATAAACTCGTTGTTCTCGTTCCTAATTACCATCATCTCTCCTTTCTTAGGGACGCACTGGACTGAGCTCAGCCATGGGCTGTCGGAGATCGTGTAAATCACGCAAGCGTCAAGCCACTTGAGGATCTTCTTTATAACAACTTCCTTCATCGTTGGATTCACCCAACGTTGATGCTCCACAGATGATCGATGGCATTCCTCCATGAGAATGTGATTTACGCAGTAAGATGGACTTATTCCGCTAATTTTGGATAAGGTCCATGCTATAGCGGTCTTGTTATCCCGTAACACTCTCAAGAGTTTGTCTTCCTCATCCTTCTTTAGGTGCGCTGAGATGATCACCGGAAGTGTGTCATTCTCGCCGAAGAACGCATAACTAAGGTGTGAAGGAAGCTCCTTCAATTCCACTTTAGGCGGCTCTTCAATTGACGGTTTTGTACGCTTGGCGCTCGCCCCCAACTCCTCAAAAAATCTTCTCAGATCGGCGTCGAATCTGTCGAGGTATTGTACATGTTCCAGCGCTTCCATTGAACAAATTGATTAGCAAAATGATTAGAGTTAGTTAGACATACCTGTAGGGGGTTCTCGGGATGATAATAGTACATATTAATGATTTCTTCGCGCACGTCCACTCTGAAGATGTCGTCGCCCGCCTTCGGATACTTCATCGAATTGTCGACGTTGAAGATGATTTCCTCGTCTTGCACTCTTAGCTTCAGTTCTCCTTTTTGTATGTTTATAAGTGCTCTTTTGGTTGCTAGGAATGGTCTCCCCAAGATGATAAGAATATCTCTATCTTTCTCCATATCTAACAGCATAAAGTCAGATGGGAATATAAATTTGTCTACCTTTACGAGTATGTGCTCGATGACTCCCCGTGGATGCTTGCCTGATCGGTCGGCCATTTGAAGTGTAATTGGGGGCGGTCTCACCTCACCAATTCACAACTTTTGGAAGATAGAGAAGGGCATGAGGTTTATGCTTGCTACAAGATCGCATAAAGCCTTCTCGAAGTAAGATTTTTCAATTGCACATGGGACGGTGAAACTCCCTATATCCTTCAACTTCAGAGGAAGCTTCCTCTGGATGATTGCATTGCACTCTTCAGATAGAGCGATGGTGCTACAATCTTTAATCTTTCACTTGTGGATGAGGATGTTCTTCAGAAATTTGCCATAAATAGGCATTTGTTTGATGGCGTCGGTGAAAGAAATGTTGACGTGAACTTGCTTGAATACTTCGACGAATTTCCCAAATTGCTTATTTAGCATAACATTCTTCAATCTTTGAGGGTATGGCACATGCACTTGAGGAAACGGCTGAATTTTGGATGAACTCGCTTCATTCGCGTCACCTGCAGACTTCACACCTGATTGCCCATCATGTCGTGGTGGGGGTGTCGCGTCGCGACCCGACTTGCACTTCTGTCGTCGCTTCATGCTAGGTCATCGTCACGTCGCAGTGGCTGCGAGTCGCATTGCGATGGTGCTTCATCGCATTGTGTCGCGCTGGGTCATCGCCGCGTCGCAACGACTACGAGTCGCATCGCGATAGTGCTTCATCGCGTCGTGATGGTGACGATTCCTGGGATTTCAATACTCCGTTTCCTGCTTTTTCATCTGCATTTTCCAAAACCAGACCACTCGTAAAGTAATAACATTCACGTAACCTTTTGGATTTACCTCTGTGTTTCTCAAAGCGATCCTTGGGGTCTCTTGGTCAATGTTGAAGCTAACTGACCCATATGTGTCTCGAGACTCCGTATCTGGGCTGACTGACTCTGGATGGCTGTCTATGTCTTGTACATAAATGTCGTCATCAAGTACTCGAGTTTCACCATCTGCTGCTCTTGAGGTAGGTTGGCCTTTTGTTGGACATTTAGCAGTTGGAATTGTTGATTCCCTTGAGGTGGTCTTTGAGCTTGATTCTGAGGTTGTCGCCAACATTTTATATGTATGTTTTGATTTCAATTGTGTGCTATATTAACATGTCAATAATTAACACAAAATAAAACAAAATATATTCTAGAAAATATTCAATAACTAATCTAAACTAGTAGTGCAAAAAAACTAGTTTAAATTATGTACACAAATTTTCAAACTTGTCAAAAAATTTATTTCGAGTACTCTAAATATAAAATAATAATAAAATAAAAAATTAATGTATTTATATAGCATATTTAACAAGTGGAAAATCAACACAAATTTAATTTTAGAGATCGTACCAAAAAATTAAAATTGTGTAAGATCTAGTCTGTGAAGAAATAACAACTAGAAGGGTAAAATGGTAAACATAGATAACATTCAGTGGATCCGCTCAATATAATTAAGTTAAATTTGAATAGAAAATAAATTCATTTGAACCGATAGATTCTTAGTGTCAACTCTTTAGTGGAGTCAGTTGACATTAAGCTAATACTCGGAAAAGATTTGTGAACTTTTGAGTCCGAGTATAGAACCTCAAGTTTTGTTCATTTGGATCCATAAGGTAACTATTATAGGTCATTAGAGTAGGATTGTTAAACTGGAAGCTAAGTCAAAATAAGTTCAAATGTTGAACTAGACGTTTTCTCGGAAAATGTCTAAAGGGTATTTTTATCCACATGGACATAAAAAGATGTGAATGTCAAAATAAGATTTTGAATATTTCATATGATGAAAATATAAATTAGTTTCTAAAGCCAAGAAGTCGTTTGAGGCATTATGAAATTAATTTCATTACTTATGCAATATTAATTCTACAATGGGTATTTTAAGAATTGTTTAAAATAAATAAGGAAGCATCTCGTTGCTCCCCCCCTAGGTAGAATTTCGGCCAAGCATCATAGAGAGAAGAAAATTTCTAGAAATTCTTTTACCTTTAATTATAAAGATAATTACCCAAAAGGAAAAGAGGAAATGAATTTCTTTGAGAAGGAAACAAATGTGCTAAGTGAGGAAACAAATTTTCATCACTATGTCATAAAAAGAGGAGAGAAAATCAAATATTGTGTCATGAATCCATAATAGGAAAGGGTAATTACCCTTTCTTAATTTTTCTTCTCCTATAAATAGAGCCTCGTATAAAGATGCGAAAATAAGTTTTATTGCTCTTGTGCTCTCAATTTTGGCCAACTCCTCTCTCTCTCTCTCTAGAAAATACTTCTTTTATTTTGGCACCTAAGTCCTCATTAGACTTAGGCTTAATTAGCTCTCTAGCTCATAGACTTGTTCTTGAGCTATTGTGTTTAATTGTGCCCAAACACAAGTCCTTCTAAACCTCTATAGACTCTTGTAATAAAAACCTTAAGTTTCTCGAGTTCACGTTTAGGCTTGAAGGAATCGAGCTAGAAGAGAAGATCAACATTTCTCAAGATCCATCCAAATCAAGGTTCAAGAAATTTTAGTATTCAAGCTCTCTAAATAATGTTTTAAGTATAACATGCATATGCACTTTGTTTAGGTTAGTAAAAAATTGTTTTACTAGTAAAAAAAAATTTATATTCCGCCATTAATGTGTTAATATAATTTTTTCTTAACCCTAGACCTATTCCAACAGAGGTAGCATACTTGGACACAAAAGTTCACAAAATGTTTTCAAGTTCTAGCTTAATGTCAACCGACGCCATTAAAAACTTGACATTGAGAATCTCTCGGTTCAATTGAATGTAATTTCTACGTATAATTCAACTTAACTGTGGTTAGTGGATCCACTAAATATTATTTACATTTCATTCATGAATATCATCAACTCGATGTGATTTACAAAATTATCATTTTAACTTTCTAGTTATTATTCACTCAACTCTTTTGCCACTTGTTAACAAGTCAGAAACAATGTACTGACGAGGAGCTAACAAGTCACATTGTTTCATCCAGAGAAGTCATAACTTACTTTGGACACTCGCCAGTTCCTTTATCCACAATCAAAAGGACAAAGCATGAGGTGATATACATTGCATTCTATATCTATGACACCTTCACAAAGTCGTTCATTACATATTCATGCCTTAATGCTTCATCAGTAAGTTTTGTTTAGATATCACATAGTGAATTCAGAACTCTGATTTTCTCAAATGAGAGTATGTAAGCTATGAATTGTCATGTCTCATTTCATGATTGAGGTAAGAATGATACAATTCATACATACTAACTTCGAGACAAAAGAGGATAAATAGCTTATTTTTTCATTGTCTCCAGAAGTGCACTAGTCAATCCAGTATCTTCATACGATACCTAGAAAGAACAATAGAGCCTCTACTCTCTATGTCTCATAACTACACATTATACGTTCTCCCAACAATCGTATTGAGATCAATAGTCTTTTTATCATGAGATTGTGAATATATTGTTTTAAGCAAACCATGAAGAGTTGTTCATGCAAATCTATATTTGTTTCATCATTTTTTGTTTGGTTTGTTTAATGACTAAAATCTAATTTTTATTATAAAGCTTCAAATAAATAAAATAGAATAAATGAAAATTCGAACTCTTTATTAAATAATTCAGCAGTTACAAGTAAAAGTATTTGAGACTTTATTACATAAAATGCTACTTACAAGTAAAAACAAATATTTGTTGCAATGTAGCTCCATAAGGACCATTATATATAGAAACACGTAATATAGAAACACCTAAAGTATTAGCACAAAAATATAAATTTTAGACGCAGGAATGTGGTGGGTGAACCCAGGCCCGGTCCAAGAGGAACAACAAGCCCAAGACCTCCTACCTAAAGAAGACCTCTTTTTTCTGAAGAAAAAATTAAATAAAAAAAAAATCAATTTTAAATGCCTACCACCGTACGTAAGGTAGAATGACAACAATCACTATTGAAGAGTCCTAATATGAATACAAACCAACCACACATCCCTTCTTAAAAATACAGACTTCTCAAAAAAGAAAGAACCACACTTCTAAAATAAAAACACAAAAAATCAGACCTACAAAGAACAAAAAGAAGGCCATCTTCGCGATCGAGCAATTCATATTTTTGGGTTTTATTTTCTTCTATATCTTGTCCTTTATTAAATTTGTTGTTTTTAATTTATAAAATTTTGTTTATATGTTTTTTTCCTAAAAATATTACTATTTAGCGTTAGTCAAATAGGGATATGAAAAAATTCAAAATAAAAGAAAATTAGAAAACTTTATTAAGACACAAAAATAAGCTATTGAAAAATTTGTTTTATACAACAGAAAAATCAAGAAAATTCAAGTAAAGAATCGAATGAAGAAATTGATGAAGAGCAAGAGGTATTAGGTGATAGTAGAAATGAACCAATTGTTGAGAATATACAAGAATTTGACAATAACATATATGATAGCGAAAATCAAGAAAACGATAATAATTTGGGCCGCATTTACGACCGGGGAGATGGAAAACATTAGATAATAAGTCGAAAGAAATTATTAATAGGGAAAGATCCAATACGAGAAAAGTGATATAATTTTTCCCAAAGATGAAAATTCAAGACACTTTGCAATTTTTCATTATGTAAGAATTTTATCAAATGGAGAAAAAAATTATAAAAGATGGTTGGTTTATTCTAAAGCGTTTAACAAAATATATTGTTTTTGTTGCAATATATTTGGTGTTAAACAATGTACGAGTCATCTAAGAAATGAAGGAACTATAGATTGGAAACACTTTAGTCACAAATTGAAGAGTCATGAGACAAGTAATGAACATTTGATTAATACGAGTGCTTGATTTGATTTTGAAAAGGGTTATCTAAGAATAAAAAAAATTGATAGAGAAGTTCAATAAAAGAGAGCATTGGAAAAATGTCTTGATAAAGATCATAGCCGTTGTGAAAAGTTTAGCAAAAAATAATTAGCATTTCGTGGAGCAATGAAAACATATATCAAGAGAATAATGGAAATTTTTTGACCTTAATTAAAATGATTAGTGGATTTGACCTAATCATGAAAGAGCAGTTTTGTCGTATTCAAAATGGTGAAATTCACAATCATAACTTAGGGTAATATTTAAAATGGATTGACTCAAGTATTAGCAAAAGAGGTGAAAATACAATTTTGAAGTAATAAAAGAAGCTAAATACTACTATATTATTCTTGATTTTATAAATTTTTAGAAATCTAATTATGATTCAAAAATAATTTTTAAGATTTTTAAATGTAGATGACACTTCTGGAAAAGAACTTCTTGATGAGGTTGTAGAAGAAATTAAATGTTTAGGACTTGATATACAAGATGCAAGAGGTCAAGGATATGATAATGGATCTAACATGAAAAGAAAAAATCAAGGTGTGCAAATAAAAATATTAGATATAATCTTAGAGCGCTATATACTCCTTGTGATTGTCATAGTGTTAATCTTGTAATTTTTGATGTTGCAAACATTAGTGTTAGAGCCGTATCTTATTTTGGAGTTCTTCAATTTATTTATTCATTATTTTCTTTTTCTCTCAAACGATGGAAAAATTTAAAAACATAATATATCTAGTTTTACGGTTAAGTCACTATCACAAACTCGTTGGAGAAATCGTATTGTGTTAAAGCAATTAAATTTTAAGCTCTAAAATAAAGTTAAATGTCTAACAATATAGAAATTGGAGGATTTTAAATTTTTGCTAGGCATGACTATTTGCTGTGAAAGATCAGAGTTGGATTAGGTCGTAGTGACCAAAGCAATATAATTTATGCGTGTGATTTGCATCCAATTTTTCTTCTCAATTTTTCTTTGCATAATCACGATCTAAACCATTTTTTTTTGTTTTACTGGTGTAATTATGTTGGTTTTGTAAAAAATTCTGCTTTTCCTTCACGCAATTCAATTTTAGGGGCTTTTATCAGCCCTCCAACTAATATTAAATACTCATTTCTTCGTAATAATAAAAAATGTACACAATTTTCTTTTACTATTCCCACTCGATTTCAAAATTACAAACACTGCAAACACTATGTGCACTTGAGTTCACCCACGTAACAATCAAAACAATATTCATATCCATTGACCTGCTCATCTTTTTCTTATTGTTTATATCTCATCGAGAATATATTCTTGGGCTAAAAAATCAACCTCGTGACTTTCGAATGCCAAATCAGGAGGCCCAATTTTTCACGAGGAACTCCATTTCCTTTCGCCAAAGGTTCGTTGAAAATAAAATAAAATAATAATAAAAAAAAAAAATTCCACGATTGGCTTCCACTTCAATGTGCACGTGTGGTCAACATAAACGCGACGTGACATCCCAAGTGATCGGACAAGTGTCTCCTTCACCGCACGTGGCATTAGCACCGCCCATGAAAACTCAGGCAGCAAAGCTACAAACATTCACAGCACTGCACGTATATCATCATTCATCGCAAATATATATGCCTAAACTCCCGGCGGTGCATTCATATATGTGTGTATATATGCGCGATAAAAAGCAAAGGAATTGAATAGGTATTGAGATAGAAAAAAGAATCGAAAATGTCTGGGGCAGGATCGGTGATGGACCCACACAACAGCATGAGGGGAAGGGACCTGAGCAAGGTGACACGTGGCGAGCAGGCACCGCGTCCACCTCACGACTCCGGCACCATCTCCGCCGCACCTCCTCCCTCCTCCGTCCACTCCAACCCTAACCTCCGCAGAAACAACGCCCCCGGGGTAACTTATCTCTCTCTATTATATATATATGTGTGAGTATTTATATAAGATGACGATGTGTTTTTATTTACTGTTCATGCGATCAGGGCGAGGGGACGGAGACAGAGAAGGCTTCTGCTGACGAGCCACGTCACTGCTACACCACCTACTTAGAGTACCAAAGGTGACGTCATGCCTCTAAATTATTCTCTCCATGTGTTGCAAATTTTATACATGTGGAATCTTAGTCACACAAAAAAGAAAACATTTACCTTTACAAGATCTAAAAGATACCTACGGTAACCACAGTATAATCGTAAAATCAAAATTTCGTTATAAGTATGTATATTGGTATACTACTAAATACCAAATAATTTACAGAACAGTTTTTTTTTTTTATAAATATTTTTAAAATTTTGACGAGTTTTTAAAATTTTCAAATATTTTATTATTAAATTTTCTAATATTTAGCATTTAAAAGTTATTTTTAACGTCATTGTCATTGTAATATTTGATTTTTATTTTTTAATTTAAATGTCATGTCGATTTAAATTATTTAAAAATATATTTATTATACAAAAATAGTTATTATTTGGTATATCAGTCGATATCTATAATTTTTAAAGAATACTTAGATATTCGATATATCCAACCAATCAAAACTTCGATATAAATTATCGGTTCAAATACTAGCCGTCGTAATTATGATAATTTAGTGGTAAATGATATCGTCTCTTCCAGTTATGATATTTTGAGTTCGAAACCCAAAACCTAGCTTATACATGACATGTAATCGATCTTGTCCTAACTTTGGTTAGTTTCTTAGTTTTGTTAGATAATGATGCTATGATTTTAATGAATGTAGAATTGCATGCTTATATCATATGTACGATTCCGAGGAACACAATGTTTGCACATTCAACCATTTGAGAATGATTTTTGTACAAGTTCCCCCAAAAATATTACAAGTTAACTTTATAAATGATTTGGCTTTTTATTTTCAATTATTCTGTAATAATAAGGTATTAATATTTGTCGCGACATTTATAAATCGAATTATGGAAGGGGTATTATTTTCCAACAATTCAATATATAAATAATTTGTATACGATGAAGAAATGGAATACTAATTTTGTAGCATAATGGAGAGTGGAAAATAAGAAGTGGAGCTATTAATTAAATGGTTGAACCTCTGATTTAATTGTTTATTACTAATAAACTACAGTTAGATTATAGAGCGTTGTTAAATGATTTCCTTGAATTTATTTCTGCTGTAATTTTTTTGTTTATTCATATGGTTCCTTCCGGGTTCAGATGCGTCCGGGATAAAGGAAAGGACGCATGCCACAAGCTTGCAAGCCGTTGTAGCGGATTATGCCCCGGTGAATGGGTACGTAATAATACGCTGACGAATTGTAGTTTTTTTTTCCAATAGATATTTTTACAGCTCTCATCTAAAACAATACGTTTATAAAAATGCTAATAGGTATGTAAGACAAAATTTTCACGTATCCCTTATATTCGTCATATATGATATAATGGCTTTAGCTTATAAACGTTTGTTTTAGCTTTACTAGGATTTTTTATTTCTTTTTTAAGATAATATCAGCTTACTTTTTAGATTATCAATGTTGGTTTTAGTATGTTTTGAGTGTTTTTTTAAAAGAAATTATATTTTAGCATATGGTAAAAAGAACAAAAACTATTAAAGATAATGATTCCGAATATTTATTAAGTTGTTGAAAGTACTACTTCAAGTTTCTTTAGTACTACATTTTAATTTTAATTATCTTTACATATTTTAATAGAATAGAATTTTAAATCATAAGAACATGACTACTAATAATTTCTATATATGCCAAAAAATAGTTATAAACACGTATTTTTATATTTTTAAATGAGAATGTATATTATTATTATTCATTTTTTATTTAAATATTTGTTTTTTATAAATACTAATATATAATCTATTAAACGGTGCTAACCATTATAACTAAGTTACAATAGTTGACCATATATCATTTATTTACCTTCTAAAGAGAAAAAATATGTCAAATGCGAAGATTACATCAGCCAAACAATTTTAGTTAAGAGAGCTAAACTAAAATTGTTATTATCAGCCAAACTTTTTTTTTATTTAAGAGAGCTAAACTAAACTTTTCATGAATAAAAAGAACTAGTTCTGTTTTACATAAAATATAACGGTAAGAGGATCAAGCGTGTATGCGTTGCGGTTCATTAATAAGGAGGAGATCAACAGGGATTGTATATACACGAAAAATTCCTCACTTTAGAACCTATCACTGAGAGGTAGCTAGGATAACTTACTTACATACATAACTTGAGTGAGGAGTTCGTAGATTTGAACCCACAGCGAAAGTGCCTTCGAAATAAAATAAAATAAAGAGACCACTGAGACAACTATCGTCGACATATTATTTTTACTTCAATTATCGTCGACATATTAATTATATGTTCCATTCAGAAAATTAGTAAGGAGTCGTTAACAAATGATTGTTTCTAATGCAGATTGAGAGGTGGGATCAACAACGAGAGAACGGGACATTTCCACGATTTTAAATTATATTATTATATATATGTGCCAAGATCCCAAAATAAAAGGTAGCTTAGACTCCTTTTTAGGTTCTGTCTTCAGCTAATTTGAAAGAGCTCTCTTATTTGTTTTGTCTTTGCTTTGTTATGGGCAATATATATATATATATATATTATATTTGGAAATTGGATATAGGTGTGATCGAGCGTAGGTATATGTATCTATAAGTATTTTCGGATGCACTGAGATCTTTATTGGCATTGGTTCGAATAAAATTTAGCTGACATTTATATTTATTTAGATTATCAAAATATCAAATGTGTGAACCAACGATTTCTGCTCTGTTGTAGTTTAGAAGCAAGTATTTAATTAATTGATCTCGACCGTGAGACAGAACTTGTCTCAAGTCTCTACCATGGTCCATAGCCATAACCATATATGATAGGGGTATTCCCAATGCCCTTATACAAGAACTCTAAGACGCGGCTAATTTTATGAGCAAGTGTTCGTAATAACGTTTTTCAAAATTAAAAAGTAATTTTGAAATATTTTAACAACAAATTTAAAAATTATAAATCATAGTTTTAGGAATTATAGCTTTTGTTTTTAGTTTTTACTTCTCTTGACTATCTTAATTTTTTCTTTATATCCAACTTTAATTTTGATTATTTTTATGTTAAATATCAAATAACTTTTAATATTATCAGAAAATTTATAATGTATTTGTTTAGTCTACAAACACCCGTTTTTTTTTATATATTTTGTACATAGTTATTATTCAAAAATGAAAATATATTAGATCGAACACTAAATTCTCTTCGGCAACAATTAATTTAGAAAATTTTAATAAATGTCTATTTTTAAGAAATATAACATTATTTTCAATAATAGATCTCACTTTTATTAAAAAGCAACATCTTTTAAATGCAAATTTATGTCAAACTAAGTCATTATGTGTACGGTCTTGTGTGGAGGAAACTTAAATATGTACAATTAGAATTACAAGGACTTAATGTTAAGTACGCATAGCTAATTATTGAAGAACACGTAAAAGAATAAAATTGAGACAAATATTGAATCTTAATAACTTAGCGTAGCTAGTTTGGCGGTGGCAATTCTATATAGTAGTAGCGAGAAATTTTACTTTTTAGACTCAGAAAATGTTGAAAATGTTCAAAATATTTAGTTAATTGATGGCGGTTAATTATTGTTATCATTGACTTGGCTGATTTTTATTAGATAAGTGTTTTGACGAGATCTTTCGCCTTAAAAGTGTGCGATTATGTGGTTCTATATTTGGTCAATTTCATAATTCTCATATATAAGTTGTTAAAGATCTCTCCTCTTTGGTGTTGTCGTGCGGATTCCAAAGAAACTTTATAGAAGACCTTCTTGTGTGAGACGCTATAAAAGGTATCGTTGTTGTCATTAGTTTTCTTCATACTTTCATTGAGTTTGTCGACTTTTCTAGACGTGCAAGATTGGTGGTTTGAAAAATTATAAACTCGGTGAAAAGCAGTGTAGAATTAAATCATCCAATGTGATTGATTCGCGTTTTGGATATGTGTTGCTCGTGAATGAACTAATCACGATTGAGATTTTCTTGTGATCGAAGAAAATGTGAATGTGTGTTTTTCTTAGAATTGCGAGTGTTCGCTAATTGAAGGGGAGGACCGAATTAGGTTTCACTTTTAGAGTTAATAATTTGATTTTGATGTTTATGTTGTTCATATAAGTCCGTTCGTACTGAGAACTAATTTTCTAGTGAAATCATTTCCACAGTGTTTATCACAACCCCAAATTGTAAGAGACGTTGCTCCGAACTGGATTACCAATTGTGCGTGTTCATTTTATTATTTATATTGTTTTAATTGTCATCTCATATTTTCTTGTCCAAGTGTTACACATATTGTTACAGTATTTGTATGTGACATTTGTCCGAGAGGCTAACAGATTTACAATTGGTATCAGAGAGTGCATCCTTATCGTAGGGTGGTTTTCTGTTGTTTAGTATATTCTGTTGAGATGGAAAGTTCCAGAGAAGGAGGGTCTGTCAATCGACCTCTCATACTGGATGGATCTAATAAGTCTATCGATAACAGACTGGAAATCTATTTTTATTGGTTGGACGCCTCCTTTTGTTGTTGCTGAAGAAAGTGGTGTGAAAAGTCTGAAGTCTGAAAAAGACTGGACTGCTACAAAAGATGTAGAAACTCTTGGAAGTTCTAGAGGTCTCTATGTCATTTACAATGTTGTTGACAAAAATATTTCTAGAGTAATTAATACATGCACCAGTGCTAATGAAGCATGAGAGATTCTCGAAATGGCACATGAGAGGAAAAAATGAAAGTTCGCAGCTCAAAACTTCAGATACTCACCACTTAAATTGAAGCTCTCAACATGAATGAGGATGAGACCATAGCTGAGTTCAATGTCAGAATTCGTGATATATCTAAAGAATCTTTCTCTCTTGGTGTTCCCATGTCAGATAAAAAGCTAGTTCAAAAGATCTTCAGGTCTCTCCCATCGAGATTTCAGATGAAAGTCACTGTTATTGAAAAAAGTGCAATATATTTCTGACATGAAGCTTGATGAATTGATTGGATCTATTATAACATAAGAATTGTCTATTCCTCGATGTGAGTAAAAGAAAAATAACCTTGCCTTGAAAAGCTCTTTGAAGAATCACTCTGATCAGGTATTTTCTGACTTTGATGAGGATATATATGATACCATTGCTTTGTTGTCTAAAAATTACAACAGGGTTATGAAGAAGTTTGCTAGACTTCCACTCGAAAATGGGACTTCAGATGTTAGAGACAATCAACCTTAACATCAGGTTCAGAGAGGAAATACTTCTCAGAGATCCAACATAAATGGTGAAAGACAATCTGAATATAAAAAAAAGGAGTACAATGTCATGAATGTGAATATTATGTCATTTACAGAAAGACTATACAAACTTTTGGAGAAAGTAAAAAACGAATACACTGCCACTCTATCTGATGACGATAATGACAGTGAGTCTGATAATGTCAGCAATTTTCTTGGATTTACGTATACCATTTCAAATCTAGAAGAAAAGAGGTCCAACGTCACACTATAAGCTCAACTGTTTCCTCCTCTCATTACTCTAATGATCATGCTAACAATTTTGATTCTAATTGTCGTGATGAGGTCGATGACTCAGATAAACTGAATAACATGATTCTGGCTCTTACTAATGACAAGACCAGATTGCTAGAGAAAAATGTTAATCTGAAAATGGAGGTATCACGTTTGAATAACGAATTGATGAAAATGAATTTTTTTGTAAAAATGATAAAGTCAGGTACTGACAATCTGGACAAAATTCTCACATTGGGAAAACCTGTGAAGCACATGAAAAGTTTGGGATACTCTCATGGTGACTCAACCTCTCAACCTCAAAGAAAAAAAAAGACCAGTCATCGACAACTGTCTCAACAACATGTAAGATCTCATGTCAACAGATCTCCATGGATTTGTCATTATTGTGGTAGAAGAGGTCATATTCGTCCTTACTGCTATCGTCTATTGATCCGGATGAATCTTCAACCACAATCTGAGTTTCAACGCTACAACAAGTAAGGAATATAGTCACGAATGATCTGGAGGTAATATTTCTTACACATTGTGCTAATCTTTCTTACACATCTCTTCGTGCTTCTACCTACGAATGTTGGTATTTTGACAGCATGTGTTCAAGGCATATGACAGGTGCTGACGATTATCTCACATATGTGAAACCTTATTCAAATTGTTATGTAACTTTTGGTGGAGTCAAAGCAAAGATCATCGGAAAGGGAACAATGAACTTTCAAGGTCTAGAATGTTTAAAAGAAGCATTGACTGTTCAAGGTCTCACTCCAAATCTTATAAGCATCACCCAGCTCTGTGACTCTAATCTTACTGTGAATTTTACTCGTGATGAGTGCACAGTTCTGACTTCACAGGATGTTCAACTCATGAAGGGTGTCAGATCTCAAGAAAACTGTGTGGTCTCCTCACAAAAACCCTACATTTGAGTCTTCCACGATTTCAAAGGTTGATGAGGCTAAACTTTGGCATCAATGTCTGGGAAACTTAAACTACAGAAACCTTTGCAAGATCATCTCAGAGAAAGCTATCACTGGAGTACTTGGTATTAAATCCACTGAAGGGAAAATCTGTGGAGAATGTCAAATAGGCGAGCAGGTTAAAAACTCTCACAAACCTGTACAAACTCGCACGACATCTCGTGTTCTTGATCTCTTACATATGGACTTGATGGGGTCAATGTAAAATGAAAGCCTAGGAGGAAAGAGATATGTATTTGTTTGTGTTGATGACTATTCAAGGTACACTTGGGTTAATTTCCTTAAAGAGAAGTGTGAAACGTTTTATGTATTTCAACGCTGCAACATTGTGCTAATATTTCTTACATATCTCTTCGTGCTTCTACCTATGAATGTTGGTATTTTGACAGCGGGTGTTCAAGGCATATGACAGGTGTTGACAATTATCTCACATATGTGAAACCTTATTTAAATTGTTATGTAACCTTTGGTGGAGTCAAGGAAAAGATCATCGAAAAGGGAACAATGAACTTTCAAGGTCTAGAATGTTTGAAAGAAGTATTGACTCTTGAAGGTCTCACTCCAAATCTTATAAGCATCACCCAGCTCTGTGACTCTAATCTTACTATGAATTTTACTCGTGATGAGTGCACAGTTTTGACTTCACAGGAAGTTCAACTCATGAAGGGTGTCAGGTCAAGAAAAATGTGTGGTCTCCTCACAAAAACCCTACATTTGAGTCTTCCACGATTTCAAAAGTTGATGAGGCTAAACTTTGGCATCAATGTCTGGGAAATTCAAACTACAGAAACCTTTGCAAGATCATCTCAGAGAAAGCTATCACTGGAGTACTTGGTATTAAATCCACTGAAGGGCAAATCTGTGGAGAATGTCAAATAGGCGAGCAGGTTAAAAACTCTCACAAACCTGTACTAACTCGCACGACATCTCGTGTTCTTGATCTCTTACATATGGACTTGATGGGGTCAATGTAAAATGAAAGCCTAGGAGGAAAGAGAAATGTATTTGTTTGTGTTTATGACTATTCAAGGTACACCTGGGTTTATTTCCTTACAGAAAAGTATGGAAAGTTTTCTGTATTTGAGGAGCTATGCAAACAGGTTCAAAGACATAAAGGAGACACAACTAGTAAGATTATCAGAATACGTAGTGATCATGGACGTAAATTTGAAACTTCAGTTTCTCTGATTTCTGCTCTGGAGAAGGAATCGCACATGAATTTTCAGCTCCTATTACTCCTCAACGAAATAGGATCGTTGAAATAATGAATAGAACTCTTCAAGAAGTGGCACGAGTAATGTTGCTTGCAAAGAATATTTCCCACTTGTTTCTGGGCAGAAGCTCTAAATATTGCTTGCCATATTCATAACAGAGTTACTATTAGACCTGTTACTACTACTACTCAGCATGAAATCTAGAGAGGTCGTAAACCTAATGTGAAATATTTTCATATCTTTGGATCCACTTGCTGCATACTGATGAAGGCATATTTGTCGGATTCTCAAGAAGTCTGAGGTCCAAAAGTATCACGAAATCCGTCTATTTGGTTGTCAAGGATACCACTAATATTTACATGCATGACAAAAAAGATGTAATTCATCACAGAGAGATAAATGTCTGATAAGATGTCTCACAAACTGTATCTGACATTACTGCACATAATGATGTTATTCCTGAAGAAGTCTAAGAAAATACTGACTTGTCTTCTGAATCTACCGGAACTGAGTCCTCTAATGAAATCAATCATGAGTTGATTTCCTCTATCATAATTGAAAATAATCATCCTATTGATGGGGTAATAAGTGATGTCAATGACACCATGCAAACACGCAAGAAAAATCCAATACATTTCTCGAACCTCTAATCTTGAGGTACTTTATTCCTTTGACACAATTTCAACTTTGGTGGACTATTGTGATGTTGATTGGGTAGGAAGTTTTGTTGATCGTAAAAGCACTTCAAGAGGTTGTTTCTTCCTTGGAAATAACTTAATCTCCTTGTTCAATAAGAAGAAAAATTGCATTTCTCTATCTACAACTGAAGCAAAATACATAGCTACAGTAAGTAGTTGTACTCAATTTTTTTGGATGAAACAAATACTTGCTGAGTATGGGGTTGTTGAAATAGGTCTAGGGTTAAGAAAAAATTATCATAAACACATTAATGGCGGAATATAAAAATTTCTTTACTAGTAAAACAATTTTACTAACCTAGGCAGAGTACATGAACATGTTTATATTTAAAACATTATTATATACTTGATTACTAACATTTCTCTTGTAGGTTGATCTTTGTTTACTAACCTTGGGAAAGGTAGATCGTCTCTTACTCGTTACCTTCACACCTAAATGTGAACTCGAGAAACCTAAGGTTTCTATTACATGAGTCTATAGAGAATTTGAATGATTTGTGTGTGGGCACAAGTAAACACAATAACTCAAGAACAAGTCTATGAGTTAAAGAGCTAATTTAAGCTAAGTCTAATGAGAATTTAGGTGCCAAAATAAAGACATAACAATAGCAAAAGCTTATATTCACATCTCTATGTGAAACTCTATTTATAGGAGAAGGAAATACAAGAAAGGGCAATTACCTTTTCCTATTGTGTATTCATGACACAATATTTGATTTCCTCTCCTCTTTCCCTTGTACATGGTCGGCCATACTCAAGCATTAGTGAGAGAAATTTGTTTACCCACTTAACACATTTGTTTCCGTCGCAAAGAAATTCATTTCCTCGTTTCCTTTTGGGTAATTATCTTTATAATTAAAGGTAAATGAATTTTTAGATATAATTTCTCTCCCCTATGATGCTTTGCCAAAATTCTATCTATGAGGGAGCTTCTAGATGCTTCCTTGTTTATTTTAAGACAATTTTTAAAATACCCATTGTAGAATTAATATTGCATAAATAATGAAATTAATTTCATAATGCCTCAAACGACTTCTCAGCTTTATAAACTAATTTATATTTCTGTCATATGAAAATATTCAAATCCGTATTTTTACATTCACATCATTTTATGTACATGTGGATAAAAATACCCTTTAGACATTTTCCGAGAAAACGTCTACTTCAACACTTGAACTTATTTTGACTTACCTTCTGATTTAACAATCCTACTCTAATGACCTGTAATAGTGACCTTATGGATCCAAATGAACAAAGCTTGACCTACTATACTTGGACTCAAAAGTTCACAAACTTTTTCGAGTATTAGCTTAATGTCAACTGACTCCACTAAAGAGTTGACACTGAGAATCTCTCGGTTCAAATAAATTTATTTTCTTCTCAAATTCAACTTAATTATATTGAGCAGATCTATTGAATGTTATCTATGATTATCTTTCATGAATATCATCAACTAGATGGGATTTGCAACATTACCATTTTTCTCTTCTAAATGTTACTTCCTCAACTCTTCTAATACTTCTGAATAAGTTAGAAACGATGTATTGACGAGGAGCTAACAAGTCACATTGTTTCATCCAAAAGAATCATTTATTCTATTTAGACACTGACCAGGACATTTATTCACAATCCAAGTAATAAAGCATGAGGTGATATACATTGCATTTCTATGAATTCCATATCTATAAGAACAAATTCACAAAGTATACTCATGTCAACTTCATAACACAATACATCACCATTAAAGCGCATCTAGTTCACAAACTTGGATCTAGAGTGTAACTTTCTCAAATGAATATATTGAAGTTATGAAATGATATGTCTAATTTCAGGATTAAGGTAAGCACGATGCAATTCGTACATAGTGACCTTGAGACAGAAGAGATTAAATGGTTCGTTCTTATATTGACTCTAAAGTTGCACTGGTCAATTCAGCATCTTCAGAAGATACACTGGAAGAACTATAGAGTTCCTAACTCTTTATACCTCATAATTAGATATCATAGATTCTTCCAACAATCATACTAGGATCAATATTCTGTTGATCTTTAGATTGTGGTTATTTCGTTTTAAGCAAACCATGAAGAGTTGTTCACGCGATCTACATTTGTCTCTTCATACACTGTTAGGTTTGATTAAGGACTATAAGACTATTAAATATCATAAATCTTCAATCTAACGGAAAATGAATGAATGAACGTTTCAACTTTTATTAGTTTAATCAGCTAATTATAATAAAAACTTATAAAAGATTTATATTACATCGATATGCAAATAAAATAATCTTCTAATGGGCATATTTGCCAACAGAAGATTCATCATGTTGAATAGCCAATAACAATAGGGATGAATATGACCTCTTCTGCCAAAATAAAGATAAATTCATGGATATATGTTGACATGAGATCTTACATGATGTTGAAATAGTGGTCTGTTACTTGTCTCTTTCTTTATCTGAGGAACAAATCTGGTTTGAGAGGTTGAGTCACTATAAGAGTATCCCAAACCTTTCATGTTCTTCGCATGCTTTCCCAATATGAGGATTTTGTTCAGTTTCATTGTTCAAGCAAGATACCTCTAATTTTAGAACAACAATTGTCTCCAACAATCTGATTTGGTCATGTTATTCAGTTTATCTGAGACATCAAACTCATCATGAAAAATATGATCATAATTATTAACATGATCTTCATAGTAATGAGTAGAGGAAACAGTTGAGCTTACAGTATGATGTTCAATCTCCTTTTCTTCAAAACTTGAATTCTTGACGTAAAAGTAAAAAAATTACTGAAATTATTGACGTAAAGGCAGAGATGCCCACGAGAAGATTATTTATTTCCATATCGGTAAAATAAAAATCTCTCATAAGTCCTTATTATAATTTTCTGATTTAACTAATAAAGTTGAAATGTGCATCATTCCTTTTTCGTTTGATTTAAGATTTATGATATTCAATAGTTTTATAGTCCTTACTCAAACCTAACAACGTATGAAGAGACCAATGTAGATTTGAGTGAACAAACTTTTCATGGTTTGCTTAAAACGAAATATTCACAATCTAAAGAGCCACGGACTATTGATCCTAGTATGATTGTTCGAAGAATCTATGATGTCTGGTTACAAGGCATAGAGAGTTAGGAACTCTATAGTTCTTAAAGTGTATCTTCCGAAGATACTGAATTCACAAGTGCACTTTTAGAGACAATGTAAAAACAAACCATTTAACCTCTTTTGTCTCAAGGTCACTATGTATGAATTGCATCGTGCTTACCTTAATCCTAAAATAAGACATGTCATTTCGTAACTTCCATATATTCATTTGAGAAAGTTTCACTCTAGATCCAAATTTGTGAACTAGATGCTTCTATTGGTGATGTATTGGGTTGTGAAGTTGACATGAGTATACTTTGTTAAGTTCTCATAAATATGGAATTCATGTACAAGATTTCTGAAATGCAACGTACCTCATGCTTTATTACTTGGATTGCCAATAAATGTACCGGCCAGTGTCCAAATAGAATAAAATATTCTTTTGGATGAAACGTTGTGACTTGTTAGCTCCTCATCAATACATCGTTTATAACTTATTCACATGTACTAAAAGAATTGAGGAAATAACAACTAGAAGGGTAAAATGGTAATTTTATAAATCCCATCTAGTTGATGGTATTCATGCAAGGTAATCATTCGATAATATTCTGTGGATTCGCTCTTCACAAATAAGTATATTTTTTAGTAGAAAATGTATTCATTTAAACCGAGAGATTTTCAGTGTCAACTCTTTAGTTGAATCAGTTAACACAAAACTTGACTTGGAAAAATTTGTGAACTTTGAGTCCAAGAGTCCTAATTAAAGCTCTGTTCATTTGGGTCCATGAGATTACTACACAAGTCATTAGAGTAGAGTTTGTTACACTATAAGGTGAGTAAAAAATAGTTCAATTGTTGAACAAGACTTATTTTCAGAAAATGGTCTAATGGGTATTTTCATCCTTATGGATAATTGATGTAAAATATCAAACTAAGATTTTAAATGTCAAAATAAGATTTTGAATTTTTTCACAAATTGATTAAAGTCACACGGCTGAAAATTGGATTTCATGCTTAGTGAATTAAATTTTGTGACATGTTATTGTATGGACAATAATGTGGAGGCTTTTCCTTATTTTGTTGTGAGCAAATTAAGAAGTAAATATGTGTGTGTAGACACTCATATGGCCGGCCATATTACATCAAGGAAGATAGAGAAATATCTCTTTTTATTTGGTGCGTTATTGCATATTGGTAATTGCCCAAAAGAAAGGAGAAAATGAATTTCTTTGAGAAGGAAACAAATGTGGTAAGTGAGGAAACAAATTTCTCTCACTTATGACAAAGGGTGACAAACCATATGGAAGAAAAAGGGATGAAGAAATCAAATATTGTGTCATGAATACACAATAAGGAAGAGTAATTACCCTTTATTGTATCTCATTCTCCTATAAATAGAGTCTCACATAGAGATGTGAAAATAAACTTGTTAGTCTTGTTCTCTCTCTTCTTGCCGACCAACCTTCTCCCTCTCTCTCTAAAATACTCTTTTATTTTTTCACCTATATCCTCACTTGATCTAGAGAATTAGCTTATGATCCAATAATTTTTCTTGTTTCATATTGTTTAATAGTGCCCACTCACTAAACTCTTCAAACGCTCGAATACTCTAGTGGTAGAAGCTTTCGCGGTTGGTCGAGAATCCAAAGACGAAAGGCAGCGAGACAACGAGAAGGATCTTCATCCAACAAGAGACTCCAAAACCAAGCAACTTGAAAAAGGTTGTAAGTCTTTTTCATATTTATTATATGTTTCAATTAACAACATGTTCATGCATTTTGTCTAGGTAATAAAATAGTTTTACACATGTTAAAAACAATTTTTTTATATTCCGTCATATATGATATGATAATTACTTGTTAAAACCTAGATAGATTCCAACAAGAACAACGTGTCCTACATCTTGGGGTGTGATAACTCTATGGAAATGATTTCAGTAGATAAATAGTTCTCAGTACAAATGGTCTTACATGAAAAACATATACATAAAAGCCAAGTTACTAACTATAAAAGTGAAATTTAATTCAGTCCTCCCCCTGGATGTTGGGATTGGTGTCGACAAAGGAGATATTAGACATTATAAATACTTTGTATTTGGTTTTTGCTGAAACATTTAATAAAATTAAATATTCATTCTTGATTAAGTTTGTGTTTATGTATATTTGTTACGCTCTAAAACTGTCATCAACGAAAGGGGTGCTAAGTACAGACTTGACAAGATGGCCATCTGTGACTAGTTTAAATATCAGTTCGCAATCTAAAGATCGATAGAGCAATCGAATTTGAGTAATGATTGTTTAAATGAATCATGATATTTTATCTTGTGATATAGAGAGTTGTGACTTTGTATTTAATTCTTGATATCTTATAGAAGATATTGAACAAGACCTGTGATACTTTGACGCTTGAGATAAAACCGTTTTAGTCACTCGAACCCTCAAGGTAATGTACGAGGAATATTTTGGTACTTACCTTAATCCTGAAGTGAATGCATAATCGATATGACGCATTATGACATTTGATTTGTCAATGGGCGATGGCTAAATTAAAGTTGCATTTGACCCGATGGTTGGTGTCATGATGTTGTCATATTGGGTTATGTGATTCACAGATACAGAGTTCATGTTGAAACAATGCTAATGCATTAGTGTCACACTATGCTTTGTTATGAGAGTGTGAATAAATAAATCAGGCCTGGTATTTATCGAATAGAATATTCTTTGATTAAAACACGTGACATGTAAAGACATCTCACTATATGTTTTTCTCATTCACAAATAACAAAAGAGTTAGTGAATTAATTACTCAGGAGTAAAACGTTAATTTTACATTTTTCTAAGTTAGTGATACACTTGAAGGGTAATATTCTAAAACGTTAGTCTTGTTCTCTCTCTTCTAGCCGACCAACCTTCTCCCTCTCTCTCTAAAATACTCTTTTATTTTTTCACCTATATCCTCACTTGATCTAGAGAATTAGCTTATGATCCAATAATTTTTCTTGTTTCATATTGTTTAATAGTGCCCACTCACTAAACTCTTCAAACGCTCGAATACTCTAGTGGTAGAAGCTGTCGCGGTTGGTCGAGAATCCAAAGACGAAAGGCAGCGAGAAAAAGAGAAGGATCTTCATCCAACAAGAGACTCCAAAATCAAGCAACTTGAAAAAGGTTGCAATTCTTTTTCATATTTATTATATGTTTCAATTAACAACATGTTCATGCACTTTGTCTAGATATGTTATGTAAATAATTATTTAATCGTTAAATAAATTTCAACATGCAAAGACATCACTCGACCAATTGATAAATTAGGTCAAGAGATTAATTTTTGAAATTAATTTAAATGAATAACGGACTTAAGTTTTACTAATGAGTTTGACCTAAGAAAATCCCACTTTCTCTCTCTACTTAAAGGATTTTTCGAAATGCTAATTATCCTAACCCTAACAAGTTCATTCGGCCAAGACCCTCCCCTGGGAGCTCTTGTGTTGGCCAAGAGAAATAAAGAGAGAGTATTCTTCGTTGTTCAATTGAAGAGCCCACTCTCTAAATCTCCCAAAAACCCGAGAGAATTATTGTTAAATCTTCTATTGGTGTTTGAGTGACGTTTTACATGCAGGAGTTCACTCAAAACGTGAAGAAATCGAGCGAGACGGAGCGAGGCTCATTTCAGCCTCCCTACCGGATTGCAGTCGCCGGACAGTCTCGCCGGACTGGAATTGTCGTCGGGCCCAAAGTGTGCCTAAAGGAGTTTGACGAGGATCCAGGTCGAGCCACTTCACCAGCACCTCGCCCTAGGTGCCACCTACCCTGGTGCACAGGTCTCGGAGCTTCATTTGGTCGCAGGAAGTCACAGGCCCATTTCTGGCCGGCCGGCTATAATCCAATCCAGTGGGCCAGAGTCTCCAATCCGGCGGGTCAAATATTTGGAATTTTGACGAGGCGCTCCGGCGTTAGCTAGCAACGCACGAGATTGTTTACAACCTCACATGTAAGTGTTCTAAAATGAATTGGATATGCGATTGACTTTGTAAATGTGTTTATAGGTTGCTAGATCGTTTTATTCAATTTGTTGACAACATGTTTAGAATAAAAAGGTTATTGACATGTTAGTAATTTTTAATGCCTAGGTTGTTAATATGTTAAAATGAGTTTTAATTTATTTTGATGTTATTATATATTTCCGCCACATATATATGTGATATATAATATTATTGTTTAAATTGTTAAATAATTTCCAACAAATGGTATCAGAGCTAGTAAAAGGTATTAAAAATTAGGATTTTAATGACTAGTTTAGAAATTGTTTGACTAGTTTGGTGTTGGCGTTTTTTGTATGATTGCATTTGCGTTATGAATGCTTGTGTGTGTGTTTTGTGGATGGATCCTCATTGTTATGTGTTGGAATTTATTTAACGATTTAAACAATTTAATTATATAACACATCTTATGTGACGGAAATATATAATTAGATCTAATATATTAAAATCTATTTTAAATATATTCAAATAACCTAGGCATTAAAATTTATAGACATGTCACTAAACTATTTATTCTAAACATGTCAACAAATTGAACCAAACCATCTAACAACTTATAAACACATTCATAAATCATTAATACAGATCCAATTCGTTTAGAACACTTACATGTGAGGTTGTAAACAATCTCGTGCGTTGCTAGCTATCGTCGGAGCTCCTCGTCATTTTTCTGAAAAATGACCCGCCAGATTTGAGCAATTGGCCCGCCGAATTAAAAAATGTCCCACCGGACAGAAACGTGCCTGCATCGCTATGGCTTCGTCGTATGGAATTTGGTCGTGAAATTTTGCAGGAATGTGGAAGAGACCGAGAGGAATGGTAATTCTTTTGGAATTTGATGAGATTAAGAGGGTGGGCTCTTCAACTGCACAACAAGCGACACTCAGGATCACTCAAGAACTTTCGGGAGATCAAGAAAATATTTATTGATCTCTCTCTCTCTCAAATTTCAACCAGAGAACTCAGGATAGGGGGAAGGGAGTTTGGCCGAGTGATTTTTAAATAGGGTTCTCAAAAAACCCTTTAAATAGAGAGGGAGTGGGCTTTTCTTAGGTCAAACCCAAACGTAATTCTCACCCTCGAGTTTATTTGAACTTAAAATCGTTTGTAGTGGATTAAAAAACATATTGCTGAAAGACATAAATAAAATAAATAACTTTAGTATGCGCTACTATTTCGAATTGTATTCATGCATGAACAATCCTAATATGGTGAGGAAAGCGTTAAATAATTCATGGTATTATGAACAACAATAGTTAATTACTTTTCCTATGGAGAAACCGTAATTAACCGCCTTTCACAGTCATGACACATCACTATTTAGTTCGAACCATCCAAGAAGGCACAACTTTTAGTTCTTACTAATTACCATAAACATTTGGTCACTTATATTTAATGGTGTGGGAGGCGGCGCCGCGGCGACGTCAGATGGGGCCGCGGCGCCGATGCCCAGATACAATCTGGGCCCGATTGTTTGAGTTTTGGTTTAGATGTTTGTGAATTGAATCCGAATTTGTTGTTACTGTGAATTGAATCCAAAATTGTGTTTATGTTGAAATTGTGTTTATGTTTATGTTCAAATTGTAAATGTTAAAATTGTGTTTGTGTCTACGTTTATGTTGAAATCGTAGATTATGTTGAAATTATGTTTATGTTGATGTTGAAATTGTAGGTTAATAGTTTGTGTTTATGTTGAAATAAGTTTTATTGTGTTTCTGTTTATGTTTCTGTTTACGTTTATATTTATATTGAAATTGTAGGTTAAAATGCCTCCGAAATTTACTCGTGCTGCCTAGGGCAAATCTAAGGTCACAACTTCAAAGCGTTCCCGCAAAGTTGTGGAGTCTTCTTCATCGTCGGAAAGTGAAGAAGAAGAACATTACGAGTCGGTGATATTCACGTCTCAACAAGCCGAGGATCGCTACGAGTTGCTCGTTAAGCGCTCCGTATTCCAGGAGAGAGGATTTAGTGTCCCCCGGGATGGATTCGACATTGGCCAACAAATCCACAACTTCATCGACGCCTATGGTTTGGGAGAATTTTGCAATCCTCCCTCGTGCGATGGCAATATCACCATCGTGAAGGAATTTTACGCGAACCTACCGAATGCAGTTAATAACATCGTAACGGTTCGCGGAGTGAAGGTAAACATGAGTACCAAGGCGATCAACGCTTATCTTCAAACCCCTAACATTCCTTTCGAGACGGAGGAATACATTCAATACGTACGTCATGCGGATAAGGCAGAGATGGTGAGTTTATTGTGCCTCCCGAACCAATGTTGGACTTGGGGCCGCGGCGCCATAAAGGGTCGCCGCGGCGACGAATTTTCCAAAATAAAAAGAATATACAACCGATAATTATTTGGTTGTTAAATTTCCCACAACCCGTAGACATTCGGTGTGGAAGTATGAACATTCCACACCGGAAGTTTAAGTGTTGTGGAAAATTTCACAACTCTGGACCCCACAACCCTTAAGGGTTGTGGGAAAATTCCATACCCCTTATTAAGGGTTGTGGGATCCAGTTTTTCTACTAGTGAATCCCAACATTATGGCCCTAGGAATTTTTCGGTTATCGTCCCGAATTTATTTTTATTTTAGAATTATTCAAATTTGTGAGCCTCAATTAGCGAGGACAATTTAAATTGTAATTTTATTTAATTGTAATTCGACGACAAGAAGACAAGGAAGGCAGCAACTCGGGCTTGACTGCACGTTGGAGAATGTGCGAGGGCTGACCCGAGACATCCAATGACGGGTCACAAGACTCTTTGGCCGACCTAACTAAGAAGATTAATTAGTTTATATTTCCTAGTATTTTTCTTATGGGTTGTAATTAGAAATGGGCCATAGTTTGAGTTAAATATTTTATGTTTATTTTATTTAATCTCATAACATAAATTACCTCACATGTCAACTGTTTTATTATATAGTTTCTAATTTATAAAAGGGTTTAAAATGTAAACTGATTTCAACCAAAATACGATTTTTGAAAAAATTAAGTGGGCGGGTTGTTTTTCGTTGAAGCAACTCGCGGTCCCCTACGCGAATTTAATTGACTTAATGTATGATGAACTAAGAGTCACCCTCGTGGCCCTCCCTTTAATGTGAGTACTTAGAAAGCATTAAGTTAATCAAATTTTTGTGAACTAAGCCTTAAAGATAAATGATGAAGCGGGGTCTCCCCTCGGTGAACCATTATCAAATGACTTGATTAAAGGCCCCTATGTCGGTTATACACTTAGACTTATGTTTTAAAGTAATCCTCACGTTCGAGGCCTTGCGTTAAAAATAACTGACCAAAGTTTATGGTAATTAGTAAGAACTAGAAGTTATGACTTCTTGGATGGTTCGAACTAAATAGTGATGTGTCACGACTATGAAAGACGATTAATTGCGGTTTCCCATCCGATAAATAATTAATCATCATTGTTCATAATACCATGAATCATTTATCGCTTTCCTCACCATATTAGGATTGTTCATCCATATAATTTGAAACTGTGACACATACTAATTTTTTTTTTTTATGTTTTCAGCAAAATGTCTTTTAACCCATTACAAACGATTTTGAGTTCAAACAAACTCGAGGGTGAGAATTACGTTGATTGGAAACATAACCTCGACATTTTGCTAACCATGGAAAAACACAAGTATGTTCTAACGACCCCGTGTCCTCTTCCTCTGAATATTGATTCGAGTAAGGAGGACGAGGACGCCTATGATGCGTGGATGAGATCCGACGAGATTGGTAGATGCTACATCTTAGCATCTATGAGAAACATGTTGCAGAAATCTCATCGGGACATGGCCACAGCAAGTGACATTCTCTACAATCTCCACGAGATGTTTGGATGTCATGGGAGTCATGCGAGGCAGCAAGCTATCCGCAGTTTCATGAACTGCAAGATGAAGTCAGGATTTTTAATTTCGGGAACACATGCTACTAATCATGGGTCACCTGAACGACATGGAGATTCTTGGATCATAGATCGACAGAAAAACCAATATTGACATGATCTTGGAAAATCTAACAGACTCGTTCAATAGCTTCCATTTGAACTACTCCATGAACAAGCTTGAGTACACAATTACTGAGCTCATAAAGTCTGGAGAGGTCAATGTTGTTGAACATAGGGTCTCAACTTCTAGTTATAAGAGGGTGATGAGAGGACCCAAAAACGCCAACCGAACAGGATCCAAGAAGCCTTACAGGAAGGTTGTGTATGCTAAGGGCAAAGGCATCGCAAAGGTGGACAAGTCTGAGCAGAAATGTCATCATTGAGGAGATGCTGGCCACTGGTGAAGGAACTGTCATGCGTGTTGGCATTAATGCCCACAAAGAAGATTTTTGATATTGAATACTTTTGTATTGGTTTTATTTTAAATTTAAATAAAAATTGAATATCCATTCTTATTTAAGATTGTGTTTATCCATGAATGTCTATGTTCTGAAACTATCATCAACGAAAGAAGTGCTAAGTACAGACTTGACAAGATACCTTCTTATGACTAGTTTAAATAACAGTTCTCAATCTAAAGATCGATTGGGCAATCTAATCTGAGTAATGATTGTTTGAATAAATTAACGATATCTTATCTTGTTATATAGAGAGTTGTGACTCTGGAAATTATTTTTTATGTCTTGATGAAGACATTGAACAAGACCTATGACACTTTGAAGTTCGAGATAAAACCGTTCAATCACTCGAAAATTCAAAATCACATACGAGGGGTATTTTGGTAATTATATGAATCTTGAAGTGAATACTTATTTTCTTGTAACACTTTATGACATTTGATTAGTCAATAGGCAATTCCTAAATAAATTTTCATTGGCCAGACGGTTGGTGTCATAATACTATTCCGTTGAATTATGTGATTCACAAATATGAAATTTGTGTTACAAGAATGATACTGTATTAGTATCACACCATCTTTGTTATTAGAGTGTGAGCGAATAAACCGATCGTGGTATTCAACGAATAAATCATGTGACATCTTATGACATGTCGCTTTATTTTTTCGCGTTCACAAATAACAAAGGAGTTCGTGAAATAATAACTCAAGAGTAAAACAGTAGTTTTATATTTCTTTGAGTTAATAATACACCAAACGGTAATATCGTAAAATACACCATGGATCGTGTGAAATATAGTTTTATCGCATCAAACGGAAATATAAACGCACATGAACTCAGAAGGTTAAAAGTAATCGACAATAATTACTAAGATTCGATTGTTAAAATAAATTAAACGATATTTTATCTTGTGATATAGAGAGTTGTGACTCTGTAATTTATTCCTGATATTTAAATGAAGATATTGAACTAGACCTGTCCAGTTTTGAAGTTCGAAATAAAACCGTTTAATCATTCGAAACCTCAAACCCACATACGAGGGGTATTTAGGTAATTACCTATATCCGGAAGTGAATACATATCTTCTCGTAACACTTTATGACATTTGATTAGTCAATGGGAGATGGCTAAATAAAATTTCATTAACCCGACAATTGATGTTATAATACTGTTTCGTTGAAATATGTGATTCACAAATATGAAATTTGTGTTGAAACAATACTAAGACTTTAGTATCACACTATGCTCTGTTATGATAGTGTGAGAGAATAAACCAGGCCTGGTATTAATCGAATAAAGAATTTTTTGAAATAAAACATGTGACATGTTAAGACATCTCCTTTATGTTTTTCTAGTTCACAAATAACAGAGAACTTGGTGAAATAATAACTCAAGGTAAAATTGTAATTTTACATTCCTCTGAATTAATGATACACACAAAGGGTAATGTTGTAAAATATACCGTGGACCATGTGAAGAATAGCTTTGTAACATCAAACGAAAAAATAAACGCATATGAACTTAGAGATGTTCAATATTGGTCCTTTAGTGGAATCGACCAATATTAAGAATTAAAAGTCGGGAAAAGTTTGTGAACTTTTGCGTCCGAGTTTTATTCTAAAGCTTCCTTCATGTGGGTTCATAAGGTCTCAATGATAGACTCTCGGACGAGATTTTGGTGAACAAGAATTGATTGATAAATAATTATGATTTACGCTAAGAAAATTATTTTATAAATAATTAAATAAATAATTGGTTATTTACTATTACATTTATTTAATGAATCATATTATGTTATTATATTGATAATAATATAATTTGATGATTCAAATAAATAAAAGATGAAAATAAATATTTTTTCGTTTCGTACTTGTTTGATTAGTATGAAAACATTTAATGAAATGTCATTAAATAAAGAAGATGTTCTAAATTAATTAAATATTATTTTAGAAATAAATGAAATAAATTTGAGAGATATAATAACAATATGACCGGCCACTTCTATGGTAGAAGTGAGGTGGAAAGTTAATGAATTATTGAGTTGAAGTTTGATTAATGGGCCATTAATTGATTTTGACCTAACTTGTTATCCCTCTTGCCCTGGCAATTTCACACGCTCATTCTCTCCCCCGATATTGTTTGGCCGATTGTTTTTTTCTCTCCCCTAGGGAAAACACACGGCCAAAAATCTCAAAGAGAAAAGAGAGAATGAAATTTGATTTCTCCCTTAAACCTTTGTTTATTCTTTCTTCACTTGTTCCCATAAAGAGTCCACTTTCTTGATCTCCTAAAAGCTCCTAAAGATATATCATTAAATCAACTTGTGGTTGTTTGAGTGATTTTTATTTTATAGGGCCGGTCATTTTTTAAGCAACGAAGCGAGGACGGATTTTGTGACATCCTAGACACTCGTGGGAAGGAGTTTTGGCCGTGGACTTGGACGCACACCTCGAGGCAAAATCTTGTAGATCCGAACGTTATGTAAGTCTCCTTGAAACGAATTTGATCTGAATGTAATAATCGTTGTAGGATTTTTAGTGTTTTTAGATCATTCAATCGTATGTTTGAGTAAATTTATTAACATGTTTATAAATTTATTAACATTTTATATTAGATTTAATGACATGATTATTTAATATGTTTTAAAAAGTGTTTTAACATATTGAATTGAATTATAAATTTCCGCCATACGTGGATATGTTTCATAATTAAATAGGTTAATTGTTAACTAAATTTCAACAGTGCGTACCTCAAGACTTTCAAGAGGAAATGTATGATCTTTGTCACTCAAGCTTATTACACGACAAACAAAGAATCGCCCTAGATTTTAGACTGCAGGGCTTTTGACCATATTGTGTATAATTTGAATGGTTTCAGGAAAACCAGGGCTTTAAGTGATGGGGAGTTCGCGTTCAACTAGGATGATGGAACGAAGGTCGGAGCAAGATCTGTCGGGACTATGCAGCTCAAGTTTGGAAACAAAGACTTTATTATTGAATAATGTTTATTTTGTTCCGGATTTTTGCAAGAATTTGATTTCTTTTGGTCGTTTGGAAGAACAACGTTTCAATTTTAAAATCAATAACGATATTGAGATTTTTGTTGATGATTGTTTTATTACCAAAACTCATCGTGTGGATATATTTAATATTTATATCCAAATGAGCCGACAATCTTGGACACCGAAGTTAATAGAGACTCACTCGGGAAGCGTAAGATGTTTCATAGTGATGAAAATAACGACACATATCTATGTCACTTCCGTCTTAGACATATTGGTCTCGATAGGATTAAGAGATTGACAAAGGATGGTCATTTGAAATCTCTAACCGTGGGATCCTTGCCCACGTGTGAATTCTGTCTTGAGGGAAAGATGACCAAGGGACCTTTCTCCTCGAAGGGTCTAAGAGCTACGCAGGAGTTGGAACTCATACATAGTGATGTATGTGGTCCAATCAACATCCATGCAAGAGCAGGTTACGAATACTTTGTGTAATCTTCACTGATGACTACTCACATTTTGTTCATGTTTTCCTAATGCGACACAAATCTAATACCTTTGAAATGTTCAAAGAGTATCGGGCTTCGGTTAAGAAGCAAAGGGAGAAACAAATCAAAACCCTTCGATTAGATCGAGAGGGAGAGTACTTATCTGGAGAGTTTGAAGACCTTCTTAGAGAAGAAGACATTCATTCTCAGCTTACACCACCTGGAACTCCACAGCAAAACGGTGTGACATAGAGGAGGAATCAACCCCTGCTAGATATGGTGACGTCGATGATGAGTTACTCATCCCTTCCTGATTCGTTCTTGGGATATACCCTAAAAACGGCAGCTTACATTCTGAACCAGGTTTCGTCGAAGCTGGTCCTTGGCACTCCCTATGATAGATGGACTGGTAAAAAATGTAATTTACACCACATCCGAATATGGGGTTGTCCAGCACATGTGCTGAGACAAAAGACCAGCAAATTGGCTAGTCGTTCAGAACTATGCCTTTTAGTGGGATATCCAAAGGAGACGAAAGGGTACATCTTCTATAGTCCTGCTGATCATAAAACGTTCTTTTGCACGAACACTAGGTTTCTTGAAGCAGACTATAAAGGGTTTTGTACCGAGAAGCAGACATGTGCTCAACGAGCTATTGGGTGAAGTACTTGGTACTTCACAAGATAGGACAAGTCTGGTACCAACAGTGGAAGAACCACATTCGAACTAGAGCCTCATGTGATTCGTCGCAGTACCAGGATTGTACGATAACTTGATCGATACATAAGTGTCAGAGAGACTTTCAATGTCGTCGCAAACAAGGAGGAAGATGATTCAGTATCATTTTCCCAAGCGATGCAGAGTTCGAAGCAAACCTAAGGCAAGAAGTCATGAACGTTGAAATGCATTCGATGTATATCAACGAGGTCTTGAAGCTTGTAGATCTACCCGAAGGCATCAAGTCAGTTGGGTGTAAATGGATCTACAAGAAGAAAATAGGATCGGATGGAAATATTGGGACATTTAAAGCATGACTTGTGGCCAAGGGGTTCACACAAAATGAAAGTATCGACTATGAGGATACCTTCTCACCAGTCGCGTTACTGAAGTCCATCCGTACTCTTTTATCCATGCCACCCTGGATTATGAAATCTGATAGATGGATGTCAAGACTCCATTTCTGAATGGGAGTCTTGATGAGCGGATTAGTATGGCTCGACCATACGGGTTCATGGAGAAAGGCCAACATGGCAAGGTTTGTGAGTTGCTGAAATCCATTTATGGATTGAAACTATACACTGTCATGTTGGGTTATGTGATTCATAGATACGAAATTCGTGTTGAACCAATGCCAATGCGTTAGTATCACACTATGCTTTGTTATGAGAGTATGAATGAATAAACCTGGTCAGGTATCCATCGAATAGAACATTCTTCGGTTAAAACATGTGACATGTAAAGACATCTCACTCTATGTTTTTCTCATTCACAAATAACAAAAGAGTTAGTGAAATAATAACTCATGGGTAAAACGGTAATTTTACATTCCTCTAAATTACTATGAAGGGTAATATCGTAAAGTACTATGTGGATCGTGTGAAGAATTGTTTTGTCACATCAAACGGAAAATAAACGCATATGAACTTAGAGAGTTTAAATATTAGTCCTTTAGTGGAATCGACTAATATTAAGAATTAAAAAACAAAAAAGATTTGTGAACTTTTGCATCCGATCTTTATTCTAAAGCTTCTTTCATATGGGTCCATTAGGTATCAATGATAGATTCTCGGACGAGATTATTGAACTAGACCGATTTGATTTTCTCATTGAAATTAAATTGTTATTTACAGTAAGAAAATGATTTTCTAAGTAATCGAATAAATAATTAGTTATTTATTTTTACATTTATTTAATGAATCATATTATATTATTATATGGATAATAACATATTTAAATGATTCAAATAAATAAAAGATAAAAATAAATATTTTCTCGTTTTGTAGTACTTTGAAAAGTATGAAAATAATTAATGATTTGTCATTTAATAAATGAGATATTCTAAAGTAATTAAATATTATATTAGAAATAAATCAAATATATATTTTCGGAAAATGTAGGAGGATACTCGGCCATATTAATGAATTAGGTTAAGAATTAATTTTTGAAATTATTTTAAAATATCAAAGGACTTAAGTTTGACTAATGAGTTTGACCTAAGAGAAGCCCATTTTCTCTCTTTACTTAAAGAATTTTCGAAACCCTAATCATAATTTTCGGCTAAGTTCCTCCCTTCTCTCTCTTGAGTGTTCGCCGAGAGAATTAAAAATAGAGAGAGAGAGAGAGAGATCAAGAAATATTTTCTTGATCTCCTAAACGTTCTTGAGTGATCCCGAGTTTTTTTCGTTGTTCAATTGAAGAGCCCACCCTCTAAATCTCCCAAAAATTCGAGAGAATTATTGTTGAATCTTCTATTCGTGTTTGATTGGCATTTTAGTTGCAGGAGTTCACTCGAAACACAAAGAAATCGAGCGAGACGCAACGAGGCTCATTTCAGCCCTCCGCCCGGCCGGATTGCCCTCACTGGACAGGTTATGTCGCCGGACAGAGTGGGCGGTTGTGTACCTAAGCCACCACGAGTTACACTCGCATGTAGACTGAGCCACTTCACTAGGACCTATTCATGGCCTTCTTTTACCTTAGTGCACAAGTCCAGAAGTTCCAGTGACACGCAGGAACCCGCAGGCTCACATGCCCACTCTGACCAGCCGGCCAACTTCCATTTCCGGCGGGTCAGACCTTCCAATCCGGCGAGAGAAATTTTCAGAAATTTGACGAGGCGCTTCGACGTCAGCTAGCAACTCATGAGATTGTTTACAACCTTACATGTAAGTTTCCTAAAACGAATTGGATCTGCGATTATTTTTTATAAATATGTTTATAAGTAGTTAGATCATTTTTGTTCAATTTGTGGAAATGTTTAGAATAAATAGTTTATTGACATGTTAGTGATTTTTAATTCCTAAGTTGTTGATTTATTAAAATGAGTTTTAATATATTTTAGATTATATTATATTTTCGTCACATATAAATGTGTTATATAATATTATTGTTTAAATCATTAAATAATTTTCAACAAATCATAGGATTTCATCTGAATTGATCAAAATCCGGCAGAAGTTGCCAATTTTTTTTTCGTTTTATCGAAAATCATCGTATTTCATCGAAAAAATATGTATTTTAAGATATTTTAATTTTAAACTTAAACTCTAAATCATCATTAATCTAAAAAAAAGCTCTAAAATATGAGTTTGTTTGTTATTTTTGGCGAAAGAGATAGAAATGTGAAGAAAAAATGAATTTATTTAATTCGGAGAATTTTTTGTCAAAAAATAAATCAAAAATTTATTTAAGATAAATATTCGTAAAAGATATAAACTTGATATTTTCAATCTACCAAATGATATTACCGAGTTCAAAACTTCTAGGCCTTGTTTGTAGGAAAGATTTTGGAGGGATGGATTAAAATAAAGGGATTTGGAAGGATGAATTATATTAATTTGGTGTTTGGTATTAAAGAAGGAAAGAAAGTGTGAGGTAGATGGATGAATTTGGATCTGTGAGTCTCACCAAAAATGTTATCCTCCCATTTTGAAAGGATTGAAGAAGGGAGAACAAAAATATATTTTATATCTTTTTTTTTTTTTTTTTTTTTTTCTGTTTTTGTATATATGAAATTTATGTGCATTCTATTTTTTTCATTCTATTTTTGTTGTTGGTTATTAAATATATTGATTTCCATTTTTTTTTGTGTATTTCTTTTTTCATCACCAATTTATAACTAGTAATATTATTAAAGTTTATAAAATTTATTATTTTTATCTTTGTTCATGATCAAATAATTGTTTGCTCAAACAAAAATTTGAATATTTGATTTTGTTTATCGATTTTTTTAAACTTTGTGTGTTTGGGAGATAAGACCAAGAGATGAGAATTTATGATATAATTTGTGAAAAATTATTAGTAAATCTTTATATTATAAATTTATTTTGCTATAGTAAATGAAACTTTGGATTAGATAGCTAAATTAGTATATATATATATATCTATATTTAATATATAATTTTTTTATGATATATCATATATATTTATGTAGTTAAATAATTATATGCATATTAATTTTTATAGTATAGATAAATTGTGTAAATTAAAGATCAATTTGATAATATATAAGAGTATTATTTTAAATTATAATTATAAAATAAATCACACCATTATTTTTTCATTTATACCAAACAAATATAAATATGGATATTAATCTTTACTCTAATCATACCAATCAACATTTTAAAAAATTAAATGTACTCATTCCTTTCCTTTATTTTCATTCTAAATAATTTATGTACCTATTTTTTCATCGCTCCTGTCAAGCAAAGCCCTAGAGTTGTAATTTTATCGTTAATAACAGCGACCATCCAGCTCCCTCGTACCATCAACCAATCAGGGAACGCGTGATTCAACTCAATCCATACATAGTATTACTCTTTAATCATATATTTTTAACATTATCATTCTACGTATAAATACTTTTAATGTTCGCTCGTGTGTTCGCTGATAACAAACCAATAATACGAAATTAAACAGATTTAGCACGTCACGCACATACAAAACTTTACGTTTTAACCCAAAACCAAAGAATTGAAATGTAATGAAATAACTATTAAAGGTTGAGCAAAAAAATAAAACATATTTATTAAAGTAACGCCACTCTCGCTCGCTCGTCGCTTTCTTCTCCTTCTCTCTCTTTCTATTGATTTCCAATTCACACCAAACCCTAACCCTAACTTTTCCGATTTCTCCATTTCCTCTCGGATTCCCTTCCCCGGAAGACATGGATTCCCAGCAAAGCAACCTTTTCGACGCGGCGTCGCAGCCGGACACGGCCAACGACGCGTACACGTTCCTCGAGTTCAACACACAAGGTGAAGAAGAGGATTTCGACTACCCGGAGTTTCGCGACCCGATTCGCTCCCCGGTGACGTGGCCGACGCCCTCCGATTCTCTCTCAGAGCCTTCAGACCGCGGCGGCGGAGATCATCAGCCGGCTGACGCGTCGCCAGTCTCGAAGGGGCGAGCCGGAGCTGGAGGCTCCGGAGGCGGACAGGTCTCGGCGGTAGTGGAAGCCCTAGCGGCTGGCATGAGCGGGCTGAATTTCGAGGAAACCGGCGACGACGACGGGTACGATTACTCCAAGGGAGATTTCACGGAGCATGCATGCCGGTACTGCGGCGTATCGAACCCGGCCTGCGTTGTGCGCTGCAATGTGCCGTCGTGCCGGAAGTGGTTCTGCAATTCGCGGGGAAACACGTCTGGTTCACACATTGTAAATCACCTGGTGAGTATTCAATTGACTAAGGGTTAGTATAGCTTATATATGTTTTAGAACTTGTTATTTGGGACGATAAATAAGAATACGGAATATGGTGGTTTAAATACCAAAAATTAGAATATATTTGATTTTACCCGTGAAGGATTTAGTTCGGGCAATTCGTTGGCCAAGCTTAAGTGTTGGCCTATTGCAAAATTTGATACTTTATTGAAGTTTTCATTTGTTCCAAAAAGCAAAAAAAACCATTAGCATAGAGAGTTTTGGTTAGAGATCGTGTTCATCTGCTGAGAGTTCATTTGACGGAAGATTTGAGCTTTAAAGATTTATTTATTTATTTAGTGCGAAATTAGAGTTACTTTTCTTCTTCCAAGTCTTACGGTTGGTATTGAGTTTTATACTGTTGTGTAACTAGTATTTTTTTGGATGTGTAAATTATTCATTCACAAGGTTTTGATTGGAATAGGTAAAAGCACAAAAAAATAAGAATATATTCTACTTTAGCCGGGAAAGGATTTAGTTTTAGCTTGGTTGATTATGGTGGCTAAGTGTGATTTAGTTTTGTATTCTCTTTATCTAGACAATTTTTCCTAAAATTTGAAGTTTTGTAGAGAATTTTGGTTAGAGACCATGTTAGAAGGACAGAGAAGGTAATTGATATAGTTTAGTTCAGCTTTGGAATAATTATACTTAATTATGGAAAGTAATATAAAGAAACTATTGCATTTCAACTGAGGAGGAAGTAATATGGTCGGGATAGCACTGACTTGGGTTGTATTAATTCACCAATGCATTTTGTTTTGCGTTTTCCCCCTTCTTATCCCTTCAGTGCTCATAATTCTCTAGTTTTGGAATTTAAGGATGGATACTTTACCCACTTGAGAATCAGGTTCTGATCATAAGTTTGATAAATACAACACAAGAAAATATCATGTGTTCAAGTAATCTTAATGTTTTCTAAGTTATATTTTAAATAATGAATAAATATGCAAATCAGGCATGTGATATGTCATGGTTAATAGTACACCTACATCATATTTATCGTGTAGTGTCAGACGACATCCTTTTATATTGGATAACGAGTATTTTGGTTAATAATGTAGGTCCGCGCAAAGCACAAGGAAGTCTGTCTTCATAAAGATAGCCCTTTAGGAGAAACTATTCTCGAATGCTACAATTGTGGATGCCGCAATGTTTTCCTTCTTGGATTTATATCTGCTAAGACAGAGAGTGTCGTCGTTCTGCTTTGTAGAGAACCTTGCTTAAGTGTCAATGCTTTGAAGGATATGAATTGGGACCTCAGCCAGTGGTGCCCCTTGATTGATGATAGATGTTTCTTGCAGTGGCTTGTAAAGGTAAGCTAGTCTTTTTTTTTTCCCTTTGTAAACATCTCGAGACCTGTGTGAAAGTTAACTCACATTCAACAAAATAAGTTGATTAATTAAGTTTGGAAAATTTATTTGATAATTTTATAATTGCTCTCAATTTGTGTGGTGTTTCCCGGTTCTTTACCTCAAATGCTATGCTACTTTGCAGGTTCCTTCTGAACAGGAGCAGTTAAGAGCACGCCAAATCAGTGCCCAACAAATAAACAAGGTAGAAGAACTTTGGAAAACAAACCCCGATGCCTCGCTTGAAGATCTGGAGAAGCCTGGGGTGGATGATGAACCTCAGCCTGTGGTTTTGAAGTATGAAGATGCTTATCAGGTATACATGTTTTGTTTAAATAATGCATTTTATATGTGTAATGAATTTAAAAATCTTCTGGTCCAATTTGACTGAGAAAATTATGCTGGACGATTCTTTTTAATTTGCAGTATCAAAATGTTTTCGCCCCACTTATTAAGCTTGAAGCCGACTATGACAAAGTAAGCATCAAGACCTTCCTTTGTATTTATCTTGTTTTATGTATTCTTTAAATAATATTTTATCTTATGTTCCCAATGGCAGATGATGAAAGAATCACAAAGTAAGGACAATGTCACAATTCGTTGGGATGTTGGTCTTAATAAAAAACGAGTTGCTTATTTTGTTTTTCCAAAGGTACTTTACTCTTGCAATGAAATTCATGGTCTACCATGGTTTTGTTTTTTGGGTTTGTCTCCCTTGTTATTGTGTTTAAGATTATGTGCATTGCATGTGTCATTATAGGAAGACAATGAGCTGCGTCTGGTACCTGGAGATGAGTTGCGACTGCGCTATTCTGGAGATGCAATCCATCCTGCTTGGCAATCAGTGGGACATGTGGTATGGCTTCTATAATGCAAGGATATGCAGTCTCGAAGTCAAATACATGTCTGACCGTTTTACAGATCTCATGTCAATTAGTTGTGCTTATGACATATTGCTTTCTACGCTAGTTGTGCTTATATTGCATATTGCTTTCCAACGCAGATTAAGTTAACAGCACAGGAAGAGGTTGCACTTGAACTTCGTGCAAGTCAGGTACATCGGTTGTTTGGTTTGGGTATTTAGGAGTAATGTTTCTTAGCTTATGTTACTAATTCTTATTTTTTTTTACATCGGCACAGGGAGTTCCGGTTGATGTAAACCATGGATACAGTGTTGATTTCGTTTGGAAGAGTACAAGCTTTGATCGGATGCAGGGAGCAATGAAGACATTTGCAGTAGATGAGACCAGTGTCAGTGGGTGGGTTATTCATTCACATCCATTTATTTATTTTATTTTATTCCAGCCATATGTTTTAAATAATGGTAAATTCCCTTGAAATTTTGGCAGTTATATCTACCATCACCTGTTGGGTCATGAAGTAGAGGTGCAGATGGTGCGGAATACACTTCCTCGTCGTTTCGGTGCACCTGGTCTTCCTGAGCTAAATGCATCTCAAGTATGCTTCCTAGCGGCTAACTTGTGCTAAAACTTCTACCAAATTTCCAAAGTGTAGCATGCAAGTCATTTTGTTATTTATTTCTCATCCCTTTATTTTGTTTGATTGCTTTCCTCTTTCTAGACTCCTTATAGATCAGTTCTGTTATGATTATAATTTATAGTAACATTATGTTTTGATATGGTCACACCCCAGTAAAAACTGCATGAGACTTGTGTTATTTTGTGTCAATTGATAGGCTACTATTAAACAAACTGTACCCTAGCTTTGCATGTCCACAAAACTCACCTTTTTCTGGCACGATAAGCATTATAGGAGATTATTTGTTGGCTACATATATTTGTATGCCGTATGGATTTGTAAATATTTGTATAGTCTGCTTTAATAAACTACTTTTTTGGCCTGGACTTTTAATCCCTCTTAGTCTTGCAGTTGTAACAATAAAAAATATTCCTAGGGTGCACAGGTTAATGAACTTTGTATTTCAGGTCTTTGCTGTTAAGAGCGTTCTACAGAAGCCCATCAGTCTGATTCAGGGTCCCCCAGGTACAGGAAAAACTGTAACTTCAGCAGCAATCGTATATCACATGGCCAAACAAGGACAGGGACAGGTATAAGTAACTATATGATAGGTGTATTTCTCTGTTGTAGAGATTTCTGACTTGGTGATTTTTTAACAGGTTTTGGTCTGTGCTCCCAGTAATGTTGCTGTAGATCAACTTGCTGAAAAGATTAGTGCTACGGGGTTAAAGGTACACTGGATTTACCATCCTTGTATACACAAGAAATTTTGTTAAGACTCAATACTTCTATTAATCTTCTGAGTAATTTCAGTTTTGACCACTTGTCAGCAAATGCTCTAACACAACTGTTAATCCTGTTATATATTGTGGTCTCTGTTATGTTACCACGGTCTATGACTCTTTACACTTTCTGTTTTATAAATTAGGTGGTAAGAATTTGTGCAAAGTCAAGAGAAGCTGTAAGCTCTCCTGTTGAGCACTTGACCCTTCACTATCAGGTTTGTTGTTACATTGGATTAAATGTTAGAACTATTAGGTATTATTTTGCTTACACTGCAGTGCAATTACAATGGTGGTAATTTCAGGTTCGCCACCTAGACACATCTGAAAAGAGCGAACTTCACAAGTTACAACAGTTAAAAGATGAACAAGGTCTCTCTCTCTCTCTCTCTCTCTCTCACACACACACACACACACACACAGACACACATCTGCGTTAGTGATCAATGGGAAGTTGAATAAATTTAGGTTGACACCTATTAATTTGTCTTTGCAGGTGAATTGTCCAGCAGTGATGAGAAAAAATACAAAGCACTTAAAAGGGCAACAGAAAGAGAGATTTCCCAGAGTGCCGATGTCATATGTTGCACATGTGTTGGAGCTGGAGATCCACGATTAGCAAATTTTAGGTTTCGCCAGGTTTGTTATTGCTCCAGTCAATAGCTTTATGGAATGTGAGTAAAAGATCCTAATCAACCTCCATCATTTCAATCCAGGTTCTTATTGATGAATCTACCCAAGCAACAGAACCTGAATGCCTGATTCCTCTGGTTCTTGGCGTAAAGCAGGTAGTCTTTTAGACTAATTGCAATCTGTTGGAGATTAAAAGTGCTTGGTTTGGAGAACACTCTAACGCATCTGCAATTTAGGTGGTACTTGTTGGTGATCACTGCCAGCTTGGTCCAGTCATCATGTGCAAGAAAGCAGCTCGTGCGGGGTTAGCACAATCACTCTTTGAACGCCTTGTTCTTCTTGGTGTGAAACCAATTAGATTACAGGTACTTCCTCCTTCTCCCTTTTGTCCATGTGCAGTGCGTGGCTTCAGTTAATATTTTGTTTTGGTATGATAGGTTGAGTGTCTTTTCTTCTATTCTAAGTTTAGGATCCCATGGGTAATTTGTGGTGGTTGTAAGTTACTGGGGTTTTGAATTACACCTGCATGCCCTAGCTCGTACAAATTCTCCAAAAGCCTCTTTTGATGTTAGAAATGTCATGGCATGTACGAATCTTGTACAACCAATTTTTTTAAATTATTCCATCTCGTATGGACCTTTTCTGTCGATAGTTTGTATTTGCGGTTGAACTTGTAAATGTTGAGGATCAAAACAATCATGGTGGTCAGCTTCAAGGTCTATTTCTGGGAGGTATTCAGTTGTTACTTGAATATTGTTTGTGATCTTTAAAGGGTTAATTTTATGGAACCATGGATCATTTACTTAAGATTCTTTTAGATTTGGTATCAATTTGTTTCTCTCTAATCTAGCTGCGCAAAATTATCATCTTGTTTAATAGAATATCAAGATGACATGATCTATTTGATTCTTGTCTATGTTAGGTTCAATACCGCATGCACCCTTCCCTGTCAGAATTTCCGTCTAACAGCTTCTATGAAGGGACATTGCAAAACGGTGTGACTATCAATGAGAGGCAATCGACTGGCATTGATTTTCCTTGGCCCGTTCCTAACCGTCCTATGTTCTTTTACGTGCAGGTATACAATGCCCATCAATTTACTGAAAATATCTGTTTATCTGTTTTCCTTATGGTTTAAGTGCGTCTTTTTTTCTTTCCCTGGAGCCACTTTTAATAAGCGTAGCTGTTTCACAGATGGGACAAGAGGAGATCAGTGCCAGTGGAACATCATATTTGAACAGAACTGAGGCTGCCAATGTTGAAAAGATTGTGACCACATTCCTAAGGAGTGGTGTAGTCCCCAGTCAGGTAATGAACTAATTTTCCTTTTGATTGACTTTGTATATTTATTATATATATTTGATTTTCTAAAAAACATCTTCAGATAGGAGTCATAACCCCATACGAGGGTCAGAGAGCATATATCGTGAATTATATGGCAAGAAATGGCGCACTTCGACAACAACTTTACAAGGAGATTGAGGTATATGATTTTTGGTTTCCATATATGATAGGCGAGGAATTTATTTGGTGTACGCATACTGGATGAAAAAAAATTAAATAGCCTTGTAGATTGTGTTAATGTAATGCTGGATGTGATAATCTCTGTAGATTAAATTTTATTTATTCATTCATTCTGCCTGCAGGTTGCAAGTGTTGATTCCTTCCAGGGAAGGGAAAAAGATTACATCATCTTGTCTTGTGTCCGAAGTAACGAGCATCAGGTTGGTTACTAATTTTCTTAGTTTTTGGTTTAAGCTTGATAGTAATCAAAGTTCTCTCTAGTGAAGTTTTGTCCTAGACACGGACACGAGTTCGAGTGAAACTTGAAACAGTATTGCTCATGCTTCTAGGGTGATTGGTTTTACTTCTAGATACTGAGATAACTTCATTCTATTCTGTGATGTGGACGTTCTTACATCTTGGACTTCCGTCTTAATGACAGCTCATCTACCCAGAAAATAAATAAATAAATAAAATGTTTTAAGAAATGAAAGGTTTGAGCTTTCTTGGCTTTTTAGAACGAATGATGAGATCATGTTGTTGATTGGTGGACTTCTCCCTTTCAGGGCATTGGATTCCTAAATGATCCGAGAAGGCTGAATGTTGCTTTGACACGTGCTCGGTATGGGATTGTGATTCTTGGAAACCCAAAAGTCTTAAGTAAACAGCCATTGTGGAATGGTTTGCTGACTCACTACAAGGTGATATTCCTCCCCATTGTTACTTAGAAACCCAAGGGATTGATTTAGTGGTAAGGGAGATTCTTGGAAGCCTATCAGTCCCTGTTTAATTCCCCTTAGACATCACAATTTCGGGCCACTCCGGATCGATAATGGCAGGATCTCATGGATTTTAGTCTGGTTTAACCTGGACGCAGCGATTATAACACAAATATTTTTTTTGAGTTCAAGGGCTGTAAAATTGAAATGATGAAACATATACTAGATTTAGTCCGAAGTAACGTTGAGATCAGTATTTTGTTAAAAACAGTTGTATTGTTTTTCTATTACATGTCACTTAAATATGTAGTGTTATCCGAATCTTACTATCAGGAACATGAGTGCTTGGTGGAAGGCCCCCTAAACAACTTGAAACAGAGCATGGTCCAGTTCCAAAAGCCTAAAAAGGTTGGCATTCAGTTCCATTATATATATATATATATATATATATATATATATATATATTTATATTTCCCCCGTCTTTTAATTCAAATTGTGAACAATGTTTCTAGACGGGATGTTCTCATCTTGTAAATCCCTCTTCTGTATGCAATTATTAGAATCTTAGTGTGGTTGTCTCTTCATTGACAGATATATAATGACCGTCGTCTATTCTTTGGAGGCGGTCCTGGCATAGTTCCCAGTGAGAGTTACTCAGCTGGCTCTCCATCTAGTCAAAGCTCCGATCGAAGAAGCGGTCGCGGGAGGGGTATGTTGCTGATGATCCTTTCACACCTTTTGATTTTTTTTATGTTATAAATTCAGAAATCAATACTATCTATAAAGTCGCTTGTTTTCCATTGCACCATTGCATTCTGATATTATGATTCTTGTAAATGCAGGTTCTTACATGCCACCACCTGGCCCGCCCAACGGGGCCCACAAACCCGGGCTGCATCCTGCTGCTTACCCAATGCCAAGGGTCCCACTGCATCCTTTCCCTGCTGGTCCGGCTTCTCAGCCATATGCCATTCCGACCCGTGGAGCAGTACACGGACCCGTCGGAGCAGTGCCTCATGTTCCCCAGCAAGGGAACCGAGGCTTCGGCGCTGGACGAGGTACAGCTGGCGCCCCCATCGGGAGTCATCTTCCCCACCAGCAAGGAACACAGCAGCCCATTGGAAATATCGGATCGTCTTTCAACTTCTCTCTTGACAACCCGAATAGTCAGCCTACTGTTGGTGGTCCATTGTCTCAGCCTGGATTTGTTAGTAATGTTAGTGCCGCTGATGTGTTCCTATAAATTTGTCTGTTATTATTCTTACACCCTTTTTTCTTTTCTTCTCCTGTTTTTTGCTTACGGGTGTGCGGTTTTTAATTTGACAGATGCCTGTTCAAGGTCCTACCCAGACCTTTCGGGATGGATTTTCCATGGCCGGCATGTCTCAGGTATTTTTAGTGTCACTATTGAATGTAATCTTATTCCGTTTGTATAATGTTTTTATATCTGATCCATTTCTTTAACTTGAATAAATGCAGGACTTTCTAGGGGAGGAGTTCAAAAGCCAGGGTTCACATGTCCCTTACAATGTAGCTGACTTCAATACCCAGGTACTAAATTCGAGGTCATTTGCCCTTTTTGACAACGATAAGGTTATAAAATATTTCTTATAAAAAAAAAGAAGATTATGATTATTGATATCGTTCTATTTTTATGACTGGTAAAGCAATCCTAGGAGTTTAGGATAATCTCAGTGACCTATTATTGTAAAAAATTATCAAATGGATAAAAAAAATAATCCCAAGGTAGCTGTGTGGCAAAACCTTACTGGTAAAAAGGAACTTAGAAGCTCTTTTTCTGCATCGTTACCACTCTTTGCTTTTCCAGGCTTCCCAAACTGGGTACAACGTTGATTACGTCACACAAGGAGCTCAAGGTGGGTTTCCGGGAAACTTCATGAACCAGAGTACTCAGCCGGGCTATTCTCGCTTTGGCTCCGGCAATGACTTCATGTCTCAGGTTTTTCTCATCTCTATTTTCTGGTTCATATAACTGCAGAAAATAATAACCAATAACAGATAAAATTTAGTTCTTATCCAATACAATAGCGCCAAATATTGAGAATATAACTAATTCGTAAACTATGAGTTATGGTCCTCGGAAGCAGCACAATTTAGGTCATTGTGAGTAGTCGTGGTCTAAGGATTCATATTTTAAATTTCTTATACTTCTGGTAGAAACCAAAAGTTCCAACATTTCTTCCACTAATCCTGATTCTAAAGATTTCATTGGTTGTGCTGTTCCTTTACTATTGTTCCAGGATTACATGGCTCATGGAGCACAAGGTCTGTTCACGCAGGTTGGCATGAACGACCCAACGCAGGATGATGCTTCACAGAGTTCCTACGGTGTGGCCAATGCCAATCAGCTACAATCTCAGGTTTAATACTTGTCATTATAGGATTTCTTATATATTTGAAACCCTAATACTTCATCACTTCTGGTTAAGGTAATCTGAACAGTTTCCAACACAATATTTGCAGGGCTTTATGGGTTCACTGTATTCGCAGCCGTTTACACATTACAATACACAGCCACTGAACCTGCAAGCCCAGCAGCAGCAACCGCAGCAGAGCCAGAGCCCTCAAAATCAGAAAATCCACTACAATGGTTAAGATAATTGATACTGGAAGATGATTTTGATGTGATGGACTCATCATATATACAGCAACCCCGGTTTGTGCTTTCTCTTGTGCTTAAATATGCCCCTCCTAAAAGCAAGTACAGAAATGAAGTCGCAGCTCAAGGTTAGTTTACATATCTAATCTCAGATGCCCGAGATACCGTTTGTGTGGTTTTGGGAATAGAATTTTGTACAACCACGGTTTCGACAAAAAAAAAAGAAAAGGGGCTATTTAACTTGAAACAGGAGAACGCCACATCCGAGGCTAAGAAAGAAACAAAATAAACTTGGTAGTGTTGCGTGCGAGTTTTTGAGTTTTGAGGAAAGAATAAAAGGTGGGAGAATATCTCAGAGAATGAGAGAATTGCATGACATGGTTTTAGTGAAAAAGGGGTTTGCAACAATGGAAAAAGGTGTGGCTACAGCGGCGAGGAAAGAAGATATTTTGAATTTACCAGACTTACGAAGATAAATTGATATAGTATAGTAAGAAAGAAGAAAAGGGAAAAACGAAGTCTTGTACAGCGATGCATGAAAAGTCGCTTATGACTATTCTCCCCATTTAGCTTTTCCTGCCATGTAATTTTACTCTGGTTACTCTTTTAGTAGTTGATTGTTTGACTGCTGATACCTTTTGAAGAGGGTGATTCGGTAGAAAATAGGCCTATAGCTACGGACATATCTCGCCCTTGGTATATATGAAATTGATTGGTGTTTTAGTGATCATTGATGTGTTCTTTTTACAACCTTCCGTTGCTCTTAGTTTTTTCAAGGCACAGCAAAATTGTTATGCTGAAAAATTGTTCAATTCTTTTTTTAGTGAAATTGGTCCGTCCAAATCTAAACCCGTAAGTAGCACGTAAATTGAGTTTTGCATCGTAAATTGACATAACACGTAAGCACTAGAGTCATTTACACAAGTTTTGGAAAATGTTGGACATATATCCAAAATGAGTTAATAAATTATGACTACTTCGCCGAGATTTTGATTTATATTTATGTCTTCATTTGTTACTATGTTTGTTTAGACCATCTCCAACACAAAACTCAAATTTGGGTTAATTTTTTATCAAATTTGGTGCAACTATAGTGTTTTCACTCCAATCCACAACACCGTATTCTACCCAAAAATGAATATTCTCTTTTTATAATTTTCAATATTAGTTTATATTAATTTCATATTAACCTTTCTATTAATATGTTATGTCAATATTAATCTTAATCATTAATTTATTTTTGTATGTTAACAATATTAAATTAACTTATATTTATATTAAATATAGTTGTGTTTAAATAATTTGTGTGTTTATTATAAATTATGCATGCTTTTATTTTTTTCTAGTTATATGGTGTACGTTATAATTTTAATTTTTATGTATTTTGTTTGTATAACTATTAGTATAATTGATATGTATTTAATTTAGTTGTATTTTGTTAATTAATGTTATATATTATTATTAATGTCATATTATTTATTCTCTTTTTTCAATGATAATATGTATTTTTGTATAAATTATTTAAATTATGTTCCAAATTACATAATAATATTTTTGTGGAATAATAAAAAATAGTTGGACCCCAAATTTGGGTGATGAATAGTCCAATGATAATATATATTTTTGTATAAATAATTCAAATTATGGTTCAAATTACATAATAATATTTTACCCAAATTTGGATAAATATTTGGGGTGGGTTGGAGCTCTCCCACACCAAATATATCTCATCCCCACCCAAATTAAGGGTAGGTTGGAGATGCTCTTAAGAACTAAAAACTAACATATCATAAAACTTCAAACAAACAAATAGAATGAATTAAAAATTCAACTATTTATTTATTTATTCATTAGTTACGAGTCTTTGAGACTTTATTACATCATTTGCATATAAGTAGGAACTAATGCCTTCTTGCAGTTAGTCATCAGTGACAACAAACTCGACCTTTCAACTAAGATACTAAATGAACTAAAATAGAAAATCTAATTTTTGTGTCTCAAAACGATTCAAAAAATATATATATGTTATGTTGGAATAGGTTTAGAGTTAAGAAAAATTATCATTAATCATATTAATGGCGGAATATAAAATTTCTTTACAATTAAAACAATTTTACTAACCTAGGCAAAGTAAATGAACATGTATATATTAAAATACATTATCTAAAATTACTTGAACGCTAACCTTTCTTGTAGGTTGATCTTGAAAGAGTCTTGAGAAAGGTAGATCGTCTCTTGCTCGTTTCTCTTGCTCGTTACCTTTCCACCTAAACGTGAACTCGAGAAATCTAAGATTTCTATTACATGAGTCTTTAGAGGTTTACAATGATTTGTGTGGGCACAATTAAACACAATAACTAAAGAACTAGTCTATGAGATAGTCTAAGTCTAATGAGTACTTATGTGCCAAATAAAAGGGACTTTAGAGAGAGAGAGATTTTGGTCGGCCAAAAACAAGAGAGAAGCAAGAGGAAAAACTCAATTTCACATCTCTATGTGAACCTCTATTTATAGGAGAAGAAAAATCTATAAAGGTCAATTATGCATTCATGACACAATATTGATTTTTCTCTTCCCTTTCTCTTCTAATATGACCGGCCATCCCAAGCTCAAGAAGAGGAAAATTTGTTTCATCATTTAGCTTATTTGTTTCCTTCTCAAGAAATTCATTTCCTCAAATTTCATTTTGTGGGCCTCATTTTTGTTCGAAATATCAAAGATAGACTCATTATGTTAACTCTATCTCAAAATAGACTTTTGACCCATTTTCGGACAAAAATATCCTTAATTTTTTTATCCACTTTTTTTAAAAAAACCACTGGATAAACTGAATTTCAACGACGTTTCGACGAGTTTCTCTAGCAATTTAATCTTTGAGCTGATTTTATAGCAACCATATGTTAGTGATAGAGAAATATTTATTAATTTTTTAAATTACAATATCTTGATAAGATGCGACTCATATTTAAATCTTCAAGCTCTTGGCTAAATGTCAAATGCATAAAAACAATATACGTGATGTTTGGAGGCACATTCACCATATATGATTTTTTGTTTGATGGAGCATGATTATGATTCTTAAGAAATGCATTGCCCTCCGCTTATAAAATAACTTATCTCCGTTCTCTAACTACTTCTTTTATCTTATTTTTTTGAAAACGAACTACTTCTTTATCTTATATAGATATAAATGACCTCCATATATTCTTACATATATCCGTCTTTTTGACGTAGACAACTAGCGTGGTGGGCACTGACTGAATGCCGGATTTGCCCCCATGATGCTCTATCTAGGAAAAATAAATGACAGGAAAAAAGAGATGAGCATAAATATTTCAAAAAATTGGCTAATAACTAATCGTATGGAGTGTCTACTGTAAAATGTCAATTAATATAATGATTTTACAATTTTTTTTCTTTTTATTTCAAAAATTTTTAAATTTTTTTTACGAATTCGTCCTAAAATTTTCGTTAAAGTTTAACATCATAATTTACCAAAAATATATTACCATTTAAAAAATCCACCATATTACCAACCCTAAATATTTTCCTTAGAACTCTTCTAATCATAATTCACGCGATAGAGCACGTGCTTTAGAAATATGCGCGGGCAATTAATTGCGAAAATGCAAAATGAATCCCAATTCCCAACGATTGGTCATAGCCTCATAGGGAAAAGAGTTGGCAGCTACGAGAATAAAAGCAGTTGGGATATTTTTTACAGGTGAAATGGGTACAAAATAAATGCCATTATTCATCCGTAATGTTACACATTTACCCTTGTTCTCAAGGAATATAAGTCAAACTAAATTGTGAATACAAAATTTTTCATTAAAAAATCTTTCAGAAAATTTCTTCAATTCTAAATTTTATCCAGATGTAGGGTTGGAATTAGAGCTGTCTCCGTCCGATTTAAGATGTGACAATCCTTTAATTTATTAACCCGTTTCCATTTTTCAAGTATATGGTTTTTCTTTGTTGTTTTTAAAAAGAAAAAAGCTCTTATTCATCTGATATAAATTCAACTTATGACTTTCTTTTTGTAATCTTGTAGCAATATTCCCCTACCTATGATTTTTTAGAGTTATAGTATTATAGGAAACATACCTTTTTAAAAGAGAAAATAAAGAATGTCAAATCAAATTAGAGGATGACTTTAATACCCCTTTCTTAATCAATGACAACGTCAATGTCTTTTTTTATTTAACAATTAGCTGAATATTAGTTCTAAATTCTTTGATTGCAGAATTCAAGCTAGTTCAATTTTCTGCGAACTGAAACCGATAAATTGTATTTTAGTAAAATCTATGTTGGTTAAATATTAGTCGATATTTCATGTAACTCAAGCTAGGATATTAATCATCCGCGAAGTGTAACCGATAAATTGTATTCTAGTAAAACCTATGTTAGGTTAAATGTTAATCGATCGTTTGTCTCGAAGCCATTTGTAAGTATAAAATTGGAGTTTGGGAGGAATATTAACATACGTGCACTATATACGTTGTATACTTGCAAATGAATGTTTTTGTATTTCGACGTTGATCGGCGAAAGATTTTGAGAGAAAGCAGTGTCTATGCGAGAGTATTAAACTTAATAACAAATTTAGTTCAAACTCAATTTTCTTAATAAAAGTCAATCGTTTTAAAATTCAATTTTAGAATCAAACGCGTGAAGATGTCGAAATTAGACTCATATGACCAATCTATCTAAAATATGATTTTGTACCTAATTTATAATGAAAATACCCTCATTTCAAATAAACTTCAATGAACTTTTTCTTTCCTCCCATTTTTGGCTAATTTTTTCGACGAATTTTGACGGTTTTCGATGAACTACAATCTCCGACAATGTTCTTATTTATAAAATCATTCATCCAACAACCCCCAATGATCTGACGGGCTCCAATGACCTCCGAAATTTTTTATTATTATTATTTTTTAATTTTTTTTTTCAATGGGCTCCGATGAGATCTGATGGTGTCCGATAAACTTTGATTTTATTTTTTCTTTTAGTAGCATTTTGGTCCGAAATTTAGGCGAAAGTCCAATTTCGGATAAAATGGTTATAGAGGATCCAATTTTGATATTAAAATTTTTGTGTCTGAAAAATAACAAATTTCTCCCTGCATATAAGAACATTTTTTTTAAGGCTATTATAAGAACATTCTTTTTGCAGGAACATTTCTCTATATAATACACTATTAAGTATACGTGGATATATATTTTCTAGTTTACTTCTTTATGATGATATTTCTTCAATATTTTATTTGGAGTTTTTATATCAGTGCTGGATGTATTTAAGTTATTTCCAAATGGATTCTATATTTTTGGCTCTTATCGTGTGTATATATATGTAAGGTTGTTTTAGTTTTTCTCATACAATTTATATTTTACATGTCTTTCCATTGATATGTGGATGCCGCAATCGCTTGGGTGATTAGCATAATATTATCCGATTTAGCGCCATTAAAATGAGTTTGTGATTGGCGATTTTGTCTTTTTTATTTGAAGATTTCTCTCTATTTTTTGGATCTTGATTTTGGAGTCTTGAATTGTTTTGAGACGACGAGTCGTAGATATGATTCTTTACTAGAATTGGTGTTCAATTCGATGAAAAAATTACTCATATGAAGTTACAAATATGAGGAATTTTATGCGTCGAAAGTCTATGTCGAGTTATATGACATGTGTCTATATTAAGCCTTCCCTGACAAGACTACTAATTTTGCAATTGTGGATGGTAATGCTAGGATTATCAGGAGGATTAAAAATTGTGTTACCTACTTGATCGGTGCACGGTTAGAAAAGTATAACATTGCAAATGGAGGCATGGTGATACTTGGAGAGATTTTATACTCTTGTCAAACTTTTCCAAACAATATAAGCTAGAGATGAACATTTGCGCGCTTCGCATAATGATTTGAGTATTCGGTGGTTTTATTATGCCATGTCTTCATTGTGGGATCAACTGACATTGAATGTCTCAGCTGAATTGAAAACATTGACAACTTCTGTCTCTCTGCGTGAAGAGTAGCGAGTAGTTCAGCTCCTAATGATCCTTTGTGATCACTTTTGAGGGATCACGTGGTTGGGTTTCTAATTGCATGTCATTTCCTTATGTTAATTCATTGGTCAATGAGTTGTTGGTCAAGGCTCCTCTCAAGTCTAAGATTGACCAAGAAACTCCATCATTAGCAGTGGCTGATATCCTCGTTGTCCCGTATTGTTCTTCTATGGGTAGCATTCCCATGTTATCGATGTCAGTTCCTTCAGTAAAGTTTTGTAAAGAGAATGGGCATTGGAAACTTTGGTCCCCGTAACTGAAAGATATAAAACATATTAGCAACGATCATCCCTGCCTCGTCCACACTGACAACTCTGTTGGCACAATGCCCGTCTAGTCCACATGAGGTGCCATGTTTGACGACTTTGTGGGCACCTCATCAGATGGCTCTATGGTAATATACATTCACCAACAATGTTTATGCTCCATCTGTAGACCTGTACATATTTGAGCAATATCAAGAGTTCATTGGATCGCAACCTCATGCATGTCCACCTCTTCTTATAAAGTTTTAACATCATTGTTAGACCTCATATATCATCTTCCTTATGATACTAGATTCTTCTTGGTTTCCATAAACCATGCCAATTTGAGATAAAAGCTTTAATAAGTCATCGAGAACTCTGAACCCCAACTCACCTACTCCTTTGGTTGAAAAATTCGTTTCGATCAGACTAGCCAATTGTTTTTTCCCTGAAACTCACTTGTCCACCAAAACTCTCGTGAGACACTTTCAAATGGTCTCCAAAAGGACTTAGGAATCTTGAACATAAACATAAAATATGATGGAATTATTTGGATACCTAATTTGATCATGGTGGATCGACCTGCTCTAGACAGGATTTTAGCCATCCATCCTTCTAGCCGGTAGAATTTTTTTTCTTGAGAAAATTAAAGCTTCGAGACCTGCTTTTTCCAATGAAGAGGAGCAAGCCTAGATAGGATGTATCCTCCATACAGTTATCCATTCATAGGACTATTTGAAGTCTTGATTTGGTTGCATCATCTTTCTTCTGAGAGATGAAAATATCTTACTTTGATCTGTTTATCCGCTGACCAGACCAGTTCTCATAGATTTTGACACAATCCATCATCTCTTTCACTTTCCTCTCGTTAATACTATAGAAAGAGAATCGTGTCATCAGTAAATATTAGGGGAGAGAGAGGTTGGACATTTCTTCGTGTTTTAATTCCATGAAACTTACCATCTCTTTCATCTCGAAAAAAAATTTAGCTGAGGACTTCTGAGGCGATTATAAAGAGGTATGGTGAAAGCGGATCATCCTGTCTCAATCTTCTATGAAGCTTGAAATTTATGTAGTGGATAACCAATGAGTAAGATTGAACCTGAAACCTAAGAGATACAATTTTCAATTAGTAGCAGAACTCGGCTAGACATACCAAAACAACGTAGTATTGGCAGATATTCCTACAAAAATATATATTTTTTTTTTTTGCATATCGATGTAATATAAATCTCTCATAAGTCCTTATTGTAATTTGCTGATTATATTAATAAAAGCTGAAATGTTCATTCATTCCTTTTTCGTTTGATTGAAAATTTATGATATTCAATAGTCTTATAGTCCTAAATCAAACCTAACAATGTATGAAGAGACAAATGTAGATTTGCGTGAACAAACTCTTCATGGTTTGGTTAAAATGCAATCTAAAGATCAACAGACTATTGATCATAGTATGGTTGTTGGAAGAATCTATGATGAGTGGTTACGAGACATAGAGAGTTAAGAACTCTATAGTTCTTCCAGTGTATCTTCCGAAGATACTGAATGTACGAACAAACCATTTAACCTCTTTTGTCTCAAGGTCACTATGTATGACTTGCATCATTCTTACCTTAATCTTGAAATGAGACATGTCATTTCATAACTTCAATATATTCATTTAGAAAACTACACTCTATATCCAACCTTATGAACTAGATACGCTCAATTGGTGATGTATTGGATTATGAAATTGACATGAGTATACTTTGTGAAGTTCTCATAGATATGGAATTCATGTACAAGATTGCTGAAATGCAATGTATATCACCTCATGCTTTTATTACTTGAATCGTGAATCGTGAATACGTGAAATACGGCCATGTTACATCAAGGGAGAGAGAAACATATCTCATTTTATTTGGTGCATTATTGTATATTGGTAATTGCCCAAAAGAAAAGAGGAAATGAATTTTTTTGCATTTCATTCTCCTATAAATAAAGCCTCACATTGAGATGTGAAATAAGATCTTTTGGTCTTGCTCTTTCTCTTTCTAGCCGACCAACCTTCTCCCCCTCTCTCTCTAAAATACTATTTTATTTTGGCACCTAGATCCTCACTTGATCTAGAGTATTAGCTTATGATCCAAGACTCGTTCTTGGTTCGTATTGTTTAATAGTGCCCACTCACTAAACTCGTCAAATGCTCGAAGACTCTAGTGGTATAAACTTTTGTGGTTGATCGAGGATCCAAAGACGAGAGGCAGCGAGACAAGGAGAATGATCTTCGTCTGAGAAGGGACTCCAATATCAAGCAACAAGAAAAAAGGTTCTAAGTCTTTTTCATATTTCTTATATGTTTTAATTAACAACATGTTCATGCACTTTATCTAGGTAGTAAAATAGTTTTACATATGCTAAAAATAATTTTTTATATTCCGCCATATATGATATGATAATTAATTGTTGAATCCTAGATCGATTCCAACACGTAGAACTTGAAATATGAACTTCCATTCCACTATGTCAAAGATTTTACTCATATAAAGTTTTATGTCAATCAACCCTTGCTTGCATCGTTTCCTTTTCATGGTTTTTTTCAAGTTCTCTCGGTGAAATAATGTTTTTCGCGATCCATCTATCCGACACAAAAGATGACTGATTCGGGAAAATTAATTTATCCAAAAAATAACCTTAGTCTGCGTGTGAGTATCTGGGTGATGACCTTCAAGCAGAAGTTACAAAACTTATAGGCCTGAATTTCTCGAAACAATCAGTTCCCCAAGTTTTAGGGATAAGCATCACGTGAGCATCCGACGTGCCTTCAGGTAGAGTAACTTCTTTGAAAAAAATTATGGACAAACTGGACTAGATTTTATCCTTTTTTTTGTAAAATGTACCTTGAAGGCCGTCTGGATCAGGAGCCTTGCACGAGTGCATATCCCGAAAAATTCTTTTAATTTCTTCATAGTCAAGGATTCTTGATAAGAATCTATGAGATCCGGAGCAATCAAGTTCTCGAGATTATTTGAGAATTCTGGGTTGGAGTGTGAAATGAGGATAAGTACTATTGTTGAAGATGTTCTCCTATCTGAGTTCTGGCACGCAACCAAATTTCAAATGAGTTCTTTAGAGCCCTTGCATAATTTATTTTTTGCCTAATCACATCAGTGTGAAAGAATATTGAGTTTGTATCTCCCTCTCTGATCCATAGTTCACGAGAATTTTGTTTCCAAGTCTCTCAGTTCCAGCTTAAGAGTCTCCTCTTCCTCTTCATCTGACCCCAAAAGAAATTTTTTTGTTTTGTAAACCTTGAATTTTCTTTGAGTAGCTTATTAGTTTCCCTTAGTGTTCTTTCCACTTTGTTTTATACCAAACTTTGATCTATTGGCCAACTTTATTTTCCTTTTAAAGAAGTCACTGTCTTCAAGGTTGAGCTAAGAGTGCCAGATATTATCAGTATTTTTTCTTCAATCTTCTTCATCCGCCCAGACCTCGTAGAAGCAAAATGGTTCGGCACGTTTCTCATCCAAAATGAATGTGTCCAAGATTATTAGAGAGTGGTCTGACCATATCTTTGGTAAGTACTTCACCCCTGAATTGGGATATTTTTGTAGCCAATCATAACTATCAATAGCTCTATCTAATTTCTCCAAGATCTTATCACGACCTGATTGCCCCATTTGACCAAGTGAAAATTCTATCTGGAGATCCCAACTCAACTTCACTTGTGTTGACCAAATTTTGTTTCCAGATTTTCTGTGTGTTTCAAGTAACTTTTGAGCCACCTTGTTTGTCATCTCGATTAAGCACGAGATTTAAGTCTCCAACAACAACCCAATGTCTTTCTGGGTTATAAATGACCTCCTGCGACTCTTCCCAAAATTTATGTCGATCTGCTTTAATTGGAGGACCATATACCACAAATAAATTATAATAATCCTCTCTTAAATCACCAAGATGATTAACATGATGTAATTGTTTGTTGACTTCCAGATATTGACTTTAAACTCCCAGGCCACCCGAGAAACCACGAGAAACCATTACAACACCTCCCCAAAATCCGAAGCTATTCCGCCATATTCTAAAGTTGCTTCTAAAGGTTACCCGCCATATTTTCCCACACTTTTTTCCCATTTTTTGGACCATTAGAAGCGACTTTAGCAGCGACTAATCGCTTCTAAATTCGTCGCTTCAAAACATTAGAATCGACTTTAGAAGCAATAGACCTTTAGAAGCGACCTTCTGGCCTTTAGAAGCGACTTTTATCGCTTCTAAGATCCTCTTTTGTCCCAGTGTCCTTAGATTTTGCATTTTATTATACCCAACTTTAGTTTTCATAAGAAAAATTAAATATGGATTACCTCTTTTGATGAGGTTTCGTAAAGCCTCCGCCGCTGGTTTAGTAGAAAGACCTTGATAGTTTCATGATTATATTAACATAAACTCGGTAAGGGTTTGTTAAGGCTCGCCTAATCAGTCGTGGTTTGATTTTGAAAACTGTCTCTGTAGGTGATTCTGTATTGACTTTAAACTCCGTTGATGGTGTTCTGTTGGTTTAACCTCTATTGATGATGTTTTGTTGACTTTGACCTCTAATGATGAAGATTTATTGTCTATGAAATCCTTCTTATTTCTCTTTGATTCCACATGTAATTTTTGAACTAGTTCCATGGTAATCACTGGGGAATTGATGTTATTGTGTGTAATATTATCGGTTTTTCTTGAAAGAGCCATAACTTCCTTCTCAGCCATGGTAAGTGATCGTTTATAAATGCAAACCATTTTCCTTTTAACAGTTATGGATTATGGCCCCTGATCATAACATTTTCCCTTTAATTCTTCTTATCAGTGATATCTTGGTCTTTAACTTCTCAACAACATGAGTATCGAGTGGAAGCCTAGTTTCATTGAGATCCACTAGAAGTTTCTTAATTGGACATGGCCTTTCTGAGTGGCCCTTTGCTTTTTCAGGTAGGGGCTCTTTTCTAGGTATTCCTCTTTTTCTTAGAGTGGAGGAGCTTGAATCAAAGGTTCCTGGAGCTAGATCAAATATATTTAGAGCTGAGCGAGCATTGTCAGAGCCTTTGGTGCGCCGAGGCACACTTTTAGCTGTATCCTCTAGTTGGCCGACCAAAGTACTGTCCTTTCCTGATTCTTGTCCCCTATCAGACAAAGGGTTTATTTATTTTATTTAGAATACCTATTCTCCCACGGTATTATCGGGGCTTGTTCTTTTGCATTGTCCATGTCCCTCCCCGCGTTAGTTTCACTCGTCTTCTCCGTGGATTGTCGCGTGCCATGAGGACTTTCTTATGAGCTTGACTTTGAGCTTGGATCCATCTTAAGTTTGAAGCTGTACTTCATGGCCCTTGTTCATTGCCTAAGTGTCGCTGCTGTTTAGTCTTGAGCCCATTTGATTCTAGGTTGCTAGACTGACAATGTTTAGGATATGTAATCTCATCATCAACGTCAAAATAAGATTCACATTTAGAGTCTAAGGACATCCAATTTCCATAGGCTTTAAATTATTCACCCATTTGATTTTGGACTATTGTCTAGTTTTTCTTCTCCCAATCTTTGAATGTATGACCAATTCGACCGCATTTGTAGCAGAAGCACCCCAATTTTTTGAATTTGAAATATAACCAGAGTTTTTGAAGCTCACCACCTCTATCCAAAAATGTGCTTGGACAAAGTGATTTTCTAACGTCGATTTCATTTTTGAGTCTAATGTCATTCCCATCTTTCCCTTCACAACAAATGAATTTCCCAAGCTTGGGGGATAGGCCCCCTGCGTTGCCTTTGTTCACGAGTCTTGGAGGTAGTCCACAGATCCGAACCCATAATGGTGAGAAAGCGAATGATATATTTTAAGCGTTTTTAGGATCAACCATTCTTCAAGGAATAGTTGTGCCCCTTTAAAGATCCATGGCATGCCTCTTAGCACCTTAGCTCCATTTTCGCTGCTTTCAAATCTCACTTGATATATCCCATGTTTGATTTCTTTAGCTTGCTATTCCTGTTTGCACATCCACACGTTTGAGAAAATTTCATAAAATCTTTATCCCGCATCTCCATATTTTGTTCATTAGCAGTTTTGCTGCTAGATAATAGTCCTCTTCTCTCCTTCCCTCTTTATCGATTTTTTTTAGATGCATAAGTTACTAGCAAGAAATGAAGAATCGGTTTCTATTTCTTCATCCCAATCTATGTCCTCTTTCATTTTTTGTTGTAGGTTGAGAGATGGAGCTTGACAAGAAAGAGGTTGGTCTGAAGATGGTAGAACTATCGGTTGAACTGAGAGGTGGAAGAACTAAAGGTTGGCCTGAAATAGTATTGTAGTATGAAATTCTTTACTCTCTTGTGTTTCCCTCAAAACTTCGAAAATTCAAACTCTAAATAAGAACACTCTTGCTCACTAAACTCCCTTGTGTTTCCAACTTTTATATAAACATCCTCAAAAACTCTTAACAAAAATACTTATTATTATTACTCTCTTTGATGATACGTTCAAGTAAACAATGGACTGAATGGTTTACCTAAGTGCCTAAGGTTCAAACATTGGGCACTCTCCGTCAACTCATTAGGAGCACTTATTCCAAAGAGTAATCGATCTTCTTATTCCTTCAGGCAAAATATGTATGTTATTTCTGTTGGAGTTATGATTGAGTTTATGATTCAATTTTCTTAAAAGAGTTGGCTTACGTTCCAGTATTTCAGATAAAAAGTTGAAATTGATACACCATTTTTCTATAATCAAATTTTTAATTAATTATAAAGGGATAATTTGAATAAAGAAAAAAAATTAAAAGCTGTTTCGGTGAACAAAATTTAGCTGATTTGCTAAGTTAATAAAAACCTCGACTACAATAATTAAACTTTCAGGTGCCATGATTCATCTATTTTTCTTTAAAATATGAGATAGAGGTTGTAAATCTTGGTTCTTATTATGCAAAAATAATGGGTTATGGCAGTTCCGTGATATAGAAACAAATGAAGGGTAGCTAGAAATGAAAGCTTCAATCAAACATGACTTCATTTTTGTTTTCCAAAAAATAAAAAATAAAACAAAACATTACGTTACACAATTTACACGCGTAAATACATACATACATAACCCAATGAATTTTCCAGCTAAGCAAACGTAGCCTGGACTCAGACACTCTCTTTTTACTCCGACTGTTGAGTAACTAAAGACGTTCTATTATTATTATAAAGAAAAAGCAAACAGACAAAGTAGAAGCCATTTTTTGATTCGACGACGAATTGAAAGAGAGAGAGAACAAATATATACAGCGAAGCTTCCTCTGCACAAGATTTACCAGAATTTTTCATTCTCTCTCCGTTTCTAGCTTTTGCCAAGCGGTATGTTCTTGCGAGTCTCTCTTTTTACATTTTCTGTGAAAACGAAACTGTGATTCACGGTTTCAATTTCGGAATGAGCTCGGTTGAGATTTTCATGAATCAACGGGTTTTTGAAGCTCGGATTTTATTCGTCGAAAGGTGATTTTCCGGAAACTGAAGTGATCGATCGCATGTCTGCTGTTAATTTTTTCTTACATGTACTTTGCTCTGTTTTTTCACCGACTTGGATGTGTGTTGATGTATGATGTTGGCATTGGGCACATATTTGGATCTTCTGATTCTGGATTCAACAGTGTGGACGTGCATTTCAATCTATACCTTAGAAAACAGTTCACTAAAAAAAAAAGAAAAAGAAATGGTTTATGTGTAAAGAAGCGTTATTTTATTGATCAGCGTATATTTACATGTGTGTTGGCTTGCATGTGTGTTGGATTGATCATCGTATAGAGGCGTTCTGTAGCGTAACATGTGTTGATATGCCTTTTATTGAACCCACGATATGTATTGGAATCGTTCATTCACCAGTATTTCTGTTCAGAATAGGCGCCAGATAGTTTTGTTTGTTCTGTTGTACGAAAGACATGACTGTGACCCGAATTATTTTTTCCTGTGGTGGGATACACCTAATTTTAGTTCCAAGTATTTGGGATTAGAAGTTTCTCATTTTTCAGGGAGATTTTTTTGTTGGAATCGGGTCTGTTGATACTTGAGTTTTGTTTCTGAATACTGGGACTGTGAAAAAAAGTCATAGAGGTGGTGTAGAAGATGATTATTAATTTATGCGTAACCACAACGAGAAGTGAAGAGTTAAACCAGAAAGAAGTGGACCTTTGAGTTATATGACCGAAGAATTAAACCTCCCTCAGCTCACAATTGTACTTTGATGGTCATCTCCTGGGTCTTTCTTCTTGTTTAAACTCTTTTCAAGACAATCTCGGATATTTTGGTTTCTTTGTTTATATTGAATTCTTCTTTATCTGCAGATAACATCCAAGGTATTGATTTAGCCAGGACGGCATATAATTAGTGGTTGAAGAATTCATGCACCCGACTGATGTGCATCTCCTTGTGCATGTGACCGGTTATTTGGTTAATCTTTAGCGGTGATGCATTTTTTGCCTAGGCGAGAGTATCTTTGGTGGTTAATTCTACTAGGAAATCTATGTACGCCTTCTTTCAGTTCAGCTCATAACAAAAGTGGAGGAGCAGGAGTGGGTGAAAGAACATCTGACTTTCAGTTATCCTCAATTGATGAATCTCAAAGCAGCACGGCAAGTCACGTGAAAGTTTCAAATTCATTATTCCAATTAGCTGCTTCATTGTCTTGTGAAGATTTGAAAGGTGTAGGATCCTTTAATACGACCTGTCTGCTACATTCGAACTTGAATTTGGACTCCGATCTCTATGTATTTGGTACTGGAAACCTGGAATTACTCCCTCATGTGTCCATTTCATGTCAGAACGAGGGCTGTATTATCACGTTTAACTTGTCCGGAAATGTCAATATTGGTCAACATGCGACGATCTTCGCTGGTTCTGTGGTTATCTCAGCTGCTAATTTGACGATGGACTATGGTTCTTCTATAAATACAACAGCTTTTGGAGGCCCACCACCTTCTCAAACTAGTGGTACGCCATTTGGGTACGATGGCGCCGGAGGGGGGCATGGTGGTCGTGGCGCTTCCTGTGTGAAAAATAATAAGACGAGCTATTGGGGTGGTGATGTCTATGCTTGGTCATCACTAGGCGAGCCGTGGTGTTATGGGAGTAAGGGTGGTGGCACATCTGCTAAAACTCGAGTTGGTGGAAACGGTGGAGGACGTGTTAAGCTTGTGGTAGAGGACATGGTATATACCAACGGGTCAATATCTGCTGAGGGTGGGTATGGAGAGTCAGCTACTGGAGGAGGATCCGGTGGAAGCATATTTGTCAAGGCCGTAAAGCTGTGAGTTCCCTGATTGCATTATTGGCAACGTATTTCATAATTGGTAAAAGAAAAAAAAGATTATAATTACAAGATACTATCAGAAGCATTTAAATTGTTATGCAATATTGCTCCGGAGCATACCACTTAATAGATTTATAGTGTTATCTTGGAATTCAAGATCATTGATGTCTTATTTATAGATGGGGGAAACAGCCATAGATGCAAAAGACTAGGCACTCTCAGGATACAATTAAATTTATAATTCGGTCAGCTAAAATATGTTAACTATATTGCCAACACTTTTATCATATCCGCAGTATGTTTCATGAAAGAATCGAAGAAGAAGATTTTAGCTAAATTTGAAACTGAAGAAAATTAATACATTAACCAAAAAATGTTAGTTGACTATATTTCCTTAACCTTTACATAGGAAAGGATATGGAATCATCAGTGCAGCTGGTGGAACAGGATGGGGTGGCGGTGGTGGTGGAAGGATATCTCTGGACTGTTACAGCATTCAAGAAGATGTGAAAGTTACAGTGCATGGTTAGCACCAATAGAGTTTTGTATTTCGTAACCGAGTTATGATTGATGAACAGACATATCACTCAGACCATAATATACTTCTTGGTTGATTTTATCTTAAATGCATGTTCAATGTTTTCCAGTTTCTTGACGTCATCTATGCCTCATGATGATAACTGATGAACTGAAAATCAAAGGCTGTTAATCCTTAAACACATGGTCAACTATCTTTCTAATTTATAAAGGTTTGAAAGTGACTATTTTTTTCCTTCAAATGTCTCTATGTGCCAGGCGGGTTGAGTATTGGTTGTCCGAGCAATGCAGGCGCAGCTGGAACCTATTTTAATGCATATTTACTTAGTCTGCGAGTTGGCAACGACAACGTCACAACTGAAACTGAAACCCCGTTGCTGGACTTTCCCACCAGACCATTATGGTCACATGTTTTTGTGGAGAACAATGCTAAGGTCTTGGTACCACTGCTATGGACCAGGGTTCAGGTTAGTAAGATATATCTTATTCAGGTTAGTAGAAAAAATGCTTCCAATTATATCTTATTCAGGTTAGTAGAAAAAATGCTTCCAATTGTATCTAATCAGATCAACTGGAAGCATTTTTTTTTATCAAAGAAACAGGGTCTTTCTTTCATTTAAAAAATCTGGTGATAACTAGATATACATCTAGTAATTCAAAAAGAAAAGAAAAAGCTGGAAATGATCTTAGAATAATACAACGTATCGGGATGGAGACGTATTGGTTGTACGCTTACGGTCATAATATTTTCATGTCGCTTCTAATGACTGAGATGAATTTGCTCTTTGTAATAATGAAGGTGAGAGGTCAAATTAGTCTATACTCTGGTGGTAGTATTGTTTTTGGACTGACAGATTACCCAGTCTCAGAGTTTGAACTTGTTGCAGAAGAACTTTTGATGAGTGATTCCACCATAAAGGTAAATTGTTTTTCGAATCCCAATTTGACTTCTCTGTCTGGTCATTGGTGTTCACCGTTTATTCTGAATAATTGATTGATGATCATAAGGATGAAACCAGTCAGCTGCCATTGGTTACTCAAGTATAACACATTACCAAATATCAAGAATCTCAAAACTACAATCAAACTAAAACGAACAAAGTCTAAAGTTATTATTGAAGCTTAAAAATGTTATTGTGCTGCAGTTGCAGACATACAAATTTGAAACTCAAAGAGAAACCAATGCATCATTTTCTATAAATTTGAAACTCAAAGAGAAACCAATGCATCATTTTCTATAAATTTGAAAGATGGTGATCCAAAAGGAATAAAGTAAATGTTAAAAGGTAATGTAGAGTCGGTTCTGTTGCTAGTGACCCAACCCAGACATACTTTTTTGCTCAAACTTAATGCACTAGTCAAATGTCACCAAGGAAGTGGGATTTAATTTACAATGATATTTACAGCGTAATATAGTCCAAGGAGCCTGCACTGAACATCGTTTACAATGATATTTACAATGATATTTACGGTGGTAAATGAAGGCTGTTTCTTTAGCATTGGCATATTTCTTCAATAATTTTATCCTGAACTGAACATCGTTTTTGATATTTTAGGTTTTTGGTGCATTTAGAATTTCTGTCAAGATGCTGCTCATGTGGAACTCTAAAATTCAAGTTGATGGTGGTGGAAATACACTTGTTACGGCCTCTATCCTTGAAGTCAGAAATCTGGTTGTTCTGAGGGTAATAATTGGACTGTTTCAACTGAGTCAGACTGAGACTGCATGGAAAATTTCGCTTACCACCTTTTTTATCCTTTGCAGCAAAATTCTGTCATTAGTTCAAATGCAAACTTGGGTGTTTATGGTCAGGGGCTGCTGAGGCTAACCGGTGAAGGTGACGCTATCAAAGCGCAGAGACTCTCTCTGTCTCTCTTTTATAACATAACTGTAAGCAACCTTAGAAATTTGACTAATTTTCCAGTAAAAGTTTGTTTACAGTCTCTTCTTCTCTTCCTCTATATGCTACCATTCAAGTGCACCGATGAAGTTTCCCATATGCGATGTCTATAATCAATTTCAAAGTTAATTTTTTACTTCCTTTTTTAAGTTATCCATGATAAAGGTCTTCAAGAGTACATCAATATCCACACCAGACAAGTCTATAGCCAACTCAGTGAAGGAAAATTGCTGAAAATCCGTACAACTATAAAGCCATAAATCTAAAACTGTTTAGAAGGAAGACATATAGCTAAATGACTGTTTATCCTCTTAGCACACTCAACTACCCTTGGCCCTCTATCTTATGACATGCATCTATCTCTTTGGCACCAGATCCCCCAAAACATACATATATTTCTATGGGACCAGATTCCCCAACATAGCCTGGATGCTAATCTTCACAGCTTCTGTTAATTTCTCCTGCTTCAAAAATATTTTGCATGATATTTTCTTTATAATTACGCTTTTCTATGTTTAGAAAAGAAAAAAATATGTATGTGTCTTGATGCAGCTTCTGTTAATGAACTATCACAAAATTTATTTGTTACCTTTGCGATCTGTATTATGTTACGGTACAATAGTTGCTAAACTACTTAACACATGACAGGTTGGGCACGGGTCTCTAGTTCAGGCTCCTTTGGATGGTGATGCTAATAGAGACAAGTGAGAGACGCTGATATTTCCTTTATTAACACGTCACATATTTTTGGTATCAAAGTGCATAAAACAGGAGATTTGATTTTCTTTGTTCAGGATTACAAAGTCACTTTGCCATAGTCAAACATGCCCAATGGATTTGATTACCCCTCCTGATGATTGTCATTTTAACTATACACTCTCCTTTTCAATTCAAGTAAGTGTAATAATCTGTCTCCTTAAGAGATGAGAAGATCTGTCATCCTTGTTTTTTCTATCATTACATGTATTCGAAAGTGTATCGATTGTTTGTTCCCTGCCATCGTCTATAGCTAAATATCATAAGTTTCACCATCATTACATTCATATTGTTCCCTTTTTCTTTGTCTATGAGGTCTATAGTTGTTTTGGTGTGTTGATGAATAGAGTAATCTGCTTATGAGGCTAGTTACTACTGATTTTAAAGATGTTTGTTTTCGGAAATGACAGATCTGCCGTGTTGAAGACCTTCTAGTGAGTGGTATTCTCAAGGGAAGCGTCATTCATATCCACAGGGCAAGGACTGTGATAATCGGTTCTAAAGCTCGGATGACGGCATCCGAACTAGGTATTTTTATGACAAATTTCAGTTTGACACGAATCATTCTTTGTAATTTCTTATTCAACTGTTCCATTCTTTTCCAGGTTGCAGTACAGGTCTTGGAAAGGGAAGCTATTCTAATGGAGCAGGTAGTGGGGCTGGCCATGGGGGAAGAGGGGGTTCTGGATTTTACAATGGAAGATTGATCAATGGCGGGAATAAGTATGGCAATGCAGACCTTCCTTGTGAATTGGGAAGTGGAGCTGAGGGACCTGATCACTCATATAGAAATGTGGTTGGAGGGGGAATGATCGGTATAATCTCTCTCTCTCTAGAAAAGAGACCCAATTATTTTAAGGGACACAGAATGAATCCTCACTATCATCAATATCATCACAGAAAATTTATTTTGTCATGATGGGAGTTATTGTAGTACATGCTTGGTATTGTATGCACATCACGGGTTGGAAATATAGTTTCTATGCTTGTCACGCTTCTTTCATTTCTTGCACTCATGTTTTATGTTTTTTAGTGATGGGATCCAGTCAGTGGCCTCTCCTGAAGCTCAATATTTATGGTTCATTGAGTGCCAATGGTCAAAGCTTTAGAGCAAGAAGAGTAGGTAATGGTTCATTTGTCGGTGGAGTTGGTGGGGGTTCTGGTGGGACGATCCTCCTTTTTCTTCAAGAGATCAGCTTAGAAGAGAGCTCGTCTTTGGCTGTTCTCGGGGGCAATGGTGGCCCTCATGGTGGAGGTGGGGGTGGGGGTGGTAGAGTTCATTTTCACTGGTCCAAGATTGATCTTGGGGACGAATATGTTCCTGTTGCGAGTATAAGCGGCTCCATCAAGAACAGGTACTCTTATCACGATTCTAGTGCCAAAAAATCCTTTTATTGCCAATCAGGGATTTAAAAAAAGTTAGGATGACTTTAGCTGCTCTGTAATATGCCCAAGCTTTTATCATACAACATAACTGAATCAACTATTTCGTAAGCAATGCTATCTGGCAGTAGAAATTTACTTTCTTTGTGATTTATTTTTACTGGCAGCGGAGGTTCAGGGGATAACGGTGGAATTTATGGTGAAAAAGGCACCACCACTGGGAAAAAATGTCCCAAGGGCCTCTATGGTACTTTTTGCAGGGTATGCTCCATATTAAAAAACTAGAATCATTCCTTTTTTCTTGTGTGTTTGGTAGAGGAACGATAATAAAAATTTGTAAAACGACATTTAGTAAGTTAAAATTGATTGGGAAATGAAAAAGAAGCTTACAAATTTGTTCAACATAATGACCAAGAACTAGAAGGCTCTTATACCTGAAATTTGATTATTAATAGTACTTGTCTTTTTTTAACCCAGTCATTTTGTGAGTATGTTCTGTCAGCTTTTAGAATGCAATTTACTGTCACCACTTGGTCCCTTATCGAAAAGAGATCTGTTCATTTTCTTATATTCTTTATTTCTTATACATCTATGAAATTGATTAGGAATGCCCCATTGGCACGTTTAAAGATACCGATGGCTCTGATAAAACACTTTGCACTCCCTGCCCACTTGCTCTTATTCCAAGTCGTGCCGAGTTCATATACGTACGAGGTAAGTTAGTGAATTGTGGCTGTAATCGTTACACGTAATAATTTTGTATTCTTTCATCCACGCTCCTTTCTCTTGGTCTCATTTCAAATGAAAGCTGCTTATCTGTTTCAGGTGGAGTTACCAAGCAATCATGTCCATATAAATGCATATCTGATAAGTATAGAATGCCAAATTGCTATACCCCTCTTGAAGAGCTTCTTTATACTTTTGGAGGTCCCTGGCCATTTGCTATTCTGTTTTCGTTCATTTTGGTGGTAGTGGCTATATTTGTAAATACTTTGAGGAAAAAGTTTGTGCGTTCAGAATCTTACAACAATGCGCGTTCAATTGAACACCACAGCTCACATCATTCCCCTTATCTTCTTTCTTTGTCAGAGGTACTTGTCTTCTTTCTGGTTTATGATAAATATTTAAGCTGCAGAGTTGTGACATTTGCTCCTCAATTTATTTTTCTTCAAATTAAAAGGTGCGAGGTACCAGATCTGATGAAGCTCAAAGCCATGTCCATCGGATGTATTTCATGGGTCCTAATACTTTTAGAGAACCGTGGCATCTGCCGTACTCTCCTCCAAATGCAATTATTGAAATAGTGTAAGAATGGTACCCATGAAATCGAATGTTATAAAATGATTTTAGGTTCAACACTTGTTCTGTTCTTCGTTCTTCAAATACTTCCTAATCTCTATAAAATTAAAAATATCGCCAAGTCTGATTGGAATTTTGTCATACGCTGCCAACTAATTTGATATGACCTATTGCTTCTCTTGAGTTGTTTTATATATATATATATATATTTTTAGGTATTATATATTATGATCTCATTTTGATTGTATTTGATACATTTTTGGCTCTGGCTTTGTTTTTTTATCCCAATAGGTACGAAGATGCATTTAACAGATTCATTGACGAGATCAATTCTGTCGCTGCTTATGACTGGTGGGAGGGATCAATACATAGTATTCTCTCAGTTCTTGCATATCCTTGTGCATGGTCTTGGAAACAGTGGCGTCGCCGAAGTAAAGTCCATCGCCTACAGGAATTTGTGAAGTCTGAATATGACCATTCTTGTCTTCGCTCCTGTAGATCACGAGCATTGTACAAAGGGATGAAGGTCTGAAATTATCCTATGGTTTCTCTTTTATCTCTGTTTAGGATGCATTTCTTGTGGTTTTAAGAGAAAGGAATGATTATCAGTACGAAAAACGTTATACGATTTATCCAACTATAAATTTATACAGCACCATAGGCTGTACTATTTTCTCTACTTCTGCGATGTTAACGAAGAGTTACATTTCAGGTTGGAGCAACTTCAGACTTGATGGTGGCGTACATTGACTTTTTCTTGGGTGGCGATGAGAAACGTGTAGACATGGTATCAATCATACGAAAGAGATTTCCCATGTGTATAATATTTGGTGGGGATGGAAGCTACATGTCACCGTACAATCTTCACAGCGATGTATTATTAACTAATCTCATTGGACAGGTATTTTTTCTGGGTCCTTTTAACTTGCTGTTGGTACTAGCTTTTTAACTTCATTATATTCAGTTATTCGTCTATCCACCAGACGACTAAAATGACTGCATTTCAGCATGTTCCTGCAACCGTTTGGAGTCGTCTTGTGGCTGGTTTAAATGCCCAGTTGAGAACTGTGAGACACGGGTCTATTCGTTCTCACCTACTTCTGATTATTTTCTGGATAACTAGTCATGCAAACCCTCAACTTGACTTCCATGGAGTGAAAGTTGAGCTTGGATGGTTTCAAGCAACAGCGTCTGGATACTATCAACTAGGGATACTGGTAGTTGTTGGAGACGACCCTTTCCATCCTCTCCAAAGCATGGACGAGTCTGAAGAGTCGGATATTAGTAATGAACCCCCAAGGTAGCTCGACTAATTTTATATTGATTAATTGGGAAAAATCATCTATCTAGTATCTACTATCCAGACTAAATCTGCTGCATTGTGCCAATGTTGTTATTCAGTTAGTTTACAATTTTTTTTATTTGTGTTGGGCTTTCTGGGTTTTCTTTCCGTGCAAGGAACAATGCTCCAAGTGCTAGAGGAAATGTAAAGCAGTCACACCAGAGCTTGCCATCAGTAGGTCAAGCTTTGTCTATCAAAAAGATCACCGGAGGAATCAACGGCTGCCTAATAAATGAAACTACTTTGAGATCTCTGGATTTCAAAAGAGACTTTCTCTTTCCCATTTCGCTGTTATTACACAATACAAGGCCGGTTGGTCGTCAGGTTGATTGGTTGACCCTTATTTGCCATTTTCTAACGAGCTGTTGAGAATAAGCACAATCTAACTCTCAACATCGCATTTCAGGAAACCCTACAACTGATGATCACGATCATGCTCGTGACAGATCTTTTTGTCACCCTTCTAATGTTGCTACAATTCTACTGGATTTCTCTCGGAGCTTTCCTTTCTACTTTGCTTGTCCTTCCTCTTTCGCTGCTTTCTCCATTCCCCGCTGGGTTGAATGCCTTGTTCAGCAAGGAACCTAGAAGAGCTTCACTAACTCGTGTATATGCATTGTGGAATGCTACATCTCTACCCAATATTGTAAGTTAATAACAGCTTGCGTGGCCAGAGACTATTTTCATGAAACGAAGAATAAAAATCAGATTGTCCAGCTTGAGATGGATGCATTATTTAGGGTTTAATATGTAAGAACTCCAACCCTATTATAAAGTTTATAGAATGCAATAACGAGTGGAAAAAAAGAAATTGTAGAATTTATGGATTGAGATTCTGCACTGATTCCTTTTGGAGCTCTTACATTAGCCTCAATGCCTTTCCGAGTGATTTGAAAAATAAATCGGGTCTAGATTTTTTGACTTTACTATGCTGTCATTGATGTGCTAAAAGAGTTGCATGTTTATCTGCCTAGTTTAGTTTCATTCATCATTTTTAAAATGTTAATTAATTGATTTTTTGCTATATTCTTGTAGGCGGTTGCATTCATATATGGCATTTGTCATTATAGTTTTTCCTCTTTCCAGCCTCCTGAAAAATCAAATACATGGAATACTAAAAGGTAAGGCTTTTGCTTTGAGAATCAAATGAAAACCAAATAAGAGTTGAGGACTTTGTACTTTTCCTCCAATGACTCTTGCATCGACTTGTAATAAGTCTTTTTGCCCTTTTCTTTCCATTTTCATGGATGTCTTAAGCGCTTAAAATTAAACTTGCCTTTCTTTCAGGGATGAGTGGTGGCTTTTACCCACAATTCTTCTGTTGTTCAAGGTAATACAAGCTCGTTTTGTGGATTGGCATATAGCAAACTTAGAAGTAGAAGACTACTCCCTCTTCTGCCCCGACCCAGATGCTTTTTGGGCTCATGAATCTGGTTCGTGATTTAATTATTTATTGCTAGTATAAGATTTGTGTCTCAGTTGCTAGAAGGTTGGCTTTGCTCATGTAGATAAGTTTCATAGGTGTACAAAGCAATATTTTTTTATATAGATTCGAGTGTGCATTTTTCCTTCACTGCGTCCCTGGTGGAGTGCGAATATAGAATTTAGATATAGATTTTTTTTGGTCTTTCCCAGATAAGTTAGTTTAAGGATATATAAGAAATAGATTCATTCTCATTTTTTTCAACTAGGGGACTACATCTCGAATGTTGGTTTTGTTTATTTATTTATTTTTTTGTTCAGAATGTATATACATCATATTTATCAACTCACTCTGAAATTTGTTGTATTTTTATGACCTTCCCGGGTGATCGTTTACAATTCTTGTAATCCCATCATTTGAGGTCAAGTTCTCATTTGTGATCGATGGATGCGAATAGCCAGTGAAATTTAATTGTTCACTGTACGCAAGAAGAATATATTGGTTCCCAGATCATCACATGTGCGTAAGAATTCCACGCGGAAAGTAAATCAGCTTGTAAAAGAAGGTAACCTAATTCAACAACAAACACCCGAGGCATTAGCTTCGGACCTAAGTCACACCTTTCCACAACTTTCTCCTAAAGAGACTTGAAATGAGATCCCACACAAAGTTTACAGCTGGAATATACTTCTCCCAGCAGGGTGTCTCTTAGGCAAGCCATCTGTCACTGCCCACCACTCATAGGCAGTTGGATTGAACATCCACTCTCCTTCCGCCGATACTGGGTGCTAGCTCTAGGTCCTTGAGGACCGCAAATACTTCCGCAAACTGGGAAAAACTCTCTAACTAAGAAAAATGTTTGCTAGGCGATCACCAGCCCGATATGATCTCGAGTAATACAACTCACACCAAATCTTCCCTGGTCGCAAGTTAGCACCGCATCAACATGAATTGAGATGGTAACTTCTCTCGGAGGGGTCCATCTCGTAGTGGGTCTCTTGATATCTCTTCCGTACCTCCACTGTAAATGCGTCTCTTAACTCCTCAAGAAAGCTCCATGTCTACTGAAATAGCTCTGGCTGGCTCCACGCTTACTTCCCCGAGATGAAATTGTTTTTGTGGTTAAAAAACTACCAAATAATAGTAATATCAAACTCGAAAAATCTAACTTCATGGATGTCTGACGCTCTGAGAATGGTGTAAAAACGTACCCATCTTCGAATGTCGCTATGATATGTCCGAAGCCCGCTTCCTTCTACACCTTCCCACTCTAATTGCACCCTTACATTGCATGGAACACCGTCTTCGCCTTCCCCTGGCATACGAGGCAGCTATTACTCGTAATGATCGTCCTTGAGACCAGCACTGCTCTAGTAGGAATCCGTCCATTATAAACTATCTAACAAAAGAGTTTCACCTTGGGAGGTACTCGCAGCTTGCAGAACTTCTTCCACCAATCATACATCACCAATAGATCCGACAAGCTAGCTTTTGAGGTAAATACTATAGCTAACCGGTACCCACTTCCGACTGAGTACTTTATGTCCTCCAAAAAATTCCATCGATGCACATCATGGATCGCTTTCCCACCACTTTGAATACTCAGAATAGCCAAGTGTCATCCTCCCCAAACGTAGCACCCATGAGGTTCTCGTCCCAGCTGCCGCCATACCTCATTAAGTCCGCCACTCTCATATCATAGGGAATGCAAGTGGGTCACTCAAAGTAACTGGGCTCACTATGGGTATCCACTTATCCCCCATGACGATCACCGACTCTTCCCCAAGATTCCATCTCGCCCCTGTCAGTATGATCTCTTTACCCCATATCAAACTACGCCTCATAAATGAGCTATACCATCTTCGGGAGTCAGTAAACTGTCAATGTGGGGATATAACTCTGTCGAAAAACGTCCCCTACAAGACTATTAGGTTGGCGCTCGAATCTCGTCACATTCTTTGCGATCAATTTCTGGTTGAACTTCTCCAAATCTCTGAAGCCCATCTCGCCTCTAATTTGTTCCTCATAGGGACATCCAAAGCACACCAGTAGATTTTCTTAGTGCCCATACCACCTCCCCACCAAATCTAGCATTTTTTTTAATGTATTCCACCTTCCCACATAGCTCGGAATGGTATGAAGAACATACTATATGAGCACTGTGGGTGTAGAAAGTTACCCCCTAAAATCTTTCGGCCGAGCTGGGGCGAAGCCCACCTCAAATTGTAAATCAAGATCATCACAACCCAATATGACAAGGAAGGCGATTGCAAGCCAACGGTCGGCCCAAAATCAATATCTCTTCGATTCAGCACGATATAATAGATCAAAACATCCAACTCAGCGTGAAAGACCTTGTCAAAGTATGACCATCCATCCAGCTTAGCGTGAAATACCCGGTCAAAGTATGACCAACCAACAAGCGAAGCACATAAAAATAACTCCACGATCCACCTATTCTTCAACAACTCTTCACGTCATCACACATGTAGCACCACTGAATGCTCCCACCCTGCCACGTATTAATAGATCAATGGACAAGATGCGATGCCTCTGTCTATAAATAGAAAAAGGGGAAGAATACTTCAGCACGTCATATACTTTTCATCACCGATTTCATCATTCTCTTATTATTATATATTGTTCATCACCGGCGTTAACATTCTCTCATTATTATATACTGTTCGTCACCGATGTCAGTATTCTCTGATTATTATATACTTGGTCGAATTAAGAATTATTGTTCTTAACTCGATCCTTTCTTTGTACTTTTGATCAAATAAATAAAATTCGATCATTAACTGTTATTTCTCGTCTTCATTATCTATACAACTTACTTTTGATTTTATTTACGACGAATTCTTGAGATCTACAAAATATAAATACGAACTATATCCCATTTTTAATCTATAGCCTTGTGATTGTTGCGGGAACCGATTTTGACATCAACAATTTGACAACGTCTGTGGGAAACTATCAAGGATTTTAACCTTGAAGAATTTAGTTAAGCTCAATAATGTGGCTAGCGTGAACTATTAGATTGAATTGAACTCGGCATCACCTCTGAAGTCAAATCTCTGCTAATAATTTTGGTCTCCGCATCCACTGAACAATGCAGGGTTCCAGCAATGCAGGGTGCTGCCTTGGAATCCCCGTCCGCTGAACAAGCTGCACTTAAGGCTGCTTTACATGCTGACCAGCTTGCCACTGCGGTCGGGGCTGCATGTTCGTCAGCTCGTCCCTATCTTGAAGGACGAGCGGGAACGACTCTCCTTGTGGAAACTGACCTTAATTTGTTTGGAATCACCCCTGAGGCGAAGGTTTAAACCTTAGTAGCCCAGCATCCGCAAATGAGACGAACTCATGGCTCATACGCTAGAGTTAACCGAGATGGAAACTTTTTGCAAATTAGTGGATGAAAAATTTGGAGATGTCCATTCCAAGATACGTTTGGGAATCAGTTCGGCCCCTGAAATCGACCGCCTGGTCGTCGAGACAAAACAAACTCCATTTTTTAATAATATAATTAGGGATAAAATATGAAATGTTGAAAAAGTCAGACTCCCCAAATATGCTGGGACCATGAACCCAAAGTCCCATATGTATTCCTTCAGAATAGTGATGAGGCGAGCTCATCTTAAAGAGTACGAGCTCGAAGCTGGATACTGTTAACTTTCGCAAAATATCTGACAAGATCTGCACTGGATTAGTTCTCAAGTCTCGAGGAAGGTTCAATTAAATTTTTTTATAAATTATCGACTGAATTCCTCAAATATTATTCCTCAAAAATCTCGAACGTTGCAACAACTCGACGGCGACCGCTCTAAAGAACGGACTCCGGTCAGCTATCGCTTCCGCGAGAAAATGATCGTCAATAGGCCTCTGACCATCAAAGATGCAATCCATCGTACGTCCAATTTTCGTAGGGCGTAGGAGAAGTGTGCTATTTGGACCCAAAAGCATGGTGCCAAAAAGAGCTCGTAAGGAAAATTCAACTTCGAGGGAACCTAAACCCAATTCGGTGAACAAAACAAAAGATTAGGCGCTAACCCTAAGAAAAAAAACGCTCCTCCATACTTTACACTCAATGTAAACGACGGAGGACCGCTCGAAAATTCCAACTATTACCGGAATTCGATCAATTCCACTAAAATACATCACCGCAAGCTGAAGAATACATATGCGTCACCCAAGGATGATGATCAAATCTTCGGTTGGATTACCTTCAAAGGAAGTTATGCAAGGAAATTGGTTGCACCGCACGAAGACCATCTGATAATCGAATCAGACGTTTCAAACAGCACCGTAGCATGAATCCTGGTTGACGAGCGGAGCTTGGTAGACGCTATCTTCTGAAGTACTCGAAAGAAAATGAAAATCGACGAATCGCACTTCAAAGAGGAATCCCCCGGCTGACTGGTTGCAATGGTATGATCACCCCTTCCATGGGAAGCATAAAACTCCCAATAAGGACTCATACGATCAACAAAATAATCAAGTTTAATGTCCCTAACTGTCCCTCAATGTTTAACATCACGTTGGGATGCCCATGTATCCATGGTATGAAAGGAATACCATCTACACACCACCAATGCGTACGTTTCCTAACTCCGAAATGAATCAATGAAATTAGAGGAATTAAGGATATGCTACATGACCGATTACAAGTTGGTGGTCGACAAACTTGACAGCGTTAGATCAAAATTAACGAGTATCGAGCACTCCCATCCGAACGCCGCTTCCAAGTCACCAGGAAGCCTCGGCTCTCCAGCTCACCACGTTATTCTACTCGACAGATTCAAACCTACCCTCTGCATAAAGATTGGAGCCGAGATGAAAGGAAAGCTCGTAATGGAAATTATCACCTTTCCCAAAAGGAATAAAAGTACTTTCGCCTTAATGACTAAAGGCATGCCAGGTATAGATATAAACATAGGGTTTCATAAGCTTAACGTCAATCCTAGCTACAAATATTTCAAACAAAAAAGAAGAAAAGTTGGCCTTGATCGACCTAAAATGATAAACGACGAGGTCGACAAAATCTAGAAAGCTGGATCAATACGAGAGGTAAAATGTCCGGACTGGCTAGCTAACACAGACAAGAATGAAAGCGTATGCATCGATTTGACCGACCTAAATGAAGTCTTCCCTAAGGACAACTTTCCCTTACTACACATTGACCGCCTCGTAGAAGCCATAACTAGGCAACCGAATGATGTCACTTATGGATGCATTCTCATGATACAACCAAATCCTAATGCACCCTGACGACCAAGACAAAACAACTTTTATAACCGAAAGGGGAATTTACTTCTATAAAGTAATGCCATTCGGCTTGAAAAATGCTGGCGCTACTTATCAAGGGCTTGTAAATGAAATGTTCACTGATAAAATAAGAAAGAACATGGAAGTCTACGTAAAAAATATGCTAGTAAAATCCCTTTGCGAGACGGACCACGTAGCACATCTCGAGGAATGTTTTGAAATATTGAATAAATATAAAATGAAATTAAATCACGCATAGTGCTCCTCCAGAGTTTCTTCAAGAAAATTCCTTGGCTACCTAATTACACAAAGAGGAATAGAGGCTAACCCCGATCAACTCCTCGCACTAAGGAACATGCCCTCTCCTACAAATAGAATGGAAGTGCAAGGACTAACTGTTAGAATTGCGGCGCTAAACAGTTTGATATCGTGCTAAATTGATAAATGTCTTCTATTCTATATTCTATTGAAAGGGAATAAAAAAGCAGAATGGAATGATGAATGTAACAAGGCATTTTTCAAATTAACAAAATACCTCGCCACACATCCAGTATAAGCAAAGTTGGTAGACGATGAATCCTTATTTGTTTACGTCGATGTCTCACACATCGCTGTAAGCAGAGTTTTGGTGCGTGACCATTGCGGAGAAAAAAACCAATATTCTACGTGAGAAGATCCTTAATTGACGCCAAATTTAGATTACCCACAATGGAAAAATTAGCTTTGGCCTCACGACAACTAGAAAATTAAAGCCTTAGTTCCAGTCACGCTCAATGATTGTAATGATGACACAACCACTCAACGAGTACGACAACAAATTCAGAACAAAATTGGGCATTGGAACTCAGCGCGTACGACATCAAATTTAGGACTAGAACATGCGCAAAATCACAGGTCCTAGTTGACTTCCTCGTAGAACTCCCAAGGAAGAAATCGAAAGTAAAAGAGGACAACGGAACCTAGAATCTAAAAGTAGATATAACCTTCTCTAAACAAGGAGGTGGTGTCAAAACTCCCGTGACCTCGCCCCAAGGCGAGGTGATCGAACAATCATTTCGATTGGACTTCACTGCCTTCAACAATGAAGCCGAATATGAAGCCCTCATTACAAGAATGCAGCTAAAAAAACATGTGGAGCCAAAAGGACAAATGCTTATTCTGAATCGCAGCTTGTCGCTAACCAGTTCAGCGGTGAATTAAAAGCTCGCGATGATCGAGTGGAGTCTTACGTCAAGGAGGTATGAAACCTAGCAAAAATCTTCACTTCGTTTGAACTAACAAGAATCCTCTCACATCCACCTCGAACTTAGAACTCACACGAATTATTAATGTCGAATGTATCGAAAAATCATCCATTACTAATAACCTAGTAACAATACTAACAACATAAGTGGGGAACTGGAGACATGAGATTTTCAATTACATTAGTAATGGGAGCGCGCTAGAGGACAAGCAAGAATGATGGAAATTATAGAGAATATGCTCTCGATTCTATATAATCAATGGCCTTTTGCTCAAAAGGAGCTTCGTCAGACACTACCGTTGATGCGTTTCCAAAACAAATTATCTCGTATCCTCTCGGATATCCACGAGGGTGAATGCGAAAAGCATGTTGAAGGAAGATCCTTAGTTATTAAAGTTTAAAGGTAAGGATGCTTTTGGCCCGCCATGGTCAAATATTGCGACCAACATTCCAGATCCCGCTCCAGGTGGGCGAAAGTTTCTATTCGTTATAACTCACTGCTTCTCTAAATGGGTCAAAGCGGTATGATTCACTCTAATAGAAGTAAAATATGTGATTGCCTTCATTTAGAAGAACATCACAACGTAACACGAGAAATCAAGTCCAAAAACTTGACAATTCATATCCCAAAAGTTCAGACAATTTTTTGAATAATAATATTGAACTCAGAATGTCCATGCCAAGGCGACGACCATGGTGTAGCAACCAACAAAACTATCGTGAACTCTTTGAAATAGAGACTCACAACCAAGAAGGTATTATGGGTCGATGAACTCCCCAAAGTATTATAGGTCTATTGATTAACTTCTAGACGCCCTACCAACGAGACGCCACTCTCACTAAGCCATAGCGTGGAATTTGTAATACCCGTGGAACACGAGGTCAAAATAGTAGGAAAAACTGACTCCCACAAGAACGAAGATGACAACAACAAGGCCTTGATTAGAATGCCGCTATACAGACAAAAAGCATAGCGAGATAATACAACAAGAATCTGAGCCCTCAATACTCAACGTTAGATACCTTGTACCTAAAAAAGTGTTTCAAAATACTGAGAAAGTCAACGCTGGAAAACTTGGCGCCAACTGGGAAGGACCTTACCGTATTACAAAGGTAGTCCACCCAGGGGTGTACGGATTGGAGACTTTGGAAGGTATACCCTTCCTAAGGTCTTGGATGTTAGAAATTCTTTCCCACGAGAATATACTTATGTAAATTCTTGTGATATTATTAATAAAATAAAGTTTGACATTTATTATCTATTTGAATTGAAATGGTTATTTCTTATATATTAATATTTATAGTGTTGGTAGAGATGCCCACAAGAAAATTATTTATTTACATATCGATGTAATATAAATCTCTCATGAGTCGTTATTGTAATTTTTTCATTAAATTGAAAAAAGTTTAATCTTTCATTCATTCGTTTGTTCCTTTATTTGAAAATTTATGATATTGAATAGTCTTATACTCCTTAAATCAAACCTAACAATGTATGAAGAGTCAAATGTAGATTTGCGTAACAAACTCTTCACAATTTGCTTAAGACAAAATATTCACAATCTAAAGATTATTGGACTATTGACCATAATATGATTGTTGGAAGAATCTATGATGTCTTGTTACGAGGCACATCGCGTTGAGAACTCTATAATTCTTCCTATGTATCTTTCGAAGATATTGAATTGACCAGTGCACCTTTAGTGACAATGAAAGAACAAACCATTTAATCTCTTCTGTCTCAAGGTCACTATTTATGAATTGTATTGTGCTTACCGAAATCCTGAAACGAAACATGTGATTTCATTTGTGAAATTCAAATTCTAGGTCCACTCTGTGATCTAGACTAGACTAATTGGTGATATATTGAGTTATAAAGATTTCATGAAGTAGGTTTGTGAAGTTCTCATAGGCATGGAATTAATGTACAAGATTGCTGAAATGTAATGTATATCACAACATGCTTTATTACTTGGATTGTGAATAAATGAACTATGCGCAGTATCCAAAATTAAGTAACGACTTTATTTGGATGAAACAATGTCACTTGTTAGTGGAGTCAGTTGACTTTAAGTTAATACTCGGAAAAGTTTGTGAAATTTTGAGACCAAGTATAGTAGCTCAAACTTTGTTTATTTGGATCCATAATGTCACTTTTACAAGTCATTAGAGTAGGATTGTTAAACTAGATGGTAAGTCAAAATAAGTTCAAGTGTTGAACTAGACGTTTTCTCGGAAAATGTCTAAAGGACATGGACGTAAAATGATGTGAATGTCAAAATAAGATTTTGAATATTTTCATATGATGGAAATATAAATTAATTTCTAAAACCGAGAAGTCGTTTGAGGCATTATGAAATTAATTTAATTATTTGTGCAATATTAATTCTACGATGGGTATTTTAAGAATTAGCTCTTTAGCTCATGGATTTGTTCTTGTGTTTAATTGTGCCCACACACAAATCTTTCAAACCCTCTATAGATTGATGTATTAGAAACTTTAGGTTACTCGAGTTCACGACTAGCTGCGAAGGAGACGAGCATTCCGTGGAGACGAAACTTGGAGCGAGATGAGACGTTCAACCTTTCCCAAGGCTTCTCAAAGATCAAGCTCTAAGAAAGGTGAGCCCCAAGTAAACTATACTTAGATAATGCTTTTAAATAATTAGATGTTCTTGCACTTTGTTTAGGTTAGTAAAATAATTTAATTGTAATTTTCTTTTTATATTCCGCTATTAACTTGTTAATGATAATTTTTTCTTAACCGTAGACCTATTCCAACATTTCTCTCTTTTGTTAAGTCAAATGAGAGAAAATATTTTCCATAGATTTTGATCTGATGAATGAGAGAAATTGTAGGTTCACTGTTGAGATCTAATGACCCAGATTAAATTAAATTTGAGAGAAAATCTTTCATAGGAGAGAATATCTCTATAATGAGAGAATATCTCTAAAAAAGGAGAGAAAATTTCTCAGAGGTTATTTCCTTCTAAATGCTATAAATAGGGATTAATGAGTATGGTAAATAATTCAATTTCCACATAGAATACTCGGTACAACCCTCTCTCTCTTGGCCGAATATTTTATTCTCCCTTTCCCTGGAATTGAAAATCTTGTTCCTAAAAAATAGGAGTAAGATCCTGAAATACTTGGTTTCGAGATCTAGGGAGATATCGATTGTGCCCACTCATTTTTCTTTTTCGTCTAGGAGATTACGTTTCGAAAGACTACTGTATCATCCTCGAGTACTCAGGTTAGGTGAAGCACGAAGACAGAGGACACGTTAGATCAGAGCTTTCTGTAGGTGAGCCAAAATCCACGTGAGTGTTCTAACGATTTCTTATAAATCGGTTGTTGAATTGCGTTTATAATATATATTAAATAAGTAAATCTAGATCTTGCTTAACAATTATTATTATTAGTTGGTTAATCTAAACATAATTGATATTCTTCCTCACTTAATATGGTTATTAAGGTGTATCAATCAACAACATATATGTGAGTATTTAGTTATGGTTTTTGCCAGTTCATTATGGAATGCTTGATAAACATCGTGAGTGTGTGATACAATGATAAGTGAGGGGTTCTCATTCCCAGGAGGAGCTGTTAGCAACCTGCAAGGTTGCTTGAGATACGTTTTTGGAAAATATTATCATCCTTTGCCACTCCTTGTATACTCAATATTTTGTCTAGTGAAATTTCATTTTCATCGGGATAACTATAGACAACTCTCGAGTTGGGTAATCACTTCCTGGTGTCGTGTTTTATATTGTCGATATTACTATGGTGTTCAGTGTGTCAATATGAGCTTGTAACATTGTAAGAAACATCGCAAAACATCTAACTTATAACTTTAATTCTGATTTCTTTTGTGCGCTTTAGGCGATGCAATTCTTTGTACCCAACTTCCCCCTAATTTTTTTTATCATTGTTTCGTTTAGTTTTGTAGAAGTTATCCTTCAAATTAGTTTTTAAAATCTGAAGATAACATACTTCTAAATTATATATGCATGGTACATACTTTGGATTTCAATCAAACCAAAAATGACGATCTACGTTATAAAACATTTTCAAGAAACAAAAATGATACTGTTTTTTGATCCTACTAGCTTGAACAAAAACCATATTAAATTCAAATATTAAATCTAAACGGGTCCACTCTTTCTCTCAAAACCAACCAGCATAAATTCGTCCTTCTTTTGGTAGTCTGATGCTCCATTTTCACGGAGACATTTGTCGAGTTTCTCCACTTTTATGATTGAGTAACATGTATCAAGTCCAACCTTATGAGGTAGTCAACGTTTCTTAGCGAGATTACAAAATT